>JAVANC010000021.1:34506783-35225330 GCA_033319125.1 Parnassius glacialis
GAGCCACCTGCATCCATCGACTTCCTGCATGTCTTACCAGGTCGTCACTCCATCTTGTGGGGGGACGCCCTACACTTTGCCTACCTAGATATGTTAGTCATTCGAAATCCTAACAACACCATAGGCCACACTGTGTATAGAAAAACGACCCATACAAACCGATATTTAAAAGGTGAATCCCACCTCATCCTTCACAGTTAGCTACCGTGGGAAAATATTTGTTACAGAGAGCACGAGGGATCTGTGACAGCAAACACCTGGCCGCCGAGCTTCAGCACGTCAAGCAGGTTTTGCACGACAAGAAAGTTTGGGTCCCGCGCCTACGTCACAGTGACCGAGTGTAGCCGGCCACAGTCGAGCGTGTGCCTGCTGTACTACCAAATGTTAGAGGTGTCACAGACAAGATTGGCTACATCTTGAAGCGAGCTTCTATTAGAACATTCTTCAAGCCGCCGAAGAAGTTTAGTCACTTCTTACCATCCGACAAGTGTAATATTCCTCCACAAGATGCAGGAGTGTACAAGCTTGATTGTGAATGTGGTCTCTCATATATAGGGCAAACAAAACGATCAATAAAAACCCGCGTAAAAGAACACATAGCTGACGTGAAGCACCTACGTTCCGGGAAGTCTGCAATTTGTGATCATATCCTAGACGGCCCCCGCCATTACATTAGATTTGATAAACCACAAATTCTCGCGAAAGAACATCGATTCCTGCCAAGGATGATATGTGAGTCTATTGAAATTAAAAAACATCCTAATTTCAATAGAGAGGGAGGCTGGGTACTACCGCCTGCTTGGGATCCTGTAATTAATAAAATTAAAACTAAACCCAAGCATACCACTGCATGACTTCAAAACACGGTAAGTTCATTCTGCGTAGATTGGGTTAACTCTGATATCGGGACGTCAATCACCTCAGTCCCCCGTGACCATGGGTGCTGTAAAGCACCCGAAATGTCGGGAAATAATAAAAATAATTTAATTAAACGCGATAGAATCCGTAATATTAGTTTTATTCAAACTAGTATAGATAAAATTAATGTAGCCCGTGTATGCAGAACTGGTCTGGATTAGAGGAGGGACCGCTAAGGGGGAGCTACCGCTAACGCAGCTGCAGGGTGTGTGCGAAAGCTGCCGATAAGTGAGAACACAATTGGGTCTAGTTGATATACTAAGCTATCCTTGTACAGTATGGTATGCCTATACAATTCGCTATGAAAAAAAGATGCGATTGAGATAAATTATAAAATCCAACGTAAATCTTTATTATAATTTTATTTCTCTTTATTTTGAATACATGTGTTTTTTACCTTTGGCAATTGTTTTTTAGATATTATGCATTAAGAGTTTAAAGAAACTCGGTACAAGTTTATAACTCATTAAACGGCGGGGTTCAAACCTAATGTAATTTATTAGGTATGAAGCTCACCAAAGAAAAGAACTTGTTGGTTTAAAATAACACTCTAACAGGTCGCGCAGTAGCGGCACAGACTGTCAACGCTTTACCCGACTAACCTTGAACCGCTTGCTTCGTGCACTACATTGAATAGTGATATTTGTCTTGCGATATCCAACAATACTAGTATTGTTCGCTCTTTATTTTTTTGTAACAGAATTTAAAAAGTTAACATTTAGACTATAATAAGATTTAGGTTTTTCGCTACACATATTTCAACGACAAGACGTGAAGTGGATTTCAAGCAAATTTTATTGTATCTTCAAACCGCGAGTTTGCGTTTGAAGTGTTCAGGCCGCGGCACTTCGCTTTGTCGATAAATGGAGGCTATATATTTTTACCCAGTTGCCTAATTTCGTTTTGTAAATACACAACTAAATATTATAAATGTAAAAATCCACAGTTGCTCCTTTGGAGTAAAAAACAACAAATCTAGGTAAATTAGCTGCAAAAGAAACAACCAATTGTAAATGAAAGGAAGTAAAAATCGGTCAAGTACAAGTTATACAATAGGTAATTGCTATTCACTTAAACGGCGTGCTTCGCCAAAAGGCGTGCCAGTAATTTAAGACCTGATAATTTTGGGCCTAATCTTCTAATAACATTTTGATGAAAATAGTTAAAGCTAACAATTTTAAGCGTTTCCTTGGAAAATGTTAAATTTTATTACTTTCACTTATTTAAAAAAAAAAAGTCAGACAAGACACCAAGATGATTCCGTTTCGTTTAAAGTTTAACGCTATAAAACATGAGTATAGGTCAAAATTGCGTTGTAAACAGTCCAAAGATAAAATACCAATGGAAAATGAAGCATCAAATTAACAATGATTTGAATATATGGAATTGAATACATTCAAGTATGTAAGCAAACATCATTTGAATATCGAACATGCAATACAAAGTTATACATTGGATTACGCGTATGAGCAACCACGAAAATATTATAAAGTAACATACCACGCAAATTTATACTTAAAGTAAACATGTTTAAGTTGATATTGTCTAGAATAGTCACCTAGTCTATTAAGAAGCTCTGGAGCGTAAATGATTAACAGCAAGAATCAACACAAGGAACAACTTTGGTTGCCTCTACAAAATTTGTTTTTATGATCGTCATGCAGAACAAAATTTGGATATACGTAGCCGCGGTCACACTATATAAGCAATGTTACTTCAAATAGCCTAAAACCGAAATTGAATGGATATTGTGTGTAACAATATCGTGATATTGTTAATTATTTAAGTGCAAAATCATACAGCGTGTGTGCATGCATTTGAAGCATAAAACATCAGACTAAATAGTAATAAAAAAACTTTAATATCAACTGTATTACATTTACAACTACATATGAGAACGATTCCTTACTTCTGAACTGTTTTCCTCAGGGACTAAATACCCATTACAAAAATCATTCTTCGCTTTTGCAGCCCTAGAGCAATAGTTCGCTGAGCTTTATTAAGAATATATATATATATATATATATATATATATATATATATATATATATATTACGACTAGAAGCTGAAGTGTGGATACACTTAATTCTAGCCGATTTGAACTAGGTGCAGCCTATTACGGTTGGTTAAACTTAGGTGTATCATATATAATTTATAAATTAGTTAAAAAATGTCTGCGGTTTTGGGGTGGCACCTGTAGCTGATATTACTTGATACGTATATCCGTGTTTTTACAAATTTAATAGTTCACCTAAATTTAACCAAGTACCGCTGACCGCACCTATTTCTAGCTGGCTAGATCTAGGTGTAACCACACTTCATCTTTTAGCCGTAACATATATAATGGAATATATTTATTTTGTTTCGTATGGTGAATGTAGATAACTGGTAGTCCTCACGGGTGACAACACATCTGCATTTTGATTCTTAATTGAGGATAAATATAGGTGTCTAAGAGCCACAGCATCCACTTAACTGTCCATCTCCTGGTTAGTTTCTCTCTGTCGCCTCTTACGACACCCACGGGACGTTATAGGGTAGTTGATATAATGTAAGGTCTATTAAATAACCGCAAATATAAATAAAAAAGGCAAATACCTAGGCAAAACTACTCCTCATTCATCTTCACCTGCAGGGCTAGCATGGGCAGGAGACAATTTTATCACGGGGGAAAGAGAAAATGTTTACTCCCTCGCTTAGTTTTACCCACCCTTCGAGCACACCGGTGGATATAATATCCATAGTAGATAAAATGGGAGATAGACTTAGACTTAGATAGATTTTTTGTATAAATATAAACTTAAACCCACGTCCAATGAACTAGGATAGAATTGTCCATTTCAAATGTCAAAAAAGCATAATTTTTCTATCTTTAATTTGGTTCCATGCTATGGACGGGGGATATATGTCTACTCGTTATGTCAATCGGGGATATATTTCTCTCCATTGCTTTGGCATAGGGACAAGATAATTTTATCTCTTGTCTGTGGATATAATCGGGGGATAAAATTTTTATCCCCAGCCCACGCTGTCCGTAATGGACGTTTGCAACTTATTGCACCTGTGATAAGTACAAAAAAAGATACAGATCACGTCAAATAGTATATTTTGCAGTGACAAGCGAGCTACCTAACAGTCCACCTGATGCTAAATGGCTCTTCCAGTTCAACACATTCAACTAATTTCAAACAAAAGAGGCTGCAGACTAGTTGTCACCCCTGAGATTTAAAGACTGGTATGCTTCAGAGCCTGCGTGTGGTTGCACTCCCCAAACTGGAACTCAATATTGGATGCATCTACCTTAATATTCTTGCACAAGTTTTTATTTCTGCTGAGCTTCGAATCCAAGAGTTTCGACACGTTAGCCAGGTGCGTTATAAACTAAGCCAAGCATTTATTCAGATAAGTACACAGATATTTACACATCAAATAGAGTTAATACAAATCAAAAACATTAGTTACGGTTATTGTTAGCGATCAATATTTGAATCCAAGTTAAAATGCCATCTTCCGAAAAGAGCCGCGTTGCTTCAGGGAATGGAAGCTCATCTTAGATGTCATAGTACACGAGCGAACCGAGTTTGATCCACGTTGGCACCACGAAAATGGAATTTTAAGTGTTGATTTACTACGTGCTCGGTTATAAAGAAAACATGGTGATGAAACCTGCATGTCTGAGACATTGACATATTTCGAGGACGTATACAATTCGCAAACACGTATTGGGGGCAGCACAGCGAAGACTACTTCATAAATTGACAGTGATAGAATTTCTGAAATTCCCTGACGTCACGCATACAGTAGGTACCACTATGCGTGATAGACCATACGTACGGATAGTATGTGAATGATAGAAACTGCACTAATATATAGCTAGTCGTCATTTAGGTATCCATATTTAAAACATTTGTAACACAGTTCAGCCGCCTCTGATGATCGAATGTTGCCCCTGATTAAAACGATTGACCCTCGAGATTACGTACCAATATACCTATGCACGTAGCATTCCACACTAAAGCCTTGCCTCTATGTCTAGGGAATTAAGTCATTATGATATTATATATATAATATAATATCATTTCTACAGTAAGGATACGATGAAAGTGACATTCGATATTGATTTCAGCACAACCAAACCCCAATGAAATTAATTGTGCATCTCGGTCTCGTGGTCGCGTTTTACATACCTACTTAAATTGCACACGGGTAAACATCCAGACCCGAAACAGTTTTTTTATTGAATAAAGATGACAATCGAGCATCCAATCCTGATGTTAAGTGGATGCTGTGGCTCTTAGACACCTATATTTATCCTCAATTAAGAATCAAAATGCAGATGTGTTGTCACCCGTGAGGACTACCAGTTATCTACATTCACCATACGAAACAAAATAAATATATTCCATTATATATGTTACGGCTAAAAGATGAAGTGTGGTTACACCTAGATCTAGCCAGCTAGAAATAGGTGCGGTCAGCGGTACTTGGTTAAATTTAGGTGAACTATTAAATTTGTAAAAACACGGATATACGTATCAAGTAATATCAGCTACAGGTGCCACCCCCAAAACCGCAGACATTTTTTAACTAATTTATAAATTATATATGATACACCTAAGTTTAACCAACCGTAATAGGCTGCACCTAGTTCAAATCGGCTAGAATTAAGTGTATCCACACTTCAGCTTCTAGTCGTTTTATTAGTTAAAAAATGTTTTATTAGTTAAAAAATGTCTGCGGTTTTGGGGGTGGCACCTGTAGCTGATATTACTTGATACGTATATCCGTGTTTTTACAAATTTAATAGTTCACCTAAATTTAACCAAGTACCGCTGACCGCACCTATTTCTAGCTGGCTAGATCTAGGTGTAACCACACTTCATCTTTTAGCCGTAACATATATAATGGAATATATTTATTTTGTTTCGTATGGTGAATGTAGATAACTGGTAGTCCTCACGGGTGACAACACATCTGCATTTTGATTCTTAATTGAGGATAAATATAGGTGTCTAAGAGCCACAGCATCCACTTAACATCAGGATTGGATGCTCGATTGTCATCTTTATTCAATAAAAAAACTGTTTCGGGTCTGGATGTTTACCCGTGTGCAATTTAAGTAGGTATGTAAAACGCGACCACGAGACCGAGATGCACAATTAATTTCATTGGGGTTTGGTTGTGCTGAAATCAATATCGAATGTCACTTTCATCGTATCCTTACTGTAGAAATGATATTATATTATATATATAATATCATAATGACTTAATTCCCTAGACATAGAGGCAAGGCTTTAGTGTGGAATGCTACGTGCATAGGTATATTGGTACGTAATCTCGAGGGTCAATCGTTTTAATCAGGGGCAACATTCGATCATCAGAGGCGGCTGAACTGTGTTACAAATGTTTTAAATATGGATACCTAAATGACGACTAGCTATATATTAGTGCAGTTTCTATCATTCACATACTATCCGTACGTATGGTCTATCACGCATAGTGGTACCTACTGTATGCGTGACGTCAGGGAATTTCAGAAATTCTATCACTGTCAATTTATGAAGTAGTCTTCGCTGTGCTGCCCCCAATACGTGTTTGCGAATTGTATACGTCCTCGAAATATGTCAATGTCTCAGACATGCAGGTTTCATCACCATGTTTTCTTTATAACCGAGCACGTAGTAAATCAACACTTAAAATTCCATTTTCGTGGTGCCAACGTGGATCAAACTCGGTTCGCTCGTGTACTATGACATCTAAGATGAGCTTCCATTCCCTGAAGCAACGCGGCTCTTTTCGGAAGATGGCATTTTAACTTGGATTCAAATATTGATCGCTAACAATAACCGTAACTAATGTTTTTGATTTGTATTAACTCTATTTGATGTGTAAATATCTGTGTACTTATCTGAATAAATGCTTGGCTTAGTTTATAACGCACCTGGCTAACGTGTCGAAACTCTTGGATTCGAAGCTCAGCAGAAATAAAAACTTGTGCAAGAATATTAAGGTAGATGCATCCAATATTGAGTTCCAGTTTGGGGAGTGCAACCACACGCAGGCTCTGAAGCATACCAGTCTTTAAATCTCAGGGGTGACAACTAGTCTGCAGCCTCTTTTGTTTGAAATTAGTTGAATGTGTTGAACTGGAAGAGCCATTTAGCATCAGGTGGACTGTTAGGTAGCTCGCTTGTCACTGCAAAATATACTATTTGACGTGATCTGTATCTTTTTTTGTACTTATCACAGGTGCAATAAGTTGCAAACGTCCATTACGGACAGCGTGGGCTGGGGATAAAAATTTTATCCCCCGATTATATCCACAGACAAGAGATAAAATTATCTTGTCCCTATGCCAAAGCAATGGAGAGAAATATATCCCCGATTGACATAACGAGTAGACATATATCCCCCGTCCATAGCATGGAACCAAATTAAAGATAGAAAAATTATGCTTTTTTGACATTTGAAATGGACAATTCTATCCTAGTTCATTGGACGTGGGTTTAAGTTTATATTTATACAAAAAATCTATCTAAGTCTAAGTCTATCTCCCATTTTATCTACTATGGATATTATATCCACCGGTGTGCTCGAAGGGTGGGTAAAACTAAGCGAGGGAGTAAACATTTTCTCTTTCCCCCGTGATAAAATTGTCTCCTGCCCATGCTAGCCCTGCAGGTGAAGATGAATGAGGAGTAGTTTTGCCTAGGTATTTGCCTTTTTTATTTATATTTGCGGTTATTTAATAGACCTTACATTATATCAACTACCCTATAACGTCCCGTGGGTGTCGTAAGAGGCGACAGAGAGAAACTAACCAGGAGATGGACAGCAGCATCTTCCCGATAATAAATCAAAATAGTAAAAAACTGCCGTTGCTAACCCGCCTACCAAGCGGGGCAACCATGGTAAAATCTCCCTATGATTTTGTAGGCTATAATGGTAATGGTAAAGGTATATTACCTTCTGCAGTTTATACTTTCCGGATAAACAAAGGGAAGAGTTCAAGATGTTATTCTAATTTAAACAGTAAAACCTATTCGATATTAATTGTACACGCAAGGAAGACACTTCATATATTTACGTAAAGTTTATGTTCGGAAATCACTTTATATTACCGTGGGAAAACTGAGAGAAAAGATAAGCGAAAACTGACCTGATAGCCATTCTGTGCTTATTGAATACGCAATCTACTAAATATGAATAAGAAATTAGAATATTAGGTGTCTCAAACCAATATAGAAAGATGGAAAGAGTGTTGCGACAGTAAATAGGAAATGAAAGAAAGATACATATATTTCTTTAATATAACTTACTAAATATGCTGCGATTTTGCAGCATATCGCATCATATTTAGTAAGTTATGACGTCATGGCATCAACTTACCGATAGAATATGCAACTGGTTATTTACAAAAAAAACCCGACCCCGGCACACCGATACCGGCACATGAAGACGAAACATTTTTATGCTCTTATGAGGCTGTTTTTATCATGCACCTGCACAACTTGCATTCAAATATTTAACGCCAACTCACCTTTGTAAAGAAGTCCCGTGCGCGCGCAGGTAAAACACCAAAATCCCACAGGTGAACGTTACTCTTGACTTAAAATCCAAATTTCTTCAAAGGTTGTTTAGGAAAGTCGTGGGACGACTCCTATGGCACTCGTGCACTTCTTTTTAGTAACGCAATCCGACGGCACAAAAACCGCACGACACGCGTTTGTTTATAAAATTACTAGACACTTATAAATAATTTCAATGAACCGGACTGCGCATGTCCGTGTATCACGCGCCTTATTTAAAATAAGGTTATGTTGTAAGTTACTGGCACCTTTAAAAGCTTAAACTTCACTTTAAAATGTACACTTCTCAGCGGTTTCTCAGCGGAATCCTATTAGAATAATTATTTGGATGATCTCACTCCAACCCTTTATTTAAACCCAGCTATGAGTACAAATAACTATTTCAAATTATTGTTTGCAAGTTGTAAGTATCAACAAACCAACACTATCTCACCTTCGGACGATCTGCCGGCTCTACCTGCGACAAGCAAAGGCCTTGTTGCGTTATAAACACTTAAAAATTCCGGAACCGGTAATAATACGGTGATTCTGCACGTGACACTGTCAAAATAAAATACCGGTAATCACTGTGAACCTCACTCAGTGAGTTGGTAACATTTCGTTTTTATAATGGCTTGAGGTCTGTGTGAGAAATTAAACGAATAGAAAAGAAAATAAACGAAGAATACGAAAGTCGCCGACTGCGAAGCCGAGCGTTCGACACTCCTGCTGAGCGCTGTACTAAACGCGAGAGGCCACACGATCCGCCCCGCCCCGCAGCCCACGCGCGCCCCTCCCGCGACTACGACCGGCGCCCAGACATCGTATGAAAAATATAAGTAACGTCGGAAAAAATCTGAAGTGCATTGGGGCAGGAGTAGAGTCCCACAGTTAATATACAAGTTGTTGTTAGTTTGTTTATTCAGTAGTTATAGAGTAGCAGACTGCGGGCCGGCGGGCTAAGCCCCGCCGGCGGGGACGGAAAGCATTCAATTAATCTGACAACACGTCCGTGATGCACCCTCCACATCATTGATGTTTAGGTAGGTACCTGTCTATAATGATGTTTCAAGGCTCTATTATCTCTAATTCAGTTTTACTGTAAATTCGCATGAATAATTTATAATTATACTTTTTTAACTACAATTATTCATTTAATATATAAAGTAAATAATAACTAAATTTAAATGAATCTGTTTAATATAAATACAAATGGAATATATTTAAAATTCAATAGTTAGTAGAGAAACAATTGTGATACAAACAGAAGATAACTTTAAAAAATTACATAATACGACATTGTGGGAAAAGCAAAAAAATATTTCAAATAGTAGTAGTAGCAAGCTTATGAATACGGCCCACAACAGTACTCATGCCTTCAAACAATTTTAAAAAGATAACAAAGCAGTAAGAATCCGTTGCTCTTATTCCAGTTTAAGTTTGAGGAGGCTTGAATTGGCTGGTAGAGAATGCCATAAGCATTAAGTCCGCCCTTCGTAACCCCTAGTAGAATATGTTTGCAATAAAGGATAAAAGAAATAAATATATTTTAGGTTTTCTTAAGGTATTTTATTTCCTATACTGCCTGCCCACAGAGCAGTAAACTAGTACTTACAATCGCAACTAATCATTTCAACGGGGTAGCCCCGAGTAGCGATTTTAGGTTTCTCATCATCACCATCATCAACATCACTAGTCTGCGGCCTTGCACTGCTGAACATGCGTAAGTCCATCTCAAATCATTAGCTACTACGGTAGAGTCCAAAACTTTAAAGCCGAAACATTTAGTATCGGTCGACCAAGCTTTACGTCAAATTATTTAATTTGAACTGTGCAAATTTAGGATCAATAAAAAACATTCCATCTTAGTCCTCACGGGTAACGACGCATCTGCATTTTCATTATTTATTAAGGATTAATGTAGATGTCTATGTGTGCTCCTTTGTTACCCATATTCTATATAAAAAAAACTTAAACAACGTAATTTTTAAATATAGCTAAACTTAAAAAGATACAAGCTAAGACAAGATATATCGAAGAGTTAGAGCCTCAATACCAGAAGCTATTAAATTGTCACTGAACTGCTTCTAGAGGGCTGGACCGATTTTGATGAAATATATGTGTGGTACCTGGATGGTTAAGATTCAGAATTGGACCTGTGGTGGTTGCAATAACTTGACCCGAGTGGTGACTTTGTTGTCGAGATCCACAAATCACCTAGCAACGTGAGTGGCGTTTAGATCTGGCATTCACAGTTTATTTGCAGTAACAATTCACACTTAACACGATAAATAAAGCAGTCAAGGCAGAAATTTAAACAATACCTAAATTTAAACTCAAACTCAAAAGTAGTGCAAAATTTTTTGCAGAATAAATGAACGCAATATTACTACGTAATAATTAAGTAAAAAAACAAATCAAATTAGAAAAAAAAAACATTCCAAAACTTTTCTATTTAATAGCATTTACTATATGTACTGGCCACAAACATTGTGGCCAGTACGCACGATAATTACCTACAACAGGAAAAATTAAAACATTTTTTTCGCGTTCCTCTCGAATTCACATGTATTAAGAACCTCCTACATTTTTAAGTCAGTGGAAAACAGGTTATTTAACATCAAGTTAATGTACTTAATGGTACGAATACTTGATGTAAGATCACGATACAAAATAAAAGTGGAACTATAGTTGTGTAAAGTATTTTAAGAAATAACTGATTTTGACTAAATGATAAACGAGCAAACCACAGGTTAAATAGAATAGAATAGAATAGAATGATTTTTATTCAATATTGATTATTACATAATACTTATTGAAAGTCAATTTTTTATTTACCACTGGTTCGGAAAATACCTCTGCCCTGGGAAGGACCAGCAAGAAACCCAGCGAGACTTTTTTTTTAACATAATTTCACTTAACAATAATTTTGTTTATACAATTTTAAATAAATTTTCATAGAACCAGCATGGTGGCGATTACCTTATTGAAGGCTACTAACTGCCTAAAGACACTTCCTCGTTACCAATCCATAAGATCCAAAAGTCTCGTTTTTGTCAATAAACATACAAAATACCGCAGCACTATACTAACATGTTAAGATGGGACGTTGCTCTACCACGAGTGGAGGTCTGAAGTCCATCAATTTTTAACTCTTTTAAATTGTTAGGGGTGGTCTATAAGAATCTTAAGTATAATCGCAAAATTATACAATAATGTAAGGTTACCTTTTCTTATTTTTTTTTTAAACAATGTCGGCTGATGACAAGGTAAAAATGCTGACATCCCGCAAGTAGCAAAGACGGCTCCGTGGCGTAGTGGCTTAGAAATCAGTTGTTGCGCTGGGGGCTGCGGGTTCGAATCCCGCACGGAACAAGTATTTGTATGGCCTACAAATAATTGTTCCGGGTCTGGATGTTTGTCCTTGTGCAATTTATGTTTGTAAACTGCCTCCACGACACAGGAGAAAATCCTAGTGTGGGGGTAACGTTTTTGAAAAAAAAATAAGAAATTACAATTTGAAGGAGTTGTTTAGGACAAATTATTTCCATTCTGACTGATTTTCATGGCGCGAGCATAATCGTTGCTAAAATTGAAAAAGATTTTTACGTTTTCTAGTACACATTGTATACATTAACAGCATAGAATAGTATAGAATCATTTTATTCAATATAGATTACGGTACATAATACTTATTGTTGTTACTTATAATTACCATTGGTTCTCAAAAAAAACCTCTGTCCTGGTAAGAACCAGCAAGAAACCCAGCGGGACTTTAAAAAAGAAGCACAATTTACAATAAAACATTTTATAACAAACAGCATGGTAGCGATCACTTCATTCCCAGGGGTTATTAACAGTCATGTACTCTTAGTAGTATAATAATTTAAAACTTTTGATAGATAATGTCTCCATATTTTCTGGGACTTTGTTGTAAGAGTGTATACATTGCCCCACGAAGGAATTACGAACTCTGGAGTCGAGTAACTGGTATAACTAACTTGTGCTTGTTCCTAGTATTTCCAGAATGTACATCACTATTTTTAATAAAATTATTTTCGTTTTTGTGCACATACATTAAATTCTCGTAAATATATTGATAGGCCAAGGTTAATATATTTATTTCTTTATATTTTTCTCTAAGGCATTCCTTCGGATCTATACAGGTTATAAATTGCTCTTGTGGCTCTATTTTGCAAAACAAAGATAAGTTTCTATGTCAGTCGCATTACCCCATAGTAAGATTCCATATGACATTGTGCTATGGAAATAACTAAAATAAACTAATCTAGCTGTTTCAACAGCATTTAAATAAAGTTAATTTGTTTAATTAAGACTTATTCTATACACAGTTGGACCTTTTAAATGCAAATGTGCGAACCTCACTGTAATTCACGTAGCAAATAATATGAAATGATTTACAGTAACGATAGTTTTTGCCTTGTAATACATAAAAAGAGTTTTTGTAGTTATACTTCTTTTGGGGCGTTTGGGAAAAATTATGAGAGTGAATTTTTTACGATGCGCGCGCACACTGACACCTCAAAGCGACAACTTCATTGGGTAACTGTCTCTCAAGTTTTCGTGGGAACTGTTAAATATATTTAAGGTAGTTATTTTTAGTTATTTTTGTTTTGTTACGCTAAAGAATTATAACTTCCTACGTGCGTACATAAGCACACACACACAAATTTTTTTTGCTGTTGCATAATAACAACATGTTTGAAACGTACGAAATTCCCTTTATTTCTTATAAAGAGGTAATATATACCGCTCTCCACAGCATCTAAAAACGTTATCTAATCATTTGATGGAATCCTCAGATATCTTTCAAAACCATACAAACAAGCCAACCGTCAACTTCAAGCTTATTAGTACCCACAGAATGGTCTTTCTTTATACTGACATCACTTTGTAGATTATTTCTTGTAAGCTCAATCCATTCTAATATACTCGTATTTAGAAATAGAAGTTATACGAACTAAGGAAAAATACCATTCTTTTAACTATTATAAGCCAGTGCTATCTAGACTACTATCCACTACGCACTGACTTAGCTTTTACAATTACAATTTGTAAGGGTGAACAATGAGTACGCATGAGTTTATACGTGGTAGAGCCATGCTGCAGCTATATTATGGTTGTAGTACGAATGGGTTGGCTCATCCGGGGAAGGACTACGCTCCCACAGAATAACAGCGTAAAATAGCAGCTCAATGTCTCTGTGTTTCATATGGTGAGTATAGAGAACCGGAAACCCCTTTTTACTGGAAACGAAGCGTTCCATTTTAGTCCTCAGGGGTGACAATGCATTCAATTTTGATTCTTAATTGAGGATGTAGTTTTCTATGGGTTACAGTATCCACTTACCATCAGGTGGCCTGCGTGCCCGTTTGTCACACTTATTCTATCAAAATTTAAAAAAAAACACAGTCCACTTAGTGGTAATGTATGCTGTGATTGTGATGAATCTATCCTCGATTAAGAATCAAAATGCAGAATGCGTTGTCACCCCTGAGGACTAAGATGGATACCTTGTTACCACTAAAAAGGATCCTCGGTTCTCTACACATACCACACGAAAAACAGCAGCAGTAAGCTGGTATTCTGTGAGAGCGTGGTCTTTCTCCGGTCGAGCCGATCCATTTGTACTACTATCATAATATAGACGTAGCTTGACTCTACCATGTGTAAAAAAATTTAACAAAAGCCTATTCACTCTAGTCTTGAAGACACCCTCTTGTTGTAACCGAAGATGACAATGCGCATTCTCATTTTTATCAGATGAAAGACAAAGGCTGGAAATTTATTCTACTTCCTAACTGTACGTATTACGAACGTCGAAGCAAACAGTTTGTTTCGAATGCGTGGTATGTCGACAACAAAGAAGTGGAGATTAGCAGAGCGTCTGGTGGTCTGACGATGGAACGTAGAGGGAGAAAATAAGTCATGCAATTCCTGCGTATATTCTCTGAAATGTATCCTGCAAAACGACGAAAGACTGACCACCTCGCGCCTGTGTTCGAGACTGGTAAAATATGTTTTAACGAATTTTCTGTCACCTCTTTCAGCCTTTTCATTGACCCCAAATCCTCTAGCTAGGTGGCATTTTGCGGCACTATCCCATTTAAGGTGGCAATACTCCACGTTCGACCGAACTTGCGCTTTATATAGTGTATGCAACTCCCACGGCGTAAATTATATACTGGACAAAGTGGCCTAACTGTTAAGTCCAAATTCGGCCAAGAAGTCAACAAACGATTCCAAATCGGCCGAGGAAGTTACGATAAATATTGTAGATAGACAAAAGCGTACCATAAGTATGTATGACGAACTAAAAGATATTAAAAATTAAAGATCTAGGATCCGCTTAAAAAATAATAATGATGTGTTTTACCCATAAACTTTGATAGTAATAGATGCAAGGGGAAAAAATCCTTATGTCATTACAGCAACATAAAATGATAGCATATTACATCATGCCTCTGTGACTGATTTTATTTGTCACAAGTCGACACGCAAGGAATGAGCTCCGTAGTATTTTGGATTTTTTTAGTATAATCGTGGTTATGTTTAGTAAATACAATTGTCTTTAACAATGATTAATTGTTGTGTGAGCCACTGCGGTGCTAATAACAGAAATAATTCTAATAATTACACATATCACAGGTTAATTTTCAGGACGTCGTCATTGCTATGACGCATTTATTTTAGGTTAAGATCTGTTTCATGCTGTTTAAAATACAGAATAATTGCAATAACTGTGTAAATTTTTATATTTTGAAATATAACTTACCTGTTTATATTTATATTACATTAAAAAGCTTGGCGTGCTCAGCAGAGCGGGACAGAATTTCAAGCCGGCACACCGCTTGCAACTTTAAAAGGCGCAGGTTTGACCTCAAATGGAATACTTACTGTTCTTATCTGTGCAATTATTAAGATATGTAAATTATTCTATATCACAAATAGTACACTATTTTAACGTTAACAACGCTTTAAGACGGTAATAAAAAAAATTACAACACAAAATGTTAAATTGGTGAATACAAGTGTGATTTTAAGTGGGGATGAGCTAAATTTGTCTTGACGTGAAGCTTCAATAATAATAATAATAATAATCTTTATTTCGGACCAAAATTAATCCATAGTAGTGTTAGTAACAATTGACTTATAAACTAGTGTTAGTAAACATTGAAGTATGTACAAACTTTTTCAAAATCGGAGAATTATAGTTCTCCGCTACTGTTTTCAAAATGCTGTTGTGACTATCTCTCACCCTTCTAAGCAGCGAAGCTGTCTTCTTACGTATTATCGCATGAAAGCCGTCCGTTCGAGCAGGCGCAAACATCTCCGACGCACTACAGTATCGAGGCAGTCCCAACAACATTCTGAAAGCATTATTATATTGAACACGCAGGACATCCAGCGACCTTTTAGTGTAATTGATCCATAGATTGCTCGTGTACAGACTCTGGCAGTATGCCTTAAATAGGGTAATTTTAACTAGGTCAGTATATCGAGCAAATCTACGGGCCAGCATGTTACTCCTGACCGCTAGAGCCCTGCGTTCCCTCTCAATATCTACATTGTCTTTCAGGTCATCGGCAAGAAAATGGCCAAGATATTTAAAAGACGTCACTTTTTTAATTTTTGACCCATTCAAGAACAGGTCAGGTTCATCAGTCCTAGGCTTGCCCTTGACCCCAAAGACAATGTACTCACATTTTTTGACATTATATACCAAACCATGCGACTCAGCATAGGCTACACACACCTTCAGTAACTCTCTTACTGCCCTCACCGACGGTCCCAGCAGCACCATGTCATCTGCATAGCTGATGTTGTTAATACTAACCCCACCAACACTGCATCCGACACGCTTGCTGCTGAGCTCGCCTATGAGAGCATCTATATATAGGTTGAATAATCTGGGAGACGTTAGACCCCCCTGCCTTACCCCGCATTCCAACCTATACGGTTCACTAAGAGTATCGTCCCATTTCACATGATTTATTTGTTTACTGTACCAATATTTGAGCAGACCACATATCTCTGACGGTACACCCCTGTCCTCCACCTTCCTCCAGAGCACGTCATATGAGACGAGATCAAATGCCCTGGAAAGATCAAGGAAACAGGCATATACCGGGGTACCCCGATCTACGTAATATCGAACAGTGTGCTTCAGACTTAAAATAGCACTTTCTGTTGATAGTCCGGGTCTAAACCCGAACTGTGTGTCATACAGTTGAATGTGGTCACTTAAGATGGTATCAAGCACACCGTCCAACACCTTTGCTATGATAGTCGCTAAGGAAATAGGACGATAGTTACCCTTGTCAGAGATGTCTCCCGTCTTGTTCTCCACAATGGGAACTACTATTGTCTTCATCAGCTTTGTAGGTAAGTAAGAGTGACTAATACACATTGTGTAGAACATTGACAGGACTCGCGGCAGGTGAAATCCAGCGTGCTTCAGGTGCTCAATGCTGAGCCCGTCGTGTCCTGGAGACTTACCTCGGCTCATACCTGTTATGATACTGCGTATCTGTTTAGCAGAAATATGCACAAGAGGTTCCTCTCCCCCACAAGCGGTCCCAGCACTACCCACCTGTGTTGAGGGCCCAAGTGGAGATTGTACTTTAAAATGTTCCATGAACATATTTGCGATGTCACTGGGTTCACTAATTCCTTCCACGCTCGTAGCAAGACTAGGCTTAGTGTCCAACTTACTGGTCGACTTCCAGAAAATTTTAAAATCCCTATCTGCTCTTTTTTGAGCTAATCTATCCATTTTGATTTGCTCAGCATTATTCTGACAAAATTTGAGTTTATTCATGTGTGATTTAGACATTTCAACATAAATAGGACCAGATAAGAGACGACCACTGAGTACCCAGGCCTTAAAACTACATCTGGCCTCATAGTGAGCGTCCTTTACATAGCTGTTCCACCCACATATCCGCTTACCCCGCCTTGGTCCCCCCTTACAAGTCACTCTGGATTCCTTAGCCGCCTCAGATAATATACTAACAATCTGTTCATACAAATTATCTAATGCGACCCTATGTTCGGCCAAGCCACAGAAGCCATTCGCACAGTTTATAAACTCATGAGGAAAGTCAATGTCCCGCAATTTGCTATTACAAAGGTTTTGGTAACATTGCGTTTCTACATTTGTTCTTTCACCCCATAAGACCAGGTTTTTATCTTGACTTCTAACTGTCCGTTTAGGCCTGACCACCTCTAAGTTACATTCTAAATATATTGGTAAGTGATCAGAAATGTAAACATCTTCGGAGACACCTACACTCTTAATTGCATTCCAGACTGATTTGGATACTAAACAGTGATCTAGCCACCTCCTACTTCCATGAGCGTCACTTATGAAGGTGTAGGTATCACCATCCACTCCCAATGCTTCTATATCCGCACAAACCCACGACTGATCAGAACAAAAGTTATTCAGTTCATTAAAAAATAGTTCATGAGGGTGCGCATTAAAATCCCCAAGCATAAAAACATTTTCTATATCCCTACTCGCTATGATAGCATTGATCTCACTCAATATATCTGTAAAAATTGGTAGATTGTCCGCACAGTCCGTAGGCATATAAACAGAAAAGACAATAATATTGCGACCCCCAGTCGTGGCTGTAATGGCCACTAATCGAGAGCTACTACAGTTTACAACAGAAACTGACTCAAAAATACCCTTCCTCCAGAGAATGGCCACATTCTCAATTCAATTCAATGGGGCCACCATATTTCTAAACTAACTAGCAGCAAACTTAAATCTGCAGCATATGCTGTAAAAATATTAGAGGCCTTATATGTATTGAAACAGCTATATTAGTTTATTTTAGTTATTTCCTTAGCATAATGTCTTATGGAATCTTGCTATGGGGTAATGCGACTGACACTGAAACTGAGCTTTATTTTGCAGAAGAGGGCCTTAGGAGCTACTTGTAATCTAAAATCGAGAGTCTCTCAGAGAAAAATTTATAGAAATAAATATATTAATTTTGACCTCTCAGAATATTTAGGAAAATTTATTTATTGTATGTTCACAAAAGAAAATTAGTTTTAATAAAAAAAGTGATGTACACTCTATAAATATCAGAAACAACAAAAAGCAAGTGATAAGAGAAGTTTCTCGACTCGAAATGAGTCAGTAATTCATTCATGGAGTAATGTATACAAAATTTCAACAAAATCTCAGAAAATATAGGTACAAGTTGTCTCAATTAACAAGTTTAAATATTTTACCAAGCAAACACTGTATGAAAAGGGTTATTATAATATAAAGATATACATGGTTAATAATGACCCCCGGGAAATAATGACCCCCGAGAATGAGGTGGTCAGTTCCAAGCATGTTTTTTGAATAAATCAAATTTATTATTATTATTTATTTTAGAACTATCATGGTTAAAAATTAGTTATTCAGATTTGTGTATTTAACAATCTTTTTATATTTTATTTTATGTTACCAAACGTAACCTCTACACTAGGATTGTACCTTGTATCGTGGGCAGCTTACAAACATAAATTGCAGAAGGACAAACATCCAGACCCGGATCAATTATTTGTAGGCCAAATATGCATATAATGCAAATAGTTGCTCCGTACGGGATTCGAGCCCGCGGCTCTTAGCGCTGCAACTCAATTGCTAAGCCACTGCGCCACGGAGCCGTTAATTTTGATTAACCTTTTTACCGCTCCCTTAGCACCTTCGGTTGAAGTATTGTGGTCGCACTGCAATCATTTAGGGATAGTATAAATATGTAAAATATAACATCACTACTTAACGCACACAACGATAAATCAAAATTTGTCACGTGTTTTCGGTCTGTCAGGTCAGGTTCGTTTATACGCCAGTATTATTCTAAGTCTATACTTTCACCTAAATTGAAGAGCCCTCCCCTAATTAATTTCTAAACATCTTTAATATATTGAATTTCCGCAACGCCTGATTCTATAAATTTTATGACGAACCTCAAAGTCATTGAACAAGTTATGGATAGGGCTATGTTCGGAGTTTCTCTGCGTAACGTAGCTAAGATATCGGTAGGAGATATCAGGAAGTTGAAGTAGCTATTGGTAAATATAGCTGGAAAATTCTACAGCCGATGGGGAAGGAGTTATCGAATTTTTGTAATTAAAAAACCTGGCGGTACTTATGAGAAAAGTTCTTCCAGCTCTCAGCAACCTTTCCAATAGGAACACTTTTCCAATTGGTATATAGATTGAATCATAGGGGAATATTTACTAACCACGCTTGGCAGTTAGATTGGCAATCGTAGTTTTTTTGTTAATATTAATTGTTACCAGTAAGATGTTGCTGTCCTTCTCCTGTTTCATTTGCCTTTATTGCCCCGTGGGTGTCATGGATGATATGGGTAGTGGATGCTCTTACGCCGCCATTACCGCAACAGAACATAGCCTAATGAGGGCTAATAACCTTCCACTCACTAGATGTCGCTAGTAGCGACTGAGGTAAAGTTTTTTGTTACGCAGTGTCAGTTAATTGAGAAATTAGTTATAAATAATAGTTTATCATTATCTAGAGTATTATATTAATACACAACACAATGCGTCAGTAATTTTAATTTTTAATTTTTTGCATTTTATAACTCTTTTTAAAAAAATCGGCTTTTAGTTATATTTATAGTTTGGTTTATTCATTTCTAATGTAATTAATATAAAATATAATTAATAATACAGAAAGAAACTTTAAAGATTACAGTTTCCTAAGAAATTATCGTCCCCGCTATGAAATCTGTCAAATATTTTACCTCACTGTAAGGTGGCGCCGCCCTGGTGGCAGAAAACGTCGTGGATGCCCTCATTGATAGCCCGCCATTACCGCAACAGAAATCAGCCTAAGCGCGGAGCCGAAACCCGATAAGAAAAGGGTTTCTCGATTGGCAGCCTTGTATCGCTAAGCACGTTCTAGAGCGGCCACTATAAGATGGAGTGCAAACCTGATAATACATGCAGGGAGTTTATGTTTGCAGGTGGCTCAGGACCATATTTTGTAGTATTCCTTAAAGGAGGCCTGTGTACAGCAGTAAATTTGTAAAGACTGTAACGAATAAGCGAATAAATTGCTTCTTTATCTTTCAAGCGCAATTTTAACATATTTAAATAACCAAAAAAAAAAACTGAGCATAACTTTACTTACTAGTAGTACGATAATTAAGTAAGCGCAGGTAAAACAGTGTTGAATATTTATGAAATCAGCGCCAACCGTTTACTAATTAGCATTAATTATCCGGGGACTTTATTCACTCACGACCCATTATCCTGAACGAAATGGGCTGTTATAAAAGACATATTAAATAATAAGCATATACATCATGTATGTTGTACAGTACGATTTAGACTGCACTGAAGAATTTTTTTTTACTTTAAAATCTTACACGTGGTAGCGCCACGCGTGAGCTGTAATATAGTTGTAGACGAATGGGTCGGTTCTACCTATATCATTCTCTGAAAAATACCAACGTACAATATATATATATATATATATATATATATATATATATACAACTTCAGTGTGATGTATTTAGAATCTAACCTATTTTTTTAATAGTTGGGTATAAATAAACAAATAACTAATATATAATATACTATATGTCCCAGCAGGACCTTTTTTACGAGTTTACATTGAAATAAGTGGCAATACTTTTAAATGTATTTTTTCTTATAGTATTAAAAAGTGATCTTGTTCAATAAATGTTTTTAACTTATAAGTATGTACATAATGTTAATAAATGATAATGGGTATTATATTCCAAATTTTTGTGACAACCCTTAATATACACGTCGCCCGCGTAAATACTTACGCAGGCGACAGCAAAGGCGTTTCACAGCTATTAGTTCTTTATACTGTGCTGGTAATAAGGTCCCGCAACAAAGAGTTCAGTGCTCTCTCGATCGTCGAATATAAGATAGAACAACATATAAACATAGCATCGCCATCATCATCTTCATTACAGCCTTTCACAAGTCCAGTACTAAACATAGGCTGCCCCCAAGGAATGCCACAAAGTACGGTCCTGAGCCATCCACACTCCATCAAGTGGTGCCGCCCTACACTTCGGTACGCAACTGCTTCTCTAAAATCATTCATCTCCATTGATTGTTGGTTATTCGAGCTATATGACCGGCTTATTGCCAATTCAGCTTCATTATCTGTTGGGCTATGTTGGTTACTCTGGTTCTAATGCAGATCTGTAGTAGAACCAGCGTACTAGTAGATCTGCTGTAGAATCAGAGTAGTAGTCGGTAACTGTGCAGCTGACATAGAGCAACCTCATTTGTAAGTAGCAGAGAAAATCCGACCCTTGCCCTCTCCATAGCACGCTGAACGACCTTAAAAATATAACATGTTTTAGAAATCGTTTAGGCATAGAAAATCATTCCTTTTACGATAACACGCAGTTATAAACAGGTAATGAAAGAAATTCAAATTATTTAATTATTTTAAATATTCCACGCTTTTAAAACTGACTATGATGAATAAGACAATTTCTTTTATAGCCCCATACAAATAAAACGCAATATGTGCAAGT
Source organism: Parnassius glacialis (assembly GCA_033319125.1). Taxonomy (NCBI): domain Eukaryota; kingdom Metazoa; phylum Arthropoda; class Insecta; order Lepidoptera; family Papilionidae; genus Parnassius; species Parnassius glacialis. The sequence continues at coordinate 34,528,853 of JAVANC010000021.1, forward strand.
AATAGACAATTCGTCGCCTATGCCGCAAAAGGGCGAACCTGATACAAACCGTCAAAAATTAATTAAATATACAAAATTTCTCCATTGTTCGAGATCTATATCGTCTCAATCGGGCTAAGCTCTAAGTACAAAAATAACAAATTTGAAGTGATGGCGTATGTCAAACACACTTCGTGTGAGATTTTACGATAAGACGAAGCTCGTAAAAAAATAGGTCCAAACTAAGCATGCGCCCTTTTGTTGCGACTTGTAATCGTTTATATACTATATAATCTTAATAAGGAAAACTTAAAATACAACAAAAAAAATCATACCCACAAAAACTGTTGATGCATACTGTATTGTAGCAAATTGTAAAGAGAAAAATCGTCACTGTTAACGTTTTAAGTATATTGACCGCAAAGTTATTTACACCGAATTTCATTGCACATGTGATATGTCTTTGAAAAAGAGAGTTTATTTTACGACACATTACCGAATTTGAGCCAAAACAACGAACGCTACTACCGGGAGGCAAAATTTTAAGGCTTCAAAGATCACATAAATGTTACCAATCTCTTACGCACTCTCGTACGCAGAACTTTCTTTTTGAGCTCATTTGCTATGTCTGAAAATTTTGTTCGTATTGTTTTGGTTATGTTTACTCAGTCAGGAATTATGCGTCAAGATAATTGAGGTGGTCGTGTAGAAAGTCTCAAACACAGAGAGACTTTTACGTGGTAGAGCCACGCTGCAGCTCTATTATGGCTGCAGCATGAATTGGCCGGCTAGACCAGGTAGGACTACGCCCTCACAGAATACTAAAGTAAAATGTCAACTTAATATTGCTTGCTGTGTTTGATACGGTCAGTGTAGTAGATAACCGGAAGTTTACTGGTAACGAGGCATTCCATCTTAACCTTCAGGCGTGACAACACATCTGTGTTTTAATTCATAATCGAGGATAGATGTGCCGCAGCATTCATTCACCATCAGGTGGACTGTTATTGTTTCACGTGGCCCGAAATACAAAGTAGACGTAAGTCGACATAAATTGCCATAGCTCTATCTATCTTCTTAAACAAGCATGATGTAGAGAATACTAAATCAATCAGCTTGTATAGTAACAAATGTGCGGAACGAAATAAAAAATCTTTCGCTTCTGTTGAACTATCGTCTTCATCATCATTACAGCCTTTCATAAATCCACTGCTGAACATAGGTCTCTCCCAAGGAATGCCACAAAGCACGGTCCTGAGCCACCTGTATCCATCGACTTCCTGCATATCTTACCAGGTCGTCACTCCATCTAGTGGGGGATCACCCTACACTACGCCTACCGGTACGAGGCTGCCACTCGAGAACCTTTATTCCCCATCGGTTGTTGGTGCTTCGAGCTATATGGCCGGCCCACTGCCAATTCAGCTTACTAATCCGTTGGGCTATGTCGGTCACTCTGGTTCTACTGCGGATATCCTCATTTCTAAGTTTATCACGCAGAAAAACCCCGAGCATAGCCCTCTCTATAGCTCGCTGAGCGACCATGAGCTTCCTCATACGGACAGCAGTGAAGGACCACGTCTCAGATCACTGACAACACGCACTGGTTGTATAATTTGCGTGCGTTGAGGTCGAGTCGTCTTAGGTGGCAACCGAACCTCCACCGGAGATTGAGGCTGGCTGTAGCCAGGAATAGCGGGGCCGCCGGGGACTGGGGGCCGTCTCTTTGTTACTCTCATCATGGGGGGGTATTTGCCATAGTTGCCGCGCTTGGCGAGCGGGTTGGCAACCGCAGTTTTTTTATTGTAATTTTGCTGTTATCAGGAAGACGCAGCTGCCCATCACCTGCCTGTTTTCCTCTGTCGCCTCTTACGACACCCACTGGAAGATATGGGGTAATAGATATTCTTAACCGCCACTACATGGCAACTAAACGGCAAGGGCACGGTTTAACTATAGTGTATTAATAATGTGACACATTTGCAAAACGTCACTCTTAGATTACTTGCTTGACCACGGTCAGAATGAAGGTGACTCTGCGTATAGTGCCATAAGTCAGTCCATCTCAGTGGTATCCCATTATCCAAATGGCAAGATCTTCACGGCCGTACATTGTTCAACCATTACAATACTCTGAATTTAATTTAAAGAGTTATCTCAAAATTCAAAGATACTAAGTCTACAGAAAGTACAGAAGACAAAAGTAGTAGAGTTTAGAGTAGAAAAAGAAACGTCTATTTAAAACATTGCACTGATGCTTCGTAGGTACAGGCTATATTACAATCAAGACAAGGCATGCTGAATTCTTAAAGGAACCTTTAAATCCATTTAATAATTCTCTAATTAAGCTACCTAATGTCCTCCAGACCGATTTCGGTCTAGCCATCGTTGCAGGACAGGATTATAGCGGCCAAGTATGTATATGCGCAAGCACAGGTACACACTCTATTCTCTCACTCTCATTATCAGAGATCAGGCGCAGGGAAAACTACTTTACGTGCTTAAGGAACGGGGATGAGACACTGCCAACTTTCTGAATCCAGTCAGCTACTGAGAATTTCTTGATCATGATCACCAGTCGCACTGAGCCTAAGTATGACCACTTCAGTAATCACGTATAACCATTTTAATGCCCAAGTTACAATTTATATTATTCTATATGTAGGTACTAAGTAAGTCAGTAACAGGGCGTAACTCTAAAAGAACAGTAGATAAAAAGAGAGCCAGGGCAAAACGAAACGCGATAATAAGGCGTATCTTTTTTCAGAGCTTTTTTTATAGAAATTTTAGGCCTGTAATACATTAAAGCTGTATTCATGGTCTAGTTTTATCATACAATACGGTCGTATTTGTTGTTTTCGATTGAATATAATATTTTAAAATATTTAAATATAATATATAAATTTTCTGAACCAAACCGCACAATCCTTACTAATATTACTTATTGCATGCGCTCTACGTTTTTTCTTTTATCTGTATGGGTTTGTAAATTTGTATGAGACAGCAGAAATGATGTTATACCTACTTTAATTCTATTGTGAATTTAAGCATATTATAAAAATAAATTGTACCATTTAATCTGTTTATGTTGTGTTTAAGTCAAAAAATATCGCTGGGTTTTTTGCTGGTTCTTCCCAGAACAGAGTTATTTTCCGAACCTGTGGTAAATAAAAAATTACTTTTAATAAGTATTATGTAATAATCTATATTGAATAACAAATATTCTATTCTGTTCTATTCTATTCTGTTTTCCGATTATTACCTATTTAAAGTTTTAAGTCTCTATGTCATCGGGAAGCCAGCTTAAAATCGATTGCAGAATTTGTTCGAACAGACAAACATACAGACAGGAGGCAAGAAAGTGAGTAAGTATTGCATTGTCATCCAGTTTTTAAGTTATATCACAGAATAAATAAAAGTATAAGTTATATTTAAATTTCAAGTCTTTAGCTCATCGGAAGATGAGCTTAAAATCGTTTGCAAAATTTGTACCGAACATACAACTACACAGACAAGAAAGCAGGATAATAAAAAGTCTAATTTTGTGCCACTCAGAAGGTTTATGCAAACTAGATTTTATTATAAAATCTTTTCAAAGAACTTTCCCCCAAACTTTACGGCGTCTGAACCAATTATCAAAGTCACATTTTTCAGTCTGCCTCAGGCGACTAAATCTAGTCCAGTTCAGATCCCAGAAAACACAGATTTGCGCGTTTAACGCCCTATTGCTTATCTAATAACTCCTTTTGCGTATCTCCCCGATTTCAGGGCCCCTTGTTTTCTAAGCCAGCATCGGAATAATTGGCGCCGACATATCGAATGACGTTCAGTTTCGTGGTCACCTGGAAGGGAAGGCCAAATAGGCCTCTTAAAAAAATTGGCGTGGTTAGTGGAGCGGGACAGTATTTCATGCCGGCACACCGGTTACAACTTTATAAGGCACAAATTCGGCCTCACATGAACAGAAACAGAAACAGAAACTTTTTTATTCAATATAGATTATAAATAATACTTATTGAAAGTCACTCTTTTGTATAATTACCACTGGTTCGAAAAAAAACCTCTGTCCTGGGAAGAACCAGCAAGAAACCCAGCGGGACTTTTTTTTTAAAATAACAGCTTACAATCATGTATGTTAAACAAATTAACAACACAACAAATTAGAAATAGCTTGGTAGCGATCACCTCATTTCCAGGGGTTATTATCATCTATAAATTCTTTAATACTATAATAACCCTTTTTATACAAACTTAGTTTAATAAAGTTTTTGAACTTTGAGCAGGTCAAATTTTGTATATTTTCTGGAATTTTGTTGTAAAAGCGTATACATCGCCCCAAGAATGTATTACTGACTCGATGGAGACGAGTAACTGGTACTACTAGCTTGTGTCTGTTCCTAGTATTTACAGAATGAATATCACTTATTTTTGTAAAACTACTTTTATTTTTGTGTACGTACATTACATTTTCATAAATGTATTGAGAGGCCAAAGTTAATATATTAATTTCCTTAAATTTTTGTCGCAGCGACTCTTTAGGCTTTAAATCATAAATTGCTCTTATGGCCCTCTTCTGTAAAACAAATATAATTTCAGTGTCAGCTGCGTGTCCCCATAGCAAAATACCATACGACATTATGCTATGGAAATAGCTAAAGTAAACTAGTCTAGCTGTTTCAACACTAGTTAGACTTCTAATCTTTTTTACGGCATATGCTGCAGAACTAAGTCTGCTTGCTAGTTTTGATATATGGGGGCTCCATTGAAGCTTCGCGTCTAGTGTGATTCCAAGAAAAATGGTGGTATCTACAAGACTCAGTTTCTCCCCATTAAAAATTACATTAGTATTACATAGAATACTTTACTCATTTCTGGGCCGGGGCACACCAGTACCAGCTTCTACCCATTCCACCGCATATAGAGCAGAGTGGCACGAATTGTCTACGACCGAGTTCTCTATCTGATCCGCTTGAATTATGCTCTGAGTCTCTGAGAGCCGCGGGTTTGAATCCTGCACGTAACAAGTGTTCGTATGTAATGCCTACAAGTAATTGTTCCGGTACTGGATCTTTGTCCTTTTACCGTTTATGAATGTAAATTGACTCCACAATATAAGACAAAATCCTAGTTAAGGTGTAACGTTTTCCCTCTAAAGAAAAGAAAGTAAAGGAAATTCCAGCCGCTAAATTTTACAATAGCATGTCACGACATAACTCGCGATACCATCCATCCTATCTGGGAGATTGGCTTATTACAAGTAAATCACATAGTTGTGGACTACAACTGTGCGATTAACTAGAAGTTTTCTTTCGCGAACAACTCCTTTGTGGAATCGGCTACCACCAGCAATTTTTCCGGACCAAGACGACTTAGAGACCTTCATTTTTTTTAAAAGGCCGGTAACGCACCTGCAATTCCATTGGTGTTACATTTATTCATGGGTGACGTTAGTCACTTACTATCAGGTGAACCGCAAGCTCATTTGCCCCTTTCATAAAAAAAACACGTTAAAAACGTGGTAGAGTCACCAGTCAGAGGACCACGCTCTCCCAGAATATCAGTGTAAAAAAGCTGATTAATGCTGCTTTGTCTCATATGGTGAATGTAGAGAATCGGAGACCTCTTTCACTGGAAATGAGGCATTCTATTTTAGTCCTCAAGTATGACAGCACATCTCCATTTCGATTCTTAATCGAGGATAGGTGTAGATGTCTGTGGGCCGCAACATCCGCTAATCATCCGGTAAAGAGGGTCTCCGGTTCTCTACACTCATTATACGAAGTTAACCATTGTCCTGCTATTTTACGCTGGCATTCTGTGAGTGCTTGGTTCTACCCCGGTTGTGCTAAGCTATTGGTACTGCAGTCATAAATTGTGGTGAACTTATGTTCACTGCTAGCACGTTTCCTTTTGTATGCCATGAAAGGATGACCACTTGTTTCTTCATCTCTCAAAGTAGTCAACCGTGCTGAAATTGGAACATGGTTGTCTTGGAAAGTCCTTTATCCATGAATGTTATTTGAAGTCTATCAGATAATTCGTCCAGTTTAGGTAACATTTGAAATCGTAAAACATCATTACGTGAAAATGATCCCAATGTAGATCCATTTCTCATAGAAACACGATATTTCAATAATGGTCGTAAAAAATGAGTAGTGAAATATGAAATTTAAACATTCTTATTTTTACTGCCAGTGTTTTATTAAAAATAAAATTATTCGTTGTGGCCTGTCGTACCTTATCATTATTTTATAATATTTTTTTAAATTCTATCTAATAATACTAATTCCAGAATAATAAATTTGTATTAAGTCGTATGTAGCCGTTGTAGCTTAATGGCTAAGTGGTCGTCGTAATATTCATAGCAAGTTTCAAGTTCAGTCTTCGCCGGCACCAATGAAATTTTTAATTGCAATTTTATGAGCTGATTGACTACATGTTCGGCGGAGAAGAACAACTTCGAGCAACTAGAGTACATTTTAATTTTTTATGCTTAGACACCTTCATGGTTAGCTCGATCAGTAAATGCACACATTTTGATAAAATACAGTGTAAAATAACAACATGATGATGAGAGACAAGGACCGAATTATGCCAGCAACTCAGTTACTGGCAAAGTTATTTGCTTTTACTAATGCTAAAGCTTTTTTGCATATAATATACAACAGTGATAAACGAGTTAACAGTAACCACTAAGGTAGTATACCTTAGTGGTTACTGTTGTCTATAGGTGCAATCATCTTCGAAAAAATAAGGCAATAGATACATTATTACACCCTTAGTACATAGATTTAACAGTGGTAGAGCCACGCGGCAGCTTTTGCTATCGCACGGATGGGCCGGCTCGAACCGGGGTGGTACCACGACCTCACAGAAAACCAGCGTGAAGTAGAGGTTCACCTCTGCGTTTCGCTTGGTTGAGTGCAGGTGGCCGGAGGCCCTTTTTACTGGAAATGCCATTTTATTCCTCACGGGTGACAACGCATCTATATTTTGATTTGTAATAGAGGATAGATGTAGATGTCTATGGGCCGCAGCAACCACTTACCATCAGGTGGACTGTGTGCTCGTTTGTCATCCTTATCCTATAAAAAAAATAGACAAAATACCTCACAGTCTGTTATTTTACTCGTTCTACTTAACCTTGAAACCGAAAGTCAGCACTGCATCTTAACTACAGGAGTAAGTAAAAGGGTTTTCTATGGGCGGATTCATTATAAATAGAAAAGTTGTTGAATTTTAACAGAGCTCTATTTTTGATACGAAAAGAGAATGAAAACGCATTTAATAAAACTAATTCTCGTCATCGAAACGTCGCAAATTAAAAAAAGGTAAATTAAACGCGATAAAATCAATAAAATTAGCGTAGTAATCGCCTAAATATAAGTAATCATTCAAAGGAACCATAATGAAAACACACAAATTACAGAAGTTGAATCAATCAAAAGATATTTTTAAACTTCAAGCGTCGAATTGGTTAATTTCCATTTCAATCAGTTTCGGACGAAATGGGTTAATTCGATCTTGAAATGAACGATTTGAAATGCTAATGGATATCAGAGGCCTTTCCTTTCTTTTTTCACCGATCGCGTTTTTCTGCGATATGCCTGGCAATTGAACACATTAAAGTAAAGTTTATTGTTAATTAATTGGAGAAAGAGCTATGAAGAATACTATTTCCATCAATAACAGGTTGATAAAATAATGTATCATCGTTGGATATTGTTTACCATGCTGTTTCATTCCGGTTGATCGGATATTACATCATGCTTGCGAAATATTTTTTATTTCTCAAACATGTCGTTCTTATCCTTCACTTCACAAAATCGAGTTATAGATGATTTCTACGTCTGGAAGTGAAGTCCAATCATTGGCGTACTGTGTAATTTTAAGGCGAAATCCACTATTTACTCGACTTCTTTTGTTTACTGTCAGAAGACAATATTAGGTTAGGTTTAAAAACAATTTCTCATAAGAAACAGACAATGAGATACCTAAAGTAAATTACATTGAAAGTTTCAGACTATTAATATATTGCCTTAATTATAGTATTGCCTCTGGTGCTAAGTTATAATTTATGACTAAACTGTTAAATTAGTCAAATGGATCTCAGGAATTCATTTGGTCTCATTCGAATTTTATAAATAACAATTATTTTTATTTAATTTGTTCAAAATCAATAATAAAAATTAACATTTTTGGTGCAAATATAAGGTTGACCAACGAGCACAGTTCTTTTAATGGTAAGTGAATGTTGTGGCACGTAGAACTACAACTATTCTCGATTATGATTCAAAATGCAAATGCGTTGTTACCCCTGAGGACAAAAGTGAAATGCGCCGTTGGTAATAAAAAGATCCTACTAAAGAGCCAAGTACGAACCTAAATTATACATTTATGTTTTTGCAGTATATCATAATTTTTTTGAAAAAAATATTTTTTAATTAATCACTAGCGATCCGCCCCGGCTTCGCACGGATAACTTCTGGATCTCGAAAACAGCGCCACCTACCAGGTCCAAATGTGAATTTAAACTATCTCGATTCCCATTCACAGACAATTAAAATTTCATCAAAATCGGTCAAGCCGTTTTTGAATTTTAGCGAGACTAAAGTACAGCAATTGATTTTTATATATAGAGATAAATAGTAATAGAATTTTGTTATTGTAGCGGTATAAAGTACCACAATTGAAACTAACCGCACGACAAATAGCTGCTGCGTCTTTCTATCATGTAAAAAAGCATGAAAGAAGAAGAATTACAAAAATTCTACTTTTTTGTAATATCTATAACGGAACTTCAAAAAGATTTCAGATATAACTTACTTTTATCATTGCTTGATTGAAGAGTTATGAATAAAACACCACACAACTGTTATATTACGCAAAGCTGACAGTGTTTTAGGTTGCGTGATATGTCTGATTTTATTCCGATATATTGTTATGTAAAAATGAATTACAGATAAATCATGCTATTTACGTTTTATCAGGTGATATGTTACGGACCAAGTGATTAATAGGGTATTATGCATAATGACCGGGCAGTATGAATAATGCCCAAAATGAGTAGGCAATTTGATGAAAACTATTGATACGAGTATAATTAAATTGACCGGGCTTTATGAATAAAGTCCGTTACTTATTGGGCAGAGTAATAAAAAGATAGCCTAGGTTGGGGTTTTTTGGATATCACATATGTAAACTTTGAACACTATATAGTAAGTTACAATACAATAAAGCTACAATAAAGTTTTATTTAAGATCTTTTTTATTTGTAAGTAACGCAAATGAAGGAATGCCCCATTGCTGCTATTACATGCCGAGCGCAAAGCGCGTGGGTATGTTCTACTAACGCCTAAAAATCTAAATTCCACCGTTTTGTCGCATGAACTCGTATCCGGCAATCATATTATACATATAAATGATATAAAAAGCACATTGTTAGAAAGATAAATGATTGTTGAACTTATTAATATTTTTTTTAAATCGATTACTTGCTATTTTTAAATAAAAAAAGGGGTTTTAGTGGCTTATGGTGTGGATTTATCATGTCCCCAAGGCTTGTAAACACTATAACTTTTGAAAATATCAATTGTTTAACTCAATCTATTTTTTAATCTCTTCATCTATCATGTGGGAAGCCACTGAATGTAAACGGCAGATTAATTTTATTTTGTTTAGCTATAATTAATTTTTTTCGGCTCGAAAATGACCAAATTTTCGTTGATTTGGTAGCCTCGTATAAAATTATTTCTGTAAATGGGGAGCTACAGCCACAGAGTAGTTTACTCACTAACTCAGTTCGCCATCGCCATAGATTACTGTATATATCAGTTCGCCGCATTAGCTTGCTATATTTATATTTATCTATAGACGCACAGAGTACTTTTTATATACTGGTCAGTCGCCGACGTGAGTGGACATTATTTCGGTTGTTTGCAGCGGCTCAAAAAGATCGCTGTACAAATACACAATATTCGAATAACCAAATTTCTTAAATACTTGATTATAATAATAATAAGAGATTTTTTTATTACAATATTTTAAAAGCACAGAATAAATAATAGTAGTACGTACTAAAAGTAAGTAACATAAACACTCACGCCTGTCACCCAGAGGCGTAGGCAGAGACTATGGAATTCCATTTGGCACGATCCTGACACACCTCTCTCGCTTCCTCCACATCCATATACCTACGCATACACGCTCGTCGGTTAAAGTTACTCTTAATTTGGCCCATTTTCAATATATCGCCTATTTGGTCGATAAACTTTCGCCTAGGGCGACCCTTCCCGACTCTGCCATTCACCTCTGCAACATAAATTTGCTTTGTCACTCTTTCCTCATTCATTCTTTCTACATGACCAAACCACCGAAGTATTACTTTCTTAATCCTGGTCACAACATCATCTTGCAAACCACACATTTCTCTTATCACACTATTTCTCACCCTGTCATTCAGATTCAGCCCTAGCATACTACGTAATGACCGCATTTCTACAGCATTTATTCTACTCTCGTGCTTCATCTGCCACACCCAACTTTCACTACCATACATTAAAGTAGGCACTAACACAGCATTGTGAATTGCCAAACGTGCCTTTTTGGACACATTCTGACTTTTCACAATAGAGTGTAGAGCCCCATTCAATCTATTTCCTGCATTCACTCGTCGTTCTATATCCTTATCATATCTACCATCCCTGCTAAACACACATCCCAAATACACAAACTCATCTACTTGCTCTACCAACTCCCCTTCTATTCTTATTTCACATATCGTTTTACTTTCTTCTCTTTCAAAAACCATAACTTTCGTTTTACTTGCGTTCACTTTCATTCCCTTTTCTTTTAATGTCCTGTTCATTAATGTAACCATCCTTTGCAACTCGGCTGCCGACGACGCAAGTATGACTTGATCATCGGCGTACAAAAGGCATTTGACGGTTAACTCACCCATTCTTAACCCGCATTCTTCTGCTTTCAAATTTTCCAAACAACTGTCCATAAATAGGTTGAACAGCCACGGGGAAGCCACACAGCCCTGTCTGACACCTTTATGGATGCCAAACCAGTCCGAGTAGGCCCCGTTGATCCTGACACAAGCACTAGAGTCCCTATATAGGGACTTCAATGCCTGTATCAAGCCAGCGCTCAACCCAAATGAGTTCAGTGTTTGCCATAACACATCCCTGTCCACTCTGTCATAAGCCTTCTCCAAGTCTATGAACGCACAAAAAACTTTTTGGTTTTTGGCCAAAAACTTCTCCGCGATCATGCGCATGGAAAAGACCTGATCCGTACATCCCATTCCCTTTCTAAATCCCGCTTGCACATCCCAAATTTTTCCATCAGTTTCTTTCATAACTCTTTCAATTAGTACCTTAGCATACAGTTTTCCCACAATGCTAAGAAGGCTGATACCACGGTAGTTTTTACAGTCCTGCTGTGATCCTTTTCCCTTATATATTGGGACTATCACGGCTTTGCACCAGTCTCCCGGTACCCGCTTAAGTTCCCAACATAAATTAAACAAGGTGCACAGCAGGTCTGCCACCACTCCTTCTCCAGCCTTTAGCATTTCGAGAGATACTCTATCATAACCGGCTGCCTTACCTGCTTTCATACTTTTCATTGCTTTCATTATTTCATCTATACTTATATCTCTATCTATTTCCTCTTCTTCCGGAATTTCTATTTCATTTAATTCAAACGTCTCATCACTCATAAACACGCTTTCAAAGTATTCCTTCCATCTCCTGAAACTCAAAACTTCGTCATTCAGAATACAGCCATTCTGGTCTCGTATAGCATTCATTCTAGGCTGTTTTGAATGTCCCCTGGTAGTTCTTACGAGTTTTCAGAACATTTTAATGTTTGCCTGGAAGTTATCCGATATTCTTCTATCATTCATATCCGTTCTTTCTTGCTTTTTCCTTTCAACTACTTCTTTTACTCTCTTATTTAGGTGTCTAAAGACTGCCTTTTTCCTTTCAATATCATCATTCATACTGCTAGAATTACTAGCCTTGGTTGCTAGTAAATCTAGCCATGCTTTCTTCTTTGCTTCAACTTCCATCCGTACCTCATCATCCCACCATAACGTGTTAATTTTCCTTTCATTCGTTCTCTTACTTACACCACATACTTCGGTAGCTGCATCCACTAAACCTTTCTTGACATTATACCACACAGTCTCCAAGTCCAAATCATTCATACACAATTCAGCCATACCACTTATATTTTCTCTCAATCTATATTTGAACTTCTCTCTCACACCTTCATCTTGTAACCTCTCTGTTCTTATACGCTGTAACGCAGTGGTAGACACAGATGTCCGATGCCTCCAACGTCTGAAAAGACCATTAATTCGGCATAAGACCAAGTAATGATCCGTCCCTACGTTAGAGCCCCGGTAAACCCTTGTATCTACCACCGCGCTCCTCATTCTTTCATCAACAATTATGAAATCTATCATACTTCTATCATCACCTCTTTCCCATGTATACGTGTAAATCTTCTTATGACGAAAGAAAGTGTTCGTCACAAAAATACTCTTTTCCACGCATACGGCGAGAAGGCTTTCACCATTCTCATTTATACTTTCATCACCAAACGTTCCCAATATCCTTTCATAACCAAGCCTCCTCACCCCAACCCTTCCATTAAAATCGCCTAATATCACAATATTTTCATTAACCTTGCATTTCATTAGCACCATCCTTACCAACTCCCAAAACTGCTCTCGGATATAAGTGGGCTTAGACATGTCTGTGGCGTAGACCCCTAAAACAAACAACTTCTTTAAGCCCACTTTCATTCGTATCCATAGCAGTCTTGGGCTTACACATTCATACTCTTTCACACAATGACCCATTCTTTCTGAAAGGAAGATACCGACTCCCTGGCATGCCCGCTCGGTCTCGTCTACACCAGACCAGTACGCGGTATACATGCCATGTATAGTAGCATCCTTTCCCTTCCGTTTCGTCTCATTTACACATAACACGTCTATTCCTCTATCATGCATCATATCGCATACTTCATCCATCTTATCATTCATTCCTCCACATACATTCAATGTAGCCAGACGGGCTTCCGCAATCCACTTTTCGCCCCTCCGGGGGACAGAACGTGACGAGTGGCGAACCTCGTCGCCGGTTTTCCTCCCGGAGATTCTTCGCACCCCTGCCCCATTAAAGGGGCGCCGGGAACTCGGGGCCATTTCTTTAATTCTATGCCTCATGGTGCGAAAGTAGGGTGTGGTATTTTTTACGCCGCTACCACGCGGCGAGGAGCCGAGTCAGTTCTTTCGGCTTTGTCGCTTGTTTAGCACCACCCGGGGGACACATGTAGGGTGGGCCTAGGATTAGGTGGTCAAAGCCTACGGCCGCGAGCGACTCATCCCCCAAAAGTAAGTAGTATCAATTTTTTTGTCATGGGTGAAATTTTCATGGTTTTCGAGGGTGTTGAAACCGATAGGGTTGTCGAAATGTAAATCCAAGATGGCGGCCGCAATAAGTATCAATTTTTTCATAATGGGTGTCATTTTCATGGTTTTCGAGGGTGTTGAAGCCGACAGTGCTGTCGGAATGTAAATCCAAGATGGCGGCTGAAGTAGGTACCAATTTTTTCATCATGGGTGTCATTTTCATGGTTTTCGAGGGCGTCGAAGACGATAGTGCTGTCGAAATGTAAATCCAAGATGGCGGCTGCAATAGATATCAATTTTTTCATCTTGGATGTCATTTTAATGGTTTTCGAGGGTGTTAAAGCCGATAGTGCTGTCGAAATGTAAATCCAAGATGTCGGCTGAAGTAGGTACCAAATTTTTTCATCATGGATATCATTTTCATGGTTTTCGAGGGTGTTGAAGCCGATAGTGCTGTCGAAATATAAATCCAAGATGGCGGCTGAAGTAGGTACCAATTTTTTCATCATGGGTGTCATTTTCATGGTTTTCAAGGGTGTTGAAGCCGATAGTGCTGTCGAAATGTAAATCCAAGATGGCGGCTGCAATATATATATCAATTTTTTCATCATGGGTGTCATTTTCATGGGCTTCGAGGGTGTTGAAGCCGATAGTGCTGTCGAAATGTAAATCCAAGATGTCGGCTGAAGTAGGTACCAAATTTTTTCATCATGGATATCATTTTCATGGTTTTCGAGGGTGTTGCAGCCGATAGTGCTGTCGAAATGTAAATCCAACATGGCGGCTGCAATAGATATCAATTTTTTCATAATGGGTGTCATTTTCATGGTTTTCGAGGGTGCTGAAGCCGATAGTTCTGTGGAAATGTAAATCCAAGGTGACGGCTGCAATATGTATAAATTTTTTCATCATGGGTGTCATTTTCATGGTTTTCGAGGCTGTTGAAGCCGATAGTGCTGTCGAAATGTAAATCCAAGATGGCAGCTGAAGTAGATACCAATTTTTTCATCATGGGGTGTCATTTTCATGGTTTTCAAGGGTGTTGAAGCCGATAGTGCTGTCGAAATGTAAAGCCAAGATGGCGGCTGCAATAGATATAAATTTTTCATCATGGGTATCATTTTCATGGTTTTCGAGGGTGTTGAAGCCGATAGTGCTGTCGAAATGTATTTAAACTACTTTAAAAAAAATCCGTATAATCATGCTATACGTTATTTTTAATGCGAAGGCATGCTCAATTGGATTTACCAATATATTTGTAATATTTGATACTGCAAAGTGGTTTTTCCCTTCCGTCACATTTTTACACTTGCTAATTTCAGATATGGTACATTATTAACTTATTGTCTTACAAGTGATTAACATAGTTAGGTTAGATTAAGTTGGGTTAGTTTATAACAAATTGCCCATCAGTTACGTGGTTATATTGATAGTGATGAGACAATGTGATAGATAATTAATATCTATATAATATAATAATAAATATTTATTAGTATTAATTACATAGCTCGATTTGACTTGTTCATCATTTGGTCTATAACTGATATATTAATGTCGTGAATTTGTTTATTAAAATGTTTGAAACTTATTTTGTACGTATTCCGTATTATAAGCGTGTTTATATGAGTTTGATCATAATCATATTATTACATTTATAGTGAAAATATATTAATATATAATTAGGATTCGACTTGACTTAAAAAAACCTTTTTTATATTTTTCGTTAAATAATCGTAATTGTAACGACATTCTTAACAGTGATTTAAAATTAAATCCAATAATTTAAAATTTAAAATTTTGTACAACCGAGTTCAAAATAAATTATTATGAATAACTCAAAAACTATTGGTTAGACCTTGATCAAATTTATACGGGACCACATGTGAAGCACCAGCTTTCAAATAAAAGAAGAATCATCGAATGGGTTCACACAGTAAAAAGTTATGAGGTAGTCGAATTGAGTACCGGCTCCTTTTTGAAGTCGGTAGAAAATAAAGATTGTCTTTCGTTTAGTGCAGTGGATTCTTTGCTGCTCCAAAATATATGCTTAATAAAAGGAGGTGTGTGCCCAGCTGTGGGATGTTAAATGGGTATTACTTTAATTCACGCCTCATATTATTTTAATTCATAATTATTAAAGTGAAAACTTTTAAAGTGAAATTTTTTTTGGGATGGGGAAAAGCACTGAACTCGCGTGACCTTCACGCTCATTGATGAAGGTAATGATGAAAATCCAAATAATTAAATTTTATGAAATTGATATGTACCTATAAATTTGTTTGTATTATATAGACAATAATCATTATTTTTCATGTAAAATGGCGCAATAAATGAAAATTTTATAACTATATTAATACGTTGATAAAAATAATTTCTAATAAAAAATAAGTACCTTCTAAAAATATTTCATAACACCCCAAAAATAATGTTTATAAGCTTGTGAAGCTAAGCAGTTTTCACTCCTTATTATTAGCAGTTTTTTTTACATCATTACACCTCAAACACTCGATACATTTTGATGCATTCTACTTTTGCAATATTTGGTTGCCGCGTTTATGGAATCAGTAATAAATCTTATTTTTATTGTCAATAAACTACGAACCCCTATAAATTAGAGATAAAGCGTTAGATCGCGATAGAAGCGAGAGATAAAGGTTTGGAAATATCCAAATTTTTCCTTTAAATGTTAACCTCATCCTCACCTGATGGCCCTTTGGAATAACGGATTTGGCGACCGTTTGGCGGTAGAAAATCCACACAATATCGTTAAACTCAAATTTCACAAACTAGTGATATAGAGAAGCATTACCAGTTAAAGTCAACGTTAAAATTAAAACTACTTTATTTAATTTAGGTTAGTTTGAAGGTCTTATTAACGCGGAATCTACACAGTTTCGCAAAAACAAGACCTCCTCAGAGAAGAACCGGCAAAAATCTCATTTTTTTTAAATGCCATGTTACAATTTTTTTTGAACGTACCTAAGTTAAATTAATTAAATCAAATTAAATGTCAAATGTCTATTAATATTTATTATATCAATTTTAATAGCATATCAGGGGACTAAAAAGTGCCGAGTAAGAGTTATTTTCATACATTAGTGTGAGAATGTCGGCTCTGCGGTCTTTAACCCGCATGCCTAGCGGCCTTTAACCTACATGGTCAAATTTCCAAGTAACCGGTGTATTTTTGGAAACGAATAGCTATTGACTTAAAGTACTATTGATGTGATTTTGCGAAACATGTTGAGGTTCCGGATAAATGCACAGCGTTTATTTTCGTAAAAAAATCCCATGATGCATTCGTTCGTTCAAAAATTTTAACCTTGTTTCCATATTCAAATATATTATCTATAAAGATTTTAATACTAGAGATTTAAGAACTTCAAAGCATACAACTTACCAAGTTCATACATTGTTAAAGATTTTCTCACCTGCGACTTGGGTCTAGACGCGAATTAAAATCGTCCGCTTTAACGCACCGGCGAATTTACCTCTGGAACATTCGAGAAAAATTTCTTTGTTATTTTAATATAATCTAATGTTATGGAACACAATATTTTGTGATTCAGCTTAGAGAGAAATTAATTAAAATTCTGGTGGAAATGTTGAAGTCAAAAACATACGTAATAGTTGTATCACCACAGAACCAATCAAAACTTTTTTATTACCACGTTTTTATTAAGTCACTTTCTTGTTTGTCTGTCTGTATGTCCGTTGTTCCTGATGAAATTTAGTGATTGATTTTAAACTGACATCCCAATGATCTGGAAACTTAAAATTATTAATAATTCAAATATTACATAACTTTTAAACAAAAAAAATACTTGATAATTCTGGATTTTTGACGATCACAGTTTTATGTTCAATTTATTAACTAAGACTTCGGTCAAAGACCCGCTTACTTACTGAATTCTTATTGAAGATGGGTACAAGTATCGTGACCAATGTGTGGGCTGACACATTAATGAAATGTTATCTATATATATTAAAGATGTCCTGAGTGACTGACTTATATATCAACACACAACCGAAACCGCTTGATATAGAAATTTGAAATTCCGAAAAAAAAATGGATTCCTACGAAGGTGAAATAAGGTGTTACAGTTTGTATGATACTTTTTATTTTATTAGGCAATTTACATGACACTGAAAGTATTATGTAAATATATATAAACGAAAACTGATATAAAGAAAACGAATATTACGATTTTTCAAAACAATCCCTACCTCACCTAAACAATCAAGCCAGAGGGTGTTTACATTTGTATGGAGAAAAATTTATTCAATATTTTTTTTTTAATTTAATAACTGGTACAAATAATCTTGAATAAAAATAATGGAATATCCATTTCTTATGATTTCATAACTTTACCCATAAGGTTTTTGAAATGAGAGTGCAAAGTTTGAATGAAAAATATTGTATTAAAACGCACAGCCTAAACTACTGAATTTTCGACTCAATCCGTAAAAGGGTAAAATAGGATGCTAGTTTGTATGAAAGTTTTTCTTTTAAGGAGCGGTTGACTCGAAACTTACTAATAAAATCAATAAATATTATTAAATCCAATTGGGCATGCCCTAAGCGCATTAAAAAAATTACGTATAACATGATTACACGGAATGTTTTAAAGTAGTTTAAATACATTTCGACAGCACTATCGGCTTCAACACCCTCGTAAACCATGAAAATGACACCCATGATGAAAAAATTTGGTACCTACTTCAGCCGATATCTTGGATTTACATTTCGACAGCACTATCGGCTTCAAAACCCTCGAAACCCATGAAAATGACACCCATGATGAAAAAATTGATATCTTTTGCAGCGGCCATCTTGGATTTACATTTCGACAACCCTATCGGCTTCAACTCTCTCGAAAACCATGAAAATGACACCCATGATGAAAAAATTGATACCTATTGCGGCTGCCATCTTGAATTTACATTTTAACAATTCTATCGGATTCAACACCCTCGAAAACTATGTAAATGTCACCCATGACAGAAAAATTGATACTACTTACTTTTAGTATGTACTACTATTATTTATTCTGTGCTTTTAAAATATTGTAATAAAAAAATCTCTTATTATTATTATAATCAAGTATTTAAGAAATTTGGTTATTCGAATATTGTGTATTTGTACAGCGATCTTTTTGAGCCGCTGCAAACAACCGAAACAATGTCCACTCACGACGGCGACTGACGCCGAACTGAGTGAGTAAACTACTCTGTGATTGTACCTCCCCATTTACAGAAATAATTTACATACAAGGCTACCAAATCAACGAAAATTTCGCCATTTTGGAGCCGGAAAAATGAATTATAGCTAAACAAAGCAAAATTACACTGCCATTTACATTTAGTGGCTTCCCACATGATAGATGAAGAGATTAAAAAATAGATTGAGTTTAAACAATTGATATTTTCAAAAGTTATCGTGTTAACAAGCCTTGGGTCCATGATAAATCCACACCATAAGTCACTAAAACCCCTTTTTTATTTAAAAATAGCAATTAATCGATTTTAAAAAAATATTAATAAGTTCAACAATTATTTATCTTTCTAACAATGTGCTTTTTATATGATTTATATGTATAAAATGATTGCTAGATACGATTTTATTCGATAACACGTTGGAATCTTAATTTTTGGGCGATAGTAGAACAATCCTTGCGCTTTCGCTTAAGGCATGCAATACATACTTTGCGATTTTTAAGAAAAATCCCTTACTTTAGAGAGGAGGACGGGGGGGGGGGGGGGGTTAACAGGCTATTTATTTATACTCATTTTGTAGTTGTTCAAAAATAAATTGATGAAACGAGAGTGCAAAGTTTGTATGAAAAATATTGTATTAAGACAGCCTAAACTGCTGAACAGAAGCGTGCGCTTTAGCTGCCTTTTACTGCGTAGGAATCCTCTAAGAAAGGATTTGGAAAATTCAAACCATAAGATGGACCCAAACTTAAAAAGAATATTTAAGTTTGAATAAGACTTTTTATTATACGGGGATATTTACTCGAAACACACTGCAAGCACTCATTAAATAAAATAAATAAATACGTATTTTGCGGTTTTTTAAAACAACCCCTACGGGTACCAGAGGGTATTCAAATTTGAATGAGGAATTGAAAATTAAGTATGAAAGATTCTTAAAAATTTCCCCATAATAAGCTTTTGATTAAAAACTAAGTAAGGTACTTAAGGATTTTTGGAAAGCTATTATAAAATAGTAAATAATTTAAAAATTCACAGACTTGCAGTTTTATAATTTCCAATATATCTGTGATGGAAACTACACATCTCTTTTTTTTCTTGGAATAAAAGTTCGTAAATTGTAAATTTAAGAAGAACCGTTATGTTTCCAAATTAAACATAACAAATGTATACGTATATCATTAATCAATGCCGTGTGGTTGCGCTTTAAGACTTTTCATGACCCCATTTTTTCCCGTTGGTGTCGTATGAGGCGACTATGGGAAATCCAGAAAATATCTCGTTACGATAGATGGCGCTATAACCATATCGTTTACACCATACGTAAAATACTTAGAGCCGTATTTTAATCGTCAATGGGGATCAGCGTTTACGTGCAAGACCTCTGGTACTGCAATCACTAATCCACCTGTCAAACGCCAAATCCTCCCTACAACGAGACATACCCATATCCAGCACTGCACTTCTACGAGCTGATGATGATCAAGAATATTCAATTCCAGCGTAATCTTTAATTCGTATTTAATGATGATTGAATAACATTGAATAATACGTTGTGTTCATAATTAAATGTTATACCTCGCATAAAATAATTATTTTTAAACATTCACTATATTATCTCTCAACCGTGAAATGACGACGCGCACACAAAATCGTCGGTGAAAAATAGCAACATAACATAGTTTGGAATGCTGTGTTTCGTATGGCAAGATCAGAAACTGATACTACTCTATTTACTGGCAGGCATTCTATCTTAGACCTTAAATCAAAAACTGAAAAATTCTGAGAAAATCTCAGGTCCAAACTAAAACTCCACAATTTCAAAAATTGAGTCTAGGCCATGATATTATACAAATTTTGACATTATGAAGTTTGCGCTCGAAGATGTCTTTGATTACCGCTCACAAATGCACAGCATTCCTTAGTTCCAAGTGGACTATGTTATTCTAGTTTGTCGTCAATACTTATTCTTGTAATGAAAAACCGGACAATTAATTGTGTCGTACAGCATATCCCGTTTTTAATAGGACAGGGCTCGCGTCCTGATGGTTCCGTATAAACATAATTATGTATGTAGATAGTTCATCCATCCCGGGAACTGTAAGCAAGTTAAGCACCGAACATTACCCTAATGAAAAGGAGAGTCAGCTTTGTTTGAGTATAACATTGTAGTGGAAAAACAGTTCTGCCATACATTGGTCTATATCACGATCGATGCTATAACTGCAAATGTAAGTTTGTAATCGCAAAAATAGTTTTATTTTTATATTATTTAAAAAAAATATTTAATTTAACAGCCTGGCCACGGGACATTCGCCATAGCGAAAATTCGCGCGGTGCGATCGGCGAGGCGTCTAGCGACTAAAATAAATGTATAGAAATGTACGGATCAAGCCACGCGCAGCGGCGAGTGGCGAAGCGACCGGCGAAATTTACCGAGCGAATCGCACGGGCGACTGGCGGCGCGGCGGGCGACTGAAACAAAGGCATGAATTAGCACGACGCAAGCCACGGAAACGAGCGGCAGACGCGGCGAATAGTATAGGAAACAAAATATTTTAGTTGTTTTCGCGGCGAAAAATGAATAGTGAAACTTTTATTGCCGAGAAGTATCTCGGCAAGTATGCTAGGCCTGCTAGCAGCTTTGGAAATAGTAGTTATTATTAACAAGAATATAATCGAAGGTTTCGAAAATCATTCTAGTATATTCGAAAAAAATTTCTGGATACATTCTGTACTTCTCGTACTTCTTGTGGAGTTCTCTATCTATCACCGGATTCCTATTCAAATCATGTACTCCACAATCTCTTCCAAATATTATGTCTTGAACCAAAAAACGATTACTTTCTAAGCAATATCGAGATAACTTTGATAAAGACATTTCGCTCTTCGCCTATCTGGTCGTGGCGGCGAACCTGACTGCCCGTGGCCCTCAAACCACGCCGCGCGAATTGTCGCCCCGCCTGCCGCTTCGCCGTTCGTGCCGCCGATCCCCGTGGCCAGGCCGTAAGAGTTAGTTTTCGAATTGTTTCCTCTACATGTGCTGTGAGACCTTACGTTATGCTCAATTTCATAATTTAGTTTGGATATAGCGAAGGCCTTCGATCGGGTTTGGCACAAAACTATTCCTACGAAGCTTCCTTCCTATGGGCTTCCCGAGAAATTGTGCAATTGGAGCACCACTTTTCTTGCAGATCGGAGCATCAAGTTCGTAGTAGACGGCGCAGGCTCCGATTACAAGCCCATTAACGCTGGTGTTCCAAAAGGCAACGTGCTGTATCTTCTGCATTCAAAGGCATGTTGCAAACCGGTAACATTCATTGCTTTGCGGATAACAGCACTGCTGATGCTTTATACACCGGCCGTGCCAAAATTTCTCGTGAAAACGTCGTCGAGTACCGGGACAAAAATGTGTCTGTAATCGAGAATTTGCTGAACAAAGTATCGGACTGGGGGAGGGGGGGGGGGGCTAAATCTAGTCCAGTTCAATCCCCAGAAGACACAAGTTTGCGAGTTTACCGCTAAAAACAACCCCTTCGTCGTATCTTCTCAGTTTCAAGGCACTCCCCTTGTTGTATCAGCCAGTATCGGAATCATCGGCGTCAACATATCGAGTGAAGTGCAGTTTTGTGGTCACTTGAAAGAGACGGCCAAATTGACCTTTAAAAAGCTTAGCGTGCTCAACAGAGCGGGACAGTATTTCATGCCGGCACACCGCCTGCAACTTTACAAGGGGCAGGTTCGGTCGCGCACGGAATACTGTTCCCATATCTGGGCTGGAACTCCCTAGTGCCAGCTTTATCGCTGATCGCATCCAGCGCAGAGCTGTTCGAATCGTTGGCGACCGAACGCTTTCTGATCAGCTTGAATCACTGGTATTGCGAAGAGATGTTGCATCTTTTTGCGTGTTTTATCATATTTACCACGGGGAGTGCTCTGACGAATTGTTCGGACTAATTCCAGTCGCACAAGTTCACCATCGCACATCGCGACAAAACTCACGATACCATCCATACCATCTGGTTGACTGGCGGTCCACCATTGTGCGATTTTAAAGAAGTTTTCTTCCTCGCACAACTTCTTTGTGGAATCGACCACCAGAGATTTTTCCGGACCGATACCACTTAGGGACCTTCAAGAAAAGAGCGAAAGTAGAGCCTACTGCTTTTAAAAAGGCTGGCAACGCATCTGCGATTCCCTTGGTGTTGCAGTTATTCCTGAGCGGCGGTAATCACTTACTTTCAGGTGAGCCGTATGCTTGTTTGCCCTTTCTCCTATAAAAAAAGTTAATGAGATAAATGGCCTTTACATACGGACAAGAGATCCATTTATATTTTTCAGGTACGAACACTAGAAAGGAAATATCCACCTTTCGTTCTGTTCACACGCACACGCACACTCACATGCAAACGCACACGCACACACACACGCACACGAACACGCACACGTTCACGCACACGCACAAACACACGCATACACATACGCACATACACATGCGCAAACACACGCACACGCACGCACGCAGTCACGGGCACACGCACACACACACGCAAATACACACACACACACACACACACACACACACACACACACACACACACACAAACGCACACACAAACGCATACACACACTCACGCATGCGCACACGCTCACACGAACACACGCCCACATACGCACTCGCACGCACGCGTACACGTGCAAGAAAGAACACACACACATACACCACGTCTATAAAAATGGTTTGCCAACGTCGAGGTACTTATTTTAAATATTCGTTTAAGTAAACATTGTTTAGTTTTACAATAGCAAATTTAATAAATATATATTTAATGACGTTATAAAATAAATTACTGAAAACATGCGTATAATATTTTTTTTAAATATATAGTGTCTATTTTATTTGTAAATGACTGTGATTCGCTCCGTGGTCGTGTGCTTTCTGGCATGACTTCTATCCGATCTCCCTCCGTGACGCGTTTCAAAATTGTTAGGTTACTATATTTTACAACAATTTAAAACGATGCATTAAGTATGGATATATAATATTTTAAGTGAAATTATACAAAATAAATGTGTCAGGCCAATGTTTTGAGAAATCCCTTTTTAGTGGCATTTCTCGGTAGGGTTGGACTATGAATAAAACATTATGATTGTAAGAGTGGACTAGCGGGCAGCCGCTATCAGTCTTGTAATACCGGCTTTTAGTATTATTTCTCTTTGCTTCATTGGTTATTTTAGTACTATACTGGTAAGCATAAATTGATTATGTCGGAAGGGAAATTCATAAATAAAAATAATTAATTAAGGTGATATTTAAATATTAGTAGTAAATGTAATTATGATGAGATGAGGTAGAGCAATGCTGCAGCGAATTATGGTTGCATCACGAA
The DNA here is from genome assembly GCA_033319125.1 of Parnassius glacialis. Classification (NCBI taxonomy): domain Eukaryota; kingdom Metazoa; phylum Arthropoda; class Insecta; order Lepidoptera; family Papilionidae; genus Parnassius; species Parnassius glacialis. Next base: position 34,552,871 of record JAVANC010000021.1, read on the forward strand.
AGAGTCGCCTCGACCGTGCGAAGTTCAGGTGCAGCATTATGCTGTTGTTTCGTTATACAAACGTTACTTCAAGCTGTGATACCAACACTCAAATATATGATTGTAATTGATAACTAATAATAATATATACACAGTCAGGTCATAAGTATTGTCACACACTAAAAACTTTTCTTTTAGAATGATGGCCACAAAAAAGTTTATTGAATTCGAATTTCGAATTGTTCATGAAAATAAAACTGTATACTTTGAATTTTACTCATTTTTAAATATGGAGTGGACGCTTTAAGAAGACCGTGTTGCAGTTATTGCGTTGCATCGTTGCGGTTACGCGCCAATTCAAATTTTTGACATACCGAAAAATTTGAATATAACCAAAAGATTCGTTTATCGTACCATCAAAAGATACAATGAAGACTCTAGTGTAGATGACAGGTTAAGAAGTGGTCGCCCTCGGTCTGTTAGAACTCCAGCAGTGATAAAAGCTGTGAAGGCGCGAATTCAAAGAAATCCCAAACGTAAGCAGAAACTGTTGGCCCTTCAGATGGAGTTAAGCAGAACCACGGTGAAAAGGGTGTTAAATGAATACTTAGGGCTTCGGGCAGATCGAAGAAAAACAGGACATCGTTTGAATGCTCGTCTAATGGACCTGAGACTGAAGAGATGCCGCGCTTTATTGAAGCGGTACGCGGGAAAAAAATATCGGGAAATTCTTTTTTCGGATGAAAATTTTTTTACCGTAGAAGAGAGCTACAACAAACAAAATGATAAGGTGTACGCACACAGTAGTGAAGAAGCGAGCAACCGTATTCCGCGTGTCCAACGAGGTCATTTTCCATCCTCGCTCATGGTATGATTGGGAGTTTCTTATTGGGGCTTAACAGAGGTACATTTTTGTGAGAAAGGTGTAAAAACGAATGCAGTTGTGTATCAAAATACAATCCTGACGAACATTGTGGAACCTGTTTCTCATACCATGTTCAATAACAGGCACTGGGTATTCCAACAAGATTCGGCGCCAGCTCATAGAGCGAAGAGCACACAAGACTAGCTGGCGGCGCGTGAAATCGACTTTATCCGGCACGAAGACTGGCCCTCCTCCAGTCCAGATTTGAATCCGTTAAATTACAAGATATGGCAACACTTGGAGGAAAAGGCGTGCTCAAAGCCTCATCCCAATTTGGAGTCTCTCAAGACATCTTTGATTAAGGCAGCCGCCGATATTGTCATGGACCTCGTTCGTGCTGCGATAGACGACTGGCCGCGCAGATTAAAGGCCTGTATTCAAAATCACGGAGGTCATTTTGAATAAACTTTAGTGTCATAAGAATCTATGTTTTGTTAAGTTCATTTTGGTATATAAATGGTTACATAATGAATAAACTTGTTTTAATTATTTTATATTAAACATGTGACAGAATTTATGACCTGACTAGGTAGATACTTCAACGTATGCGTTAGATTTTAAATGATTTTATTCCGTCCTCCATGGTGGCACTACTCCGGAGGTGTGCAGCAGAAGTGCGGTGGTATTGTTCTTCAAGAAAGGCGACAACGCTCCCTTGAAGAACTACATACCGATTTTGCTTCTGAGCGGCGTTTTTGTGCTGTTTTCGAGAGTTATTACGAATCGTCTCGCACGCAGACTAGACGACTTCCAGCCTCCCGAACAAGCCGGTTTCCTAAAAGGTTTTAGCACCATAGACCACATACATACCCTTCGGCAGATTGTATAGAAGACCGAGGAGTATAATCTGCCACTATGTTTTGCGTATGTGGATTATGTAAAAGCCTTTGGTTACGTCGAAATTTTAGCGATGCTACAGTACCTTTCAGACTGTCGGTGTTTTAGACTGTCGCTATATCGAAGTGTTGAAGTATTTGTACAATAGGGCTATGATGGCTATCTGAGTACAGAACCGAGAACATGAAACCTATCCAACTGCAGAGAGGTGTAAGACAGGGTGACGTTATATCCCAGAAACTTTTCAGCGTTGCATTGGACGACGTTTTCATGCTACTGGACTGGAAAGGATACGGTATTAACATCAATGGCGATTACATCCCTCACCTTCGATTTGCTGAAGATATATTTCTTATGGCAGAATCGCTGGAAGACCTAAGCACTATGCTCAATGACATCAATAATGCCTCCCAACGGCTAGGTCTTAAGATGAACATGAATAAAACAAAAGATCATGTGTAACTTCCATGTCCATACCTATGTCGGTAGTAGTTGGAATAAACTTAGTAATGAGGATATCCGCAGTAGAACCAGAGTAACCAACATAGCCCAACGGATTAGTAAGCTTAAGTGGCAATGGGCTGACCATATAGCTCGAAGAACTGACAACCGATGGGGAAAATTGTTCTCGAGTGGCAGCCTCGATGAATTGACGACCTGGTGAGATATGCAGAAAGTCGATGGATGCAGGTGGCTCAGGACCGTGTTTTGTGGCATTCCTTGGAGGAGACCTACGTTCAGCAGTGCACTTGTGAAGGGCTGTTATGATGATGATGAATGATGATGCATTAGATGTTCCACCTAGCACAACGCCTAGCTACCGCGCCTTCATGGCGTCGAAAGTTTGTGACATTATTTAGGTATCTAAATATTTTTTTGTAAGTATGTAATTGTAAAATTACGACTTTGACAATATCCCTGCGGCATACAAATGTAAAAAATAACGGGTAATTATTTCTTATGTAACACTATACATTCAAATAAAACTAGTTTTTACGGATTTTATCGCATATATTAACTTATTTTATATACACGACATTTTGAGTACTAAACTACACGGTCACTTGACACACACTGAGGTGTTCGACGTTTCCATGTCATAGTTAACTACGGCTACCTGCAGATTTAAATTATTAATTTTTAGTCCGATATTAATTTGTAGTCTTGCAGTTGAATGCTTGGGTTCAGATTTAATTTTATTAATTATAGGATTCCAAGCAGAAAGTATCACCCAACCATCTTCTTTGTTGAAATTAGGATGTTTTTTCAAGATGTAGCTAATTTTGTCAGTGACACCTCTGACATAATATGATAGTATAGCAAGTACATGTTCGACTGTGGCTAGCTTCACTCATTCACTGTGACGTAGGCGTGAGACACAAAGCTTGTTGTCGTGCAAAACTTGCTTGAAGTGTTTTATAGGATATGCTGACAAACGAGCACACAGTCCACCTGATGGTATGTGGTTGCTGTGATCCATAGACATCTACCTCTCCTCATTAAAGAATCAAAATCCAGATGTGTTGTCACCCGTGAGGACTATGACGGAATGCCTCTTTTCCAGTAAAAACGAGTCGCCGGTTCTGTACACTTACCATACGAAACACAACTGCTATGTTACGCTAGTGTTCTGTGAGAGCGTGGTCCATAGCTGTAGCATGGCTCTACCACGCTCGGCGGTCAAGTGTTCACTGTGTCAGATCCTTCGTGCTATCTGTTCGTCAAATTTTACTACAGTCGGTTCAACTATTCCGAGGATTCATATAAGGAGGACAAATATTATTAAAATGGTTATTCATATCTTAACGGCATGAAAATAATCCCCTCAGCACAACAGTTATTTTGATATTTCAGGCAGACACTGTGTGGATAGGAATTTGATCTCTTTTTAATAATAAAATGCAGTAATTTGCTCAATCGACCTTTACTTGATCTCTAATTTTTACAACGACGACAGGTACAACATTTTTTAAAAATACCTACACAGCTTACGGACTAATATTGGCATGAGAACTGCTAATATAATTTGACAGGCGCTTCAACATGCCCCCCGGCGTTGAAAGTCTACCTTTCAACCAGATTCTTCAGGTTCAGGAAGCGGACAAATTTTGCTAAATGATCGGCGAACTATACCAGTCGATGTTTTGATATCCGCCACCCTTGATACGCCGTCCGAGCCTGGATGGACTGCGACGATGCGACCCATCTTCCACTTTAATGGCGGTGAATTCTCCTCTTTTAGGAGTACCAGTGAATTTAACTTCAAAGAGCCTTTACAGGAACGCCATTTCATCCGCAGTTGAAGCTCTGATATATATTCCTTGCTCCATCTAGCCCAAAAATGATGACGTAATTGTTCTATTCGTTGAAATCGGGTTAAAGAGCTTACGGAATGATCTTTATAGTCTGGTGTCGGCAAGGAAGTCAAGGGGGGTCCAATCAAAAAATGACCGGGCGTTAGTGGTAGCAAGTCTTCAGGATTCGTTGACAAAGGTGTGAGTGGTCTGGAGTTAAGTATAGCCTCAATTTGTATTAATGTGGTATTTAGTTCCTCGTAAGTCAAATTACAATTGCCCAGCACTCTAACTAAATGATATTTAATGCATTTGACACCAGCCTCCGCAAGCCCAGCAAAATGGGGAGAATAAGGCGGTATAAAATGGAAATTAATTCCTTCATTTGCCATTACCTCAGATAAAGAATTACAATACGTCCTAATAAATTTTGAAATGTCATTGTATGCGCCTACAAAGGAGGTACCATTATCCGAATAAATATTAAGAGGTTTCCCTCTTCTTGACATAAATCTGCGCAAAGCTAATATGAAGGTATTGCTAGTTAAATCACCCACTAATTCAAGATGAATTGACTTAGTCGCGAAGCAAATAAAAATAGCTATATACACCTTTACAATTTTACAACCACGGCCATGGCGAGAAACAGATTGAATTGGTTCCGCATAGTCTAGTCCAATATTTTGAAATGGAAAACCAGAAAGGATGCGTTGGTGTGGTAGGTTGCCCATTATTGGAGAGATGGTTTTTCCTTTCATTCTATTACATCTTACACATTGTCGATAACAAGATCTGGCCAAATTACGACCTCTAATCGGCCAGTACATCTCTCTTATAGTGGCCAACATTAGCTGTGGTCCCGCGTGCATTAACCTTATGTGCTCATAATTGAAGAGCAATTTGGTAAAATAATGAGTGGACTGTATAAGTATGGGATGTTTTTTCTCATAACAGTAATCGGAATTTTCAAGACGCCCTCCAACACGCATTATTTTATTATCATCGAGAAATACATTAAATTTATGCAACGGACTTTTAGTGGGTAAGCTTTTATTTTTAATTAACATGGTGTATTCCTCAAATGATTCACTCTGAGATACTCTTATAATAACATTGAGTGCGGTTTGCAACTCTTGATTGCTTAGAGGACCGTGAACGGATTGCTTTCTACAATTACTAATAAAACGCAGCACATAAGCAACGGCCCGATTTAATCTAGTATATTTAGAAAAGCGTTTAAATTCAATTAATTTATTCCCGCCTAAATCTTCATTGTTGTTAGAATGAAGTATTCCGTGGAGGATAACATTTGACGATTTAATCTCAGGCAACTCGTGATTAATACTTAAGAAATTTGCAGGCCAGTGAGAGACCTCATTCTTTAAAAATTCAGGTCCTGACCACCACTTACTCATGGATGAAATATCCTTACAACTCACACCGCGAGAAATATGATCGGCCGGATTACACTCTGTTGGGACATGCCTCCACTCGCAATTTCCAGTCTTCTCTAATATTTCAGCAACCCTATTTCTAACAAAGGGTTGTAGCTTGCTAGGCAACACCTTTAACCATCCTAACACGATGGACGAATCTGTCCAAAAGAAAGTGCGCTTAGCTTGTTGTCTCAGCGATGCTACAACCCTTTGGTAAAGGCGAGCTCCAACAAGTGCACCACAAAGTTCCAGTCTTGGGATTTTTATAGGTTTAAGCGGCGCGACACGACTTTTCGCCATCAATAATTGAATTAAACCCTCACCCTGATCATTAACACTACGCACATATAAACAGGCGCCATATGCTCGCTCAGAAGCGTCCGAGAAAATATGAAATTCAAACAAACTAGGCGAGTCACAAATAACACGACATGGGATACGTAGAGTATTTAATTTAGGTAAATCGACTATTATCTCAGCCCACATCTTGCTGATTTATGGCGTCAACTGCTCATCCCATGACAGCTTGAGCAGCCACAACTGTTGAAGAAGCATTTTCATCTTAATTACACAGGGAGATAGACGTCCTAGTGGATCAAAAATCTGAGGAATCACAGATAACATATCACGCTTTGTTCTACCTGAGAACAGCCCTCCTATAGGGAAACAAAGTTGGTCAGTATGTGATTGCCACCCAAGGCCTAAAGTTTTAGTCGGTTCAAAGCCACCAATATTTAAATCAAGCGGAGAAATATCATTTTCACTAACCAGTTGAGATTCATTCGACTTCCACTTTCGCAAAACCATATGAGCTGATGCAAGTGTGGAAGTCACTTTACGGCGCAAATCTGTAACCTCGTTAATATCATCCCCTCCCGTTAGCAAGTCATCAACGTAAAAATCGTGAATGATCACTTGAGCAACCTTGTCATCGGTACACTCTAAGCCTAATTGTTGGAGGCACCTAGTTGCCAAAAAGGGAGCACTAGAGGTGCCGTAAGTCACGGTGTTAAGTTGATAAGCTTGAAGCTGTTCTGAAGGGTTATCACGCCAGACAATTTGTTGCAAATAGCGGTCATCGGGATGAATGACTATTTGCCGGTACATTTTCTCAACATCAGCTGTGAGAACGTATTTGTGTAGCCGAAAGCGTAAAAGAATGGACAAAAGGTCGTCCTGTACCACGGGACCTACCATCTGTATATTATTCAAGGAAACACCCGAAGAAGTCGGACTGCTAGCATTGAAAACGACTCTTAATTTAGTAGTAGTACTACTTTCCCGCAGCACACCGTGATGTGGTATAAAATGCATCTTACGTGGTAAATTATCATTCTCACATTTCTCCATATGACCCAGACTTTCATACTCTGACATAAATTCTTTATACATTTCATAGACCTGAGATTGACCTGCTAACCTGCGCTCTAGCGATAGTAAACACTTCTTAGCTCGTGGCCAAGAATCACCTAATACGTCAGGATTATGTTTTAAGGGTATCCTCACGCAAAATCGACCATTTGCCAGTCGCGTGGTGTTTTTTAAAAAGTGTTCTTCGCATAATTTTTCTTCGTTTGAATAAAGAGACGCAGGGTTTACCTCTTCGAGGTGCCAGAAGCGTACTAATTGTTTTTGTATATCTTCATCTAAATCTTTACTAGCCTCATCTTGAAATATTCTTGTAAAATTACATTTAATAGAGTTAACCCCTTTCTTTACATATCTATAATCAATCGGACCTGATACTAACCATCCTAAGCTAGTTTCACAAAGAATCGGCTGACCGTCCCCTAATTTTAATCTCTGCGTTCCTATTAAGTCCCAAAAGACATCAGCACCTATAAGCATGTCAACGGGAGCAGGTGAATGAAAATTAGGATCTGCCAGAGAAATATTAGATGGAATTTTTAAGTTTGACAAATTAACATATCTAGTAGGTACATTTTGGGTTATTGATGGTAGGACAAAACAATGAAGATTACTAGAGAAGTTATCATTCAATGATTTTATCGATACCTTACAAATCTTCTTGATGTGTGCCGAAGCATTATTAATACCGACTACCGACTGATTTACATTTTGAGCGGGCAAACCTAGCCTTTGATATAACTCTTCAGTTATTAAACAAGCGTTACTGCCACTATCAAGAATAGCACGAGCAATATATGGACAACCATTCTTACCTATAACTTTAATTAATGCCGTCGATAACAATACGTCGCCTTGTTCACTACACGATGCAGTGCCTACCTTTGCGGATAATGACAGATGTGCGTTAGAATTGGATGACAACTGTGAGCCTGTCGAACTGTTTGTTTGTTCGAAATGACCTTGCATAACGGGCTTATTATTACCACTACTCGTGTTAGATGTATTAATATCTGTAATTGGTTTTGACTGGTAATCTGCGACGTGCACGAGAGTGTTATGCTTTCGGTGGCATATTTTGCATCCTGGCTTTTTGCAGTGATTTGCATAATGTCCTGAATTAAGACAATTGAAACATACTTTATACTCTGGCAGTAACTGTAGACGCACATCGTTACTTAATCCAAGAAACTGAGGACAACTGCTTAACTTATGGTCACCCTTACATTTAGGACACAGTTTGGCGGAAAAGGCCGAACCGTTTTTATTACCGGTATCCCGAACTGAAACCATTGCCTTAACTTTTGGAGCATATTTTATAGAAGAATTTAAACGGTTAGTAGCACCAGAATTAGACATTTCTAGTGTTTCGATTAAATCGGCTCGATTTTTTAAAAACATCAAAAATATATCGAACGTAATAGGTGTATCTTTCTCCAAACGACCTTTAGACTCTTCCCATTCACGATATGTCTTAGCATCTAATTTTTGAGTAATAATATGAATGAGAAGTGTGTCCCATTGTTTAGTTGGCTCACCGAGAGATTCTAGTGCACGTAAATTTTTATTTATTTGGTCAATGAGACGTTTTAAGTTGACAGACAATTCTTTATTAATTGGTGCTATATTAAATAAGGCTGTCACGTGATTTTGAATTAGTAGTCTTTTATTATCATATCTATCACATAATATAGTCCATGCGACGGTGTAATTAGCTGCCGAGAATTCGATTGACTGTATTACCACAGCAGCGGGCCCTTCCAACGACGCTCTCAGATAGTGAAACTTATTTATGTCATCTATCTCGTCATTTGAATGTATGAGGCTCATGAACGTGTCATGAAACTCTAACCAATTATCATAAAAACCATTAAATTTAGGTAGTTGAATAGTGGGCAGTTTAACAAATTTATGATTGCTGGAATGAGAGCCACCGTCACTGCTTACGTCATCTGACTTAATGCAATCTGCTAAGATCCTTTTTGCAAGAGAAAGCGATTTAAAATACAGGGATTCAAACTCAGTTCGTTCTGATATCTGGGCGTCTATATTATCAGTATTACACTCGATGGATAATTGTACCTCATCATATCGTTCATACATTGACTCAATCCTACTAATACGTAATTGCAACTCATTTACCTCAGTAGCAGCCAATGAAGATACCTTCAGTGAATTTAAATAATTTGAAAAAGCAGTTATTTGTCCCTTGTAGCTAGCTTGTTTCCTAATTTGCTCCTTATCTTCTGGCATGTTGGCTGGTATTGGGAGACTAGTGCAAATGCCTGAAATTTATACAAACAAGAAGTTTATATTTTATAAAATATAATTCATAAGTAGTTTTATACAACTTTGCTCACAGTTATAAAGAAATGAAAACTAATTCCCTTACTTATTTTTCAAACTCTTAAATAATTAAACAAAATGGTACATGTACTACCTTGATATTTAACTTTATAATTAACAACAATTAAGGGTAACAAATACAATTCAGACAATCAAACAGCTTCACAGGTATGCCTTAGTATGTAATAAATAATATTATGCAATTTTTTCAATTATACACTCTCTTGACTTATTTTTTAAAAAACAGTTTAAACCAATAAAGAAAAAAAAATTATAATATCGTCAATATAATTTAACCAAGCTTTATAATTTAATTTAATTATGATTTGACGGTTATTAGAAACTATATAAAACAATATTAAATGAATTTTAGCCGATTAAATACTTTAAGTTATACGTAATTATTTTATAGGTAATTTGGTACTAACCTGATAAATTAGCAGTCGATTTACACAAATACTACCTGATAATGAGTGCTGGGTTAAATAAATTAAATAATAGTCCAATATCTAAGGGGCTAAGACTCCAGATTTCTTGGTTAAATATCTTCACTCCCTCGGTGGTATTTCCACAACGAATATTTAAGACTTCCCAAGCGTATTCCACTAAATAATATCTTGTCCAATTACGTTTTTTCAAATCCGGCTCGAAGGACCATGGATAGGAATTTGATCTCTTTTTAATAATAAAATGCAGTAATTTGCTCAATCGACCTTTACTTGATCTCTTATTTTTACAACGACGACAGGTACAACATTTTTTAAACATACCTACACAGCTTACGGACTAATATTGGCATGAGAACTGCTAATATAATTTGACAGGCGCTTCAACACTGTGTATTAGGTATAATATATTAAATTATTATGACTAAAAATTAAATTAGCATTATAAACAAATGTCATATGGAAGTCATGATTTTTTTTATAGCATTTACCCTTAACAACTTTTATAAAAACTATAAACCATGCACGGAATGTAGTAAGAACTTAATAAAAATAAATATAAATAAGTAAATCTTACTTTATATGCTCTACAGAATTACCTTTCTCCAAACAAAGATAATGAACATAATATTTACTTGTTCTTGCTTTTATTTCTGAAACAAGTAAATTAATATTAAGTAAACTAAGAACAAGTCTGCAGTGATCTTCGTAATACGATATATTATATTATGTCTTAAATATAAATTATATATTTTGTGCCTTAATGATTTCCGTTATATATAATAATCTTGATGTACCTATTTGGGAACTACTCATAAAACAAGTTTCATTTCAATAGAAGCAAATACAGTCTATAAAAAAATTCTATTTAATACGACGGAAGTCAGAGCACCAATTTAGAAACGTACGCATCAGCCGCAAGTTCTATTAAATTACACTAAAACTCCAATTTGACTTATGCTGAACAAAGAGCAGGTATAATATTTTCTTGTTTTTTTTGGTACCAAAGAAAAAACTTAAGGCCATTGTTACAGAAATGAAAGATCGTTTATTAATATATGGAAAGTGGTATTTAAGCTACTTATATCTATTGGTCAGTGTTAACCTAGTAATATCATATTCAATTTAATAATATCCTTTATCTATATTTCCTGTCCCACAAGATTGTTAGTTATCATCAGTAAGAGCTCTATGTCACGCAATAATAGTAGTCCTGTAGTCCCGTGGGTGCCGTGAGAAGTGTCTGTGTGAAATGCCATTAAAATCTAATGGGTACCGTTATGGCAGTATAAACAACATAAGTATTCCGCATAGTAGAATTAATGTAAAATATCTGGTAAAGAGAAGCAGTATCGAGGACTTGAGAATGTTGGTACTGCGAAGAGATCCGAGTAAACAGTAAACTTTTTACTGGTTTATAAAAAAGAATAAATATTACTAGATTTATGTAAAGAAAACTTAAGTGTTTATTATAATATCATATCAAGAATAACCGTCGATAGTTTACGGCGACTCTCGATTTATCTATTCGAGAATCTAAAAAAATTCCGGACGGGAACAGCACGACGAGGGGAAGATTAAAAATCGGTCAACCCGCAGACACAATGAAAATGTTTTACTGAGGCAGTTTCCAGTCACAGATCGTGTTTGTAAAACGAACTTCATATTTTTGCTCTATGCAATTCCCTGCAAGTTTTTTATGGTTGATACGAGTAAAATATGCTTTTGTATTTCGGACCCAGGCAGCTGAAATAAAAGAATTTTAAGTTCATTTTTATAGTTATTACTTCAATGTTTGTCCTTCTATCCAGCATAATGTTGCCATGTCAACAAAGCTTCATCAACAGCATATTATAATATATAATCGTTACCGTTACAGTCTATCAAAAGTCAACTGCTGAACTTAGACCTTCTCATAAATTGCCTTATGTTACCACGCTGGACAGGCGGGTTGGCAAACGCAGTTTTTTATATTTTAGTTGTTATTTGGAAGACGCTGATGCCTATCTTCTGGGTTGTTTCCCTATTGCGACGCCCACGGGACGGGGTAGTAGATTATCTTACACCGCCACTACACCGTCAGTATAATATGTAAGACTATGATTAATTAATAATAATGATAATTTAATGCCGTTTATTTAAAGAATAATGATGACAAAGGAGCACACCGTCTACCTAATGGTAAGTGGATGCTGTAGCGCTTACACATCTACATCTATCCTCGATTAAGAATCAAAATGATGATGTGATGTCACTCGTGAAGACTAACATGAAATGCCTCGTTTTCAGTAGAAAGGGTGTCCGGTTCTCTCTCCCTCTTGTATTCTGTGCGAGTGTGTGTGTCCCTTCGCCGGTCGTGCCGACCCGTTCGTGCTACAACCAAAATATAGCTGCAGTGTTTGTTGTGCAGTTTTTGTTTTTAACAGTAGATGTCTATGGGCCGCAGCAACCACTTACCATCAGGTGGACTGTGTGCTCGTTTGTCACCCTTATCCTATAAAAAAAAGTGTGGCATTACCACGCATTGGTACCAATCTGGTATCACTTTTGCTGCACACACACACACACATACACACACACACACACACACACACACACAGGCACGCACGCACACATGCACACACACGCGCGCACATGCACTAACACGCGCACAAGCAATCACGCGCGCACGCGCACGCGCACTCGCACGCGCACGCGCACGCGCACTCGCACGCACACGCGCACGTGCACATGCAGGCGCACGCACACGCATACGCACTCGCACACGGACACGCACACGCACACGCACACGCACACGCACACGCATACGCACACGCACACGCACACGCACACGCACACGCGCATACGCGCACACGCGCACACGCGCACACGCGCACACGCGCACACACGCACACCCACACGCATACGCACAAGAAACACGCACACGCACAATCAGATAGGCATACGCACACGCACATTAAACAAGAATAGACTATGAGAAACGCATAAAATAAAATAATAACGTTTCAATACTAAATTCATATTATTATATTTATTTTTATAAGTTAACAAAAGAGAGAAATAAAACACATATTTATGACCATAATAAATATTATAAAATGGCGAATATTTTAAGAGTTTAATAAAAAGTAAGCAACGCGAGACAAATGTGACGCGGAAACGGAATAGAGACGTACAAAATTGGCAAACTGACATCAATAAAATTTTAGTGGGTGTTAGTTAACTTGATGTAATAAATCGATGCTTTCTTACATCTATAATTAAACTTCTTGGCGATTTAATACCAGTTAACACTGGTCGTAATTTTGGTTTCTACGTACGTTAGTGTCAATTTAGGTCATTTTGTTTTTAATCATAGCTTTATGCAGGCCAGCCTCAACGGAGACTAGTCTTCAGCGCAGTAGGACAGGATTATTGTTCCCAAGTGTATGGCCGAGCACTGGTGCACTGTATTCCCTCAGTCTCATAGTTCGATGGGACAGTAAGCCGACACGATCGGAGAGGGATCAAGCAGAGGTAAGGCACGGAGGTGAAACACCTTCAACTTCCTGACTCCGGGCAGTTACTGAGAATTACATGACAGAAAAACTAAATAAATGTTTTTTTTTTTAAATAGAGTAAGAATATAGGTTCACACAAGATACATATGTACCTCGGAATATGTACATATACAAAAATACTTTTTTTGTTATTACGACAGGCAAGCCTGCCGCAAAGATTTCCTTGTAAAGAAATGCGAATCTTAATCTACATTCGGAAGCAGTCTGTAGCAGAAATTACTTTAATTTTACTTTTCCACTTCTCCACTTTATCAGCACTCAAAAATGCAAATAATATTTTTGTTAGTGCCAGCGAGGATCAAAGTTGGGTTCAAGCATATAGTCCCTAAGCGTCGACGTTTAATTAAAATACACTTTAATTTTCTATTTTTATATTTAGCGTTGTGAAGATATTAAAAAAATGTTGCTATACATTGTACACTCTTCATTATGTGTGAGTAAAATATTGTGTACCTTCTTACACTCTTCCTTGAAAATTTTCTCTTTAAATGGTTTAAAATGAAATATCAGTCGTTTGTTATATTCCAGACAGAAGATGTGTCACGTCAGTGTAACGCCGAGCTGTTTAAACATTTTAAACATTAAATAGCTAAGCTATACCATAGAAATCCACAAAAGTAATTTAGCATGTTGGTACTTACATCCAGGAATTGTTGTTTTAATATTTGTCCGTAGTGATTTGGTTCTTATGATGAAACCTAAGTAAACCTATGACTCCCGGTATCCCCAGAGATATTTTTAGTCCTAGGGATCTTCACTATTATTAAAAAACGGATATTTTTGTGTAAATACTTACTCTGTTTCTCAAAATAATAAAAAAACCGCGGTTGCCAATTCGCCTGCCAAGCGTTCCAACTATAACAAAATCGCACATTTTCATGAGGCCATCTATGGGGAAAGCCTATGTTCACATAGTACGTAATTGCGTTTTTTTTTATAGAATGAGGGTCAGCTAAGTAGTAAGTAAGTAAGATTGTACCCCGTGTAGTGGCGGGTAAGAATACTCACTACCCCATATTTTCCCGTGGCAGTCGTAAAAGGCGACAGAGGGAAACTGAGGCAGAGAATGGACAGCAGCATTTTTCTGATAACAGCAAAACAACAATAAAAAAACTGCGGTTGCCAACCCGCTCGCCAAGCGTGACAACTATGGCAATATACCCCCCATGAAAGTAACGAAGAGACGGCCCCCAGTCCCCGGCGGCCCTCTATTCCTGGCTACGGTGGCGACTATGGTAACGGCGCGGCAGGGGGTGCTAAGAATCTCCGGTGGAGTATCGGTTTCCACCTACGACGACTCGACCTGGCAATATATAACGCACGCACCCTAAGGACTGACGAGATCCTGGAGCTGGAAGAAAAGATAGACAAGTTGCCCCGGAATGTCATAGGATTATCCGAAGTCCGAAGAGAGGGGGAGGACATGGTAATCCTCGAATCCGGCAATTTGTTCTATTACCGGGAGGGCGACCATCTATCCCAAGGAGGTGTCGGATTTATCATCCACAAGTCTCTCGTTAACAACGTTGTAAAAATTGGGAGTGTGTCGACGAGGGTTGCGTACCCTATACTCAGAATCACCAAACGGTATTCGCTGAAGGTCATACAGGTTTACGCACCAATCTCAGCACACCCCTATGAGGAGGTGGAGGAAATGTATGAGGATATCTCAAGAGCCATGTATTCCTCCAAAACCCACTATACGGTGTTAATGGGAGACTTCAACGCAAATCTAGGCACAAGACAGAACGGTGAGCTGAAAGTAGGGAATTTCGGAATAGTGCAACGGAACCCAAAGGGTCAGCAGCTGGCCGACTTCATGGAGAAAGAGGGACTCTTTATGATGAACTCTTTCTTCCAGAAGCGGCCCCACAGGAAGTGGACCTGGTCAAGCCCCGACGGTTCGAGAAAAAATGAGATTGAATTCATTATGACGATCAGACGACAACTGTTCAGTGATGTCACAGTGATCGCGAGGGTGAAAACCGGCAGTGATCACCGAATGGTAAGAGGCACACTGAGCCTAAACGTTTAGTTGGAGAGGTCACGTCTAATGAAGTCAACTCTCATTCCCCCTCGTGCTCCAATCCAAAGTACTGAAACCTTTCAGCTCGAGCTACAAAACCGTTTTCAGTGCCTAGAAGATTACAATTCAGTGGACGATATGAATGACAAGCTCGTGGAAACTGTCCATGCGGTCGGAGCTAAGTTTTGCAAGACCCGCCGCAGAAGAACGCATAAACTCTCCGATCACACTGTTAATCTCATGGCTGTTAGACAGGATATGAAACTGCAGTCTTCAGTAGATTTGACAGCATACAGGCAACTGAACAGACAGATCTCCAAATGTAAGCGGCGGGACTTACGCAACTTTAATTCTGCTCGTATTAAAGAAGCGAACGAGCGGAACCAGGGCTCCAAAGTCTTTGCTAGAGATCTGTCTGCCAGAAAGAGCCAACTGTCGAAGCTGAAGACCGAGTGTGGCAGCGTCGTTTCCGGGACACCTGAGATTTTGAGTGAGATTGAGAGGTTCTATGGGCAGCTGTACACATCATCGTTGGAGCCACACGTAAGTGTGAGTAACGATCCAAGAGCGAGTCTTATCCGACACTATTCCGATGATATCCCGGACGTCAGTCTGAGCGAGATTAGAATGGCTCTCCAGCACCTTAAAAATGGCAAGGCCCCAGGCGAGGATGGAATTACAGCGGAGCTTCTGAAAGCGGGTGGGAAAACTGGTACTTGAAATCCTTCAGAAGTTCTTTGATTCCATCCTCCATGGTGGCACTACTCCGGAGGCGTGGAGTAGAAGTGCGGTGGTCTTATTCTTCAAGAAAGGTGACAACGCTCTTTTGAAGAACTACAGACCGATTTCCCTTCTGAGCCGCGTCTACGTGCTGTTTTCGAGAGTCATTACGAATCGTCTCGCGCGCAGACTTGACGACTTCCAACGTCCCGAACAAGCCGGTTTCCGAAAGGGATTTAGCACCATAGACCCCATACATACCCTACGGCAAATTGTACAGAAGTCCGAGGAGTACAATTTGCCACTATGTCTGGCGTATGTGAACTATGAGAAAGCCTTGATTCCGTCGAAATTTGGGCGGTGCTGCAGTCCCTTCAGCGATGCCAAGTTGACTGTCGGTATATCGAAGTGCTGAAGTGCTTGTACAGTAGAGCTACGATGGCTATCCGAGTACAGAACCAGAGTACGAAACCTATCCAATTGCAGAGAGGTGTAAGACAGGGTGACGTGATATCCCCGAAACTCTTCACCGCTGCATTGGAAGACGTTTTCAAGCTTCTGGACTGGAAAGGATATGGTATTAACATCAATGGCGAGTACATCACTCACCTTCGATTTGCCGACGATATATTCCTTATGGCAGAATCGCTGGAGGATCTAAGCACTATGCTCAATGACCTCAATAGTGTTTTCCAACGGATAGGTCTTAAGATGAACATGGACAAAACAAAGATCAACTTCGACCAAGAGGTCAATCGGCGGATTCAACTCGGTTGGGCAGCGTTAGGGAAATTACGGCACATCTTCTCGTCAGGTATACCCCAAAACTTGAAAACAAGACTGTACAATCAGTGCGTGTTGCCAGTGATGACCTATGGTATTGAGACGTGGTCCTTCACTGCTGGCCGAATGAGGAAGCTTAAGGTCGCTCAGCAAGCTATGGAGAGGGCTATCCTCGGAGTTTCTCTGCGTGATAAACTTAGAAATGAGGATATCCGCAGTAGAACCAGAGTGACCGACATAGGCCAACGGATTAGTAAGCTGAAGTGGCAATGGGCCGGCCATATAGCTCGAAGAATCGACAACCGTTGGGGAAAAAAGGTTCTCGAGTGGCGGCCTCGTACCGGCGGAAGAAGTGTAGGGCGACCCCCCACTAGATGGAGTGACGACCTGGTAAGATATGCAGGAAGTCGATGTATGCAGGTGGCTCAGGACTGTGCTTTGTTGCATTCTTTGGGAGAGGCCTATGTACAGCAGTGGACTTGTGAAGAGCTGTAATGATGATGATGATGATAGAATAAGAGTGACAAACGAGCACACATTCTACCTGATGGTAAGTGGACCCTGTGGCCCATAAACGTCTACAATTATCCTCGATTAAAATGAAAATGCAGATGCGTTCTCACCCCTGAGGACTAAGATGGAATGCCTCGTTTCCAGTAAAAAAGTTATCTTGTTCTCTACACTCACCATACGAAACATAGCATTCTCAATCTGCTATTTTACGCTGGCATTCTGTGAGACCGTGGTCCTATGCAGGTCGAGCTGACCCATCCGTGCTCTAACTATTATAGCTGCAGCGTGGCTCTACCACGTGTCTTTTTTATTTTGTATTTTTTCTCAAGATGATGTATAAAAGGACTTTTATTTATTTGAAATAACTTATCATTGCTCTAGCTATCAGATTTCTTCAATGCCAACTGGTGCAAGGTTAAACATATTGCATTAGTCGCCGACATGACTACTTTGCGAAAAGGTATCATCAGTGTATTAATAGTAGGTAAGATATAACAAATTTGTAAGTAAGCTTTTGTGTTCATATTTCATTCAAAACGTTAAATTCAGTAAGTTATTGTGCTGATTTCCTTGTGTTATCACAGGTGTTATTTGGGAAAGTAAAGCTTATTTTAGGTTATTTTTGTAGTTTTTTATTCTATTAAAAAGGATGACAAACGATCTGTATCTGGTATTATGTGAGTTACTCGCTGGTCAAGTCAACGCGATTGTGTTGTTGTTCTTTTTCTTATAGAATAAAAATGACAAGCGAGCACACAGTTCACCTGATGGTATGTAGATGGTAAGGCTCATAGACATCTATATTTATCATCAATTACGAATTCGGGAGAGGAGTCCATTTTATGGATCACAATTCTCGTGTGCAGCGTTCTGATAATAGTGACCCAGGTTGAGATTCACCGATTAGACTGGTCAGCGTGAAATTCCTACCTCAATTCGATCGAGTATATGTGGGACATCTTTAAGTGACAGTCGCGGAGTGGGAAAGCATTGCTCAAAAATTATCGTCATCATAATCATGTCAAGAAGGATACAAGGGGTAATTTGGACTAAAGGAGGTCACACGCGATATATACTCGTATTTTACAGACTGAATATTTTACTATAAACAAAACATGACCATCTCGCTTGTTAAAAATATTTAATTAATTTTGTCTCTATCATGTTAAACTTTAAATCAACAGTCTTTTAAACCAATAGTAGAAATTTAGATCAATAGTATTCTGATCATAATATGTATTTGGAAATAAAAAAAAACATTAAAAGTATGTAAAATAAAACTTTGATTCCGTTTAAAATTAAAGGTGCTACTTTGCAAAAGAGTATGTACTTGTAAATATTCTGAAAGTTTTCAGTAAATAGTAGTAAAGTAAAAATCGGGAAAAAGATCTACCATCACTTATCAAATGTGTGAATAAGGCCGCAGCAAATCCCGAATGTGCAAACCATCCTTTCTTTGAAGTGCTATGAGATGTTTCTAGAGTTTTTTAAATTTTCCAACAAAAGTTGTATCATTTCCTATACTCGATCGTGCTTATTTAGTATAGTTGTGAATCCTCTACAGTTTTAAGTATTTTTAAACATAATAATGAACATGAAAGGTATATACTGCAAAAATCGAATGAAAATAAATGGCACATTAGAATTATTATATTTTTAACAATAAAGGTTCAATTCGTTGGTTATTTTAAACAATAATTTTATCTTTTTAAAATTAATTCCTTGAAAATCTAGTTAAATCAAGTGTCTTAGAGAAACTAGAAACTAAATAGAGTTTTGAAAGACAAAAGTAGTGAGAGCGTTTAGATTGTTCGATGTTTTTAAATAAAATTATATTATCTAATAATTTAGCTTAATTGTAAAAAATATTATGTCATCCTGTGATCATAAAATCATCATCGACTCCCCGCATGTTTAATCAGGTCGTCACTCCATCTAGCGGGGTCGCTGAACACTGAGGCTACCAGTCGAAAATCTCACTTATACTCATCGGGTGTTGGTTCTTTGAGCTACACGCCCGGTCAATTGTCAATTACTCTTCTTCCTTCGCAGATGTCCCCGCTACGGATTTATCATGTAGAGAAATCCCAAAGCGATGGAAACGGCTATCTCCATCGCTAGGAGGACATCGATAATACGTAGGTCACTCAATAAATTTTGAGATTTCTATTCGATTCTAGATACTATTAATATTTATTTTACATCTTTTCAAAATATTCTCCATTATGCTCTATACAAAGTTCCATTCGCCTAAACCAACTCTGAAAACACTTTTGCCAGTCTTGATCTGACAGGTCGGAAATCGCTTCTTCGTAGGCAGCCACGGCTTCTTCGGCGCTTGATAAAAACTTGCCTTTTATTTTTTCTTTGACTCTTGGAAACAAAAAGAAATCACAAGGAGCTAAGTCAGGGCTGTAGGGTGGGTGACTTAGTGTTGCGACACCAGATTCCTCAATAAATGCTTTTGTTCTAAGGGAGGTATGCGAAGAGGCGTTATCGTGATGCAACATGATTCCTCGAATCCCGGTCTTTGGTCTTTTCTCCTGCACAGCTTTGGGTAATGCAACTGTTGTATACCATTCTTCTCATTTCTCTATTCTTCATTTCTCCATTGACTGACCTACAATTTTACAGCATTGACGTCGACAAATGTCCGCTCCGCGAAAAAAAACTAGCCACCATTTTTTTGCGGACGTTCCGAGGTCTTTGCAGTTTTGACAGTAACTGTCCTTCTGAGTAGACCCATACCAATGATTGCCTTTTATTTCCTGGAACCATGTCTCGTCACTAGTAACGATTTCTGAAACACGCCTTGATGCCTCGTTTTCAAAACGTAGACGCATTTCATGGCACGAATCCACACGAGTCTGTTTTTCGCTTTCGGATAGCAAACGAGGGATCTATCGAAAACAAAGCTTCCTCCAAGATATTGATGTAGGATGGTATGAATGTTTCCCGAACTAATGCCTAAAATCTTTTCGATGTCCGAATATGTGATTCGTGGGTCTTCATTCACCAACATTTCAGTAGTCCATACATTTTCTGCCGTTACTGTTGTTTGCGGGACCCCGGTTCTTTGGTCATCTTTAAGATTAATTTTACCTCTTTTGAATTCAGCAAACCACCTAAAATTTGTTGCGCATGATGGAGCTGAGTCCACTAATGCTGATTGTAACCGTTGTAAATTTAATTGTTCGGTTAAACCAAATTTAAAATTATAATGTATTATAGTGCGCAAATGTTCACGGTTAAGATCCATCGTTTTAAATGAAAAGCGCGGGAAGCGTTTTAGAGTTTGTAGAATTTTGTTTTTTTTTAATATTGAGTAATTAGGCTTATGGAGTTCTATTTTTAAATAATTTTGCTTTTTAGAAACATATAACACAACACGGGTGCGTTCAATTTTTAAATTTCGAGCATCTCAAAACTTATT
The DNA here is from genome assembly GCA_033319125.1 of Parnassius glacialis. Lineage (NCBI taxonomy): Eukaryota > Metazoa > Arthropoda > Insecta > Lepidoptera > Papilionidae > Parnassius > Parnassius glacialis. The sequence goes on from JAVANC010000021.1 coordinate 34,573,537, forward strand.
GAGTGACCTACGTATTTTATGATTTTATATCGAATGAATATATTCCTAAATTTTTATCTAATTCCGTTAAAACTCTAGTAAATATGATGCTGATGAAGATACATTAGAATAGCCGATCAGAATGAAATTATAGCCATTTCTTGTTTGAAAGCCCTTAAAAATCTATCGATCAATCGTATGAGTACTTTCTTAGCAAGGTTTCTTACAAATTGTCAAGCCTTAAATAACGAAGCTAAAAACTCTCTAGAGCAACATAAATTGTATTAATAAACACGCAACACCCTCGTTATTCGATTGACTTGACATTTGAGAACCGGAACGCTATGAAGGCGTACTAAATTGGCACTTTGACACATATCTAATCTTTAGTGGATATTACCTTACAAACATAAATTGAATAATGTTTATTTGTAAGGCGAAAATCTTGTGATATTTAGGATTAGACCCTCAACCTCATCAGTAAATTTTCCATGCTATACATGCCTCGATTAGCAGGCGGATTGGTGATTGCAGTACCCCAGCAAACATTGCACCATTGACGTTTTTTACTAACATATGAGGGGCAAACAAGCATGCGGCTCACCTGATGGAAAATAATTTTCGCTGCCCATGAACACGAATCGCACGTTGGTTCTAGTGGTCCGTCAAATATTTTACATCTAGTATCCATATACCATTACCCTACACAGTGAGGATATAATATCATAGTAACAGTCGAATCCGCGGCGCAGTGATTTAGCAATGAGCTGCAGCGCTAAGGGCTGCAGGTTTGAATCCCACACAGAACAAGTAATTGTATGGTCTACAAAAAAAATTTCCGGGTCTGGATGTTTGTCCTTGTGAAATTAATGTATGTAAACTGATGGAGACATATTTAATATAAGGGGGAATAAAGGATATACAAACTGAAAGCTATCGGAGGTTATGAAATCTCCATAGATAACCAAGGTATGTAAGAGAATCTATCATCAGATTATACATTCTCTAAAAATGCCGCGGGGTGGCGAAAGAATGTAACAGAATTTATTACGACCTTTCTTTTACATTTATTAGTGTAAGAATGACATAACTTTCTGACATGCGATTCTAAAGCCCGATTACAAGCAACAATAAGTCTCTAAGTTATAAGATAACGGAAACATAAGATTAAAGTTACCTTATCGCCCTTTCAAAATGTTGAAAGTGGAAACTGATTAAAGTAGGTATATTAGTAAGGGAATCTTACTTACTTACTTATCGTCACGCACAATCCCTGACGGGGTAGCCAGAGAGAACAGATCGCCAAGTGTCACGATCCTTACATACCTCTTTCGCTTCTTTCAGATTCATTATCTTCTTCATACATGCACGTCTAGGTATCCGAGTACTCTTGACCCTCCCCTCTTCGAGCAATTTGCTCACATGGTCTTCGAAAGTTAGTCTCGGTCTACCTCGACACCTTTTAATATTAACTTTCGCGCTATATATTTTATTCACCATTCGGTCTTCACTCATTCTCTCAACGTGCCCAAACCATCGAAGCACGCCCTTATCAATTTTTGTGATAAGGTCATCTTTCAAACCTGCCATATTGCGAATCTCTTTGTTTCGCTTTCGGTCAGCCATGGTGACGCCGCACATTTTACGAAGAGATCGCATCTCCACTGCATTCAACTTGCTTTTATGCTTCTTCTGGCATACCCAGGTTTCGCTGCCATATAACAAAGTCGGTACCAACACTGCGTTATGTATTGCAAGGCGTGCACTCTTCACTACGCCTTGCCTTTTGACTAACGCAGTCAGGGCACCATTGACTTTGTTCCCGGCAGCGACACGCCTGTCCACATCTAAATCACATCTTCCATCCCGGCTAAATGCACTCCCCAAGTATACAATTTCATTTACCTGTTCTAGACATTCCTGATTTACCCATATTTCACACTTCGTTCTCTCTTCGTCCCTTTCAAATACCAGAACCTTAGTTTTATTAGCATTCAAGCGGAGACCTTTAATTTCACATTCCTCTTTCATACACGTGACTAATGCCTGCAGTTCTGCCTCTGATGGTGCAATAAGCACTGCATCATCAGCATACAGCAGACAATTTACTTTAATGTCACCCAATTTCACACCCAAACAGCTATCTTTCAGCTTCTGTAAACAGCTGTCGAGATACAGTATGAACAGCCAGGAAGACATGACACAACCCTATTTTACGCCCGTTTGGACGCTAAACATGGGTGACAGGTCATGCCCTACCCGCACACAGGCTTTACAGTCACAGTAAAGTGACTGCACAGCCCTTAGCAATCGACCATCCACACCATACCCCGGCAACAGTTCCCACATTTTCTTCCTTACAACCTTATCAAATGCTTTCTCAAGATCCACAAAAGCACAGAAAATCTTCTGGTTAGCAGCCAGAAGCTTCTCCGTGATCATGCGTAGAGAAAACATTTGATCCGTGCATCCTCTTCCAGGTCTAAATCCGCATTGTGCCTCCCATAGAAATCTTTCCGATTTCTCTTGCATCCTACGTGTCAAAACCTTCGAGTAAACTTTACTTGCTAAACTGGTCAAGCTGATCGCCCGATAGCACCCGCAGTCAAAATGTGAACCTTTACCTTTATATAAAGGCACAATGACTGCGGATCGCCAATCATCCGGGACATCCCCCGTCCGCCAGCACAAATTGCACAGCAGATGAAAGCTGTCCCAGACGCGAGGCCCACCATACTTGACCATTTCAGCAGTAACTCTGTCTAGTCCCGCAGCCTTACCACATTTCAAACTTCGAATCGCACGTTCAATCTCTTTCATACTGATGACCTCAGTGTCATCGAGGTCCGGGTCTGGCGTACCAGTCTCGACGTAATCCCCGGATCCCTCACTAAGATCATCACACGCATACATTTCTCTATAAAATTCGCTCCATCGCTGCATGACGTCCGATTTTTCTGAGAGGACGTCATTAGTTCTCGAAAGCACTTTGTTCATTCTTAAGGCCTTCGCACCACTTCGGGTCCTTCCAACCTCTTTCCAGAAGAGTTTGGAGTTCTCCTTAAAGTTGTGCGACAACCTTTCGTCCGCTTCCATTCTACACCTTTCACGCACTTCCTCAATCAATGCTTTCGTGTGAACTTTCTGCAGCTTATATCTTTCGTTCATCTTCTCTCTCATATCCTTATCATTACTAGAGGCCAAGTAGTCTAACCATGCTTTCTTCTTCTTCTTTACAGCTTCTTTCACTTCATCATTCCACCATGCATCTCTTCTTTTACTACTGCCTCTTTTAATCGTTCCACACACTTCTTCCGCTGCACTTACCATTCCATCCCTAAGGTTCTGCCATGTTCTTTCAACACATTCTTTTCCGCCATCGATGTTGTCAAGCTTTTCGGCTACCCTCGCATGATATTTGTCCCTAGTATCCGCTTCCTGAAGCTTCCAGCTTCGGATGCGACAGACCGACTGTGGTTCTGTTACTGCCGTCCGGTAGCGCCAACCCGCGAACAGACCCCTAAATCTAGTAATCACTAGATAGTGATCCGTTCCCAGGTCAGCACCCCTGAACACTCGCGTATCCATCACCTGTTTTCGCAGTCGGTCATCCACCAGGAACAAATCGATCATACTTCTCTCATTCTTACTTTCTCTAGTATACATATGGATCTTCTTGTGATTAAACATAGTGTTTGTCACAAGAAGACCCTTTTCCTTGCATACCGCCAGTATAAGCTTGCCAGCATCATTAACCCTTTTATCGCCAAACTTTTCAAGCACCGACTCGAACCCTGGTCCAGCGGTACCAACCCATCCATTCAAATCACCACATACAACAATTCTTTCGTTTCCCCTAGCCAAATCTAGAACTTCTCTTACATTCTCTCAAAACTCCTCCAGCTCAGCCCTTGACGACGAAGCTACCGGCGCATAAACAGCCAAAAGGAATAACTTCGTCAGTCCCAATTTAAAGCGAACCCAGAGAAGTCTTGAGTTCACAACCTTATATTCAGTCATAACATCGACCAACCGAGACGACAGCAGCACCCCCACTCCCTGACGGGCGCTCTCGCTCTCCGGGACTCCGGACCATAGAGCTAACGCCCCGCCAGGGAGCTCTTCAGTACCACTGCCCTTCCGTTTGGTCTCCGACATACACACGACATCTAATTCTCTTTCTTTCATTATTTCGATCAACTCATTCGTCTTATCTCTCATGCCTCCTCTAACATTCCACGTGCCAACTCTGCACTCTGTCCTCCACCTTCCGCCGTGTCGGGCTGTGCGTGACGGGTGGCGGTCCCCATCGCCGCTTTGCGCGCTGCATTTCACACCAACGGGGACGAGCTGGTGTGCGTCGCCTTGGGGGGACGCCCTAACCCTCGTTGACATGGGTGCGCAGCTAAGTAGAATTGCAACCCTGAAAAGGGCTGGCAGTAAAGGAATCAGAGCTCATTTTACGCCTCACCTGAAAGTGAAACCTCAACCGGAGTAACAGCCAGTAAAATCAATGGAGAAATACAAAAATAATTCCATTTGACATATATATATATATATATATATATATATATATATATATATATATATATATATATATATATAAACTAAAATTGGCAATTCGCAAAGAAAACTACCGGAAGCCCTTCTTACTGGTAACGAGGCATTCCATCTTAGTCCTCAGAGGTGACAACGCATCTGCATTTTGACGTTTGTTCAGATGTATGTTTCTTTGGGCCACAGCAATCCCTTACCATCATGTGAACTGTGCGAACATTCGTTACCCTTTCATTCATTAACTACAGCCTATTAAAATTTCAATGCTGAACATACGCCTCTCACACAGATTGTTCCATATTTGCCACGGTTGGCGGTGGGGTTGGCGATTTTAGTTTTTTTTTATTTTGAGCTCTTCTCAAGAGGATGGCGCTGCCCATCTTTTGTTTCAGTTCCCCGCTGTCACCTCTTACGGGACGAGACATTCAAGATGATATGGGTTAGTATATAATAAAGCTTAGAGGTAACAGATTCCCTTCTACCGCCCCTTCTTGTCTACATTCCTTTGTCTATACAAAAACCAATCAAATATACTATATCTATATAAATAAAACCAATTGCCGCACGTATGTAAGATAATCACTTGAACATGGAACGTAGTGGGTCCCCTGATGGTTTAGATTCACAATTAGACCTGGTAGAAGGTGCTGTTGTTGGAGATCTAGAAGTCACCCGCGTGAAGTCGGGGCGGATCGCAAGTAATAAATAAAAATAATGTTACGAGCTTGGGGTTCGAGACAATTAAAAACTGCTGATTAAATTACCAAAACTGACACTTTAATCACACAACACTAATTACAATCTAAAACCACAATTGGCAATGTAAAAGAGAAAGGGCACAGCTTATGCTTACGTTAGAACGAGATAGAATGGCTAGACCATACACGTACACGCTATCAGCCTGTATCAGCCTGTCGTCAATGGGTAACGAAACAAATCCCGCTTATTTTCGCGATATTTTTGATTTTGAAGTATTAATAAATATTTAAAATGTGTGATTAAATATGGTGACGTGTGACATACCTGAATTCAGTTCATCGAGAAAAGAAAATCCACAAAATTACACATTTTACATGTAAGTACAATTAAATTATTTAGCACTCTAAATTCAATATTTCAGAAGTAGTACAAATGTTTTGTACACAAATGGATAGAGAAAAATATCGCATTTTATTACGATAATGCTCTAAATGCGTGAGAATTATATTAAAAATAATAACAAATACGTGAATTCCCGCTATTTCTGATCAAATTTTTGTAGGGATTGACACTATCAATATCATCTTATCGATAATATGTTTATAACAGGCAAAGGCATATCCTTGGATGCAGCCTCTTCTAACTTCGTTTTTTTTTTAATTTTCTATTTTTACGTTTTAGTGTTTCTCAATAGTAAATACTTACGCATTATTGTAAATATTTTTATGAGATGATTTAAACTCATATTGTTTCAGAGCTCCAAAAAATATTCAGGATAAACAAAAATGGTTAAAAGTGATAAATAGAGAAGAATGGGTTCTCAGAAAAAATCAACTACATGTAGCAAGCACTTTGAACAAAAATATTTTTATCATAGAAGTGCACAAAGAGTAAAGCTGCGTTTTGCATAAATACTCACATTATTTATGCCCGTGCGTATTTTCTTAATTAGGTATTTTATTGTGTATATGTTCATTTCGTTTGCGCATGTTCAAATGTGAACAACTTGTTGTTGTCATCCACGTGGTGTATATTTTTTTATAAAACGAAAGTAACAAAGAAACTTACAGTATCACTTGATAAAAAACAGCTACTGAAGTACTTGGTCACCTACAGTCATCTTCAAATAAAGAAAGTTACCAAATTTTTTAAGTGGTAGAGCCATGCTGCAGCTATATTAAAAGTATAGTTGTAGCAGGAATGGGTCGGCTGGACCGGGAAAGGACCACGCTCTCACAGAGTACCAGCGTAAAATAGCAGCTTAATTTGTATAATGAGTGTAGAGAACAGGAGACCCTTTTCACTGGAAAAGAGGCATTCTATCTTAGTCCTAACTGCTGACAATACATCTGCATTTTAATTCGCAAACGAAGATAGATGCAGATGTCTATGAACCACAGCAACCACTTACTAGAGGTAGACTATGCTCGTTCGTCACGCTAATTCTATAAAGAAAATCTGTTTTCACCCCTGAGGACTAAGATAAAATGTCTTACAACTTATAATTATACAGGCTCTCTTTACTCAAATGGCTGGAACGCGACAGTGTAAGCACTGCTGTTTAGAGGCAGAAATAGGTAAAAGGGTTGTATTTTTTAAATTTTAATCATAGATAAGTACATAATGTGTACACTAATTATATTTGTTTGTAGGTTGTATTGAACCGGTACGCAAAGCATCGTCGTGTGTTTATAGAAATATATTGCCAGTACCGAGTAGCTCAATTGCAAACGTTTCTGTTATAGACAATTCCTCGAGAAAGAAAAAAATGAAGAAAACTATTGATTCTGACAAGATTAGATATGAAGCAAAAACTGAAAAATGTAAGAGCACAAAAAAACGAGCTAATAAAAAAGTAGAAAAGTTGTATTAAGTGATAAAAAACCTAGAAAGACTTCCCTCACTTCAAAATATCATTAGTGCCCTAATAGCATCTAGTTCAAACGATTTGTTGCAGCATCTCATCGAAAGGGTGATAAAGAAAAAGTTTATTAGATAGGTATTCGTTCTGAACGAGTTTTTAGAAAACATGTGAAAGCAAAATTGTAAACGAAAATATGTTTCGAAAATTAGTAAACGAATGCCTTGTGTCCTGCAAGTTTTTTTAACACACTTAACATACATTTGTACGATCCGCCACCACTATAAAACACTAAACACTTAATTATTAAATTAATAATTAAAACTTATTTGATATTTAGATTGAAGTATGAAGCAAAATTGCAAAATACCTCTTAAGGAGAGCTTACGAAATTTTTACAATAAATTAGTTATTTTTGGTGGAAAATAAAAATTACAAACTTTTTGTTTGTAGTTTTATTTTTATGCCCTCAAACATAATATTATTCATTTTATGACACAGACACAGCGTTCTGTATCGATAATTGAAGTTGATACAAGGCGCAACACTATTGTTGACGCACACATGCACATTTTACTCACACGGGTGCATTTCGTTTTTGGTCTCACCCTAATCACGCCATCGCCAATCTAATGTATACTACGGCCTAACCAAGAAAATAAACACATACTAAATCAGTTATATTTTTATTTTTCTACATAATCACCATCAAGTTCAATACACTTTTGCCACCTCCCCTTCCAAGCATTTAGACCGTTGAAAAAAAATGATTCTTCCTTAGAGTCAAAATATGCGTCTACAGCTGCTTTGACCTCGTCGTTTGTCGAAAATCTTTGACCTCCCAAGTGCTTTTTTAGGTTAGAGAACAGAAAGAAGTCTGGTGGTGCCAGATCAGGTGAATACGGCGGATGCGGTAACAGTTCAAAGCCACAGTTGTGAATTTCAGCCATTGACTGTACTGGCGTGTGAACACGGGCGTTATCTTGATGAAACAGGACTTTTCTTCTGAGCATTCCTCGACGTTTTTCTTTTATTTCCTCTCGTAAACGACGTAGTAAGGTGCAGTAGTAATCAGAGTTTATAGTCTGACCCCTTTCAAGATAATCAATCATAATCACACCTTTCGAGTCCCAGAATACTGAAGCCATCACCTTATTTGCCGACAAAATCGACTTAGCCTTTTTAGGGGGTGGTGAACCAGGTCTTCTCCACTGTTTTGATTGTTGTTTTGTTTCCGGTGTACAGTAATGAACCCATGTTTCGTCTATAGTAACAAAACGATTCAAAAAATCATCTGCATCGGCTTCAAATAACTCCAAACAGTCGCGTCAAATAGTCAATCACGTCCTTTTTTGTTCAACTGAAAGCAGTCGCGGAACCCACCTCGCAGACACCTTGTGGAAACCCAACTCGTTCACAATGATGTTTTAAGTTCATTCATAAGAGATGCCTATAATCTCGGCTATCTCTCTAATTTTTAATCTGCGGTCTCCCATTATTAAATCAAGTACTTTTTTAATATTTTCGTCAGTAGTTGACGTTGAAGGCCTTCCAGAGCGGAGTTCATCTTTCACACTCTCTCTACCACGCTTAAATTCTGCTATCCATTTTTTGACGGATGAATATGACAGAGCACAATCGCCTAATGTACTGACCATGTCATCATGGATGGCTTTTGATGATAGCCCCTTCTTATGAAGGTACTTAATGACGGCACGCTGCTCGATTTGCTCCATTCGCGGAAATTATGTCCGATTACTTTGTTAATAAATTTATAAAATCACAACTAATTATCGCACACGTTTCGAACTTCACACAATGAACTAGTCTGAACTGAACTAAATAATGTGGGTAGATTTGATTTTTAGAATTGAATGGATCTGTGTTAGGCCGAGTACATTTCAATCCACCCTCGTATCTATGCTAATAATAAAACACAATCACTTTAGTTCGCAGTTATTTCGCTTCGAAGTATTCTCTTGTATCGCCAATTCAATACTGCCCGGTCGTGGTCTATACCGGCCTTATATAGGGCCTCAGATAGTTTCCAGAACCTTCTACTGTAGCGACATCTAGAATGTTCGAGTACATATCGGTCCCGAAATTTCTGGAAGGATCTTAACTCTCCTAGTTCTGCTACTCGTCACTAGAGGGCGCTAGTGTAACTAGTGTTGCCATGTACAAGACAATAATAGTGGCGCGCAACAATAAAATGAAATGCTGTAAGCTCAGTGGATAACTGTTCGCCTTAAAAATACATATAGTACACCAACAAATCAAGTTTGATTGATACTCGCCGGGTCAAATTAATTTTTTACTTGCAATTTCAAGTTCTGATTTCAACGTGACTCGGTGGTGAACAATAATAAAGTAAGGTTAATATTTTCATTATTTCTCTGCATATCTGAGAAATATTGAAAATATTTCGGTCGCCAAATGGTGTCCGCCAACACACAATAAGGCAGATTGGCAGATACTTTCTTGATCCAGAACCCTTTTAGAAAGGAGAGGTGGTCTGTGTCCAGTAATGAGTTATATTTAGAATGTTACTTTATTTTACTACTTTTACATTAAGCTAGCTTAATAAGATTAAGATGACAAGAGAGACAATGAAATGCAGTGTAATTAACAAGGTGGCAACTTTTTACCTAACAGTCCATTAGGGTTGGCACCATATTGTCTGGGGCTAGAGAGCCAGCATAGTTACAGACTCTAAGCTCTAAGGCATTTCTTCTTAATACTCAAGAACTGAAGCATATGGGTATGCTTTGTTGGATGATGGTTGCAAATGTCCATGAGTTAATATTATTTTTTATAAGCAAATATTATATCATATAACATACTAGAGATCCGCCCCGGTTTTGCACAGGTTATTTCTGGATCTCGACAACAACGCTACCTACCGCGTCCAATTGTGTATCTAAGCCATCCAGGGACCCAATCAAAAACATACCAAAAATTTCATCAGAATCGGTCGAGCGAGCTAGTTTCGATTTTAGCGAGATTATCGCAAATTCGGTCTGAAGATTTTACATCCTCTCTTTTAGGTTTTACATCCTCCTAATAGATCGTAATACCTAAATAAACAACGTAATAGTATGTATGGATACAGATGGGTGGAGAAAGTCCAAATAATAGTATGTTAACAAATGTGAACAAGCTAATTAACTTAGATGTTTCATCGTAACACCTTAAACCGCTTTAGGTTTACATGAATTGGAACAAAGAAAAAAGTTATAAGGTATCTTGGATCTTACACATAAGCTCATTTATTATTACTATGCTTATTTTGTATAAAAAAATTAAATTTAATTAAACAGACACTATTACTTTCACACGGATTATACTTAACTGAACTTACTGCTGATTAGCGGCAGAAATATTATGTCCAGGAGTCGTTATCTAGACGACTTGCTAAGCAAATCATTTTTTTTTATAGAATAAAGGTGACAAACGAGCTCACAGTCCACCTCATGGTAAGCGGTTGCTGTGGCCCATAGATACTACACTTCGTTTGCAAATTAAAATGCCGATGCGTCTTCAGCCGTGAGAACTAAGATAGAATGCCTCTTTTCCAGTAAAATGGGTCTCCAGTTCTCTACACTCACCCCGGTATTTGTGTCTCTATGTCTGTTTGTCAAAGAAATTTTTTGAATTCTCAAAGACTATTGGACGTGATATTTGGCACACCCTATTATTATTATACCCTATATATATACCCTAGTATTATTTGCCTACACTAGTAGAATACCCCAACGAGCATAGTACGACAGGGAGACTCTTAGAATTACAGACTGATGCCTCTTAGTCGCCTGTGCGATACCTTATATGTGATATGCGATAGTTTCTAAATATATATATATATATATATATATATATATATATATATATATATATATAAATATATATAATATGCTACAGGAACACGTAAGCTTTTTAGAATTGCATTAATATCATATGTCTAGAAACATCTTCTATTTTTATCTCGAGCGTGTATTTCGATGTATCCATAAGAAAGGTAAATAGTCTTCGAATCAAAATTTATTATTACCTATCTACATTTTACTCTTTACCTACATTTATGATTAAAGTTAATTAGTTTAAGGAAATAATTATGATTTCATGGTCTTCTGTCAATTTACGGTATAATGTTTATTTACGATATTTGATTCATATCGTTGGTTCGATTGAATATTGATTGGCACCATGAATTAGATGCTGATATTTTTTTTTTTACGTTCGAGTTAACAAAATTCATAAATGCAATTCTATAACAATTAATAGTACATATGAAATAAAACTAATTTTACGGATTTTATCACGATTAATTTTAACTTTAATTTATTTTAACTGAAATTTGGATAAAAGTTCCATAAGAAATCACGTAAACGAACATATTGCTAATGTAAAACACCGACGCTCCGGGAAGTCTGAAGAATGTCAACATGTTCAGTATCGTCCCAACCATTGTATCAGATCTGGTAGAAACAAATTCTCGCAATAGAACACCGATTCCAACCAAGAATGATTCGCGAGGCTATTGATATTAAAAAAACATCCTTATTTCAATTGAGAAGATGGTTGGGTGCTACCCAAGTTGGATGGGTAATACAAACCCAAGCTACGTAGTACTATTATTTATTCTGTGCCCAAGCGTACCACGGCAAGATTTCAAGTACTGTAAACTCATTCTGCGTAAATTGGACCAAACATTATTAATCAAAATTTGAAGGTAGTCTTCGTTAACTATGACATCTGGACGTCAAACACATCATTCCATAAGTGAAGTGAGAAATTAAACGAGATTAAAACCTTAAGATTAGTTTTATTGCAAATTAAGTTTTATTCACAGTGGACTTGCACACTCCTGAACGGAAGTAGAAAAATGTTAGCCTTGTTGCGGCGGCGAACGAGAATCCGCCACCTCATATGGTCCGTGTGTGTCATAAAAAGCAACAAAAAAGCAAACAGGAGATAGCCAACATCATCTTCCTAACAACAGTTCAAAATTTTAAAAGCTGCCGTTGCCAACCCGCTTGCCTAGTGTGGCAACTACAGCAAATATTCCGCCTATTTGACAATTTATGGAGATTCAGTTCAGTAGACCTTTGATAGGCGGTAATGATAACGATGATGAGATCTTCTCTTTTGAGTCTTTGCTGCCGTTAATATTTACGGTAGAATGAAAACAAAAAAGTAACATCTCCAAAAATATGAATGAAATAAAAATTGAATAATTGCCCCATTAAAACTAAAAAGTAGTAGCCTACATACATGTTAGTTACATCTATACTGGGCACAGGCCAGAGAGAGTATTTGGCCAAAAAAGTGTTTGTTCCCAACGTGAGATCATCTCAACTGGGGAACTTCTCAGATATGCAGGTTTTCCTTCACCGACGAGAACGTCGTAAATCGACACTTCAAATTGCAATTAAAATATATGCTAAACTATATAAATATTGGTTATATTCTATAATATTTCCGTTTGGATCAGTTTGGTGACCGCCTTTGACAAGTAAAATAAACATTTGTTTAAATAAAATCTGCTGCCTTTGATAATTAAAGTATTTTTCCACAAGAATTTGCTCATTTATTTTACATTTAGAGCTATTAAACCAGGACTGTCACAAAAACTCAAATCGTCGTCTAAAAAATATGAAAGCTATCTTAAATGACAAACTGATTTAAAATCTCTATAAAGGTAAAAAGTAAAGTAGGAGCTTACATAAATCTCACTACTGTGTACAGTGCTCCTCACTAGCTATAGAACTTTGTGGGCAGAAAAGAGTAGGTATGCCACAATGCTTCAATGCGTATTAACATTAAGTTTTCATATTTCCATGACTTTTAACTACTCAGACATCTAGGCTTCCCCGCGAAGTTATTCTTCACCATTTCACAGGACAAATTCCCCGAAATTTATTATATTATTTATTTTTTGTTTCTGTTAAAAATATGCTAACAGCGCCGCTAGCGGTGAAAACAATTTGACGATATCACCATATCATGAAATAGCAACGTTGTGTTTAGTTATTAATATCGTCAAACGATCTCTATGCCTTAATTTGTGGTCAACAAACAGTATTAAATAACATGAAATGACACCATTTCACGAAATGACAGACTACTTTATGATATATGATCAATTCTACGATCTGGCCACGACATATATAAAAATAATAATCAGACCAGTTTTAATCAGTTTACATCTAGATTAGTAATTGAACTAAATACCATATCAATTTTCATATGTGTGATAGACGTCACATTCTCTATTTAAATTATTACGTTTTTAAAATGAAATAACAAAAAGCTTATAAAATTTACTTACTAAACTAATTATTTAAACATATAAATGTAAGTTATTTATATTATAATATATTCCTTAATAACTGAAGGCCAAATAACACAAGTAGTACCCTTAATACAAGGAGTACCCTTTTGTCATTTGATGATAGATGGCACTGTTTTGATAGTTAAAACGTAGATCGTCAGCGGAGTTTCAAATTGTTATGCAAAAGTTAAAACTAATTTTAAACTTTATCTATAAATTATAAATATGGTATGTTTAAAAAAAACACCCGACATCGCGCCTACTAAACTAAAAACTAAAACGGGTCGTCAGCATTACGTATTAATTTGTCTTTGTTAAAATAAATCTAACGATAAAATCTGTAAATGTTACTAAACGAGAAAAGCACAACTGATTGAAAATGGGCGATACGCATTGTTATTGAAGAAACGAATCAATTATAAACAAAAAAATTGGGGAAGAAATGCATCATATGTCAGAACCAACAAAATCTGTTTTTGAAAAATAAAAAATTAAGAAGTAAATATCTTACGTTTTAAAACTTCTTATTAGACAGGCAAACATTTAAATTCAATATGCTGAAAATAATATTCTTATGTAATTCATCAAAAACCTTTATTCATCTTTTATTTAGCATAAGTCAAGACATTCCACAAAGAACAGAAATACACATTTTATTTCGCACTGCAGAGCGAATGAAAGCTCAGGTTAAAGAAGAAGTCCATGTTTTATTCATACACGTTCATTCAGAAAAGTGGCACTAAATAAAACTAACGTTGTAAATGCTTCTGCATATTTGTTGATTTGTTTCAAAACTGCGTTATAATACAGTTTTTCGATATGTTATACTGAATTTGTATAGTGCATACACATTGTATACAAAGTGGTGTGATTTTTATGATAATGAAACTGAGGTGGTAACGAAGAACCGACAACCGATGGAAGTTTATCGACTAATTTGACGACATACCAAAACGCGTAAAGAGTTAAATTTGATAAAATTTTGACTTGATGCGTTCAGTAGGCGGTAAATACTGAACTCAGCCATATCACTATTTTTTTATCAGATAAAATGGCAAAAAAACTTGCAATTGCTATTGATCTGATCAAAAGTACCCAAGCAGCCCATGCCTACTTGGAACCATATACAATCAATAAGACTAAAAGTGTGATATCAGCCTTGATTTACCAGATGTAAAATATCCTGTCAGCATCGTGAAAGGTGAGAGACGTCTGGTACTTCGATCACCAATCAGTCTGCCAAGCGCGGCCATTCTGGCAAGTTTTTCTGCCAGTATTGGCTTTTACGCATTAATGAAGAAGTCAGTCAAGTTAAACAAACTTATTAAATTAAAGGATAAAAATATAAGTTTCTAGCTATAAGGTAAGTGAGAAGGGGCTGTTTGAGAAGTTTGAGAGAATAACTGTTTAAGAAGGCGTACATATTTTACTCATGCGGATTTATGCGAACGAGTGGCTACTGAGCTAACGTTTTAAGCGTTCTGAATATTTGAGTACCAAGGGATTTGAAACCAACATGTTGATTTGTTGCAAACTAGGTTTACCTGCGAGTTCGTGTGCGTAGATAACTTGCAGTTTGCAGAGCTATATCTAACAGTTGCCTCTGGGCAAGCCACTATATACTAATTATTTAGCAATTTTCTCTAAAACTTAGGGGAAAATTAAAGATTTAATTTCTATTAATTTCACATAAAAATGTGTAATTTCCTCTTCCTTTAACACTGATAGCTTTTTGCTAAAGTTTCTTTTAAGTAAATAATATTTCAAAATCGATTTTGCATCAAAATTTTTAAAGATAGTAAAGAAAGTATGTAAGAACTTGATTGTGTAAAATTCCAAACCACAAAAGTTATTTTTGAAACTTTTTATATATTTTATTATTTATTAGCTGGTACCTCTGCGCGTTGCAACCGAAATAAATAATTATAAGTCATATGGTTTAATTTGGAATGATAATGCATTCCTTGAAACTGAATGATATATAACTTTCAATTGTTGCGATGCGCGCGCCACCTATTGTAAGTTAATTGTAATATGACTATAACCTTAGCGCAAGTGCAAACAATAAGTTGACAAAGTTTTAGCGCAATCTGATAAACGGTATGGCAGCGCATAAAATAAGAACAAACATAAATTAATTTTTGTATATTAGTTGAGATAATTATCCACAACTATTTATTATATCAGTTTTCCGATTTCACAAAAAAAAACTTCCATGTTTTTCTGATATTTTTTTTATAGAATAAGGTTGACAAACGAGCACTCCGTCAAAGTCAAGTGGGTGCTGTGACCCATAGATATCTACATTTATCCTCCATTAGAAATCAAAATTCATATGCGTTGTCACCTCTGAGTAGGATGGAATGCTCTGTTTCCAATTAAAAGGATCTCCAGTTCTCTACACTAAACAATCGAAACACAACACGTTTAAGCTGCTATTTTACGCTGGCATTCTGTAGGAGCATGGACCTTCCCTGATCGAGTCGACCCATTTGTGCTACAGCCATAACATAACTGCGGCATGGCTCTACCATTTATAAAAGATCAATCATGGCTGCTCTCAAACTGTTCCTGAACTTTTATCACAATCGGTTCAGTCATTTCGTAGATTAGCCCGGGCAGTCCGACATATGGACGAATGATTATAATATAGTACAGGACCATTTCAACAAAACTTCCGAACGTTGTAGCTGTAATTAGTATCATTTAGTAGTATTTAAAAATGGAAATACAGAGTTAATGTTTTTTTTTTATTTTAAAATTTACCATACCGATAACAATAAAAAGTTTTATTTTATAATTTACTGTTTTATTTACTTAAAGTCACAGCCATAAAATTGAATAGGGTTTTATCTGCGGCAATGGTCAAACTAAGAACGATCGAATGATTACCTGAATTTTAAATTAAGCGGTTGAGGAAATGAATATTAAATAAAAGTAATGAAATTTTACTTAAATAGTTCCTGCTTAACGAATGTAATAATTGCATTCAGTTATCCGTGAACTAGATTTTAGCTAGATTAATTTTATATTGTCACCTAGATTCCAGAATGTTTTATATTTCGCGAAATTTCTTTTTTGTTTCATTTTCTTTTTCAAAACTTAAAATAGTTATAAGAAGTAAGTTTCACTTAGCGACGCTTTTCTGCAGAAGAATCATGAATAATGCAACAGGCGGTTGGATATTGGACAAACTGCTATCTGTTCAGCGTGGTTAACTCTTGGCTTTTCTTTGTAGATTTTTTACATGAAACATACGGCGCAGGTGCGCTATTGATAATCTTATTAGAAGAAAGCCTTATAGCCAAAATACCTTCTAAAATAAGTTGATATTTCGTGCTATACTTTAGAAAAGCTTAATGCATATTTTTTTGTAAAATTATAATGGTGAATTTAGCTTTTTAGCTACAACTGACTTTTAATAATAACATAATAAAACTCATATAGACCAACTGCTTTTTAGTTATACACACACGCACATACACAAGCTAACTCTGCATACTTTTTTGTGCTTATTACTGCAAACGCTCGACCTTCTTGGAGCTTCATTCTTCATCTCTGGCCACAGTTTTCTGTTTACGTCCATGTCCCTTGAGTGTCCATGTCCCAGTCTGTCGATACCTTTTGACAACTCGATGTACCACAGATTTTGATACTCGTAATGTTTGGGCAACATGTTTGTACATGTGACCAGTATCAATTAGAGTAACAGCCCTAGCAACTTGAGTGGCGTTTAGATCTGGCATTCTCAGTTTTTTTTTACAGTAACAATTCACACTTAATACGATAAACATAGAATTATCACCCAGAATATTACCCAGAAATATTACGTAATAATTCTATGACGATAAAGAAGGCAGTCAAGGCAAAAAATTACATATAAATATACATATATACACACTCATACATACAATATATACTTAAGTACACACAATATAGACATATATAAATGTATACATACACACATACATGCATAAAGTACATATATTCAAATATTATCTATGTTAGAACAAATATAAAATATGTATATAAAAATAAGAGCTTTGTTAGTTCAAACTTGCAACGATTTTTTCACATGCTTACGGATTTGATTTTTAAAAACAAACTTCTTGGAAGTTTTTTAAATGTCAAGATGGATGTCGTTCCAAAGTCTGATGGCCGTGTTGGTGAAAGAGTGAGATATGTAAGCAGTACTGTGTAAAGGAGTGAGCAACTTAAGATTAGCCAAAGAACGGAGAGAACAATTATGAGAATCTCCCAGGTATTAAAATTTGGATTTCAGATACTCGGGAGTACATGGATAGTTCAGAATTGTGACAAGGGTTCAGAGTATTCTAACATACATATCTGCGCTGACAGATAGGCAGCCAATTTAGCTGAGCACGAAGAGAACATACATGGTCGCATTTACGAAGACAATAAACTTACTAATGTTTAATGTACCATTTACTAATGTTTGGGGCCAGTACGCACGATATTTACTACAGGAGGAATTAAGCCTGTGTTTTACGTTCCTCTAAATTTGTCCATAAGTTCACGATTAGAAGACCTGATCTGGTAATATAACTGAACTTACGAAGTAGCTAAGGCATTTTCGTTAAAAAAACCCTAGGTGGAAGGGAAAAGGTTATACCTTTTCCCTTCCACCATTGGACAACCGGACGCTCGTCCAGTTTACTCCTTCTTTTAATCGCCGAATTGCTTCGTCGTTAGTAACGAGTATAGGAATGGAATGGACTAATATGCGAGCATTTTTTCTTTTCATCCGATTACAATGTGGGTTGTCTCCAAGACAAGAGTGAAGCTCAGTCAGTGCACTTTACTTACTTCGAAAAACATATCCTTTTAGGTGGAATACCATCAGGTGGGACTTGACTATTAATCAAGCACTGGCTTATAATAACTACCATGAGCCGTTCGTAGTTCAGGGTATGTTTGATGATATTTAGTAAAATTCTAATTTAAGCTCTGACGCGAGCGTTAAAGTAAAATTAAACTAATGTAATATTTTGCATGCTTTATATAGTCTTCATTCTTTTTTTATTTCTTTAATTACTACCCCTCATTAGGATTTTCTCCGGTTGCATGGAGCCAGTTTACATAGTGGTACATAAATTGTACAAGAACAAACATCCAGACTCGTAACAATTATTGCAGGTCATACGAGTACTTGTATTGAAATAGGTATTACTCTGAATTTAGAAGCTGTTATCATAAAGATATTAGAAATGCCATCAACAACATAACTTGTAAAAAAAGCCAAGTGTCGCAACTCAGTTCTTCTACCGTAAAAAGTTGTGAGATCCATGTAATACCAAGTCGGTTAATTTATTCAGTCCCTACTTAAGGGTCCTTCTGTCTTAAATTATTACGGGATTAGCTAACCTAACAAAATTTTATAGTGACCATATTAATATCAAAAATCTTTTAAGTTTTAAATAAATAGATTGACTTGGCCATCGCATGAAAACACAATGTATCTGTCAAGTAAAACATATTATATTAAATTAGATTATTTAGTGCGATTGCCAAGTCAATTTATTTATTTAAAACTTAAAAGATTTTTGATATTGATGTGGTCATTATAAGATTTTATTAGATTAGCTAATTCCGTAATAATTTAAGACAGAAGGACCCTTAAGTAGGGATTGAATAAATTAACCGAATTGGTATTACATGGATCTCACAACTTTTTACGGTAGGAGAACTGAGTTGTGAGACTTGGCTTTTTTTACAAGTTATGTTTTTGATGGCATCTCATTTCTTTTTGTAGATAGTTATATATAGGTACCTATCTACACCTATTAATCCATTATATTATAAATATGCAAGTACACTGATTCATTCACTGCAAATGTAACTATGTAATCCTATATATTTATATGGGATTACAAAGTTATGTATGCAGTTGGTTTTTCTCGAAAACTGGAACATAATTGCAATATATTTTAATTTTTTCTCGATTTATATATTAAACAATAATTATATTCCAAATTTGAAACTTCTATGTCTGCTAAAAGTGCATTAGAGTTTTGATGATCGGTCAGTCAGTGAGTGACAAAATTAAGAAATTTTGACTAGTTATAATTCTTAAACTACTGGTTCAAATTTAATGAAATTTTAAATATATCGAGTTTATACAATGCCTACTTGGTTACTGAAAATTAAGGTTTTTAGTTTTATCCACAACAAAGTTATAGGGTTTCGAAAATGGCCTGAACTGCTTCCAGAAAAGGATGGTACGGCCGTGCCGCTTTTTTGCTCGACTTGGCGGGGGCACTGCCGTGTCCCCTGATAATTTCTTACTTTTTTGTTTTTGGATCACAAGTAAACCCTATATAATAAAAGAACAATCATCAAAATCATAAGAATCATTAAATACATACTATATAAAATTTATTTTATGTCTTCAATTTTGTGAGATAGTCCTAGAAGTATGTTGTTACGAGTACCTTTATTCCGATTCCTACACGCTACATACAAAAGTAATATAAAATTTCATACACGCAACGAAAAATAATGCCATTAAAATACGTGTAAATATGAAGTTAAAATAATATAAGGTGGATTTTATAGTGACAAGGGAGCAGTTGTCTCATTTACATAAACATTTTTCCACGGAATACGTAACCATATTTTGCTGTAGCAAATAATGCATGTGACACGCAAGGGAAAGCTCTTAAAAAAATTAAAGGCTTTCAAGCTCTAGTTGGATTATTAAACACTACCTACGAAGTAACAAATTTTATTACTAGTTATTCCTATTTGATAGTGAAATATTAAAAGTCAGAACAGTCGTTAGAGTACCTACCTGTTGTGTTACTCCCAGGATTCCATAAGTGTTTTGGTTTTGCTGAATTTGGCACGAAGCACTTCACATACACATACAATATCACAGAAACTATATTCATATATAAATATATAAGCCGTTTTGCAGATAAATACGAGTGAATTCAATTTTCCTATAGCAAAATAATAAAGAAATATTACTGACGGAAGTAACGTTCAGTAAAATCTATGGTCCATTTACGCAGTTTCCGCATTCATAAAGGCAGCGACTGACTATTGTATATTATGATTATGTTATGTAATAAAAGCACATAATGTGTTGTATAAACATACATTGTATATTATACTCAAAATTATTTCTATTCTATTTAAATAGTTAAATACTAATAATCATTACATTTATTATTATTATTTTATTATAAGTAAGAAATATTTATAAACATTTTTTATAGAATTAGGGTGACAAACAAGCACACAGCCTACCTGATGATAAGTAGAAGCTGTGGTCCATAGACATCTACATCTATCCTCGATTAAGAATCGAAATGCAGATGCGTTGTCACCCGTGAGGACTAACTAGAATGCCTTGTATCCAGTAAAAACGACCTCCGTTTCTCTAAACTCACCATACGAAACACAGCAGCATTGAGTTTCATTTTACCCTGATATTCTGTGGGAACGTGGTCTGTAGTGGTGGTACAAAATGTTAAAATATGAATAAACTACAAAAAAAAAATAACAATAAAAATAATTATAGTTTAACTTGATATTTATATTTATTGTTACTATTAATTTAAATAAATTTACTTCAACGACGTTGAGCGTAATATTTTTAACCAAGTTAGGTACATATGTGTTAGCCTTTGTGTTCCGACTTTAAAAAGATAACAACTAAACAGCTGTTAAAATCATAGCTTATTTGCTCCACTGTTCAGATATCCAGACAGCGATGTCAGGAGATATGATCAATGCAAAAATAGGCACTGAGTTACGGGATGTTCACTTCGTAGTGATCCTGGTACTAAGAAATATATAAATTACCTATGTTGGTCTTAAAACACCACATGAAGAGGTAAAACGTCTGCCAACTATTTTGTAGACGACCAGAAGAAGTTTTCATGCTACCAATATACACAGTTATCGGGGATCTAACTTGCAGCAACTTGGTGCTAACGATTAAATTCAAGATCCAACTGAGAAAACTGTGCGACGTCGTGATCTCAAGTGGAATGGATAAGCGTTTTATTCTCAAATGAAGCCCGGATCTCGATATCTGGTACGGATCTCCATAAATGTTGTCAGTAGCCGTAAAGATCGTACTGAGTTCGTATTTATAGAAAATGGTAGGAACACTGAATGTTCACAGGTTCCTAATCAAATTTCTAATACCTAATGCACAATCCGGATTGAGCGCACCTTTCTGGAAATGTTGACGCGTATATGAAGAAGGGTGGGATTCGCTAACCTAACAGGTTTGGTCAGCGCGAAGCCCTGATCTCAAACCTATCGAGTATGTGTGGAAAATCTTAAAACGACGCGTAAGATCAATACAACCAACACTAAACATCATAGAACTTATCGTGGAAATTACAAAAAGCGGCATAAGCATGCTAGGAGAATACAAAGTGTAATAAGGGCTAGAGGAAACCACACATAATATTAAATTTGATTTGATTATATTGTAGGTCATCATCATTACAGCCTTTCACAAGACTGCTGCTGAACATAGAGGACATTGAATAACTTCTCCAAGGAATGAACCACGGGAGTCACCTGCATACTTACCAGGTCGTCATTCTATCTAGTAAAACTATTGTTCCTCATCAGTTGTCGGTTGTTGTTGTTCGTCTTTTATGCGTTTCTCCATTCGATCACGATGAAACTTATCTTATTGGATGCGCGCGGCCGAAAAGGATCGTAACAAAAAAGGCATTGCAACGCATTCCAGGCATTGCTAGTTGGGAATTAAAAAAAAAACATTCAATGTATGTTTACATTTCTTCAAAATATTTTTATTTATATTAAGATAACTCCCGATGTTTTCCTTCACGACTGAGCATGAGGTAAAACAGGTCTTAAAATAGCAATTTAAAAATTTCGTTGACACCGGCGAGGATTGAACTGAGCTACCACGGCTCAATAATGACTATATCGTCAAAAACCCTATAAAATATTTCAAGCGTTTGTTTACGCTAGTTTAATACCGAAGTACAGCAGTACGTAAATGGCCAATTTACTAAGAGAAATATACCTCATTTTTCTGTGGTAAGCTTATCTCAAACTTACAGGCATCGGAAGCCCTCGTAAGAATAAACGAATTTTTTGCGCTTATATATTTTCAAATGACATAAGGTCGTTGAAAATTACATTAACTGGGTCATGTTATTGTTAGAAATGAATATCTGATTAAAAGTAGATTATTGAAGGTATTTAGGTTTAATATTAGTTTGCTATCAAAAGATCTTAACATAACATCTTATAAGAAGCTAGAGACGCGTGTGTCAGGATCGTGAAGGCAAATGGAAGTCCTTAGTCTCTGCCTAACCCTCAGGGAGTCATGAGTGAGAGTTCATGATTGTATGAGGCATATCATAACCTTTAAATAGATTGAGACATCCAGCAGTTTGTCAGTGAAATTTGGAAAGAAAAGGATGACACGCACTGCACCGGTGTTAACACGAACAATTTTGAGCTAATTTTCAACTACTCAAGTACTGTTAGATCTACGCACTTGTTATATTTCATGTTTAATAAGACTCCATGAAAACCAAGAATCCTAAATAATATGAATAAAAAATCTATTATAATTTTTAGGTACCTATATAAGGTCTAAAATTGCTATTTTTATCACTCACTGACTCACTCATCGAAAAGCTACCATACCACCTCGCTCTGGGCGATTGAGTGAAATTTGGCATCAAGATAGTTAGATCGTTGGACTTTCACCAATAAAAGGCGGAAAACTTACAATTACTGATTTTGGGTGACGATAAAGTAATTTGTGCGGCTAGGAGTTTTAAAGTTATTTAAGGTTAGTAATGTTTTAAATATCATTATCATAATATCATATATAAAAAAGTTACCCCCACAATACGAGTACTTGCACCCCTGTACCGTAGAGGTGTTTATGTATGTAACATTTCATTTCATAAAATACACATAGAGAACCAACACCCAGACTCATTAATTGTA
This sequence comes from Parnassius glacialis, assembly GCA_033319125.1. Classification (NCBI taxonomy): domain Eukaryota; kingdom Metazoa; phylum Arthropoda; class Insecta; order Lepidoptera; family Papilionidae; genus Parnassius; species Parnassius glacialis. The sequence continues at coordinate 34,596,948 of JAVANC010000021.1, forward strand.
GGTCATAAAAAAGTTGTTTCGTGCCGTAATCGAACCCGGTTATTAAAATTAAAGTATACAAGAATATGGTCAACACTGGACTTGTAAAGGGCTGTAATGATGATGATGATGATAAAGATGATCACAAGTACATCAGTTCAATAGGACTGATGTTTTAATATAAAAATAAACCAAGCAAGATAACTATACACTTACTTAAGTTAACACTACATTAGAATGAATTAGGATGAGATAAAAAAAATGTAAAGGTACAGTCTATATACGCCCCACAGCTGGGAATAGGTCTCCTCTTGTCTCTGTGAGGGTAATAAAGATTAGTTAATATTTGACAATATAATAGTAAAATAGTTTGCGTAAAACTGCTAAACGATCACAAAGTCCATAATATTATTGTAAGCGCTTACCCTCAATCCTTACTCGATGAAATACCAAGACGTTAAACTTGAGAGAGATATTAGATGCGGATTTACTATAGCATGTAAGAGAGTAATTTAAAAAATTAAATTCTCCAGGATACATGCCGACTCAATGTAGCGGAGTAATTAAAGTGACGCTATCTATTAACAGTGCTGCGAAAATTTAAACTTGATATAAAATGTAAGTCATCTAATAATTTTTCAGTGTTAGTGAATACTTAATACTTTTAAAAACCTAAAAATCAACACAGCTTACAATTTGAACTAAACAGATTAAAAGAAAATGACCTCATAACTTTTTATTCTTTTTTTAATTTTCTAAAGATTTTAAGAGATATATAGGTAAAAACGACTAATACTGCATGCCTTAAGCGCGAAACGCGCAGGTATGTTCTGCTAGGGAATAAAAATTAAGATTCCAACTTTTTGTCGCATGAAATCGTATCTAGCAATGATATTATACATATAAATGATATAAAAAGCACATTGTCAGAAAGTAAAATGATTGTTAAACTTATTAATATTTTTTTTAAAACGATTAATTACTCTTTACACAAAAAAGGGGTTTTAGTGGTGGTGTGGATTTATCAAGTCCGCATGGCGGCGTAAACACGATAACTTTTGAAATATATCAATTCTTCAACTCAATCTATTTTAAAACTCTTCATCTATCATGCGGGAAGCTAAGGAATGTAAATGGCCGTTTCATTTTGTTTTGTTTAGTTATAATTAATTCTTTTCGGCTAAGAAATGGCGAAAATTTCGGTGGTTTGAGAGCCTTGTATTAATTTATTTTAGTAAGTAGGCCGCAGCCGCACTCCGGGCTCAAATGCCGTCGTAAGTGGTCGTTTGATACAGCGGCTCGTGCAGAAAAAATCGATCGTCGTAGAAATACAAAATATTCCAAAAACCGAATTTGATACATACTTGACCAGGTAAGATATTATTATTATTTTTATAATCACAGATTTTTATTATAATATTTTGTTTAGCTAAAAGCACGTAGGATTTATATATAAATATACTTATACGTCTTGGACTTTGTAGACCTGACGGTGTGTCGGTATCTCCTACTGGAACTCCTCGACGAGGAGAACTAGATGTGCCAAGTTTGGTCTCGTTATATTAGTTATGACGTGACCTTACGTCCAGATTTGATAGAGTGACTTGAAAGTGTACTTTGAGGGCTGCTACTGGAACTCCTCGACGAGTAGAACTAGATATGCCGAGTTTGGCCTCGTTTTGTTAGTTATGATGAGACCTTACCTCCGGACTTGATAGAGTAACTTGAAAGTGTACTTTAATGACTGCTACTGGAACTCGTGGACGAAGAGAACTAGATGTGCCGAGTTCAGCCTCGTTTTGTTAGTCATAGAATATAATAGATATATAGAATTTTTTTATAGAAGAGGGGGCAAATGAGCGTGCGGCTCACTTGATGGTAACTACCGCCGCACATGAACAACCGCAACACCAGGGGTATTCCAGATACGTTGCCGGCCTTTTAGAAATGTGTAAGCTCTTTTCTTGAAGGTTCCTAAGTCGTATCGGTCCGGAAAAATCGCTGGTGGTAATCGATTCCACAAGGAAGTTGTGCGAGGGAGAAAACTTCTTCTAAATCGCACAGTGGTGGACCGCCAATCATCCAGATGGTATGGATGGTAACGCAAGTTTTGTCGCGATGTGCGATGGTGAAATTGAGCGGCTGGAATTAATCCGAACAATTCCTTAGAGCACTCCCCGTGATACATGCGATAAAATACGTAAAGAGATGCAACATCTCTACGCAGTACCAGTGTATCGAGCCGATCAGATAGAACTCGTTTGTCGATGATTCGAACAGCTCTGCGCTGAATGCAGTCAAGTGGAAGGAGCTGGCATTGGGTTGCCCCGGACCAGAGATGAGAACAGTATTCCATGTGAGGCCGAACATGCGCTTTGTAAATTTGCAAGCGATGTGCCGGCATGAAATACTGTCTCGCTCTGCTGAGTACGCCAAGCTTTTTAGAGGCCAATTTGGCCTTCCCTTCCAAGTGACCGCGAAACTGCACAGTACTCGATATGTCGACGCCAAGGATTCCGATGCTAGCTGAGGCAGCAAGGGGAGGGCCTTGAAACTGAGGAGGTACGACAAAGGGGTTCTTTTTAACGGTAAACGCGCAAACTTGTGTCTTCTGGGGATTGAACTGGACTAGATTTAGTCGCCCCCAATCCGAGACTTTTTAAGCAAAGACTCGACTTCAGACACAAGTTTGTCCCGGTACTCGGCGACGTTTAACGAGAAATATTGGCACGGCCGGTATATAAGGCATCACCAGTGCTATCGTCCGCATAGCAATGAATTTTTTTTATAGCTTTTTTTTAATGCTACCAGTTTGCAACATATCATTGATATGCAGGAGGAACAGCGTTGGTGATAGCACACAGCCTTGTGGAACACTAGCGTTGATAGGCTTGAAATCAGAGCATGCACCATCTACTACGACCTTGATGCTCCGATCAGCAAGGAAACTGGTGATTCATTTGCACAATTTAAACAGTGGTAGAGCCACGCGGCAGCTTTTGCTGTCGCACGGATGGGCCGGCTCGAACCGGGGTGGTACCACGACCTCACAGAATACCAGCGTGAAGTAGAGGTTTACCTCTTCGTTTCGCTTGGTGAGTGCAGGTGGCCGGAGGCCCTTTTTACTGGAAATAAGGCATTCCATCTTAGTCCTCACGGGTGACAACGCATCTACATTTTAGAGGATAGATGTAGATGTCTATGGGCTGCAGCAACCACTTACCATCATGTGGACTGTGTGCTCGTTTGTCACCCTTATCCTATAAAAAAGAAAAAAACAATTTCTCGGGAAGCCCATAGGAAGGAAGCTTCAAAAGAAGCTCTTTGTGCCAGACCCGATCGAAGGCCTTCGCTATGTCCAAACTAACGGCCAATGCCTCCCCCTTGGACTCTACTGCCTCCGCGCATCTATGAGTCAGATAGACTAGAATAGACCTTATCTCCGGACTTTCAAGGTGTACTTCGTTGACTGCTACTGGAACTCATTGACGAATAGAATTTAACGAAGGCATGTAACAGTTGCTAAACAGAAATAAAATTACAGTTGAGAAGAAAATACATAATAAACAAAATTATGGAAAACCACGTCATAATTGTTTCAGTTAATCAACACCGCCCGTTTTTTAAATACTGTATGGTTTGTAAGGCCACACACTTTCAATAAGTAGAGTTGTAGTTAGTTAATGAGTACGCCAAAAGGAGAAGATCACCAGAGTTAAAAGTTTAATAAAAGTAAAATTGTTATAAAGTTAGAGTGGCAAATCTTTCCTTGAGGAGTTGGTGTTAAGAAGGATGGTTGTTGACGTACTGACGATTGTGAGAATGCAATTAATTAAGTCAATTTAAATAAATACACGCGACGCGCGGCTAAAAGTAGGTTGCAGCGTTTACTAAATAAAAATGTGTGGTGTAACCATACAAATACATTGTAAAAGCAAAAATGACTTTTCGTAGTCACTGGCTGGATTGAAAATAAAAATATCTATAAATAATGAATTTAGTATATGTATTTTTATCACAAAAATATTTAATTCTTACTATCATGTCCGGTTTATATGCGTACTAATGTTTTATGGCAAATAAAAAACTTTACCTTGGCGGTAGTTTTCAATGCTTGGAAGTTTGAGATAAGCTTACGCCATTTAAGTAACGAACAATTTTCTAAGTAAGAGCTAATTAGTAGTTGGCATAGCGTCCCTCTTTATTGGCAAATGAGATAAAACTTGGAGCGCATAAATAAACAATGCTAGTCTGTGTTTGTTCAACATATTTCACGTTTTTATTGAAACCATAATATTGTGGCTATGTTTTGAGACTAAATGTAACAAAATATTTTATACTAACTTCTAAAGTAAAAAAGTAACGTCTAAAGTAATTGTAAGAAAAACATTGGATACAATTACTTTTTCATATAAGTTAGTAATGTTTTAGTAATTGCCATTTATGTTTGAAAGTCAATAAAGTATCATCTCTATAAGCAAATACTTTATACCTTTATAGAGGTTACCTCCTAATAAGGAAAATGAATAATTTATATGGATAAAAAACAAGAACAGATCGATATCGAGCCCTGAGGAATTGTCTTGAGTTATGTTACTCAAGGATGAAATATTACTATTAAACACAATATTTTTACTCATAGTAAATAGTGAATTCTTCTATTTACTAAATTATTTTCTTATTGGCCCCACACAGGTGTCAGTTTTCGTGCGATCTCTTTTTAAATCCTGTTACTGAGCAATTTATTTTTATTATATAACCTTGGTTTACATAACGATGTCTTATATTTACGCGAACACTTCACATTGAATAAAACTACTTTTACGGATTCTATCGCGTTTAATTAACTTATTTTTATTAATTCCCGACGTTTCGGGTGCTTTATAGCACCCATGGTCACGGGAGACTGAAGTAATTGACGTCCCGATGTCAGAGTTAACCCGGAGTACCTTCAGCTTTTTTAATTTTGGTCCGATCTACGCAAAATGAACTTACTGTGTCTTGAAGTATTGCAGTGATATGCTTGGGTTTAGTTTTAATTTTATTAATTACAGGATTCCAAGCAATGGTAGTACCCAGCCTCCCTCACTATTGAAACTAGGATGTTTTTTAATTCCAATAGCCTCACGTTTCATCCTTGGCAGGAATCGATGTTCTTTCGCGAGAATTTGTGGTTTATCAAATCTAATGTAATAGCGGGGGCGGTCTAGGATATGATCACAAACTGCAGACTTCCCGGAATGTTGGTGCTTCACGTCAGCTATGTGTTCTTTTACGCGGATTATATATCCCAGTAAAGAATGGGATTGATAATGGCGTTGCCTCTATTCACCTATCGCTGGCTGTCGATGTCTATACTCAAACCCACCGACAAAGAATGCAAAAAAAAAAACATGTTGGAATATGCGTTTATCATACATTTTATAACTTCAGTCCAACTGATCTTTGGGATAAATGATAACAAAATGCCAAAGAAACTACAAAAAAAATTCAGTCAGTGCGGTTTCGCTAGTTTGAGTGTTTCGACATGTTGAGAGATTTTTTCATAATTATTGTTGATTTTGTTGGTTAATATTTTTGTACAAAATTTATTTGTCTGTTTGTCCGAGCTAGTCTTCGGAATGGCTGAACCGACTGCAATAAAATTTCACGAATAAATAGAGAGCCAGGAGTGATCTAGACTAAATCTTATCCGAAAAAATTAGAGATTTCATTTAAATAGAAATGTTGATAAGATAAAATAAATGGTCTTTAATGATTATCTTAAGTCTAAATAACGCCACACCAATAGATCCCACCAAGGCGAAGCCAGAGCGGGTCGCAAATATATGTTGTTTTAATAGTAATGTAGGTATACCTACTTGCGTATACAATTACTTTCAAATTTTTTCCAATTATAGAAAATTTTCAAGTAACCAAATAATATAACATTATAACAATATACCATTATTAGCGGGTTTTCGTTATTGGTATTCTACAGGCTTGATGAGCCGCCATTTTTGATCCCATTCTTTACCCGTACGGACTGTACTTGGTTTTTAATTATTTAGAGATAAATATTCATCTCATATATTTTTAGGGAGCTTTCACAATTATAGTATCTTTAAAATTTGAAGGATCTTCATAGAATTTTATTGTGATTTAACATTAAATGTAAACATATATCAGTATTTAAGGTGAAATAAAAAAATAAATCCTTGCCTCCGGAGACAAGTCCAGAATGACGAGGCATAGATCCAAATATCTAACGTTTTTGTCAGTTGGGTAGTGATTCTGTGCACCTCCCGAAAAATTTTGTGCTCTTAAGTCGCTCATGATATTATCCGTTTCGAAGTCTTTGGAGAGCTCGCAGAAAACTATAGTCCGTTCGCGTTAAGAAAATAGTGAGTCATCAGTGCAACTACAGTGTAAAGGTGTATTCACAGTGGAGTAAAAATTCTTTTTTTTCCAACATTTAATTAAGTTTAATGGAAACAAATTTTCTTAAAATCAATAATCACTAATCAGTATCGCTAGATTCTCCAGTTACATTAATTATGAAAGAATTTTGTTCTGCAAGTTCCATGATGTCATCCAAATTCCACATGGTATTTTATTCGCGTATCACGTGGTGGCAGCATTTCTTCCAACTATTATTGCCTATTAATTGTCTATTAATTTGGCGTCTATTAATGCTATTGCATCATCTAATAATTTTTTTATGTTACTCATTTTGAACGTGGAGTTATTGGCACCAATATAATTTTTATTTAGGCCCAAACCATTGGATTAAGTTTGCAATGGTAAGGCGGTAGGCCAAGAATTGTAATACCATTACTTTTGGCAGTCTCATCTATTAAATATTTATTATATTGTACCGACTTCAACTGGTCACTGTGAACTCGACTTTCTAATTTCTTGCATTTTAATTGGCTGCGGGGCGTGGCCAGGCCGGCAGACAACGATGACTCACTATTTTCTTAACGCGAACGGACTATAAGTGAAGATTGCAATTATCGACGAAAGAGCTTGTGTGGCAGCTACATTTCCGAGTTGACAGGTGACAAGTCACACTACGGGAGATCTCTGTTTTTGAAAATGCGAATGCTTAGTTGCCCTAAACCATGGTTTGATCGTCCTGCTTTGCTTATTTTTTTGCACCTAACACATAATAGGATCAAGGATAATATAGGGTTAAATTATTTATTTGCAATTTCTAAAAACACTAAAATCGGCCAACTTATAAACTACATCAGAACTTATTACAAAAATTTAATAAAGTAATTCTTGTACCGATACTCTTTAAAAATAACACAAGATTTAATATTAAATTGAATATAAAACAAGACTAATCGCTCAATAAGAATTTCCTTTAACTTGAAAGATATACATCTTTATAAAATATTCGAGGAATAAATCTAATTGAGTCCGGAGCATGAATCTCTTAAAATGAAAGGAAGGTAATTTATTTCGCGTCGTAGCGTTTCGAGTGATACGCTGTCTAACAAATAATATACAAAATTATTGTTAAAATACAACCAAAATATAAACTTTTTTGGCCGTGGAACGAAAAGGGGCTATTTCCCGCCGGGCAAGGTTTTCAGCCCGGGGAACAGCCAACGCTCCGTGTGATATTTTTTTTTACCCCCGTATGCTGTTGACCCTGTGGCCTTTACAGCTTCATCCAAATAGACTCCTCATGCTAGGGAACAAGAAGAAGGAGGTACAAACTTCGGATAGAGGTACAAAACTAAAAACGCCCCGTATCACGGGTATTGAACATCGTGTGTGTCTGTGACCTCACCTTCGCCGGCGAACGCGGTGTGCTCTAGTGTTCTGTACTATGTCTTGATGTGTGTGTGTGTGTGTGTGTGTGTAACAATATTTGTAAATAGGATTAGGGGATCTGCGTGTGATAGTTCGGAGCTATTCTATTAACACCGCAGTACTTCGGAACTTTGACAGTATGATTTAGGTTTGGGTGCGTTTCGTTTGTGGCGCAACGACAGCGCCGCCACATGTTTAAAGATTGTTCCACAACTCCAAGTTAACACAATATTGAATAAAACTATTTTTACGGATTTTATCGTGTTTAATTAAATTAATTAACACAACATTTTCTTTTATAAAGCTTCACTAACACTATCACTTACCGCCCATTACAAGATCACTGCTGAACATAGCCCACCCCCGTAAATTACAGCAAGGAATAGTCCTGAGCCACCTGAATCCATCAACCTGCGTATTCCATCAGGTTGTCATTCTCTTTAGTGGGGGGCTGACCTATACTTCACTTACCGATACAAGGTTGGCACTCGAGAACCTTTCTTCCCCCATGGGTTGTAGGTTCTTCGAACCATTTGGCCGTTCCATAGTCCCATTGTACTTCAGTTTACTGATCCGTTGGGCTATGGCGGGTGCTATAATTCTACGGTGGTAGAATACGGATATACGAATCTATTAGGTACGCTGCCGCCCATCTCCTGGTTCTATCCTTCTATAGCCTTTAATGAAACCCACAGAACGATTTGGGGTACGTAGTGGATATTTTTATACCGTCACTATACGGTTAAGGATATAGAGAACCAGTATTATCACAGGCTATGAGGCATTCCTTCTTAGTCCTCAAAGGTGACAACAAAACTGTAGCTTTGTTTGATTGAAGTTAGTTGCAGATCTCCATGCGCTGCAGCAGCCAGGTGGGCTGTAAGGTCCTTTGTCAATTCAGTATCTTCGTTTATTGTGAACCAATTTGAATGATTCTTTTTCACTAAATAGTTTATACTTCATGGGTGGTCGGACATAAATTTTGGTAAATAAAATTCACCCGACTGTGGAATAATAGTAGTATGATGGGCATGAAGTTTTTAATGTAACTATTTAGAAGCCATTCAAGTTGTTACCTTGAACTTGTGATATTCCTCAGATTATTAAAGATGGTCAAAAAATTTAAAAAGACGAAGAAGAGCCACGTTTTTTTTATTAAGGATAAATGAGACATTCCTTAGTCCCCAGGGGTTTACGCATTGGATTACGCATCAGCATTTTGATTCTTATTTGAATATATAGATGGGCCACAGCATCCACTTACCATTACGTGGACTGTTGCACGATTTTCACCAAAAAAGTACAAGTCGACTGCAAAGAACTAAAATGACTAGAATAATTTTAACATAATTGTTTCTGAAGTCAGTGCTTTAATTTTTTAACCGACTTCAAAAAGGAGGAGGTACTCCAGTCGACTGTATTTTTTCCTTTTTTTATGTAGTTACCTCATAATTTTTTTCTCGAGGAACTCTTGTAGTCCCATATAAATTTGAAGAAGGTCTGACCACTTGTTTTTGAGTTATCCTTAATAATTTATATTGAAGTCGGTCGTACAAAATTTTTAATTTTAGCACTTGTTATACACTACGTCTTAGCACAGAATTCTAAAGCATAATACGCATATTATGTGTAACGTGGCAACTAATTTATCATTTTTAGTTCTTAAAAGTCAGATTTAACTGATTGTTAAATGTATATTCAATATTACTGCACTGCATTGCTGCTATTTGAAGCTACGAATGATTTTGTGTAAATGCAAAAGATACTTTTGCCAATAAAAATAAACTAAATCGAGCACATAGCTCTTAATGCACATCTTTATTTGCAACCCAAATACGAAATATGGATGCATTTACCGATGTTCTGCAAACAAAATAACTTCAATACGCCGGAGAGAATCAACATACGAGGATCTGTATTGTTAAAAGCATATTCTAGAATTGTAGAACATTTTTTGATATCAAATGTTTGGTTTAGTTTGTGTTTGTAGAATTACAATACGTATTTTTAAACTATTTAAAAATAAACATTAAATTGACAATAATAAATCAAAATTAATAACAAAAGTTACGTAGTATGTATTGTATTCTAATAAGGGTCAATATGTATCGAATGTTTTTTTGTTATCAGCATTCTGAATCCTGAATTACAGCCATTAGCTGTTATACATATATGTATGTGTTAACTTTAACTGCACTGCAAAACAATAATACATGTCCATGTGACTCAAATAAGAATAGGACTGACCAGGCGCCATAATCTGACGTCATAGCTGTCAATTCAAACCAGGTGGGTAGTAGGTGAGCTAAACAGATATTTTTGAAATAATATTTATTTACAAAAGAACCATGAACGAAAAAGTATTAATCTGAATCTCGCATTTCAATTTCGCTCATCTCTGCATCACTGGGTAGTCATCATTGTCATTATTATCATCACCGCTGCTTTACCTTACAAAAATTGAACATGGATTTATATAGGTATTTAAAATATTCCATCGATTAGTATCAGTATTTTAAATTAATCTATAAAAATAATTATGAGTTCAATAGATCTAGTAATACTAAGATACGGTTAAATAATACGAAAAGAAAACCGTTATTAATACGCAAATTCATTTTCTTTGCAAGTCGTACTTTTCAAGTGACAGTTGACAGATCGTTGTTATTCGAGGTTATTGACGTTCCTTTATTTGAATTGCATTGTATTTTGGTAAGAGAATAATAATTCTCTATCTGCTATATAATTATACTTCTAGTTCCTATAATTTCGATGAGACTGATTATTCGAAACCAAGGTGTCAAAGATGTGTTTTTTTTTAGGATTAGGGTGACAAACGAGCACACAGTCCACCTGATGGTAAGTGGTTGCTGCGGCCCATAGACATCTACATCTATCCTCTGTTACAAATCAAAATGTAGAAGCGTTGTCACCCGTGAGGACTAAGATGGAATGCCTCATTTCCAGTGAAAAGGGCCTCCGGCCACCTGCACTCACCAAGCGAAACGCAGAGGTAAACCTCTACTTCACGCTGGTTTTCTGTGAGGTCGTGGTACCACCCCGGTTCGAGCCGGCCCATCCGTACGACAGCAAAAGCTGCCGCGTGGCTCTACCACTGTGGTGTTTTATCTTATAAATAACTTTTATCTGATGATTAAGAAATAAACCCTTAGTACACACAAAAATTAATATTTTCACCGTAAGCATAACTGTAGCGTAAATTTTAAGCGAGTGTGGGTACGTAGTTGAACATGAATAAAATAATATTTGAGATAACAATAAGTATTTCCGGAGAAGCTACCTATCTAAACAGCGAGTGGTATTACGTTCCGTTAATACTTTATGCTCTGACGTGCTCTTACACGAAAATGCTCAACGAATATTTTTTAAACATTCAAGTGAAAAGAGAACCGCGAAAAATAATGCCTTTATTGTATCTCTTCAATTTGAAGACACTCCGATTTGAGTTCAGTTCAGTTCCGCGGTCACTTGAAAGGAAAGGCCAAATTGGTCCCTACATACATAAAAAATATACAGTTGAATTGCTGACCTCCTTTTTTGAAGTCGGCTAAAAAGCTTTGCGTGCTTGCGAGCGCGATAGCATGTCATATTCGCACACTGTTGACAACTTTACAAAGCGCAGGTTGAGTCTCACATTGGTTACTGTTCTCATCTCTTGATCACGTCACCACAGTGCCAGCTTCCTTCACTCGAACGCATCCAGTAAAGAGCAGCCTGAACCGTCGGCAAACAAGTTCTCTCTGATCTGCTCGGCTCGTTGGAACTATCAAGAGATGTTACATGCCTTTGCATATTCTATCGCATTTACCACGGGAAGTGCTAACAGGATTTTTTCGGATTAATTCCAGTTGCCAATTTTCATCATCGCACATCGCGACAAAATTCGCGATACCATCCATGCTGTCTAGATAATTGGCGGTCCACCACTGTGCGATTCACCAGTAGTTTCTTCGCAATAATTATTTGTAGAATCGGTTACCACCAGCGATTTTCCAGACCGATACATCTTAGGGACCTTCAAGAAATTATTCCTTATTGCCTTTTAAAAGGTTAGCTTCGCAACTGCAAGTGCATATCCCATAGTATGGCAATTATTCGTGGGTGGCGGTACCTTACTATGAGGTGAACCGAATGCTCGTTTGCCTGCTTCTTTTAAAACAAACAGGTTGTCACATGTTTCACCTTAAGTTACGTGGCTATTGGAGCCCAATGGACACCTGAAACATCTTAAAAAAACATTATTATGGTGGAAGACTATTGTTCTAAAGTCTTATTGGAATGCCTAAAAAACATTCCATGTTATTCCCCAGAGGCCTGGTCCGTACTTTTTCTCTCTTCTCTTATTGAAAAATATAATCTCCACACTAGGAGGTTCTCCTGTATCGTGGGGGCTGTTTACATATGTAAATTTCACAAGGACAAACACTCAGACCCGGATACAATTATTTGTAGGCCATATAAATACTTGTTCCGTATGAGATTCGAACCCGCGGCCCTTAATGCTGCAACCAATTGCTGAGCTTATTCGCCATGGAGCCGTCAAGCCGTCGCCGTTATGTGTTTGTGCTCTTTGAACCCAACACATCACTGGATGTGTCAATGCTTGCCGGCAGAATTATGTTAGAGGGTTGTTATGATTCAGATGGACTTATAGCTAGAAAAAGAGCTTTACCACATAGTATTCATATTGTTATAACAATAATCCATACTTGTTAAAAGTTAATGTTTTAAAAGAAAATATAAGTATGTACAGTAAGTCAATAACTTATTAAAACATATTTCTTTTCTTTAATTTTCCGACGTTTCCATAATCTTCGATTAATTATGTTAAGTTACCGTTATAAAGGAAATATTTATGCATGAAATCTGATTCCAAGTCCTATTAGTATTCGAACAATAGTCGAGGCGAACAGAAGGCGCAATTTATATTGAGGGGTTTTGATTTTCTCCTTTCATTATATTAAGCTATCGACGTCGAAGTCTCTAATAAATGGTAACACAGTAACTGAAGAGGCGTATCAAGTAACTGACATTAGCGATGCATAACTGCCATTAGGAGAAGATACAAAATGAAAATGAAGAGTAAAACTCCAATGGAAATATAACCAATAGTTTTAGAATTTTTAAAGCAATGCACATGACGAAAATACAAATAATTCGTTACTCCGAGAAAAACACTTAATATGTTACAAAAAAGTTCAACTTATAATTTTATAATGACAAATTATGTATTTTAGAATATAAGGGGGTAAGACGCTAACTGTCCGCTTCGTAAAAAGTGGTTACATATATATATATAATCTTCACGCACAATCCCTGACGGGGTAGCCAGAGAGAACAGATCGCCAAGTGTCACGATCCTTACATACCTCTTTCACTTCTTTCAGATTCATTAACTTCTTCATACATGCACGTCTAGGTATCCGAGTACGGAAAAAGTGGTTACCTACTGCAATATATAAAAACATCTGCATATCACTTCAAACAAAGAACGCAAATGCATCGGCACTTATAATACGCCATACGGGAACAAAGCAAAATACATAAATGATTAAAGGAAACCGAGCATAAAATATCGTTACCGTTACAGCCTATTGAAGTCCACTGCTGAACATAGGCCTCCCCCATAGATTGCCTCATAGGGGGGATATTTGCCATAGTTGCCACGCTTGGTAAGGGGGTGGCAACCGATTATTTATTTTAGTCGTTATTAGGAAGACGCTGCTCAGCATCTCCTAGTTTGTTTCCCCCTGTGGCCTCTTACGACACCTACGGGATGATATAGGGTAGTAGTTATTTTTACACCGCCGCTACACGGCCCGAGCATAAACTAAATATTATTGTTAATTACACATTTTTGAAAGTAGTTTGAAGCGTGTGTGCATGCTGTGTATATGATATCCATATTTTTTTGATTTTCAAATAAATAAGTGTTCGCACCACTTTGCATTACCGCCTGCCGCCGAGATGTTTGACGTTCCGATGTTACAGTTAGCCCGGCTAACTTCAGTTTTTAAATATTAATTTTTGGTTCGATCTACGCAGAATGAGCTTACAGTATAGTGAAGTCTTGTATCCTAATTTCAATAGAGAAGATGGATGGATGCTGCCATCTGCTTGGGATTCTATAATTAACCCTTCACGTGGTTATCGCCTGTTATTTGGTATGGTTCAATAGGAACAGACAGAACCACTCAGACGATCCTCATTTTCCTTTTCTTTTTATCCTACCCCCTTTTTCCCTATCTTAACCCAATCCAAGTTGTTAAGCGTACCATCCCGATGAATGCGTAGCTGGGAGGGGGGGGGGGGGGGGCAGTCGCAAGCGGTGCCTACCCGAAACTTGGGTGATTCGGGTAGTAGTAGAAAGAAAAATTTCACTACGCTTTATAAGCTTAGTGGGGTAGCACGGAAGAGGTACCTTAGGTTGGTAGCAGCTGAGATGGGAGCCGAAAAGGCCCTTTCTCGCTGCCAAGTCCAAGTCCAAGTCCTGGGAGGAACTTCCTCTGCCCAAACCTCCCCCAGTTCCGAAGGCGAAAAAACGCAGTCGGTCCGAGGAGGAATCCCCCAAAGACCAGCCGAGGAAATCTGTGAAGCTGGCAAAGGGGGAGATGAAATTTAGATTCAGTGCCGTAGCTGTGTCCGCGCGTATAGGAATTCGCAATTCTATGAGTGTGGAGCAGATGCGGCTGGTCTACTGGGCACTCACGCAGGCTATTGCTAAGACAGCCTGTGGAGCGCAGCCGGGAATTGGACAAAAATTTTCGAGTTTTACCCACAAGCCAGGTTGGATTCTGGTAACGTGCCTGAATAAAGCAAGCCAGGACTGGGTTGTGCGTGTGAACGGAAAACTGAAACCCTTACCGGAGGCAAAGCTCTCAAAAATATCCGAGAGTGAACTACCTAAGCCTCAACTGGGCATCATCTTTCTGCCTCGCAGCAAAGCTCACTCTCCAGAGGAGGCGGCTGTGCTGTTGAGGGCACAAAATTAAGGTCTCCATACTGAGCTCTGGAAAATCCTCCACCGTAGGGACGGGGAGAATAGTATCTAGTAACTTTTTCTCTGGACGACCCATCGGCGGATGCTCTTCGGGCGGCAGGTGGCAGAGTCGTCCTTGGCTTTAATATGATAACTTTTAAGGTCAGGGGAGGCACTGATGCGGCAATGGATCCTGAATCGGCCCAACTTCAATTCCCTCAGCCCTCCACCTCGAGGAGTGAAACTGGAACGTCATCAGCAAGAGTGACTGAGAACCAAAGCACTGATCTCGCCTTGGTCCGAGGGCCTCCGCTGCTGTCGGCCAGGAGTAAGGGGTAGGGAGATGGGAGCGGTAGACCAAAAGGTACGGCGGGGGTCAAGAGTGCCAGTAAAGGATGTCTTCGTCTTAAGGAGGTGAAAACGACCCCTGCCTCCTACGCCTATAAATGGCTAACCCCAAGGGTAAGACGAGGGTCCTCCAGGCAAATATTCACCATGCAGACGCTGCTTCTGCCGTGGTGAAGGTTTGCTTCACAGATGACAACATCAACCTCGGCCTGATAGAGGAGCCTTGGGTGGCCAACGGTCAAGTTCTCTGTTGGTAAGATCTTAGTCAATACTAAACGCAGTAGACCCAGAGCTTAAGCGAGCTGGAGCGAGTGGCGGAGTTCGCCTGTAAGCACAATGCCGAATTTGTGGTGAGATGTGATGCTAATGATTACCATACAGCATGGGGAAGCACTAACATCAACGTAAGAGATGAGTTACTTTTTGACTTTCTCATATCCAATCGCCTGGTTTGCCTAAATTTAGGGTATACACCAACCTTTGTAACGCGTGCTAGGCAGGAAGTTTTAGATATAAACATTGCTACCAATAAAATACCAGGCGGATTACTGACTGGCATGTTAGTAGTGTAAACTCGATGTCTGATCACAGACACATTATGTTTGTGATTAGAGCATCACCAACTTATGAAACTGTTGCTTTTAGGGATCCAAAAACGACCTCCTGGGATGTCTACAGAGATAGCTTATGGAGGAATTTGGAAACGTTTCCTAAAATCATAAAAACGATTAAAGGTATGGAGTTTTTTTTTATTATCTATCTTTATTTAAAAAGGTATGGAGTTATACACGGAGACGGTAACCGTAGGTATCCGTGAAGCCTTCGAGGACAGTTGTCCTGTAAAAACCAACTGTTCACGCCCGAACGCTGGTTTTGGGATTTGACGCCAGAGGGCGCTTGGCTCGGCGCCATACCGGTTTTGACGTTCGGTCGAGCGGTGTGTGTGGCGAGAGCGCGCGAGCACAAATACCTGTTGCTTGCAAGCTGTGTTTGGGACAGCACGCTGTGAACTTGTTCGGGAACGCGGAATAGTGCAGGCGCGTCGAGTAAATATACTGTCTAGGATTCGTAACGCGCATTCCTTGTTTGAGAGCTTCTCCCGGTTAGTTGTCAAGATAGAATTATAATTCTGTAGTCGCGTAGTGCCCCTTTTGTGTGTTGGTTGGCTAGCTAGATTAATTTGCGGGTCAACGAGGCGTACTTTGACTCTGGCGCGACGTTTTGTTCCGGTGTCGAATGAAGGAACTTATTAGTGTTTAACTCTGAATCCGTATATAAGTGCATTCGACAATATTAACTACTAGTGCGGCATTTGATATAGTTCGGAAATATTTTCCGTCGTCGGTTGGACGCTGAGCTTTGTGATACTAGAGAACTTAGTGTTAAGTCTAGAAATAACTATTGCCACGCGAAACGGTAGTGACCTATGATCCGGACATTTGTATTCGTGTTGTGTGTTACGCTTTATAACAAACGAGAGTTAGTGGCTTCGAGAAGTTAGTTAATTGTACGATAAAGTTAATGGACTGTCCTCGTGACGAACGAAGAAAGTGACTGTGGGTGGCTCCGCTGAAGATTTCCACAATTTGGAGCGGTGCTGAAGTCCGAGCTGCTGCCGACGGCAACGGTCCAATCAGGTCTATCACAACCAGTCACACACATATACACATCACTAACCCTTACTTCCCATGCACTCTACAACCACATGCGGCCTGACCGAACCCTGAGACAGTAGTCGCCTTGGATATAGTTAAGTAAGCTCTGTTTGACTATTCTCCCTTTTGAATTGTAGTAGGATAGAACGTTTTCCATATAGTTTATTGTGATAGGATAATTCCACGTGGCCACTTTAGGAGGCCTGCATCTGCTTCTAAGGTCTTCGGCTCATGGGTCCCGGAAGATTCTCCTCTTGGATAGGCAGTTGCAGGCCGTAACACCAAGACCTCAACACGAAAAGTACCTTGGTGGAATTCTAAGCTAAAAGAGCTTAGGGAAAAGACCAGGATTAAGGAGGAAATTATTCATTATTTTCCAGCGCTTTTTCGACCCAGTTAATAACACTGATAAGGGCTGTTTCCGTAGATTTGCCTCTACGGTAAGCATGCTGGTTGTAGTGTATAGATCTCGTAACTAAAGCTACATCCCTAATATATCTATCTATAACCTTTTTCAATATTTTAAGAAGAAAGGAAGAAAGGCTTATAGGCCTAAAGGAATTTGGTAAAACCTAGTCTTTTCTACCAACCTTAGGGTGTCAATATAAATTTGATAATTGTCCATCGTTCTGGAATATATCCTCATGCAAAACTTGCTCTAAACATTTTCAGCACATAAGGAAGAAGGATATCGAAACCCTTCTGTAGATGGATGGGCATTATTACATCCTCTCCACTTGCCTTATATGGTTTAAGGGAGTCAACAGCACTGCACAGGTTTGACCTTATTATCTTTGCAGCCCTACAGCAGTCCTTATTACAAGGCCTTCGTAGGGCACTGAAATAATTCGAGGCTAGAGTCTTATGTGACCCTGGGAAATGACGCTAGTAGCTCCAATGTTTCCGTTTTACTATTAGTGAAGTTACCATCAGGCTTTACAACAAACCCGATCTGATTAGGTTTAACTATCGATAGCATTTGTGTATTCTGCGAGGTAAATACTTAATTTCCTCGCATAGCTTCCTCCACGATGCTCTCTTAGCTTTCCTTATTTCTTTATTGTAATCGGTTAGGGCTGCTTCTAAGCGTTGTTACCGAATTGTACCTCGGTAGAGATACGGAGGGGCACACTGAAATGATCGGGAATAAGAAAAACCACATGCACGGTATAGCTTAATTGTATTTTATTGTTTTTTTTAATATTCTTAATTCAACGTAATGCACTTTTGCATTCGTGCAAACCAATCGTTAAAACAGTAATTCCAGTCTGAAGTTAATGTTGACAAAAGGCTAATTTGTACACTTCCACAGCTGCTTCGGAGTATTCAAACCGTTGACCGCGTAATAAATGTTTCATTCTAGGGAATGTAAAGAAATCGTTTGGGCTCAGGTCAGGACTGTACGGAGGATGGCTAATCAGCTCAATGTTTTCCTGCTTCAAAAAATCATTTGTCTTTCGAGCCGTATGGCAGCTCACATTATCGTGATGTAAGATGATGCGACGTTTCGGGTTATTTTTTCGAAGTTCGGCATCATTTTTTTTTTTTAATAGGATAAGGGTGACAAACGAGCACACAGTCCACCTGATGGTAAGTGGTTGCTGCGGCTCATAGACATATACATCTATCGTCTATTACAAATCAAAATGCAGATGCGTTGTCACCCGTGAGGACTAAGACGGAATGCCTCATTTCCAATAAAAAGGGTCTCCGGTTCTCTACATTCACCATACGAAACACAGCAGTGTTAAGCTGCTTTTTTACGCTGGTATTCAGTAAGTGTAACATTTACACCAACACGCCATTTTGGTCCTTCGCTAGTACCAGCAGAATCATTTTTTGGCCCTTCTCGCTAAATTATAATTAATTAATTAACCATTGTTGGTCACTCCGGCCGGTATAATTTTATCCAACAAGCTTTATGTGAATATATTTTTATTACTTTTATATAAGAATTTACAAATTACCAATCCCACGCGATTCTGATAACCCAAACGTTGTGGACACATCTCACAACGACACCACACGTACACGTAATGTGGCAAGCACAAGGACTATGGATGAGACACGTTGCACTCGTAGTCGGGCACGACGTACTGCCTCACACCGCATACAGTATGTACACATTCCTAGGTTCTCACCGCCCAGAACATTGACAAAGACAAATCAAGCAGTCCGCGGCACACCCTTTTTCGGACGGTGGTTAGATAACTCGAAATCTCCATACAGGACCTGATGATCCATACGAACCAAATCATAATCTTCATCATCATTGCCATTCCCTTTTTACATAGCTCGCGACCTTACCCGCGAGCCCTGAGTCAGATGAAGTTGTAAAAGCCCAAAAGCTAACAGCACTTACATACCAGACAAACAAAGGCATAGCTGGGCTTCTTTTCCATACTGTAAAATCTGAAAGGGTACAAGTGTATGTTTATGCAGTATAATGTTTATATAGTTACATTATCACATGTAATGTAATTATTTAAAAATAAATAAACTTATTATGAATCTTTGATTTGATTTGAAATCGTTGCCTTTGATAGATGGCGGTTTAACCATTTTCCTTATTATACCAGATGTATGTGAAAGACCCAGACGGGATACAGCTTCAAAATTGCTAAATGACTGGTGTTGAGATCGTCAAGCGTAGCGATTACGGCAATTGTAAAAAATATTAAGGAGATCCAGTAAGAGATTTTATGTAGCGATAAAGAAGAGGAGGATATCTTTTATATAGGATATGGGCGATAAACGAACATGTAGTCCAGTTGATGGAATAAATATGCTCTGTAGTATAAACGCCTACGCTTATCCTCGATTAAGAATCAGTATTTAGACAAAGATAGAATGCATCTTTACCAGCAAAATGGGTCTCCGGTGGAGCCGACCAATTCGTGCTGCAACTATAATAAAGCTGTGCTACGTTTCTTCTTCTTTTCCCATTATGTCCATGCTATTACTATAAGATTGTGACATTCAACTTCTGATTTTCTCCCTATGTTCACCATTTATTATTGTCTTTGATTTTCGCCAGATGGCTGGCAGTTTTTAATAGTTGTACGATGTAATTTTTTTAAAGATATAGAACAATCTTTAAAAAAATTACATGAGATGTTTGATGTCCCGATATCATACTTATCCCGGCTACCTTAAATTTTTGAATATTAATTGACCCCCGTGATTGGGAGATGGGGATGATCGTTATTAGTAAAATTGCTGCTTTTTTTCTTCTTTCTGACGCTGCTTGACGCTGCTGACTTCTGCTGTTTCTGCTGTTTGACGCTGGTTTTCTATGAGAACGTGGCCTACCCCGGTCGAGCCGACTTATTACTGCTGTGGCTATGTGTAGGTAGCATAGTTGCAGCGTGACTCTACTACGTAAATACGTACTCCTAGACAAAAAAGGAGTCCTCATTTCCGATCAGGGTTCTCATTAGGAACGTAAAAGAAAATTATATCGCTACTCTTTGACCTTTGATCTTCATGTAAACTTGCGTTTTCTATAGTCGACTCTCATAACATTTATGATGTAAAATTGAGTGATGATTCCTCTTACATCGCTTTTACGTGGTGAACACTACTAACTCATATTTTTATTAAATCGTCATATAATTATACGTGGTAGAGCCACGCTGCAGCTATAGAATAAAATAGAATAGAATAGAATAGATATATTATGGTTGTAGCACAAACAGGTCGGTTCGACCGGGAAAAGAAAACGCTCTCACAGAAAATCAGCGTAAAATAACATCTTAATACTGCTGTGTTTCGTATGGTGGGTGTAAAGATTCGGAGACCCTTTTCACAGGAAACGAGGCATTCCATCTTAGTCTTTATCGTTGCCCGCATCTGTATTTTGAGATAGAATGTCTTTGGTATCCATCTATATCTATGGTATATCCTGATATTAACATCAGGTGGACTGTGTGCTCGTTTTTAACCCTTATTTTTTTAGGAGAGGGGGCAAAGAGCATGCGGCTCACCTGATGGTAAGTGACTACCGCCGCCCATGAACAACTGCAACACCAGGGAGGGAATTGCAGATGCGTTGCCGGCCTTTTAAAAAGGAGTATGCCTATTTTCTTGAAGGTCCCTAAGTCGTATCGTTCAGGAAAAATCGCTGATGGTAATTGATTCCACAAGGAAGTCGTGCGAGGAAGAAAACATCTTCTAAATCACACAGTGGTGGACCGCCAATCATCCAGATGATGTGGATGGTATCGGGAGTTCTGCCGCGATGTGCGTTCGTGAAATTTGGCGGCTGGGATTAATCCGAACAATTCCTCAGAGTACTCCCCGTGGTAAATGCGAAAGAAAATGCAAAGGGATGCAACATCTCTTCGTAGTGCCAATGAATCGAGCCGATCGGAAAGGACTCGGTCGTTGACGATTCGAGCCGCTCTGCGCTGGATGCGGCCAAGTGGAAGGAGCTGGCACTGGGGAAAAAGGAAAAGGAAAGAAGAAGAAAAATGTCATGTATATAATAATAATATCTTCGTAATTTTGATATATTATTATCCTTACTTTATAACTTGAAGAATCATGTTTGTATTGCCTTGTGTGCTTCTTGAGGAAATTATGTAGCGTTCACGATAACAAATTGAATTCTTATATTAGGGAAGCTAGCCAGAAAGCGATTACATTACGATGGTAGCACGTTCCGTTAATACTTCATGGCCTATACGTGCTTCTGCACCTAAATGGGTTACAAATATGTTCCCAGTAGCAAATTCTATCTAATCCTACTTGTAAAGTATAATTATTTTTGATTGTACTTATTTAAAAAAAAATATAAA
The DNA here is from genome assembly GCA_033319125.1 of Parnassius glacialis. Taxonomy (NCBI): domain Eukaryota; kingdom Metazoa; phylum Arthropoda; class Insecta; order Lepidoptera; family Papilionidae; genus Parnassius; species Parnassius glacialis. The sequence continues at coordinate 34,618,535 of JAVANC010000021.1, forward strand.
CGTCATTTATTACTCATTTTATTTTTTACTTCCTTTTATGTAACATAAAATAATTACACATAAAAAGCGCAGTGCAGCGGGGCCGTTTGATTAACACCCGCACGGAACAAGTACTTTATGACCCGAAGAGTACATAATCATATACATATACGTCACGCGCTCTTTGGACTCTTGAGTCCAAAGAGCAGTGAGCACTCAGGCCAAGTTGAGCCAAGTTGAAAATTGTGAAAGAAGTGATAGCTAGTAGGTAATCAATTGCTTCAATAGTTAAAAATCTAATATACCATTAGTCAGCTTTTACATCAAGTTTGCATGTAGCACTGTTGGCACATTATTTGTTGTTTATAATTTGTCCCGCATAAACGTAAAACATATAAGTTAAACATGTTTTCAGACTAACATGGCATATAATTACTACGTTTCATTATGCTGACAGTTTTCGGGGATTTGTATTAGAGCACGAGGGGGACGGAGCGTTGACTTCATTAGATGTGACCTCTCCAACTTAACGTTTAGGTTCAGTGTGCCTCTCACTATCTGGTGATCGCTGTCAGTTTTCCCCCTCGCGATCACTGAGACATCACTGAACAGTTGTCGTCTGGTCGTCATAATGAAGTCAATCTCATTTTTTGTCGAACCGTCGGGGCTCGACCAGGTCCACTTCCTGTGGGGCCTCTTCTGGAAGAAAGAGTTCATCATAAAGAGTCCCTCTTTCTTCATGAAGTCAGCCAGCTGCAGGCACCTAAGGTTCCGTTGCCGTATCCCGAATTTCCCTATTTTCAGCTCACCGTTCTCTCTTGTGCCTAGTTTTGCGTTGAAGTCTCCCATTAACACCCTATAGTGGGTTTCGGAGGAATCCATGGCTCTAGAAATATCCTCATACAATTCCTCCACCTCCTGATCAGGGTGTGCCGAGGTTGGTGCGTAAACCTGTATGACCTTCAGCGAATACCGTTTGGTGATTCTGAGTTCAAGGTAGGCAACCCTCGTCAACACGCTCCCAATCTTTACAACGTTGTGAACGAGAAACTTGTGGACGATAAATCCGACACCTCCTTGGGACAGATGGTCGCCTTCTCGGTGATAGAACAAGTTGCCGCACTCGAGGATTACCGTGTCTACCCCCTCTCTTCGGACCTCAGATAATCCAATAATATCCCAGCGCAACTTGTCTATCTCTATCTTCCAGCTCCAGGATCTTTCCGTCAGTCCTCAGGGTGCGTACGTTATATGTTGCCAGGTCAAGTCGTCTGAGAGAGAGAGACCGAACCTCCACCGGAGATTGTTAGCATACCCTGCCCCGTCGTTACCATAGTCGCTACCGTAGCCGGGTATAGCGGGGCCGCAGGGAATTGCGGCCGTCTTTTTGTAACTTTCGTCATGGGGGGTATATTGTCATAGTTGCCACGCTTCGCGAGCGGGTAGGCAACCGTAGTTTTTTATTGTTTTTTTTGCTGTTATCAGAAAGATTCTGCTGTCCATTTTTTGCCTCTGTTTTACTCTGTCGCCTCTTACGACACCCACGGGAAGATACGGGGTAGTGGGTATTCTCACCCGAAAATACACGGGGTTAATTTCTAGAAATTTACGTGGTAGAGTCAAGCTGCAGCTATTTTACTGGTATAGTTGTAGGACGAAGGGGTCGACTTGACCGGGGAAGGACAACGCTCTCATATAATATCAACGTAAAATAGCAGTTTAACGTTGCTGTGTTTCGTATGGTGAGTGTAGAGAACCGGAGACCCCTTTTTACTGGAAACGAGGCTTAATCTTAGTCCTCACGGGTGACAGCGCATTCTACATTTTGATCCTTAATCGAGGATAAATGGGCTACAGCATCCACATACCTTCAGGTGGACTATGTGCTCGTTTGTCACCCTGATTTTATAAAAAAAGTTGTCATTTACGTTACTCTTAATAAGACGTACTTACGCAAGAAATATCCAAACTAATTTAAGCTGCTTATGAGATCGGCGCGTTTGAATTTAAGATCTGTATTCTATGATAATTAAAAGCAATTTAAAAGACTATTTGCTTTGATTTCTTTGTATTGTTTCTTTTTGTCAATGTTACTTTTCCTGATTTTTTTTCTGTATTTTTTATATAAATACAATAAAGGTGATAAACAAGCACACAATTCACCTGATGGTAAGTGGACGCTAAACCATAGATATCTACATCTATCCTCGATTGAGAATCAAAGTGCTGATGCTCCGTTTCCAGTAATAAAGGTCTCCGGTTTTCTGCACTCACAATACGAGACACATCTGAGCTGCTATTTTACGCTGTTATTCTGTGAGAGTGTGGTCGTTCCTCGATCGAGCCGACCTATTCGTGCTACTGCGATAATATAGCTGCAGCATTGTTTGCAGTGTTTGAAGTGTACACTTTAATCAATATTTCGCTCGGATAACTTATTTTCACATGATTGTGAGTTGTATCCTTTCTTATTTATTTATTAACATCGATAACATCGATAAAGTACTATAAAAATAGATAAAGTAAACAAAATAGTTTTGTGAACAAAATAATTGAAGCAATTACAATTATACTTTGTTTACCTGAGTACATCAGGGCAGTGTTACTCAGTAAACCATAATTTTAATTAAAAATTCTAATTTATTTACGATATATTCGGTATTTAAATTAATGTCCATACGAAGCTAATTTTAGATATGGAAAGTTGTGGCTGAGCAAGTATCCGAGTTGATGTGGCTGTTCAAAGTAAGTTTAGTTTGCAAGGAACTAGAATAGCGTTAACTACTTTCTTTGACTACATCTTTAATATTGGGTGTGTAATTAGAACATCAATTTTTTTAATTAAAGATGTTGCAGAACGTGCTTGTATATCTATATAGTGAAATTTTTAAGAATTTATTTGTGTAATTATACACTTATACACTTAATCAACTTACTTACCTTGCCAATGCATGTTACATCTCTTTGCATTCTATCGCATTTAATACGGAGATTACTCCGAAGAATCGTCCGTATTGATAACAGCCGGCAAGTTTCATCATTGCACATTGTGATAAAATGCTCAACGCTATCCACACTACCTGGATTTGTAAGGCGGTTCACCGCTGCGTGCGATTTTCCAGTAGTTTCTAGCTCATACGAATTATCAGTCTGTAGAGTCGGCTATTAGAAGCGGTTTTTTCGGAATATATGATTTAGGGACCTTAAAGCAAAGACTTTACTCTTACCTAAAACCGGTAAAGCACCTTTGATGCCTCTGATGTTGCAAATGTTCATGGATGGTGGTGGTTACTCAAGATAAAGTGACCGCGTTGTGATTGCCTAGAGTAGGATCAGGAAAAATCCAACCGGAAACGTTCAAACTTCACAGCATAGTGCTGAGCAGTAGCATCTTTAGTGAGACGGAAAGGTTTAAATTCGCCAAGTTATGCACATGCCACTTGGCGCATTCTTGGATAGTAATAAAATCAATTTCCCGGATTTATTGTGACAAAAAGAACGAGAATATATAATAAAGTAGCATTATTTAAAGTTTATACATTGTTTTTTAAAAAATATTAGAAGCAAAGAAAGGATAAATTTTTTTATTGAACTTTTTGTCTTTTTAAAAAACATTAAATGTTTCAGTAGAATTTTCATCTTTGTCGTGGAGGCGATTTTCGTACATAAATCGCACAAGTATCTCTGGAACAATAGGATCACCCGAAACAAAAAGGCTCTAAAAGTCTAAAAATCATATATTATAACTGAATAATATTTTTTTCATGCTATCAGTACATAGTTTGTTTTATAAATAATGCTGTATATCGGAGGGAACGTCACGTTTAGTTCCGTTGCAGCCGCGTTTGCTATATTCATCTGTAACTTTGTTTTTGTACATTCACCACAATTTAGTAAAAAAAAAGAGATATTCTTTGATTTCTTTTGTAAAATAATAACAACGATAAAATTCTTATTCGATAATATTTTGTTAATAATTATTTCAACTTATAAAAAAATTACCTCAATACAAAAAAAACCCCGCTGTTACACTGATAATAACAAATCCTTACCACAGGTTAGTGCGTCTCGCAAGTTTTTCCACTCACTTTTCCCGGAATTCCAAATTCTGCGCTACAGATGTTTTCACTTTCATCCTATTAAATTATCTTATACTCTCATTCTGTCATACTATATACTTCTACCCTCTTAAGTCTTGCAAGCCTGTTATAGTGAGTAAATCTCTACTTTTACATTAAAACAAAATCTGTTGAATGATTATCAACACTATGTTACTTACGTTACTTTTCTGATCAAGGTCACCGAGGTTTTTTTATAGAATAAGGGTGACAAACGAGCATACAGTCCACCTGATGGTAAGTGGATACTGTGGCCCATATGCTGCACATTTATTTTTGATTAAGAATTAAAATGCAAATGCGTTTTCACCCCTGAAGACTAAGATGTTAAATATTAATATATTAGTCAAATATTTAAATACTAATATAATCGTGAAGCATCAATGAAGCCCCCGTATATCATCGTTCTGTTACTGCCCTAAGGTTGACGGCAGAGAATGCTTTTAGCATTAAATTCGCCTTTTGTTGCTGCACTTAATATGTAAGGTTCAATAAAGTTTAAATAAATAAATATCAAAATTAGCAAGCAGACTTAGTTCTGCAGCATATGCTGTAAAAATGATTAGAAATCTTACTAGTGTTGAAATAGCTAGACTTATTTATTTATCTTTGCTATATCCATAGCATAAAGTCATATGGTATTTTGCTATGGGGACACTCGACTGAGACTGAAATTATATTTTATTTTACAGAAGAGGGCCATAAGAGCAATCTATGATTTACCTAAAGAGTCGCTCCGACAAAAATGTACGGAAATTCTGAATACATTTATGAAAAAGTAATTTCATCATCATCATTACAGCCCTTCACAAGTCCACTGCTGAACATAGGCCTCCCCCAAGGAATGCCACAAAGAACGGTCCTGGGCCACCTGCATCCATCGATTTCCTGAATATCTTACCAGGTCGTCACTCCATGTAGTGAGGGGACGCCCTACATTTCGTCCGCCAGTACGAGGCCGCCACTCGAGAACCTTTTTTCCCCATCTGTTGTTGGTTCATCGAGCTTTATTCCGTCGAAATTTGGGCGGTGCTGCAGTCCCTTCAGCGATGCCAAGTTGACTGTCGGTATATCGAAGTGCTGAAGTGCTTGTACAGTAGGATTTCGATGGCTATCCGAGTATAGAACCAGAGTACGAAACCTATCCAATTGCAGAGAGGTGTAAGACAGGGTGACGTTATATCCCCGGAAACTCTTCACCGCTGCATTGGAAGACGTTTTCAAGCTTCTGGACTGGAAAGAATACGGTATTAACATCAATGGCGAGTACATCACTCACCTTCGATTTGCCGACGGTATAGTCCTTATGGCAAAATCGCTGGAGGACCTAAGCACTATGCTCAATGACCTCAATAGTGTTTCCCAATGGACGGACATGGGCAAAACAAAGATTATGTTTAATGTCCATGTCACAACTATGCCAGTAGTTGTTGGGAGCACTAAGCTCGAAGTTGTTGACGAGTATGTTTACCTGGGACAAATAGTTCGACTAGGTAAGTGCAACTTCGACCGAGATGTCAATCGACGGATTCAACTCGGTTGGACAGCGTTCGGGAATTTACGATACATCTTCTCGTCAGGTATACCTGAAAACTTGAAAACGAGACTGTACAACCAGTACGTGTTGCTAGTGATGACCTATGGAACTGAGACGTGGTCCTTCACTGCTAGCCGTATGAGGAAGCTCCAGGTTGCTTAGCGAGCTATGGAGAGAGCTATGCTCGGAGTTTCTCTGCGTGATAAACTTAGAAATGAAGATATCCGCAGTAGAACCAGATTGACCGACATAGCCCAACGGATTAGTAAGCTGAAGTGGTAATGGGCCGGCCATATAGCTCGAAAAGTAATGTACGTACATAAAAATAAAAGAAGTTTTACAAAAATAAGTGATATTCATTCTGCTACTAGGGATAGACCCTAGTTAGTAGTACGAGTTAATCGACTCGACCGATTCAGTAATTCATTCTTGGGGCGATTTTACAATAAAATCCCAGAAAACATACAAAATTTGACCTGCTCAAAGTTCAAAAAATCAATAACTAAGTTTGTATAAAAATGATTATTATAATATTAAGGAATTTATGGACGATAGTAACCCATGGTATCATTCCCACCACAGTGATCGCTACCAAGCTGTCTCTAATTTGTTTTGTGTTGTGAATAATTGTACATACATGATTGTAAGCTGTTAATTTAAAAAAAGAGTCCAGCTGGGTTTCTTGCTGGTTCTTCCCAGGACAGAGGTTTATTCCGAACCAGTGGTAATTAAACATAAGAGTGAGTTTCAATAAGTATTATTTATAATCTACATTGAATAAAAAAGAAGACATATGAAAAGGCATGAAAAATTAACTGTGTTGGCTCATGTACATTTGTAAGGTTTCTTAACATAGTTGCCGCTCAGGGGACAAACGTATGCCTTAAATTTCATTTAATTATAGACTCTAACAACTCTGTTGGCGTCTGCTCATACTATCTGCAAAACTATGCACATATTGTTCAAATTATGAGAATTAAAAAAATATTATGAATGTTATAATTGTAACTAAAGAAAAGGATATACGTATTTCTATAGCCGTAGTAGCTCAGAGGTCAAGCGCTCGCCGTAAATTTTGCGATACGCGAGCAATCTGGGTTCTGTCTCTACCGACACTAATGTAATTGTTAATGCCGTTTCAAGTGCTTATTTATTGCATACTCTTTAATAAAGGATAACGTCGTGAGAAAACTTGTATGTCTAAGAAATAAAAATATTTTAAAGCCATGTTAATCTCGCCAACATGCACTGGAGCAATAATTGCTCATATCATAACGCTCTCAGAAATGAAAAGATCTGTCCTGGGCATTTGTGTATTAGGCCTTCGATCGGGTTTGGCACAAAGCGCTTCTTTCAAAACTCCCTTCCTATGGGCTTCCCGAGAAATTATGCAATTGGATCATCAGTTTCCTGGCAGATCGGAGCATCAAGGTTGTTGTAGACGGTGCATGCTCCGACTACAAGCCTATTAACGCTGGTGTTCCACAAGGCTGCGTGCTATCACCAACGCTGTTTCTTCTGCGTACCAATGATATGTTGCTAACTAGACATTCATTGCTATGCGAATGACAGCACTGGTGATGCTCTATACACCGGCCGTGCCAATATTTCTCGGGAAAAGTCGCCGAGTACCGGAACAAACTTGTGTCTGAAGTCGAGTCTTTGCTGGACAAAGTCTCGGATTGGGGGCGACTAAATCTAGTCCAGTTTAATCCTCAGAAGACACAAGTTTGCGCGTTTACCGCTAAAAGGAACCCCTTTGTCGTATCTTCTCAGTTTCAAGGCACTCCCCTAGTTGCCTCAGCCAGTATCGGAATTCTCGGCGTCGACATATCGAGTAACGTGCAGTTTCGTGGTCACTTGGAAGAGAAGGCCAAATTGGCCTCTAAAATGCTTGGCGTGCTCAGCAGAGCGGGACAGTATTTCATGCCGGCACACCGCCTGCAACTTTACAAGGCGCAGGTTCGGCCTCACATGGAATACTGTTCCCATCTCTGGGCAGGGGCTCTCCAGTGCCAGCTCCTTCCACTTGACCGCATCCAGCGCAGAGCGGCTCGAATCGACGACGACCAAAGTTCTTTCCGATCGGCTTGATTCACACTTCACGCTGCGAAGAGATGTTGCTTCTCTTTGCATTTTCTTTCGTATTTACCACGGGGAGTGCTCTGAGGAATTGTTCGGATTAATCCCAGCCTCCAAATTTCACGACCGCACATCGCGGCAGAACTCCAGATACCATCCGCACCATCTGGATGATTGGCGGTCTACCACTGTGCGATTTAGAAGATGTTTTCTTCCTCGCACAACTTCCTTGTGGAATAATTTACCACCAGCGATTTTTCCGAACCGATACGACTTAGAGACCTTCAAGAAAAGAGCCTACTCCTTTTTAAAAGGACGGCAACGCATCTGCAATTCCCCTGGTTCCCCTGGTGTTGCAGTTGTTCATGGGCGGCGGTAGTCACTTACCATCAGGTGAGACGCATGCTCGTTTGCCCCTTCTCCTATAAAAAAACGCATTTCACTTTGCCTTGACTTTTTTTTTGACAAGCAACCACACAGTCCACCTGATTGCAAGTGGATGCTATAGCCCATAGACATCTACATGCATACATAAATTCCTCGATTAAGAATTAAAATGCATATTATTTGGTACACCTGAATACTTAAATGGAATGCCTCGTTTCCAGTAAACAGGGTCTCCGGTTTTTAAGCTTATAATATAAAACACAGCAGCGTTAAGCTGAATATTAGAGTAAAACTCTGGTATTCTGTGTAGGTAGTCTGGTAGTCTATATAACCCATATGCTACGACCATAATATAGTTGCAGTATGGCTCTACTACGTATTTGGTTTATTTATAAGAAAAATAATAGCCATTTAAATTAACTCAATAGGAAAAAATGCTATAGCCTGGTAACACCAGCAAAAACACTATGATCAACTTTGTTCAATAACGAACGCTCGATGCAGAACCGGCACAGTCCTGTCCGGTTTGTCTCCGGCGTTTTAATAATGTTTTTTCATTACTAACTAGGGTGCTACTCGCGTACAAAGTATTGTAATCAATGCAGACAAATCAACTCAGGTACGATTTCATGAAGAATCTTTTTAATTCACAAATTCAAATTTATGCTACAACATCTAGGCACAAACCTCTGTTTTCTATGAGAGGTTTAAACTACAGTTATACCGCTGCCGTGCTTCAATGTATTTTATACGACTTTTATATGAGAGGGTAGCAGTCATGCCGCCGCATTGCTTCAGTGCATGTCGGTGAATTTTACATGACTTCCTTTTTTATTTCCTAAACAACCAGAGTTCATCACGTTTTTTCCTTCATAGCTGAGCTGGTGGTAAAATAGTATTTGCCTTGTAAATGCGTTGTCCTGGTTTGATTATGTGAGTCGTGAATAACAATCACGGACTGTTTTTACATATTTGTATTGAGACGGCTCCGTGGCGCAGTGGCTTAGCAATGAGTTGTTGCGCTGGGGGCCGCGGGTTCGAATCCCGCACGGAACAAGTATTTGTATGGCCTACAAATAATTGTTCCGGGTCTGGATGTTTGTCCTCGTGCGATTTATGTTTGTAAAATGCCTCCGCGACACAGGAGAAAATCCTAGTGTGGGGGTAATGTTTAAAAAAAAATTATGAGGTATACAGGACGAGAAGATAGGTCAAAATTCCCTGAACGCGACGCAGCCAATTCGGAATCCTCGGTTGAACTTGTTGTGGTTAACCTTACTTACTACATTCGTCAACAATTTAAATTCAAAAATATTAAAAATTATAATAATAAAAAAAAAACTAGAAACTTAATTATCATAATAGTCCTACTCCCCGCAAAAACGCTGGCTGCGTTTCCCCGCTGAAATTAAAAAATTAAAAAAAAAATTATAAATTCTAAAATTAAAACAAATTAGTTGCTAGTTGGCTTAGCATAAATTGCTTAGCAGAAATTCATTTAGATATTATATTCATTATATATAATTATATATATATATATATATATATATATATATGTTAAATCGATATTCACAATTACATAATTCTGACTTTTAAATTGTATTACGTTAAATAAATGTTTTTAATTACATTTTGTGTAACTAACACGAAGTTATACAATATCAAAAGTTCCGAAGCTGAATAATAATAGATCTGATTAATTAGTAGACGAAAGTCGCATAAACTTCGCGGAGAAACTAAAGCTACAAGCACCTTTACAACTTTCAGTTGATACAAAACAATATTTTAAGCTACAGAATAATACAAAAGATGGCATCATTATGCTCCTACTTCACGGTGATATTCTGTGGGAGTGTAGTCCTTCCCCGTTCGTGTCGACCCATTCATCCTGCAGCCATAATCGACGCAGTCTAGCTCTACCATGTATAATGAGGCTGCCTTTACCTTTATATAAGGGAATCATGATGGAAGCTATAATTCCAGACCGATCTTAATATACTGCAGCGTGGCTCTACTGTATAATAATCTTATTAAATAATAATATCGTATCCGATGAAATGTATTATTTAATAGGATTATTGAATGGTAATTCAATCCTTCAAACCGAGTCTCAACTGAGACTAGCCATCTGCGCAGCACAGAATTATTGTGCAATATGTGTGCGCAACCACAGGTGCACTCTCTTTAACCTCACTCATAAGAGTAACCTGTGGTTGGCACTATAAAGTCCGGTCCAACGCCTTTACGTGCTTTTCAAGGCATGGTGGTGAAATACCGTTAACCTGCCCGGTAGAATGTTTTGGAGAATTCTTTGACAGAAAAACGCAATATCTAATTAGAAAATAGGTGCATAAATTTATATAATAATTATTTGACATTGATTTCTTGGTACCATTATTTACTAAATCTGGAAACTAATAGTGTTTTGATTTATTAATGAAGTTTGAGTTTGAATCTTAATTAGATAATGAACGAATAATCACAATGTCGTCACCAATTAATATTAAGTATCTAACTAGTCGAATCTTCGTCTTGACAAAGCAAATCTTCGGGTTTAACTATTAAATAAACATGAATAATACTATGTTCTAAATATAAATAAATATAGTATAAAGTGAGAATATAGTGATATGTAAATAGGAGTATGCCTCTTTTTTGTTCAATTATTTAGAAATAAAATATTACCGCCATACTATGATTATTTCCTGTATCATAAAGTCGTTTTTACATACTTACATAAATTGCACATAGACAAACATTTGTAAGCACACCAAACACTTATTTCGTTCGCTATTCGAACCCGCGGCACCGAATCGTTGCAGCAAAACGCTTAGTCACTGAGCTGGCGGGCCGTCAATGTATCAATCTCACCTATATACGATGCCTTGCTAGTGGACGGACAAAGTTCTGTCAACAGATGAAAATGATGACGAGAATTCCTTCAAAAACATTGGAACTAAATTTCACAACCATATACAATTTGTGATGTATAGGTTTTTTTTAGAAGAGCACTTTAAATGGAAAACGTAGTGGCGCATGTAATGGATAATGGTAATGAGTACAGGGAGTACATAACACTATCTACTTTTGATAGTGGTAAAGCTACGCGTCAGCTGAAGAGTCATTGCCAAGGCAAAGTCAGAGCATATCGGCAGAATTGGCGAGAAACTACGGAACCCATGCATTCTGGTCTCACGCTAAGGCGGTTCAAGGGAACTTCTCTCAGCCATCTCTCCAGTCTCTGCACAGGGAGGATGGCTCACTGGCTAGAATAGAATAGAATAATTTTTTATTCAATATTGATTATTACATAATACTTATTGAAAGTCATTTTTTATTTACCACTGGTTAGGAAAACACCTCAGTCCTGGGAAGAACCAGCAAGAAACCCAGCGGGACTTTTTTTTCAAACATATTTCACTTAACAATAACTTCGTTTATACAATTTTTAAATGATTTTTCATAGAACCAGCATGGTGGCGATCACCTTATTCCCAGGAGTTATTTTCATTAATGTATTCCTTAATATTATAATAACCCTTTTTGTACAGTTTTTCTTTAATAAAACTTTTAAACTTGTTTATTGACAAACTTTGAATATGTTCTGGGATTTTGTTGTAAAAGCGTATACATTGCCCCATAAATGAAATACTGATTCTGTGGAGTCTAGTAACTGGCATTACAAGCTTATGTTTGTTCCTAGTGTTTAAAGTATGCACATCCTTATTCTTATTAAAGCTATTTATGTTTTTATGCACATAAATTACATTCTCATAAATATATTGCAATGCCAAAGTTAATATGTTTATTTCTTTAAAATTTTCTCTGAGGGACTCTTTACAATTTAGGTTATAAATCGCCCGTACGACTCTCTTTTGCAAAACAAATATAGCTTCAACATCATTCGCATTACCCCATAGCAAAATTCCATAAGACATTACGCTATGAAAGTAAAAAGTAAAAAATACACTAATCTAGCTGTCTCAATATCCGTGAGACTTCTAATCTTTCTTACAGCATATGCTGCAGAACTAAGTCTGCTTGCTAATTTAGATATATGGGGGCCCCATTGAAGTTTCGCGTTAATAGACTCAACTCCTCCCCATTTAACAGCACATTGGTATTCGAAAGCTCTTGCTATAAAGGAGAAACCTGATCTTTTAGACTCTCTATTAGCGTCCAACTCGACTCTCGATGACGGGGGGAACACACCGCCGTATTGTGCTGTTTACGCAAAGTGCGTAAAGTACTCCTTTCCTTGGACGTCGACAAGTCGAGTGGGCCTGATGAAGATTGTGCTGAAGATGTGTTCTCCCGAGTTGGTATCGGTTCTAACGCGTCGTTGGTACTCCTACTCCTCAACGAACGCATGGAAGACAGCTTTGGTGCACCCGATCCCTAAAAAAGGTGACCGCTCACACCCGTCCAACTACAGACCTATCGCTATCACTTCCTGGTTAACTTCTAATACATGGTTCTCATTTTTAGGCCGGGGCCCCACAGTGCAAGTTCCTTCCAATTGACGGCACCCAGCGTAAAGCGGCTCGAATCGTTGACGACTGAGTTCTTTCTGATCGGCTCAATTCACTGGCACTGCGAAGAAATGTTGCATCCCTTTGCATTTTAAATCGCATTTACCACGGGGAGTGCTCTGAGGTATTGGTCGGATTAATTCCAGCCGCCAAAATTCACCAACTCACATCGCGACAAAACTCACGTTACTATGCACATCATTTGGATGATTGGCAGTTTACTATCGTGCTATTTACTAGGAATTTTCTTCCTCGCACTACTACTTTGTGGAATCGTTTACCATCGGCGATTTTTCCGGACTGTTACGACTTAGTGATCTATTAATACACGAGTTTACTCCTTTTTAAAAGGCCGACAAGGCACCTACACATCTCCTGGTGTTGCATTTGTTCGTGGGCGGCCATCGACACTTACCATTAGGTGAGCTGCAACCTCGTTTGCCCCCTCTTATATAAAAAAATACTTCATATGTGCCCCACAACCTCGTAGGTATCGTAAGAGGTGACAGGGGGAAATAAACCAGGAGATGGGCAGCAGCATCTTTCTTAAAACGACTAAAAAAAGATTAAGAGACTGCAATTACTGATCCACCTGCCAAGCGTGGCAACTTTGACGAACTTCCAACAGAGTTTCTCCTTAAGAGCCCTGTATACCAACCCATCGAGTATTCCAACCTCATTGCTCATGCGTGCGTGTTGAAATATTATCATATACTACAATTATTTAAATAAATATACGATATACGCGATAAAAATATTAAAAGTAATTTATTCAATAACTTGGTCATTCAAATTTTTAACATAATGAACAGATATAATCATTATAGGGCCATGAAAGGCAACGCGATACGTTTTCACCTCCGTGGTATAACATAAAATGCCTCGTCACCAATAAAAAAGGTCTTCGAATCTCGTCACTTACCATCTGCAACAGCAGTATAATTATGCTAGTGTTTCATGCCAGTATTCCGAGAGAGCCTAGTTGAAGCTGCCAATTCGTGCTTCAATCACCAGTTGCGACGTGGCTGTCCCACTGAAAAATTCATAGCCCTTTAAATGATATGTCGAGGTTCTCTCTGAATGTTTTGCTCAAATATTATAACTTTAAAAGGCCGCCTTTATGTAAATAGTTCTATAACCGCATACTTGAAATAAACGATTTATAATATTTGAATTAGGAATATTTTAATTCACCTTGTTATATAGAATTTAGTCGTGCAAATGCCGGTAAGAAACTTATTACATTTAAATATGAAGCTCTATCTTAATATTTAGAAAAACACCGATTGATGTTCTTCTACTGATTTGAATATACATATGCCTTTGTAGGATATCTTGTGCGTTGGTACAATTCACTGAAGTTAAAATGTAACCCAATAAATTTGTTCAGCACAGGTCTACACGACAGAGAACACTTGATGAGGGTCAAACTGGATTTCTTATTCATTACATTAATCTTAAAGGGCTCGGAAAACAGTTCATTGCATGAAAATTCTATAGCCAGCATCTTAAGTTGATTTACGATCATTATCATCCTGAAGCTCATAAAAATTTAATTTGTCTTATTCGATATGACCTTAAAATCATAAATGAACAGAAATAAATGAAAATTAATAAACAGACAAGCTCACAAATTTAATGAAATTTTATGATTTATATTGATCAAGTGATTTATAAATTACAAATTATAGAGTATATTTATAAAGATTTTTTGTTTATGTTATTTATAGCTCTTGGTTTTTGTTTTAGTTATCTATTAACAAAATATAATTGACATATTTGAATCACGATTGATGTTTTTCAAATGATTACTTATTATAGGAAAAATAACTCATCCCTTTAACTGTCTGTGTATTTTTATTTTTATTAAGGCAACATAAAAAATAGAAGGTCACTTTTGTTAGTCAACTGGTATGTACGCGTTTTAAATTAATTTTGTGATTTTGCTTCTACGAGATTTTATTTATAAAGAAAACTCAAGTACCTACTTAACTGTAGTTGGAATAATCTCAAGTTTAATAATTAATAATTAACATATGAATCACAATCGTACGCAATCAATCATAACAATATAGTAAAATTATATTTGAGAATAAATAATAATAATACATAATATGATGCAAAACTTAACAAATGTTCTTGTTATCTAACCTGAGATCTAATTTCATTTTAATCTTGCATCACACAGACGAGACGAAGCCGAGCTATATATGTGGCAGAGAAGCTAATTTGAAGCGCTTTCTTCACTGACAAGGCAGTCGTCGTGTGCTACGACCAAGCTCTAAACCAGATTTGTAATTAGCCACTAATACCAGTTTTCTCTAACACAAAACCATAACATGGTTTTATTGGATTCCATCTAAGAAATTAATTCAAATTAAAAAAGACCACGCTTATATAATTATGGAAATTAAACTAAATAAATCTTCATGTTGTTTTTGAGGCGTTTTAACGTTTATTTTCTTTTGTTGAATTATTTTCTTTATTAAATAGGTTTTATAGGTTAGCTCTTCGGCCAGTGGTAGTTAGTGCGACTGATTCCGGGTTGGAATTCCGGGGGGAATACAAATTTTTAGTAGCAGCTCGAAGTCAGGAAGTTGGCGGTATAACACCCCCGTGCCTCGGAAAACACTGAAAGCCGTTGGACCTGCGTCTGATCTCTCTCCGATCGTTGGATTATCGTTCCATCGGAATATAATAGTGAGGGAATTGAGTGCTGTGCTTACAAACACGCTCGGGCTTATAATCCTGTCATGAGCAGATGGCTAGTCTCCGTTGAGGCTGGCTGAAAACATGGGACTCAAAAAGGTAAAATAATTGAGTAAACTTTTTAAGAAAGGAGTAAAAAAATCATATAAAAAACACATAACATATTCTGACGTCAGGCTTTAATTCTTCTACTGTCTTAGCACCAACTTTAAGATTATGTGGAAATAACTTTATCCTTTTCTATTTTCTGGGCGGTTTTAGTTTTTTTAAAGCTTAACTATCGGTAACTTGGCTAATAGAAAATTGTTTTTTCTGTTAGTCAAGAGGCTTTTAAAGTTTTATCGAACTCATCTACATCAATGTCCAATGGTCTTATGTATAGCTAGTACTCATAAATAAGTTTAGTAGGTGGCAGGTAGATATTACCTTCTTAACTATTTATGCCATCAAATAGCAGTGCGTATACTGCTATGTTCCAGCAAAGAGCGGAACGAATCGTCAATGACCTAGTTCTTTCTGATCAGCTCGATTCACTGGCGCTGTTGAGAGATGTTGCATCCCTTTGTATTTCCTATCGAATTTACCAAGGGGAGTGCTTGGAAGAATTGTTCGCAATAATTCCAGCAGCCAAATTCCACCAACGCATATCGCGACAAAAGTCACGATACAGTCAACACCATTTCAATGTTTGACGGTCCATCACTGTGCTATTTACTAGGAGTTTTCTCCCTTTCACGACTTCATGGTGGAGTCGTTTACCACCGCCTTTTTGCCGGACCGATACGACTTAGAGACTTTCGCTAAAGGAGCTTACTGTTTTTTAAAAGGCTGACATTGCACCTTCAATTCTTCCGGTTTTGCAATTGTTCATGGGCGGCGGTTGACACTTTGCGAGCTACATGCACACTAGCCCCCTTTTCTATAAAAAAACCATCAAATGGACTTCAGATTCTTTTTTACGTAGTAGCGCCATGTTGCAGCTATATCAGTAGTATAGTTGGACAAGAATGGGCCGAATCGACCGGAGAAGGATCACGCTTTCAAAGAATACCAGCGTAAAATAGCAGCTTAACGCTGCTGTGTTTCGTATAGTGAATGCAGAGAACCGGAGATTATTTTTGCTGGAAACAAGGAATTCCATATTAATCATTACGAGTGACAATGCATCTGCCTCTTGATTTATAATCGAGGATAGATATCTATAGGCCACAGTAACCACTTACAATCGGGCGGACTGTGTGCTCGTTTGTTACCCTTAACCTATAAAAAACATAAATTGTCACTTCAGTTTTATAAAATCAACAATATTCAAAGACACAACACTCGATGATCAATTATGCACATCAATACTTATAAAGATTAATCCGGATGCTAGTGATTCATTTTCTTAAATATTTTCTTTTTTACGCCGTTACTGACAGTGAGCGTACAACCTTTTGTAATGATAAAATAATGAAGTGTTTTCTTCGCTGTATTTATTTATTTTTATAAAATAAATTCTCCCCGGCGTCTACGATATGATTTTACGGAAGAAATCAGATGGACAGCCACGATCAGCGGCATAGCCTATCATATTGGCAAGCCGAAATGGCAACGAGCTCATCTCATCTGTCGCAGAACTGACGTGTGTGCGTTCATAGAGTGCAAACCCGGCTAAAGCAAAACTAATTTAGGCGACTCAAGGTAATGAGGGTAGCCCAAGATCGGCTTAGTAGCGCGTCTTGAATATACCCATGATCAGCAGTTGACTGGGGCACGCTAATATTGATGTTCTATACTATAAATTTATTATGAGCTGATGAACTGACTATACGAATTAAATGTGTACAATAATATTTTATTTACCAAATTTAAAAAAGTTACTAAATTTTAGGCGACAGCTTTCACGCTATTAATATTAATTATTGTCGGTCGATTTCAATGCGGACTATTTTACGTAGTGATGTAAATAATCGCTTTTATTCATTTAGTAAAGGCGATACAATAAACAACTTTTGACGAGGGTTTTGATACGAATACTTAAAAGTTTAGATATTATTGTTATCTCCCCCAATCTGATAAGAGATTCCATTTCATTCAACTTTTGTTTGTGTGCTATTCATTGAACTAATAATAGTTAAAAGGTCATTCATGGGACGATTTCGTAATAAAATTAAGTTTAAAATTTTGTCCTGACTCACCCACCGCATTGCTTGCCACTAATCGCGAGTCACACTCTATGACAAATCATTGACTGCCTCGTTGGTCTAGTGGTTGTAGTAGTGCGACTGCTGATCATGAGGTCCCGGGTTCGAATCCCGGGTCGGGCCATAAAATCAGTTTTTTTTTTTATAGAATAAGGGTGACAAACGAGCACACAGTCCACCTGATGGTAAGTGGTTGCTGCGGCCCATAGACATCTACATAAAACGTAGATGCGTTGTCACCCGTGAGGACTAAGATAGAATGCCTCATTTCCAGTAAAAAGGGCCTCCGGCCACCTGCACTCACCAAGCGAAACGCAGAGGTAAACCTCTACTTCACGCTGGTTTTCTGTGAGGTCGTGGTACCACCCCGGTTCGAGCCGGCCCATCCGTGCGACAGCAAACGCTGCCTTGTGGCTCTACCACTGTTTAGAAGATTCTTGAGATTTTCCATCAAGAAATTCTCAGTAGCTGCCCGGAGTCAGGAAGTTGGCGGTGTTTCACCCCCGTGCCTCGGAAAGCACGTAAAGCCGTTGGGCCTGCGCCTGATCTCTCTCCGGTCGTGTCGGTTTACCGTCCCATCGGGCTAAGAGAGTGAGGGAATAGAGAGTGCACCTGTGTTTGCGCATACACTTGAGCACTATAATCCTGTCCTGCGCCGATGGCTAGTCTCCGTTGAGACTGGCCGCCGTGGCCGAAATTCGGTCTGGAGGACATTATTACTGTTATTATGACATAATGTTTCTTCTTCTTTGATTAAATGGGACAATCAAGCTGTTCAATAAGCGATTAATATAGTTCGTATACAACTTTATCCTTGTTCTTATTTCTGATTTTAGACTCTGAATAATATGAAACATTGTCGCATATGTTTCATATTATTCAGAGACCCAGTATGGGCGTGGTTGCGCTCGGAGATACTCAATCCCAATTGCAAGCCACAGTCTATAACTTAGTATTTTGTTGCAGCTTGTCATGCTTCTACAGTGTGCATAATTGCATCAAGATTTATTGAAATAAATAAATAATTTCAAATTAAGCACTCGCCTTAAATTTGGATGGATTAGATCAATACACATGGATTAGATCACCGCCGGTACCAATAAATTTTTTAATTGGAATTTTTAGTGTTGATTTTCCACAGTCTTTGGTAAACCATCAGGAACCCGCATGTATAAGGAATACAATGTTTTGAGGACATGTGAAGTTAGTGTCGCGAGCTAATTGCTCTCAGAAGGACGTATTAAGTAACTTTAAAAATACCTACCGGCATAAATTAAATTGCCTGAAAATTCTTAATTATATCGCTAGACACAATATTGTAAACGTACGTTCGCTCTGTATCGTAGGATAGGAATACATCCATCACCTCATTTTGTTCCGTGGCGACACCCACAGAGCTGGTTTTTGAATTGCCAGAAAGTTTCATCGTTTCCATAGATGGCACTATCACCATCTAG
Organism: Parnassius glacialis; assembly: GCA_033319125.1. Taxonomy (NCBI): domain Eukaryota; kingdom Metazoa; phylum Arthropoda; class Insecta; order Lepidoptera; family Papilionidae; genus Parnassius; species Parnassius glacialis. The sequence goes on from JAVANC010000021.1 coordinate 34,637,522, forward strand.
TGTGAGCAAGTCAAGAATAAGAAACGTCCACGTGGTAGCGCCACATTGCAGCTGTAACATGATACACAGGTCACAGAATATAAGCCTAAAATGACAGTTTAATGTTGCAGTGAGTGTAGAGAACCGGAGACCTATTTTACTGGAAACGAGGCATTCTATCTTAGTCTTCAGGGGTCGCACTCAGACTACGTCTATGGGACAAAACATCTATTTACCATCAGGTAGACTATGTGCTTTTTTGTCGTCATAAAATAACATAGGGGCCATCGGTAGGCTCATAGGGGGACATTTGCCATGGTTACCACACTTAGCAGGCGGTTGACGACAGCAGTTTTTTATTATTTTGAGTCATTTTTATGAAAAAGCTCCTGCCTATTTTCTGCTTCAGTTTCCCTCTGTTGCCTTTCATTCGTTCGACAATCATAAGATGATATAAGGTAGTTGATTCACCTCCGCCGTCACTATATCATCATCATCATCATCATTACAGCCCTTATCAAGTCCACTAAACACAGGCTTCCCCCAAGGAATGCCACAAAGCACGGTCCTGAGCCAGCTGCATCCATCGGCTTCCTGTATATCGTGATTCTATCTAGTGGGGGTCACCCTATACTTTTTACCCCATCGGTTATCGGTTCTTCGAGCTATATGGCCGGCACATTGCCACTTCAGCTTACTAATTCATTGGGCTATGTCGGTGACTACATGGCGATTAATGATTACGTATGTTACTTGCGGTAAGCTGCTCTTATTTAAGAAATTAATTAGTGAAATTATAACAACTTATTAAAAAAATTAAACGTAACTTATCAAATTGAAAAACGTCACGGGGGTCTACGAATAATACAGAAGTAATTATCAAGCGAGATTGTATTTCAGGTGATTTATTTCAAGTCTTAATGAGAGTTCGTTAAGAAAAGCCTTTAGCAGAGCCAAATTTATTGTGAGAGTAGTCAACAGAAAAACATTTGTTTAAAATACGCAATTCTAGTTTTATTTTTTTTATAAATATTAAATTGAAAGATAACCAAAGAAATATATTTACAAGCCATAATATTATTTTCTCAAGACAATAATGTTTGATATTATGTGGAGTGTCACAACTAGCACGCTTTAATTTACAAATACAATACCAACGAATCCGTTACAGCTTATTAAAGTCCACTGCTGAACATAGGCCACCCCCATAGATTGCCTCGTAGGGGGGATATTTGCCATAGTGCACGCTTGGCAAGCGGTTTAGCAACCGCAGTTTTTTTTAGTCGTCATTAGGAAGACGCAGCCGGTCATCTCCTGATTTGTTTTCCTATGTCTCCTCTGACGCACAGGATGATATGGGGTAGTGGATATTTTTACATACGTAGATATTGAATAGTAAAAATAAATAGTGTATAAGTTTGGACATCTGTGTCACCTCTGAGGACCAAGATGAAATGACTCACAGCCTGCAAATATACTGTGTTTTGTTATGTATATATGTTACGCGATATTTTCGCAGTTTGAGAACAAGTTTTAATGATATATTTTGATTTGATAGCCTTTACTTCATGGGTGGTCTCATTAAATTTTGGAGAAAAAATTCCGCCCCCAACGTTAGAAAACAGGGGAAAAATTTTCATACTATTGTTTATGTAATTTCATACGATATCTGCGCAATTTAAGAAACGATTTCAATAATATTTTTTTATTAAATACTTTATACTTCAAGAGTGGTCCTGTGTAAATTTGGAGAAAAACCTTCAATGCTAAGGATAGCAAATAATTGACTTCTTTTTTAGCAATTTGAAGTCGGTTTTTATTTATTGTTAAAAGCTATAATTATTAAGAGGAAAGTCTTTTTTAACGTTACATAATGAGTACGAGTATAAGTATGGCGGTGTAAGAATATACACTAACTCGTATCATCCCGTGAGTATCATGAAAACAGAGGGAAACAAATCAGGAGATGGGCAGCAGCCTCTTTCTAATAACGTCTATAAATAAAAACTTCGGTTGCCAACCCGCTTGCCAAGCGTGACTAATAAGGCAAATATTTCCACTATGAGGCTGTCTATGGCCTATGTCCAGCAGCAGACTTTAATAGAATGTAACGGTAACAGTAATGAGTAGAAGTAAATCCTTATTCGTAAGATCCGTTCAACTCAAACTCTATTTTAAACTTCTTTTGTTTAATGAAAATTTGTGTGCGTGTGACCCAATTTAAGCTTTGTTGTTTTTTATTTTACTCAGTAAAATACAAATACAGTTAACAACTGGTACATTCTTTACATCGAAAGGAATTTTCATTTTGAGTAATAAATTAAATATAGTTAGAAATATTGTTATAAAAAGCACAAAAATGTTAATTATAAATAATATGTTTTATATCCAAATTTTTTATTGAACGAAAAAAAACATTTAAGAAACGAAAAAATATTTAAGTGATTATTTTTGATATTGATTTTATTATTAAGGTCATGGTAGTATTATTCATGATATTTTTTTCATTAATCCGTGGTAATATCATTAAACTTAAACTCTCAGATTTGTTTATTCAAACGAGTATTCAAACTGAGAAAATTTTCTATCATTATACTAATCTCACACAATCTAGCGAAATGGCCGCTCTAACAAAGTTTTGCTAAACGTTCTTTATATCCATAGTTATAAAACTGTTAGCATACTATAATGCTACCAGTGCTATGTGTGCAAATGCATAAAAGATCATTACCGTTTACTGGCATTCTTCGAGAAAATGTTCCTCATATAAGAGAAAAGGTGAGAACTAGTGAAGAAGAACTTCCGTCAGACCAACGTTTGTCTGTTTTATAGGAAAATGTCTACGCATACCCGCCTAGCCCTATATACTATATATTGTACATTGAATAATCTGCTTTAAAGTAAGCAATATAATGAAACAAGAATTGATTACCTCGCATCTCAGGAACGGACTTAAAATATCTACGTGCTCATTAGGACGTTTTTATATTCTTGACTTATCAAGAAGGTTCCATGGTATGGTAAATTAATAAATGACGCTCTTTCTTATAAGAATATATCGTCTCATCTTTTTCTGACTCAATTCCCTCGTAGAGATTATGCATATTTATAAATTCATTAATTCTTAAATATCGTTGAAAATAACAAATGTAACACTGAGATAAAGCTTAAGTTTAACCTCATTAAAAAACTGATTCTCGTAATCTTTTCGTGGCGTTTACTTGCAGCGTAAGAGAATCCACTACCCTATATTATCCCGCGTGGGTCGTAAGTAGCGACAGAGAGAAATAAACCAGGAGAATGGCAGCAGCCTCTGCCTGATAACAACTCAAATTAACTAAAATCTGCGGCTGCCAACTTATCTGCCAAACGGGGCAACTATGAAAAATATCCCCGAATGAGGAAATAGCTGGAGGGAGGCCTTAGTTTAGTATTGAACTTCTAATGGCCTGTAATTAATGATGATGAATAAATCTTTTCAAAAACTCTTCATCAGAAGCTCTTTTCTAGTCTTACTTCACGCCAGATGTGTTTAACGTAACAAACCGTAAAAAAAGCATTAGGGCGACCCACATAATGTAACTGCACGACAGCGAATAATTAATTTTCTCGGTAACATTACTTTTAAATACCAGTCTTGGAACCATTTATTTATTCAGACACTGGAAACAAGATACGAAACACCTGGACTTCAAAAGAACTTTATTTATGGGAAACTGTCTTAAAGTTTAATACCTTGTTGGAATTTCGCCAATTTCTTTTATGTTTTAAAAAAATAGATTAACGAATGAGCTAATAAGTTTATAATAATGGTCAGTGGCTACTGCATCTCACGTTCTTATGACTTCAAACAGTGAAGGACACAAATATGTTAACACTTCTGAGTAAAAGATGAATACCACAGTGAATATCTTTCCTCACTCTCTTCACCCCAAACACTCCCTGTTAGTGTATCGGGAAAAAAGCTAAGAGGGTGGTTCTAACCCATATATTCTTATTGCGAAAAATCTAACAATATATTTTTAGAAACTTTGTTTCCTTTATAACCTATAGACATAGAGCCCAATCGATTTAAATTATATCCACCTTTCCAAATTTTATTTGCCCCCCTTATTCTGTCGCCCGAGATCCAGGGCTTGCGGGCCAAGCCCTAAATGCACTTCTTACTGAAAGACCAAATTTTAAAGGTAGTTTTGTCTTGAAAAACAAATAAAGTTACGTTACGTTTACGTTCCACTGCTGGGCACAGGCCTGCTCTTATATGTGAGAGAATTATGGAGCAGTTTGTCGCCGCACTGCTCCAGTGCATATATGACGGACTACAAATTTCATTGAATTATATTATTTGCTTTCGAAGATTTACTGTTAAATATAAATTGCACTTTTGCACCAATTAAGCTAGTGATTTAGCTCCCAACAACATTGCACGATAGCATGAGTTTATTACTTATCACTTCTATTTATTCAATTTTCTTTAGAGTTATTTTTGTAGAAGTAAGAAGTAAACGAACGCACAATCCACTTGATTGGGTGCTGTGACACCTGTATCTATCCTCATTAAGGCACAAACACGGTGTGCTGCATACATTTCAAGTGACACCAACACCATGCTCTTCTTAATGTATATGTGTGTGTAACGTGTATGATACTTTTTAAAAAACCATGAAGGAAGTTTTTGTTAAGCTTAATAAACACAATAAATATGTTGTAATACGAGGATACCTTTTAATATACTCCTAGAAACTTCCTCCACCAATATTCAATTTAGATCTTTTTTTTTAAAACGTTACCACCACATTAGGATTTTCTCCTGTATCGTGGAGGCAGTTTACATAAATTGCACGAGGACAAACATCCAGACCCGGAACTATTATTTCTAGGCCATACAAATACTTGTTCCGTGCGGCATTCAAACCCGAGGCCCCCAGCGCAACAACTCATTGTTAAGCCACTGCGCCACGGAGCCGCATCATTGTTAAAATCATATGGTATTTTTAATTTATTTTTAGAGCCAACGCGTATTACTGAACCTAGTGCAACGATTGAAGTAATATGTACTTACGTACTAGAACAGCTATTTCAAACAAAAAATGTGCACTACTCAATTTTTTTTTATAGAATAAGGGTGACAAACGAGCACACAGTCCACCTGATGGTAAGTGGCTGCTGCGGCCCATAGACATCTACATCTATCCTCTATTACAAATCAAAATGTAGATGCGTTGTCACCCGTGAGGACTAAGATGGAATGCCTCATTTCCAGTAAAAAGGGCCTCCGGCCACCTGCACTCACCAAGCGAAACGCAGAGGTAAACCTCTACTTCACGCTGGTTTTCTGTGAGGCATGCGTAGGCAGAATGATCAGTATGTAATAATAGATTGTATTGTTAATTATGCAAATTACATCGAGTACAATTTTTAAAATTTGTCATTTATTTTGCATATAGTATGTGCTAATTTAATACATTTAAATGATATTTTTGTTTGAATATTTTAAAAGGTAATTATGGAAAATATAAAAAACGTACTAAATGTATTTGTAACAAAACTTATTGATATAACATATAATTTACAAATATATTTATTTAGATTAGAATAAGAGTCGTTCATAAATGCTGGGCACACGAGAGTTAAAAATTTATATAATTATTCCATTTTTCCCTGTTTTCATGGTTTGGACGTGGAAACCTAACAATTAAATAAAAGAATAATTATCAAATTTAAATATCGGAAAGGACATTGCTCTGCGCCCATACATTGTTCGCCCTGGAACGAAGAGCATCGGAAAATTATGTATTTTATTGTTGATCATTAGTAAATTCCTATTTGATCTTATTTTTATAGCGGACTAGCTGCATAATAGATATATTTCAAAAAAAGTGTCAGATTTTGAGGTTATAATCAAACAACGAATGTAACGGTTTTTCATAGATCTGAGTGATTTTTAACAAACTGAAAAAAGATCCTAAAACATTTAGCTTTTTTTAGTACCTATCTACATAGTTAGGTATGCAGTTTTTGTTCCAAAGCCTAAGTGTATGTAAGTGCAACGTATAAATGCATAGAATCTAGTTAACAAACCTGCTTTCTGAGCATTGGTTTTGAAATGAGAGATAATATTTGTGTGTATTAATGTTAAAAAAAATGTGTTTATAATGGCTGTTAGCATTTAGATGTTGTCATTAGCATATACGGTAGGGTAAGATACCTAGTACCTAAATGTAAAAGGATTTAGGCTGTCAGTCACGCCACTAGACATGCCGTCGAACAGTGAGCGTATCAACCACGGTTTCAACCAAGTTTCTGTTGAAACTTGGTTGAAACCGTGGTTGATACGCTGTTGCGCGCGTGTGAACAGCGTGAATATTATCGACTACTATCTAGTGCATTTGCAAGCGTGTGCGTCTGGACGGCGCTGTTCAAACGCGTGACTATGAAACCAGCCTTATCGACTTAGTGCCTAATTGGTAGTATAAGTTGTTTTTATATCTACATTAACTTATTATGTTTGAATTAGAAATAAAACACAGATTAACTTAATGTTTATTGTTCATCTTCTAAATTGGAAATTAGAATGTTGTCTAATAATTGTGCAGGGATGTCGATATTATTTTGATGTCTCGTAAAGCTCAAGTACCAAATAATGGTCATAACATGGGCGCAGCAACAACAATGTTTAGTCCCGAAAGTCACCACAACACCGATACAATTACAAAGACAATTACAATTGCAAACGATGCCAACCAATGTAATTTTGACAGAATGAGAGATGACAGTAGAAAGTAGGTATGTCAATTTGAAATCGTTTAATCGATTGTTTATAGTAAAATAATCGATTTTCCTGGATCTGAAGAATCCTTGTCCAATGTCGATACAAAAACATCTCGAATCGGATTTATTCAAGAACTAGCTATATTTCAAACGATTCAAGAAATACTTTTGCATAGTTGGAACATCTGTTCCTTGTGAAAAACAGAAAAACTGTTCTATTCTGGGTTCGATCCCAAGGCCGGGCAAATTATTATTAGGTTTTAATAGCTTGAAGTACCCAGTAGTAGCATGGAGTCTGGATTTGTGTCCGGTGTTTGGCAATACGCGCAGCCCCTATTACATGGGACGTATAACATAACAGTACTACGCACCTCTACCTACTCCTTCTGGGAAATACAGGCGTGATGTTATGTTTATTAATTTAATGATGTTTCTATACAGTTACTTGTATTTACGGTACATTATCGTCAATAATGTTCTGTGTATATATTAGGCATGTTTGAATATGTCGCGATTGATCAAAAATAGATCTTTTAATGCTTGATTTAATCGAGAATTGATTCTAGTATGTTCGATTCGAATCGATTTGGAGATCATATTTTTTTCATGAGAGACTGACAAGTGACAAGTGACCATTTAGTGACATCACAAATAGGAACGCCAAATACGATACGATTAATGAATATTTCCTAAGATTCATTATAGCTATACGTTACAAACAGTATTAAATACATCATCTGTTGTCATACGATAATATTAATACCATAACAAGTAGGACAATATCCTACTTTACTTATAATAACACGTGCGTCTCTACTTCTTCCATACTTCTAACAATATTAATAATAACATCTGTATCTAGTCTGCAATTTTGCTCTTTTTAAAGAACACATTTATAATTAATGCAGTAACGAGAAGTGTTTTTTTTTTAATATTAACTCGTAAGTTATCGTTTAGTAAGACGTAAAATACACTCCTTTCTAAGCGATTATCAGAAAATCCTGAATAATTATCTTTACGAATATTTTTCTTCAGCATTATTCTAACTACCAATTCAAAATCGAGTATGACCTCATTCAATAGGTAGTAGGTTTTTTAAATTATACTTTTAGGGAATAAAATAAAAGAATATAAGGAGATGGTAATTTAATATTTTTATTGTAGCTTTTTTGGAACTTTATTCGAAATAAATTGAATATGTAATTCAGATTAAAAAATATACAACAGTTCATTAAAAATTCAAAAATCGATTACGATTGATTGGGCATCCCTAATCATTTTTCGACACTTCATGATGTTTGGAGAAGATGGCGGCGATTAATGTTATTAGTCGAGTATAATAATTTTTAATGTTCATTTTTGCACGCAGCTTGTCCGTGTTTTAAAAGTATTTGCAACTAACATACTAAAATAGAAAATTAATTATCGTGTATGTCCGATGATTTTATTACATAGGGCGATTTTGGACATTGTCCTTTAGGCTAATTATGAATACTTCCATTTGTTTCTACAAAAAATAAAACATTATATTATGCACAATTATTCTCACACTTAAGTACCTACAGAAACGTCGCATCTGAACAATTTAATTTCATAATCTATATTTATTTTGAATAATTTGTTTAATTATTAATCTATAATACTTTTTTATTAAGAATTTTACTCACCGATGAAAAGTTATTCCTTGATATTTACTAGCATTTCTTGAATTTTTTGTGCATTGTCTAAAACACACCATGGCATATTTTATCAAGATTTTTATATAATCACCATAGCATGTGTCAACTCACTAGCGCCTAGTGAGCGACTGAGTAAAGTGCGGCAATATCACCGCAGTTGAATGGAACAGCGTAACTTAATGCAGTGTCGCCTCTAATACGTAGTACCAAAGAGATTTAATATATATATATACTATAGAGCGGGCATTGGAGAAATTTCTATACAAAAACTTTAAGCTCGTGCGTGTGTGACGCCCTCTAGCTAAAAATAGCAAAACTACACTATCATTTATTAAGACAACATTTTAGCTATTCCCCAGTAGGTGACGCTTAACCTCTTAGAACTTGACACTTTTTGGACATACTTAGTCAGAACTATGGTCAAGCCTAAGAGTATAGTAGGTCAGGCCAAAGACAATTTTTTTTAAAGTTGGTAAATATAACTTAGAGTCATTACTATGTTCTAATCCAAAAATTTAAAAAATATTAACAATTAAAATATCGAATTATTTGTATGAAGGTCAAGTGAGCGCTAGAGTAAAGACGATTGCAAGACGATTTGTCGATAAATGAAATGTTTCGAGAAATTACCAATTACTGTGTAGTGGCGGTGTATGAATATTCATATCATTCCGTGGGTTTCGTAAGAGGAGACTGATGCACTGTTCAGTTCCACGGTACACGTACCTTGATACTGTGTAACAGTAACAAGGTACGTGTACCGTGGAACAGAACGTGGCAACTATGACAAGTATACCCTCTATGAGGGTATATAGTGGAGGCCTATGTTCAGTGGGTTTTTTTTAGGATGTAACGGTGTTTGTTGTAATAGTGATAAGAAAAAAAGTTGGAGGAAAAAGGCAAACATTTTTTCTAAATTTAATCTCGGTGAAATGCGGATACTCCGTGCGATGTTTAGGGCAGGGTTGCAAAGATGGGTGATATTTGTGGCAGCAAAATTCTGTGCTCCCCTTTATTTCCATGGCCCATGACCAGCAGTGGAAGGAAACTGTAAGGAGAGGGAGGGATTAATTTTATTATTTGAAACAATATTTTTGTGAGTCAAAAAAAGTCATCAAACATCAAACAATTTATTAAACAAAAATTGCGTAAACAAGTTCAATGGTTAGAACAGTAATAAATAACAAAACCAAACAATTCCACTGAAAAGAAAAAAAGAACATATTATGTCACTTCTACAACTAAAGCAAATCTAACGAATCGTCAAATGTTAAAATCAAATAAATACTATGAAGAAAGAAACAAAGATATAGAAACACTCAATTTTCATAAAGAAAAGAAATATATAATATTACTAGCTGGCCAGGCAGACGTTGTTCGGCCCTCTCCGATGATCCTGTGTCCTATAAAAATTATTAAATTCGTAATAAAAAATATTGAGGGTCACTTATCGGGATAAAAACTATCATATCTCTCAAGTTGGACCAAACTGCACACAGTGTGCAAAATTTCATTGAAATCAGTTCAGTAGTTTAGGAGTTCATCGCGGACAAACAATGTGACACGTAATTTTTATATACAAAGATTATATTGATATACTCAGTAAGAGCCTCAAAAAAAAATTAATCATAGGTATATACTTTATTATGAAATCTTTGACCAACGCCATTTTTCTACTGACTTCAAACAGGAGGAGGTACTCAAGTCGACTCTATGCTTTTTTATGTGTGTTACCTCATAACTTCCTTCTGGGTGAACTGATTTCATTGATTCTTTTTTATTTGAAAGTTGGTGTTTCACATGTGGTTCCATATAAATTTGATCAAGGTCTGTCTAATATTGTTATTCTTAATAATTTATATTGAAGTTGGTTGAACAAAATTTTTAATTATTGTTGAAAACAACTTCGCCATAATGTTCATTATATTATATCGAAATTATAACATAAAACGTAATTTTAAAACTTTGTGGAATATGAAAATTTGTGTTAATTACACAAGATTTATAGTGATCATTCACACCTTGTATTTAATTTTCAGTTAATTCTGTCTATTAAATATAGTGATACTTGAACGACACAGTATTTGAAATGGAAATTTTATAAAGTATATAAAATTGTTACGAAGCAAAATATAAGGAATTAACTTTTAAAGACAGTGTAATTACTAACCCTTTATATAAAAACTAACAAAAAATTCTATTGTACCCACTTAATATTTTATAAATTTGTAGTTGCCTCTTACACTCACGCGGCGAAGGAAATAACACTAAAGTATGTGACGTAAACGCGACGCGTAGGACGTAACGACAGAAACTCGTCATTTAAAGTAAATTCTGTTAATTTAGAGAAGCGTAATTTAGTAACGAAACTAATTCTAATAAAGTATTAGTTTTATAATTCATATAAATAACATTTAAAAAATAATTGTTCTGAGCACTCTTAACTATGTTTCTGACTAAACGTTGTTATCATATATATACTCTTAGGGTCTGAGGGTCCTTTCTAAATATTACCATACTCTATGGAGCGTTCTACAAAGGTGACATTTGACTGTTTTAGGAATGTTACCCTTTCGATACCAAAGTATCGATAATGTTGTTGAAGGTTACTAAGCTTGAAATACTTTAAAATATAATAAAAGGGAGTAAAATGATTGTTTCATTGTATAAATCTATTTATCATGACTTCCATCACACGAAAAAAAATCACTTTAACTTTTTATGCTTCTATTTTATACTGATCCTGCTTTTATATCTTTAAGTAATTATAGTGAAAAATAACCTGTTACAATGTAATAACAGTGAAAAATCACCTGTTACAGTGTAGGTAATAGATAATCTCTATTTTACTTATTCTACAATAACTCAGCTTCTAGATTTACATATCTTTTCGGCTATTAATTGTTTATATATACGCTTTCAAATGGTACTTTCATCTTGTTAACACTTGGGCCCAAGAATGTATGGAGACGTCTTCCTCTCTTTTTACATTATTTTGTCAATTTCATCAGCTGCACTACTTAAAAGACACTACCCACATCAATAAAAATTGTTATATTAAGTTTTTACCTTATTTCCTAACTCAAGCTTAACCTACAACTTCTTGTATCTAATATCTTTAACAGTACAATTTTTTTTAATGTCACAAGCCTATAGCACTCTCCTAACACTGTAAGCCAGGATTTATAATGATTTTGTCCTTGAATACCACCAGACAATGACGCCCGGTATGTAAAAGAGAAGACTTGCTGTATTGCTAAACATCAACACAGCAAGTATCCTCAGCATGTTCATAAGCAACACAGAAAATCTCATCATCATGCCTAAAAAAATTTTCCCAACCTTGCACATAAAGTAGGCCACATAGCATAGTTGGTATATGCTACTCATTTTTGTTGGTATGGGTACAGTATCTTTGACTGTTTTACCTCCTTAAATATTGTAAATGATTAAATCGGCATCCTGTATAATATTTTTATCGATAACCCCAATCGATAAACGTCGTCAATCACTAACTTTAAATAAATAGTGACGCTACAGGATAACAGAGGGCGCTTAGTACAATAAAAATAAATTTTCTAGAAAAATCTACTAGAAATAATAAAATTTAAAGATTATTCGGTAAATATACGTTATACTTACGATAAAAAACCAAAATCACGTTCATTTTTTGCTCCATATCGTGACTTACAATATCTTAATACACAACCGGGCATATTTTCTATAAAAATATTTTTTAAAGATATGAAAAGAATGCGTCTTGCCTTTATGACGATGTCACTAAGACTAACGGAGATATATCCTATAGGACATAAGTTACAGACGACAATTTTGCTGCTGATGTCCGGTCTATTACTACTACTACTTAAATGTCTTTGCGTAGTACATAATAGCTCAATGAGTGCAACATGTATAGATAACAATTTTACTAATGTTAAGCCGTTGCATAAATATATAATTCAAAACTTGAGTTCTTATCTCTGTGGACAATTAGTTTCGTTACCTTATGTTCACATAAATCAAATAGATGAGAAAGTTGTGTTTGTTGCAGTAAATGCACGTCGCTTGGCAAAGTTTAGAAGTAACATAATGAAAAAGTTCCATGACTGTCAAACCAAAATAATTCAGATTTTTTGTATGGAACATTACTTAAGCTGATTTGCAATAAACTTGATACTACTTTTATTTCTAAAATTCTCCTTGAACAGTCGGAAGGTATTTAATGAGTGGGTGACAGTAGGAATCCAAAAGAGCAGACAAAGGTTATATGAACTTTACCATAAAAGGTCATAATATAATCCTAGCGTCTAATTTAGAGAACATGTAAAAAATATTGAAAAACATTTAAAAGAGTGTGCTGCACAGCCAAGTCCTTGCATTTGAGCAACGTTATTAAAGAGGCTTCTTATAAAATTAAAATGGCAATGAGTGTAATTAATAGTGAAACTGGTAAGGTCCAGTCTCGCAATTCAAATTACCAGATAAGTTTTAACAAAAAATTTATGGAATCAGATCAGGATGTTGCAATTGTTTTCTAAATCACTGAATTCTTCTCCTGCCGTCACCGAATCATTATTTAAACAAAATGTAAATGCGTGTACAAAGAATTTTAGATTTCATAAAGTGTCTGATTATGATCTGTAGGGGATTTCTGGTAAAGTTATTGTGTGTATAATAGATGCAATCGCACTTCAACTAGCTATTATTTGTAATATTAGTCTCGAATCTGGTGTTTTACCCGATTTAATGAAGCGTAGTAAAATAATACTTTTATATAAATCTAGTAGTACATTAGACTGTACTGCAAACACTTACAGTATAATTTAAAAAAAATATTCTGGATCATATGTTAAATTCTTTTAATGTAAACAATTTACTTGATAAAAATCAATTCGTAAGAGACAACTGATGCTGGTGTTGAGCTGAATAAATATATCTTCAATGCATGGGAGAATTCACAGGTTGCTTTGGGTATATTCTGTAACTTATACAAAGCCCCCGATTGTGTTCACTATGAAACATTAATCAGGAAACTTCAACACTACGTTATAAAAAGTGATGCTTTTAAGTTAGTTATTTCATATTTAAGTAACAGAACGGAAAACGTTGTCATTAATAGTATGAGCTCTTCCGGGTCGATAGTACAAATGAGCGTGCCTCAAGGCTAAATTCTCGGTCCCTTTCTGTTTCTTGTATATATCAATGCCTTACCTTAAATAGTAGGGGATAACCATGACATAGAATTATTCGCCGATGACATTTCGTTAATTTCCAAATTAAACAATCCATACAAATTAGACAATCCATACATATAATAAATCTGTAGAAGAATCGTGTCTGCAATCTAATCTAATCTAATATTTTCTGGAAAAAACAAGTCCAGGGACTAAACAAAGTCACTGAAGCCAAATTAGTGGTTATTAAATTTTTTGTCTGTATGGCTGTCTGTACAACCAGTGCGTATTGGCAGTGATGACTTACGGATCTGAGACGTGGTCCTTTACTGCTGGCCGTATGAGGAAGCTCAAGGTCGCTCAGCGAGCTATGAAGAGGGCTATGCTCGGGGTTTCTCTGCGTGATAAACTTAGAAATGAGGATATTCGCAGTAGAACCAGAGTAACCGACATAGCCCAACGGATAAGTAAGCTGAAGCACAGAATAAATAAGTACAGAAGTTTCAATCTTTTGATGTTGACTGCTTGCCGACGTTTTAATAGCCTACATAGTTTCTCTCTCGCATTCTTTCTCTCTTATTTGTATTTCCATACCACAAAGATTGTGTTTATCCAAGGGGTGGAGGCCTGGTGATCCATAATACAGGTTTGTACCTAGTTTGGACACCAGTTCCCCGCACAACATATGTATATTTTTTAAGCTGTTTACAATCAAACTGTGGGAAATAAATAAATTTATTATTATTATAGTTATTATTAATCAGATAAATCACGCACCCAAGCTAAATCAAACTTTATCGCTGCGCGCGAGCGTCCGTATTACTTTGCATCTTTTCTCCTTACTACGTCACAAAGGACTTTCCGTGGTAGGTAAGGGCTGTCAATAAAGAGTAAAAAAATACATTGTAAAATGGTAAATTACTTAGGTAAAGTACCTATGTTGACTATAATTTACCATATTATTTACTAGTGAGTTCTGTGATGCCCAACGCATGCAACTTCTAAGGCCATTCCTCGGGAATAGCGATGCTTGGTTCGTATAGGTAGATAGCTTATACAACAAATAAACCCGAATACGATTCCTAACAGAAATATGATCACAATCTACTTAGTCGAAAGTCTTGTAAACAAAGTTTTAATTTCAGTATTTTGTGCTATTATATCTTAAAATATTTTAATTAAGAAAGATTTTTTTTTTATTTGAGAAATAGTGTGATAAGAGAAATGTGTGGTTTGCAAGATGATGTTGTGACTAGGATTAAGAAAGGAATGCTTCGGTGGTTTGGTCATGTAGAAAGAATGAATGAGGAAAGAGTGACAAAGCAAATTTATGTTGCAGAGGTGAATGGCAGAGTCGGGAAGGGTCGCCCTAGGCGAAAGTTTATCGACCAAATAGGCGATATATTGAAAATGGGCCAAATTAAGAGTACCTTTAACCGACGAGCGTGTATGCGTAGGTATATGGATGTGGAGGAAGCGAGAGAGGTGTGTCAGGATCGTGCCAAATGGAATTCCATAGTCTCTGCCTACCCCTCTGGGTGACAGGCGTGAGTGTTTATGACTATGACTATGACTATATTTTAATTACAAAGACGAGTATAGGTATGTAAGTATGTAGGTAGTGAAGTAAATTTCAACTAAGTTTTATAATAAAGTACTTAGGTATTACTTCTGTAGTTAAATACTCACTTAATAATTTTTCCATATAAGTACCTATCTAACAAAAAAAAAAAATTACCTTTCATTATCCTTCGGTAACTCAAAAAGTGATATATTATCTGAATCCTTTTAATTTCTCATTAAAAATCCATTCCCGCAACAATTATAGTAGGAACGTTTTGCTATTATAGTTTATCAAATAGATAGATAATAATATACATATATATTATTCTTAAATTACATTAAAACTTTTTCAACTATTTTATCCTACAATTAAATATACTAAACACTAAACAAAAACTAATTCGACGAGTATTTCAACAAGTATTTACAAGAAATTATTTACGTAAACAGCGTTAAAAAACTTTAACATTCAATCGTATAGAGCGCGCTAGCCCCGACTGCGATCTACCCCTGGGGAGCTCGCGATTGTAGGTAATTATTTCACGCAGGTAGCAAGAGTGATAGAGGCCTGGCTGAAGTAGCAGTAGGCCGGCCATATAACTCGAAGAACCGACAAACGATGGAGAGAAAGGTTCTCCAGTAGCAGCCTCTTACCGGTAGGCGAAGTGTAGGGCGACCCCCCACTAGATGCAGTGACGACCTGGTAAGACATGCAGGAAGTCGATGGATGGAGGTGGCTCAGGACCGTGCTTTGTGGCATTCTTTGGGGGAGGGGAGTTCAGCAGTGGGCTTATGAAAGGCTGTAATGATGATGATGATGATGATGTCTGTCTGTGTATTCGCGATTCACGTAAAATCTACTAGACAGGTTTCCATGAAAGTTTGTGTATGGTGTGTGAAAGGTAGTTAGGCATCTGAGGAACTTATAATCTACTTTATCTTATTACGGAACATAAAAAAATGGGGGTTAGGTATTTTCCTTTCCTAGGGTATTGGTCTCTTTTACGCCGCCTCTACATGGCTAATATATTTCTACTTTCGTTCAGCAATTCAATTTCCCCCGCAGATTGCCAAAAAAGTTGGATATTTGCCGTAGTTGCTACGCTTAGCAGGCGGGTTATAAACTGCATCTTTTTATTAGTTTGAACTAAAATCAGGTAGGTAGTGGTAGGTGTAATCAGGCTGCTGACCATCTTCTGTATATTTCTACTCCTGTTCATGAATCTAGTTCCTCTCACATTAAATATCTCACATAAAATGCAATGTATGAAATGCAATATGAAAAAATCAACTACATTTATGAAATTTCAAAGTCTATTTGTCATATGTCATAGTCAATGAAGCCAATGATTTGAATAAAATATCGCAAATAAACATTATGCCGTGTGCAAAAGACCATGAAATTCAATATTATTTTGTCAAAACTATATTAACTTTAATTATGAATAAATGTAAACAACGCATTTCTGATTCCAGGACAATTTACCCTTCATAGAGACATATCGGAAAAACATTCCCGATATAAAAAAAAGCTGCTGCTGCATATTAATGCAATTCTGATAAACTCACTTATGTGTTTCTGTAGCATATTATATTACCAAATGTCAATCATTTACATCCAATATAGACTCGTGTACCGAGATGACTCATCCAATTTTGCTAACTTAATATAATTTATTAGAAGCTAGTTACTAAAATAAGACAATAGTAAATAATGCAATACCTAAATGAGTAAATTGGTTTAATGTTAATAATAACCTGAATTTAAATGGCACTAAAACGAGATATATGAAATTTCTAACGTCAAACATTTAAATACTAATGTAATTTTAAATAGTGAGGAACTGAGTCTTTTCTATACCACTATTTTTTTGGAATCACAGAATAGAAAAGAGTAGAATCATTTGTATTTAATATAGATTACAGTAATACTTATTGAAAGTCATTTTTTACATTTATAAATGGTACACACTAGACCCGAAGCAACAATGGGGCCCCAATATATCAAAACTGTATTACAAAAATAAGTGATATTCATTCTGTAAATACTAGGGACAGACACAAGTTAGTAGTACCAGTTACTTGACTCCACCAAGTGAGTAATTTATTATTGGGACGATGTATACACTTTTACAACAAAATTCCAGAAAATATACAAAATTTGAGCTGCCCAAACTTCGAAAACTTTATAAAAAAAAGGTTTTTATAATATTAAGGAATCTATGATGATAAAAAATTCCCTCGGGAATGAGGTAATACCAAGCTATTTCTAATTTGTTTTATTGTTAATTGTAAACATACACGATTGTAAGCTGTTATTTTTTTAAGGGCTGCTTTTTCCGAACCAGTAGTAATTAAACAAAAGAGTGACTTTCAATAAGTACTATTTGTAATCTATATTTAATTAACAAAAAAAAAAAACAAAACATGTGTGAATGTCGTGCAACACTCGGTTGGAACAAAGTTCCTGTCGTTGTATATTATTATTGAAACGTATTATATTATTGATTCATCATCATCATCATCATCATTACAGACTTTCATAAGTCCACTGCTGAACATAGGCCTCCCCCAAGGAATGCCATAAAGCACGGTCCTGAGCCACCTGCATCCATCGACTTCCTGCATCACTACATGGTCTTACCAGGTCGTCACTCCATCTAGTGGGAGGCCCTACACTTCGCCTACCGGTACGAGGCTGCCACTCGAGAACCTTTCTTCCACATCGGTTGTCGGCTCTTCGATCTATATGGCCGGTTCACTGCCACTTCAGTTTACTAATCCGTTGGCAATGTCGGTTACTCTGGTTCTACTGCGGATATCCTCATTTCTAAGTTTATCACGCGGAGAAACCCCGAGCATAGCCCTCTCCATAGCTCGCTGAGCGACCTTGAGCTTCCCCATACGGCCAGCAGTGAAGGACCATGTCTCAGATCTGCAAGTCATCACTGGCAATACGCACTGGTTGTACAATTTCGTTTTCAGGTTTTGAGGTATGTCTAACGAGAAGATGTGTCGTAGTTTCCCGAACGCTGCCCAGCCGAGTTGAATCCGTCGATTGACTTCTCGGTCGAAGTTGGACTTACCTAGTCGGACTATTTGTTCCAGGTAAACATACTCGTCAACAACTTCGAGCTTAGTGCTCCCAACAACTACCGGCATATGTGTGACATGGACGTAAAACATGATTTTTGTTTTGTCCATGTTCATCTTAAGACGTATCCGTTGGGAGACACTATTGAGATCATTGAGCATACTGCTTAGGTCCTCCAGCGATTCTACCATAAGGACTATATCGTCGGCAAATCGAAGGTGTGTGATGTACTCGCCATTGATGTTAATACCGCATACTTTCCAGTCCAGTAGCTTGAAAGCGTCTTCCAATACAGCGGTGAAGAGTTTCGGGGATATAACGTCACCCTGTCTTACACCTCCCTGCAGTTGGATAGGTTTCGTTTTCTGATTCTGTACTCGTATAGCCATCGTAGCCCCACTGTACAAACTATTCAGCACTTCGATATACCGATAGTTAACTTAGCACCGCTGAAGGGACTGCAGTACCGCCCAAATTTCGACGGAATCAAAGGCTTTCTCATAGTCAACATACGCAAGGCAAAGTGGCAGATTATACTCCTCTGTCTTCTGTACAATTTGCTGACGGGTGTGTATGTGGTCCATGGTTCTAAAGCCTTTTCGGAAACCGGCTTGTTCGGGAGGCTGGAAGTCGTCATGCCTGCGTGCGAGGCGATTCGTAATGACTCTCGAAAACAGCACGTAGACGCGGCTCAGAAGGGAAATCGGTCTGTAGTTCTTCAAGAGAGCGTTGTCGCCTTTCCTGAAGAACAAGAACACCGCAATTCTGATCCACGCTTCCGGAGTAGTGCCACCATGGAGGACGAAATTAAAGAGCTTTTGAAGGACTTCAAGTACTGTTTTTCCACCCGCTTTACAAAAGCTCCGCTGCAATTCCATCCTCACCTGGGGCCCTGCCGTTTTTATGGTGCTGGAGAGCCACTCTGATCGCGCTCAGACTGACGTTCGGGATATCTTCGGACATCATCGACATCATCATCGTTGGAGCCACACTTGCGTGTGGCTCCAACGATGACGTGTACAGCTGCCCATAGAACCTCTCAATCTCACTCAAAATCTCAGGTGTCCCGGAAACGATGCTGCCACACTCGGTCTTCATTTTTGACAGTTGGCTCTTTCTGGCAGACAGATCTCTGGCAAAGACTTCGGAGCTTTGGTTCCGCTTGATCGCTTCTACAATACAAGCTGTATTGAAGTTGCGTAAGTCCCGCCGCATGCATTTGGAGATCTGTCTGTTCTCGTGCCTGTATGCTGTCAAATCTGCTGAAGAATGTAACTTGATCTCCCGTCTAACAGCCATGAGATTAAGAGTGTGATCGGAGAGTGTTTGTGTTCTTCTGCGGCGGGTCTTGCAGAACTTAGCTCCGACTGCATGGACAGTTTCCACGAGCTTGTCATTCATATCGTCCACTTCATTGCAGTCTTCTAGGCACTGAAAACGGTTTTGTAAATCGATCTGAAAGGTTTCGGGTTTCAACTTCATTAGACGTGACCTCTCCAACTTCACGTAGGTTCAGTGTGCCTCTAAGCATTCGGTGATCGCTACCAGTTTTCATTCTCGCGATCACGGAGACATCACTGAACAGTTGTCGTCTGGTCGTCATAATTAAGTCAATCTCATTTTTTGTCGAACTGTCGGGGCACGACCAGGTCCACTTCCTGTGGGGCCGCTTCTGGAAGAAAGAGTTCATCATAAAGAGTCCCTCTTTTTCCGTGAAGTCGGTCAGCTGCTGGGCCCTTGGGTTCCGTTGCCGTATTCCAAATTTCCCTATTTTCAGTTCACCGTTCTCTCTTGTGCCTAGTTTTGCATTGAAGTCCCCCATTAACACCGTATAGTGGGTTTTGGAGGAATGCATGGCTCTAGAGATATCCTCATATATTTCCTCCACTTCCTCATCGGGATGTGCCGAGGTTGGTGTGTAAACCTGTATGACCTTCAGCGAATTCCGTTAAAGATTCTGAGTATAAAGAACGAAACCCTCGTCGACATACTCTCAATCTTTACAACATTGTTAACGAGAGACTTGTGGACGATAAATCCGACACCTCCTCGGGACAGATGGTTGCCCTCCCGGTGATAGAACGAGTTGCCGGATTCGAGGACTACCGTATCCTCCCTTTCTCTTCGGACCTCGGATAATCCTATAATATGTTAGTGTAACTTGTCTGTCTCTTCTTCCAGCTCCACGATCTTCTCATCAGTCCTCAGGGTTGTATTATATATTGTATGTTGCCAGGTCGAGTCGTTTTAGATGGCATCCGAACCTCCACCGGAGATTCTTAGCACCCCCCGCCCCGCCGTTACCATGCTCCTCACCGTAGCCAGGAATAGCAGAGCCGCCGGGGACTGGGGGCCGTCTCTTTGTTACTCTCATCATTGGGGGGTATTTGCCATAGTTGCAACGCTTGACGAGCGGGTTGGCAACCACAGTTTTTTTTTTGTAATTTTGCTGTTATCAGGAAGATGCTGCTGTCCATCTCCTGCCTGTTTCCCTTTGTCGCCTTTTACGACACCCACGGAAAGATATGGGGTAGTGGATATTCTTAACCGCCACTACACGGCAATTATTGATTAACAAATACAAATTAATTATTTACTAGCGTCTATTAAAATCAAGCATCATTTGAAATAAAATAATATTTCTTTCATGTCAAGATAAGAAAAAGTGCGAGGGAGATGGATATTATTCCATCTTGCTCGCACTATAGAAAGGGGGGTCGTGACGAAAAAATCTTACACTTTTTTCGCCTAGCCCTCATTTTAAAATTTGTACCGTGCGATAAGGACCTTGTTCCAAAATGCGCACTTACGCACAAATTTGCCTTTTTGTGAAAGTTCAATGCTAGACACACATATATACACTTAGCACAAAATTTTTGATTGTAAATTATTTAGATACATGTGTGTGTGTTCTTCGTCACTTGAAATATACGCTGCGCTCCGTCTATTTTACTTTGTTGGTCTGAGGAATCAAATTAGAGATGCATTGTCATCCGTAATGAATAAAACGGTAATGCCTCGTTACCAGTTCTCGTTACTCGCATGCGAAACACAGCAGTACCCACGCATTATGCTGCTTTTTCACGCTGATGGGATCATGGTCCTTCCCCGATCACTTTTACGATACCACCCATAACATACTGCAGCGTGGCTCTGCGTAATAATCCTATAAATTATACATTTCGCGTTACGTAAATAACTTCGCGATAAATATTTGTATGGATTATAATAAACGTGTGCAAAATCATCATAAATTTCTTAAGTAAAGTCCTTATTGCTCACAAGAGGTGTTTTTTCTTTCTGAAGGTAAGCGTTGAGGCACCCCGCGTTTAACAGTACAGTTTGACTCATCCCGAACTTGCCTTATACCAAGACTGAGCGTATATAGTTTTTGACAAGTCTGGCAAATAATTTAATAGTGTGAGGTTATGGTGAGGTTTAGTCGAGTCGAGAAAATCTTAAGAAGACAACTAAGAATGTGGGTGTTAAATTCCCCTTTTCTCTTTGTATTAAGTCGAAACCGACTGAATCTTATTGCGCGATAGTCTTAGAGAAGAAAGCTAGCCGTCATACTATCTTTATCATGGTCGGGATGCATAGTCACAGGTTTTTTTTTATAGGAGAGGGGGCAAACGAGCATGCGGCTCACCTGATGGTAAGTGACTACCGCCGCCCATTAACAACCACAACACCAGGGGAATCGCAGATGCGTTGCCGGCCTTTTAAAAAGGAGTAGGCTCTTTTCTTGAAGGTCCCTAAGTCGTATCGGTCCGGAAAAATCGCTGGTGGTAATCGATTCCACAAGGAAGTTGTGTGAGGGAGAAAACTTCTTCTGAATCGCACAGTGGTGGACCGCCAATCATCCAGATGATATGGATGGTATCGCGAGTTTTGTAGCGATGTGCGATGGTGAAACTGAGCGGCTGGAATTAGTCCGAACAATTCCTCAGAGCACTCCCCGTGGTAGATGCGATAAAATACGCAAAGAGATGCAACCTCTCTACGCAGTGCCAGTGAGTCAAGCCGATCGGAAAAAAACTCAGTCGTCGACGATCCGCTCTGCGCTGGATGCGGTCAAGTGGAAGGAGCTGGCACTGGGGAGCCCCTGCCTAGAGATGGGAACAGTATTCCATGTGAGGCCGAACCTGCGCCTTGTAAAGTTGCAAGCGGTGTGCCCGCATGAAATACTGTCCTGCTCTGCTGAGCACGCCAAGCTTTTTAGATGCCAATTTGGCCTTCTCTTCCAAGTGACTACGAAACTGCACGTCACTCGATATGTCGACACCGAGGATACCGATACTGACTGAGGCAACAAGGGGAGTGCCTTGAAACTGAGGAGATACGACTAAGGGAATCTTTTTAGCGGTAAACGCGCAAACTTGTGTCTTCTGGGGATTGAACTGGACTAGATTTAGTCTGCCCCAGTCTGAGACTTTGTTCAACAAAGTCTCGACTTTAGATACAAGTTTGATCCGGTACTCGGCGACGTTTTCCGAGAAATATTGGCACGGCCGGTGTATAAAGCATCACCAGTGCTGTCGTCTGCATAGCAATGAATGTTACTGGTTTGCAACATATCATTGATATGCAGAAGAAACAGCGTTGGTGATAGCACGCAGCCTTATGGAACACCAGCGTTAATGGGCTTGTAATCGGAGCATGCACCGTCTAAAATGACCTTGATGCTCCAATCTGCAAGAAAACTGGTGATCCAATTGCACAATTTCTCGGGAAGCCCATAGGAAGGTAGCTTCGAAAGAAGCGCTTTGTGCTAAACCCGATCGAAAGCCTTCGCTATGTCCAAACTAACGGCCAACGCCTCCCCCTTGGACTCCACTCCCTCTACCCACCTATGGGTCAGGTAGAGCAGAAGATCACTAGCTGAGCGACGTCGACGGAAACCGTACTGGCGGTCACTAATCAGCTGGTGATCCTCAAGGTACCGCATGAGCTGGCTGTTAATAATCGTTTCCTTTACTTTGGAGAACAAGGAGGTGATAGCGATAGGCCTGTAGTTGGACGGATCTGAGCGGTCTCCTTTTTTAGGGACCAGGTGCACCAAAACTGTCATCCATGAGTCCGGGACTACGCCTAGGGACTAGGAATACCGAAAAAGACGCGTTAAAACCGGTGCCAACTCCGGAGCACACGTCTTCAGCACAATAGGTGGGACTCTATCAGGCCCACTCGACTTGTTGACGTCCAGGGAGAGAAGTGCTTTACGCACCAAGCGCTGTGTAAACAGCACTTTTAGCATGGAGCACTCACACGGCGGGATGTTTGGCGGTGTGTTCTCCCCGTCATCTAGAGTCGAGTTGGAAGCAAAAAGAGAGCCTAGCTGATCGGCTTTCTCCTTTGCGTCATGGGCCAGTGAGTCACCCACCCTGTGCAGAGATGGCAGGGATGACTGACAGAAGTTCCCTTGGACAGCCTTGGCAAGAGACCAGAATGCACGTGTTCCTGAAGGGAGGCGAACTAGTTTCTCGCCAATTCTGCCGATGTGCTCTGTCTTTGCCTTGGCAATGACACTTTTGAAGGACCTGGAGGCGGAATTATACTTCTTTTTAAGTGCGCTGGTGTTTACATCCCGAAACGTTGATGCGTCAGCCCAGGTCTGGTAGCACTCCTGCTTATAGCGTGATGCTAGTTTACAGGAGCGACCAAACCATGGCTGGAATCTGCCTCCGATGGGCACCACAGAGGATGGAATAAAAAGTTCCATACCCTGAAGTACCACATCAGCAACAGAATCGGCAACAACGCTGGGATCTTCCGGCGAGAAGCAAACCCGCCCCCAAGGGTAGGATGCAAAAAAAGACCGCATCCCGTCCCAATCAGCTGACCTATAGTGCCAAACACGGCGACAAGCTGTAGATTGCAACTGCGATTGGAGCGTGAGTGGCACCGTACTCCGGATCAGACAATGGTCCGAAGAGCCCAGAGGGGCATCGACGGAGACCTGATATTCGTCCGGATGAGAGTTCAGCAGAAGGTCCAACAGGGAAGGTACATGATGTTCCACATCTGGGATCCCTTGGATTGTGTTAGACCATATGCCAAGGCAAAGTCATAGACAGATCTACCCGCATGATCGGTTAAACGAGAACAAGCCATTCAGCATGGTGGGCGTTAAATTCACCGAGTATCACGATCTCTGCGGATGGGACCTGTTGTAGCACGGAGTCTGTAGCCATTTGGACGTGGTCAATGAGTCGTTCTGTGTCGTCATTACCGTTACCATTACTATGGGACAAAAGAGGCACCCGTAGAGGTGGGGATGGTCGTCGCTGTCTACGCGCAGCTATAGGATGGACAGGTACCGTACCTTCAAGACTGCCGAGGCGTCGAAAACAGATGTCCCCCCTGACGTATAACCACCCGTGAGGACTAAGATGGGATGCCTCATTTCCAGTAAAAAGGGCCTCCGGCCACCTGCACTCACCAAGCGGAACGCAGAGGTAAACCTCTACTTCACGCTGGTATTCTGTGAGGTCGTGGTACCACCCCGGGTCGAGCCGGCCCATCCGTGCGACAGCAAAAGCTGCCGCTTGGCTCTACCACTGTTGACCATCGGGCACTTTATCCGGTACACATGAGAAAATGTACTTATCGTTCAAAACCCGATAAAACAAAAACAAATTCAGTAAAACACCCGATGAATTCATTTGAAGTCAAGTAAATACTTTTTGTGGAAATTTTAATCACTTTCTAAATGCATAAGAGGTATTTGCAATACTTTTTTTGCTTTTATTTTCTCTTTACGATAATACATTATTTTGTTTTAAATCAGCAGTGGACTCGTCTAAATACTCTCTCTACTCGTCTAATAGGTGGTAGTGTCTTGATAGTGATGTGGCAGCATAATCTTAGAAAAAAAATACTCTTATTTATATTTTTTTTTATTTCTTAGTCCAGTGGTTTCCAACTTTTTTCTGCGTACCACTTCCTAAATTAGCTCAAGCTTGCGTACCCCGTCGAAATTATAAATAAAATATAAAACCATCGAGCTTCAGTAGTAAGTTATCTTCGAGTTAGTCAAGTTATTGCTCTTAACTTTACCTTAGCCAAGAGCATTCCTCTTCAGGCCTTTAAATAAATATACACTGCAAAATTTTATTCAATATATGTAATTTTACCCATTTTAGTCATAAATAAGTTAAGTCTTTAAGAAGTTATCAAACTATCTTTTTAAATAAGTCGATGAAACAAAATCCACAGCATTCGATGAGAGCGGACACATTTTCATTTCGGTCGCAATATAGTTCTGACGAACGGAAAACAAAGTGCCGAGTCGTGTTGGCAAAAGCTGGGATTAACTAGCAATTACACTGTTCAGCGCAGAGCTTTGTTATGGCGCTAGTGCCAGTCTGACTTGTGAGCCTGGAACGTGTTTCAATTTCGTAACCCTGCAACAGATATTGCTCGGGTCTTCGTTTTGAGTTTATCTTGGAAGATTAGAACGAAAGAAAACAAAAATCTACTATTTCGACTAAACTATCGGATATATACGCGTACGAGTGTGCACTCAAATTGTTTTTACCCAACTACCCCATTATAGGGGTAATGTTTTTTGAGAGCATGTATGTATGTATGTATTTCTATTTCTTTGGCACGCCCTGTAGTTAAACGGCTTGATGGATTTTAACATATGGAGTGTTGTTAGATTTTTTGTCGTTGGGATTTTTAATTAGTTAATGATTTCTTATATTTACGCGAACACTACATTTTACTACTAATTTAATACTAATTTTTAATTACTGTTTTAACGATAGGGCGTGTTTAACACGATTTGTGAGACCTGTACGTGTATACGTATGTAAATATGTATGAATGTATTTAATGAGTTTTTTTTTAATTCAGCTTTTACCCACTACCAGATGTTCGAAGTATTTGATATAGGAACCGATATTAATACAATATTTACATGACATACTATGATCTTTAGAATCAATACAGTTCACAGCTCATCAGCGTTTATGCATTCATCCATTCATTGCAGCCTATTTAAAGTCCAATGTTGAACATAGGCCTCCCCATAGATTATATCATAGGGAGGATATTTTCCAAAGTTACCACGCTTGGCTAGCGGGTTGGCAACCGCAGTTACTAATTTTTTAAGTTGTAATTAGGATGGCGCTGGTGCCCATCTCCTGGTTTTGTTTTCATCTGTTGCATGTTACGACACCCACGGGTATACGTAGATACATGGTATACATAGATATAATGCTTGTTGTTTCAGTGATTTTATTTATCTGTTTGTCGATATTTTAAATAACTATTTCGGTTATTTATATTCATGGTTGTTAAATACGAGTATAATATTAGACAGATTTAGATTTTGCCAGAAACACTAAGTATTTAGTTTCTATTTCACATTTTGAATTGGAATTTTAAGTGCTTATTTATCACGTTCTTGGCGATAAAGAAAACCTTCGTGAGAAAACCGGCATGTATGAGAAATTAAAATATTTAGAGGCCATATGATGTCCGCCATAATCCTCCCCGAAACGAGACGAGCAGGTTTGTGCCCAGCTGTGGGGTGCTACTTAACTTTTTACTTATATAGAAACTAGCTGCTCCCCGCGACTTCGCCCGCGTGTAATTTAGGGTTTTAATTATATTGCGCAAAACCCTAATTATTTTTATCAAATATAAGTAGCCTAAGTTACTGCTTGGAATATCAGCTATCCCCTTTTTCCCTTCCCTTCCTATGGGCTTCCCGAGAAATTGTGCAATTGGATCACCAGCTTCCTTGCAGATCGGAGCATCAAGGTCGTTGTAGACGGTGCATGTTCTGACTGCAAGCCTATTAACGCTGGTGTTCCACAAGGCTGTGTGCTATCACCAACGCTGTTTCTACTGCATATCAATGATATGTTGCTAACTGGTAACATTCATTGCTATGCGGATGACAGCACTGGTGATGCTCTATACACCGGCCGTGCTAATATTTCTCGGGAAAACGTCTCCGAGTACCGGAATAAA
Organism: Parnassius glacialis; assembly: GCA_033319125.1. Lineage (NCBI taxonomy): Eukaryota > Metazoa > Arthropoda > Insecta > Lepidoptera > Papilionidae > Parnassius > Parnassius glacialis. The sequence continues at coordinate 34,664,767 of JAVANC010000021.1, forward strand.
CTTTTGTCTGAAGTCGAGTCTTTGCTGGACAAAGTCTCGGATTGGGGGCGACTAAATCTAGTCCAGTTTAATCCTCAGAAGACACAAGTTTGCGCGTTTACCGCTAAAAAGAACCCCTTTGTCGTATCTCCTCAGTTTCAAGGCACTCCTCTAGTTGCCTCAGCCAGTATCGGAATCCTTGGCGTCGACATATCGAGTGACGTGCAGTTTCGTGGTCACTTGGATGAGAAGGCCAAATTAGCCTCTAAAAAGCTTGGCGTGCTCAGCAGAGCGGGACAGTATTTCATGCCGGCACACCGCCTGCAACTTTACAAGGCGCAGGTTAGGCCTCACATGGAATACTGTTCCCATCACTGGGCAGGGGCTCCCCAGTGCCAGCTCCTTCCACTTGACCGCATCCAGCGCAGAGCGGCTGGAATCGTCAACGACCGAGCCCTTTCCGATCGGCTCGATTCATTGGCACTGCGAAGAGATGTTGCATCTCTTTGCATTTTCTTTCGCATCTACCATGGGGAGTGCTCTGAGGAATTGTTCGGATTAATCCCAACCGCCAAATTTCACGAACGCACATCGCGGCAGAACTCCCGATACCATCCACACCATCTGGATGATTGGCGGTCCACCACTGTGCGATTTAGAAGATGTTTTCTTCCTCGCACGACTTCCTTGTGGAATCGATTACCATCAGCGATTTTTCCGGACCGATACGACTTAGGGACCTTCAAGAAAAGAGCGTACTCCTTTTTAAAAGGCCGGCAACGCATCTGCAATTCCCCTGGTGTTGCAGTTGTTCATGGGCGGCGGTAGTCACTTACCATCAGGTGAGCCGCATGCTCGTTTGCCCCCTCTCCTATAAAAAAAAAATCTGTCAGTGAAAGTCCCGTTGAAATCGGTCCAGCCGTTTCGGAGATTAGCCGGAACAAAGAGACAGAGAGACAAAATTTTAAAAATTGTGTTTTTGTTATAAGTACCGTATATACATTCATATGCATTTAGTAAAAAGCTGTTATTTTAACAATACAAACAGGCACTTCAATTTTATTTATTTGTATATACAACGTGTCCCAAAATTCAACGATAAGCCAACACCGGAGTATAGACCTGCCCCGGACTAATCGGGGAAAAAAAGAAAAAAAAATATATCCCAATTATATTTTAAGTTATATAAAAAAAATGCAATTCTTCAGAAATTGAGACCGTTTATGATATTTTTCCCTACCATGACCACAATTTTTTAAATATTTTTTCTTTTCTTTTTATAGGATACCTGAATAGTACTGCTATCTACCACAATTCTTAAATACTCCAGAATAACTCTTGTTTTATCACGAAAATTAATGAAACTTATTTTATTCCTTAAATTTTTTGAAGATTTTTACTTTTAACCAAATTTAACTTATCGTGGTGTAAAAAAAAAGTATGAACACTAGTATGGCAAGTTTTTTTAAAAATTGACGCAACTAACCAACATTCCAAAATGGTATAATACTCTAGGAAAATAAGTTATAAAAAAATATGGGCCTATTATTTCTAAACAACCGTTTAACAACCAAATTCTTCAATCATTTGTTTTGAAATATTAAACATTTTTCAAGAACTAATACTTTTATTACACCCGACCGTCATTTGGCCCCTGTTAAGAAATAATAAGCCCATATTTTTTTATAACTTGTATTCCTAGAGTATTATACCATTTTGGAATGTTGGTTAGTTGCGTCAATTTTTAAAAAAACTTGCCATACTAGTGTTCATACTTTTTTTTTACACCACGATAAGTTAAATTTGGTCAAAAAATTTAGGGAATAAAATAAGTTTCATTAATTTTCGTGATAAAACAAGAGTTATTCTGGAGTTTTTAAGAATTGTGGTAGATAGCAGTACTATTCAGGTTGCCTATAAAAAACAAGAAAAAAATATTTACAAAATTGTGGTCATGGTAGTGAAAAATATGATAAACGGTCTCAATTTCTGAAGAATTTAATTTTTTTTATATAACTTAAAATATAATTGGGATATATATTTTTTTCTTTTTTTCCCCGATTAGTCCGGGGCAGGTCTATCCTCCGGTGTTGGCTTATCGTTGAATTTTGGGAGACGTTGTATATAGGTAACCTAATAAAAACTACTGATCCAAATAAACTTGCTTGCCTAGTGATAATTTATTTGAGTGCAAAGCCAAGACTGTTAGAAGCGACGTCTGTTTTTTGTGATGTCAGTACTGTTAGCCTGTCGTCTTTTAGAGCTTTCTCCGCCTCAGGGCTTGAAATCCAGAAACCTGTCTGTATACAAAAAACTTTTATCTTATCGTTTCAAGGTTATTCCGGATTTCAAGAAGATTAAAATGAGTTTTTCCATTAACATTTCTTACGGAATTGATAGCTATCAATATTTTGAATCTGTCACCGTGGTCCTTTCGACAGGCAGTTCTAAATAATGTTGAACATTTTCAGGTACAAGTCTCCAAATTTCCCCCCAAATAATACAAATAAATAGTGATACACTTATTTTGAAACTCACGCGTATTGAGATCCCGAATCTCGTTTTATATAGTAGGTCTTCCAGTGCATGAAGTTAATAAGACCAGCTAGTGCTGAAAGTAATTCTCCAATTTTAATTTATACGATCCATCGATATATATGTACTATGTACTAGATTGCGCATTCCGAACATACACAGTGTGTCATTTAGTGTAGTTTCAATCCACTAGTTAGTCTGTGGTTTCAATATTCATGCAGTGTGGAGCGGCGCAAATAATACAAGATTTCAAATTAAAGTTTAAAACTGGACGTAAATAACAATTCAGTAGTCAAGTAAGTAAAATTACTTGTTGTTCAAGTGAATACATAGGTAATAATATCGTAATATTACAAAAGAAATAATCATGAAAAAATATATTTCTTTATATAAACTGACCGCGCAGGCACAACGCGCTTAAATCAACTGCTTAATAACTGGCTTTACGGCTTTGGGATCTGGTCCTTCTGAGTCTGAAGTTACAATATATTATAATAATTATCTATCCTTCATAGTATACTGCTTCACAATATGTTGATGCATCACATTGTGCAGCCCTTGGGAGATTTTGACGGCAACTTGAGCCAGCAGACGGCTGACGGTTGGCGATGGTATCTCAAGGCGCCTAAGAAGACAGACACCTTATTTTGAGAATCACATCACCATCAGAGCACTTGTTTTACAGTTTCCACTAATAGTTCACATGCGCAGACACTTAAGGCGCAGGTTGAGCAAAATGTCGCGCTAGTCGTTATTTGTGCGGTTTTTAGGAGCTATCTACTTTTTATTTAAAAGATATATCAACAAATAAAAAACACATTATATTTCTACATAATCTTGATTTCATAAGAGCTATATCCAATTTTTTTTAAAGGAATAAATATTAATATAATCTCTATACAACGAAACCACATAACTGTGAAATTTTTATTGATAACATGCATCTCCTCGTAAAGTAAGTATTATTTTATTTTGCGATTTACACCAATGGATAGGCAATTTATTAATGAACATTTCTATTGTAAATTTTTTTTCAAAAGACCAAAATTTCATTTTATTAAGAAATTATTTTAAAATCTGGGCGTATTCACTGCCCACGGGCTTGCTCAAGTGAGTGAGCCCTGAGCTCTTCGACGTGAAGCCCGTGTCGTCTGCCAGCGCACACGCTCACGTCATGTCAGTCGATAATATTATTACTTGTTTGTTTTGGGTATAATTTTTCGTATAACTATACATATATTTGTTGTGTTTTTACTGCGCGATTAAGCTTTTTGCGTGTATTTTCTTTGAAGTAAATGCAAATAAAAAAATGAAGCACCATTAGCATGTAAGGTTCGAATCCATAATTAACATTTCGACAAATATTATAATTTACACTAAGGCTAATTCAATATTATCAGTATAGTATACAGTTAAAAATAATTCTAATACCCAACCGCAATATCTTATTAGGTATAGCACGGCCACGTTGGTCTAGTGGTTGTAGTAGTGCGACTTCCGATTATGAGGTCCCGGGTTCGAATCACTGGGTCGGGCCAAAAAGTCAGTTAGGAGTTTTTCATTTATGTTCTAAGTTATAATTAGTATTACTAAGTTATAGTTTTTTTGCTAAAATATATTATATTATTTATTGCTTGTTTTTTCTTCTTTTTCAAAAAATAATTGAGCAGGTACATAAGGTGTTCTATACTTATAATTCGGTAAAAAGTATCTAAGTAGGTACTAATATTACCTACCTACTTACTTTTTACTACCTACTTTTTACTATAAACTAAAAAATTTTAAAACTAAATTTAAGTAAAAAGACTAAACTGACCATTTATTTTTTAACTCAAAACAGGACATGGGTTTATTTATACTCTAAAAACTATAACTTTATACAATTAGTGTTCACTCCAAAATTATATTCGGTATAGACGGTAATTATTAAATGCAACATATTTTTTTAAATTATTAATTACATTTCGCTGGTTTGCGAGAATAGCGACGGAACTAAAAATGATTGATTTTAGAGAATGGCATTTTTTAATTTCTTTGTAAATATTTTAGTGCATACCGCAAAATGTAAATGATTTATTGAGGGATTGACTTTACTGATTAAAGGAAAATTTATCGTAGTATCAAAAAACAAAAAAAATTAGAACTGTTATTAAAATTATTTAAAAAATCGTCATAAAAAGGCGGTTTTCTGACATCAGTCTTTATTCATGAAACTCCAAATTATAAAAATCAACTTATGTCATTTATTTAGCTTTAAAGCCTCTTAAAAAATACAAATTAAAACTTACAACAGTGTTTAAAACTTTTGTACTTATAAGTATAACAACTAAATATGCGTGATACTATTAATATGAGCAAAAGTAGAAAAAGCGTACCTGTACATACTGATAATAGATTTATTCTTTTGCTGTCCGCAGCAGTTGTTAGAATAAAAAATTATATCTAGTTTGGCTTCAGTTGTTAGATCTCTGCCAAGATTTTTTAAATATTCTAAAACACAGGTTCCTATTTCTATAGCTCCTCTATTTGCTTCTCCTTCATGCCACATGTAGTAGAACGCATTTTTATTTTTCATCTCATAGATCGTAAAGTTTAAGGTATTCACTTTTGAAACATAGTAAAAATTAAATACATCTCCCCCAGGGACATGGCATCACAGCTTGTAAGTCATAAACTGCTACAATAGTTGATTCTTTATCTTCTGCTTCTTTCTTGTCCTTAACCTTCTCCATTCTTGAAAGCTCTTTTTCTTTTAGATGGTTCTCATATTTAGACTTCAGTCGATTTTTATCTTCTCCATTTGCGTTATTGTAGGCAGCACAATCCTCACACTGATCCTTCTTAGGTTGGTAAAATGCTATATTAAATTCTCCATTGAATATTCTATTAAACATGCTTATATATTTCTAAACACATAAATATTATAGATAAATAATTAGGTAGTTACATGTAAAAAACTAACTCAATATTTCTGATAGGCCTGTTGGTCTAGTGGTTAGTGACCCTGACTGCTATGCCGGAGGTCGTGGGTTCGATTCCCACCCAGGACAAATGTTTGTGTGATGAGCACGATCATTTGTTCTGTGTCTGGGTGTAATTTATCTATAATATTTATGTATTTAGAAATATATAAGTATGTTTATCAGTTGTCTAGTACCCATAACATAAGCTCTGCTTAGCTTGGGACTAGATGGCGTTGTGTGATAGTTGTGGAATATCATTATATTATATTATTCAAGGAATTTTGGAATAGAAATTTTCCATCCCAAAATTCCTTGAACACAGACGCATTTCGTAATAAGAAGCAAAACCATGCCCATTTTTTTTCAAAAATAACGACGTCTCTTATTTACGACAAAATAAAATCCGTTTATTTTTCGTGAATATAGACTCAAGTTACATAAAGTCGGTATAAAATACAATATCATAAGCAATCACCCATTTTTATTCAAAAATACAAGCGTAAATAGAAATGAGACATAAAAAGATACTTACTTTTATCAGGAACAACGACGGATCACTAAATGTGTCACTATTCTTGAAAAAAAATCAACAATTGTTGCAACCAAACTGTAAATACGTCGGTATTTTCGAGAATTGTGAAATGTTGTCATTGGCTCAACTGAGATGAGCCTTTATTTGTGATTACGCTTCGAGTGTTTTGTCTCAAGTGAATAATGACGCTGTCTTTTTCTAACGAAAGCTAGCGCGAAATTGGCGTTGCGTCTCTGTTCACGATAAAATATCAAAGATTTATGATTGTTTGGCATACAGAATTCAATTTGACAGAATTTTGAATTACGTCGATATTCTCGCAAACCAACGATTTGTCAGTGGATTAAATTTGCTTTAATAAAGTTGGTGATGATTTTAAATAAGAATAAAATTCTGCTCTAGTTTTTTTTATTGTTATCTTTGTTAACAACATCGCCTTTAGAACTGGAACCGTAAGTGTTTCTATCAGACGTCCACAATTTCAAAACAAAAAAAATACTCTTTCTACCGGGGCATTTGTACCAGGTATACATAAAATATATTCGATTAAAAAAAAATTATGTTGAAGATTGTTGACTTTGAATACTTCCATCCAACGATTTACGGGACAATTTTGTGTCCCGGAGCTTTATTTGGGGACAATGGGACAGGTGACCGAGAAAAGGGACAGTCCCGTTCAAAACGGGACGTATGGTCACTTTACCTATAACCCGGCGACGGCTCCGTGGCGCAGTGGCTTAGCAATCAGTTGTTGCGCTGGGGGCCGCGGGTTCGAATCCCGCACGGAACAAATATTTGTAAGGCCTACAAATAATTGTTCCGGGTCTGGATGTTTGTCCTAGCGCAATTTATGTTTGTAAACTGCCTCCACGACTCTCATTCTATATTACTCTCACTCTGCGAAACATCCTATTTATTTGTTTATTCTTTATTGCACCAAATATTTGTACAAAAGGCGAGCTATCTATTTACCTATAGTGAGTAGGTATCTTTTAAACACAATTTTCAATGCTTCATTTTTAATATATAATTAATTATAAAATTTCATAATTAGATAATATATGAGAATACATAATTCTAATGTAATGCAACTAATATACCGAATAAAAAAATTAAAATATATTTATCGTTGTACGCTGTGTGTATTTCCATAAAATAGTTTATTGATGTTGGAAAAATATTACGTCCGTACAGTAGGTGGCGTCTTCACATTTACGCGATCCTATATTGTAGCGAGTCGACGCGCCACACCAAATGCTCAAGGTCGTTTGCATGGAGTAGCCCCTTAATACACAAAATCGCACCACTTTTACGTATCAAAGTCCACTTCAAACCATTATTTAAACAATAATACACGAGCAGCAAACCGCCGCCGGTCAATTTCCCGCCAAAACTCCTAAATCAACTGCGCATGCGAGAACACATAGAGTAGTACACATTTTTTGTTTAGAAAGGCTTCTGTAGTACGTAGTACATATAACTCAATGATACGAACCTTTTGAAGTCTCATCATTATTATCACAATCATCACAAGCAAATTTTGATACTTCCACCATCAGACGCTTTGTAGTCGTTTTTTGTCTGCGTTCCATTTAAAATTATTTACGAGTATAATCTGTTAATTTTAATTTCAAAAATAAAAATTATCAGATTATAAATACACAACATTAATTCGTCAATTTACTTGTTTTATTTTTAGGGTTTAGTTTTAACTTCATTATCGTATTTGGTTTTAATATATATTTAGAAATAAATGAATCAATCCTGAAGTTTCATGTTGTTGTTTTGAAAGTAATTAAAAGTTGAACGATAAAGCTGGGCAAGCAGATGCCAATCGCAGTTTCAAGCGGTTCCTGAGGCAGATGGCAGATATGTCTTCCGAGGAAATTTATATATTATATTTATTACAAAAATTATTTGTCTGACATTAGAATAAAACTAGTGTTAAATATATACTAAACTTTTTTCAAAAGATATCCGCAGTAGAGCAGAGCAACCGACGTAGTCCAACGTAGTAAGTAGAAGTGGCAATGGGCCAGCCACATAGCTCGAAGAACCGACAACCCATGTAAACCACAGAATACATGTAACCTGACGGGAAGAACGAAAACTTCATACAATAAAAATGCCAACAGCTTGCGACACTAGCGCGTCAGTTTTTGATCCATGAACTAACAGATGAGAATGTGTGCGTGTATATGTATAATGCGCATTGCCCACCCCCGCATTCAATATTCTATTTTTAATCATAATATATTACTATTTCCATTCCAATTTTCTACGAATGTAGAAATTACATTCTAAATTAGTAAAAAATTGGAACGGAAATAGTAATAAATGAATAACATATTGGAAATTTTAAATATTTAATAACACAAACCTTAAGAGGAAGATTAAAGTTAACAATTAGCTATGCATTTGCATTGGTACATAAGTAGAAAATTGGAATGGAACACGGTTAATAGTTTATCAGAAATAAAACAATTATTTTTATAGAGATTTAAATATATTATTGACTAGTAATATTATAGACACAGAAATAAACTTGGGCACTCAATTTTAGATGATTATAGACGCATCTTAGAACACACCATTTTCAGTAATCCATTATTATTCGTCTTCGAGATCATCATTAAGTAAAACAACTCTAATAAATCACCATAAATTAAATATTCTTCACTGGTTAGTAACACCACACTTAAGTCATTTTTCTACGAAATATACTAAATCGACATCAGTTTTGAATTAGGCTTAGAATAGTTAAACAAAACTAACTCCATTTAATTTGAAAATGATTTGAAACATTCCCGTTTAAAATAATGTATAATTGATGTAAAATAGACTTTGAAACTTGTTCTTTTCTTAATTTTATGAATGTGTAATAAATAATAATCTAGTTTACGTTTTTATTTCACAACAGCCATAGATACATTTATATTTTCGGCTACAGAGCTTGTTGCACAGAGTAATCAGTTCAGTCAGACATAAAAATAATCGGAACGTATAATTTAATTTATACTTTCATGGATTAAACAACTTTTATTTGTTATGTATATTACAAAATATATAGTTTATAATTTATAAGATAAGTAAAAATAATTTTAATGGGCAGGTGACAAAGATGCAAAAATAAAAGTTCCTAAACTGTAATTGAAATACAATGCGTAACATGGTTCAATAGTGATTTCTGTGTCTTGCGTATAGCGCTGTCTCTGTTTCGCTTATTTTGCCTGATGTTTGCATCGGCTCCATAGAGACTTGACCCCCCATGATGTAAACGAAAGGTTCTCGAGTGGCAGCCTCGTACCGGCAGACGAAGTGTAAGGCGGCTTCCTACTAGATTGAGTGTCGAGTGCAGGTGGCTCATGACCGTGAATTGGTATTCATCGTGAGAGGCCTATGTTCAGCGGTTGACTTGTGAAGGGCTGTAATTATGAATGATGATGATGATCTGCCAAGCCAAGCCAAGTCGAGCAAAAAAGCGCCACGGCCGTACCATCCTTTTCTCGAAGCAGTTCAGGCCACTTTCGAAACCCTATAACTTTGTTGTGGATAAAACTAGAAGCCTGAATTGACCAAGTAAAAATGTCTACTTCAAAGTATATTTCAAATTTTATTAAATTTGGACTAGTAGTTTAATAATTATAACTAGTCAAAGTTTCTTAATTTTATCACTCACTGACTGACCGATCATCAAAACTCTAATTCACTTCTAGTAGACATAGAAGCTTCAAATTTGGAATACAATTATTGTTTAATATATAAATTAAGGAAAAATTAAAATATTTTGCAATTTCGGTCCAGTTTTTGAGATACACCAACTGCATAATTAACTTTGTAATCCCATAAAAATATATAGGATTACAAAGTTATATTTGCAGTGAATGAATCAGTGTACAGTAGAAACTCGATTATCCGGCCCTCAGTTATACGGATTCGCGATTATCCGGACTATCAACCGCAACCAATTAAATAATTAAGTCATATTGAGCCAAGTTACAAAATGTTTAACATAATATGTTCTACAATTGGCGGAACTTTTAGAAGACGCTTTGTATTGTTGGTTTTTACAAAAACGATCAACTGGTCGACCGATATCTGGCCTGGCCCTTTGCTCTGTGAAAAAGCATTACAGTTAAATAAAAAAAATATGTGGCGATGAATCGTTTGTCGCAAGTAAAAGATACAGAAAGATACAGATTTAAATCTTGTCATGGAATTCGTGAGTTGGAAATACAAGGTGAAAAAATGTCAGCTAATGTAGATGCAGCAAACTCTTTCAAAGATGATTTTAAGAAGAAATTGGATGAAAATAACTAAAATTTGGATTTTGTTTATAATGCTGATGAAACCGGATTAAACTGGAAGTCATTACCTTCAAAATCTTTAGCTTCTAGACGAGAGAAATCAACTCCAGGATATAAAACTAGCAAAGAGCGAGTAACAATATTACTTTGAGCTAACGCTACCGGGACCCATAAAATACCTTTGCTCCTCATCCGAAAATCAAAAAAACCCAGATGTTTTAAAAATATCAGGGCGCCCATAATTTATTAAAATTAAAAGAGCGAATGAGTGAACTCTGAAATATTCATTGACTGAAACGACAACCCTTTTATCCCTGAAGTAAAAAAAGACAAAACGAAATTGGCAAAGAAGGAAATTAATGTAGAAGTCGTTTTATAATTTTTTAAGGAAATAAATTTAAAGGACTGTTGTTTCATAGTTGTAGACGCGTGGGATTTGATTGAAAGGAAAACTTTAAACAGGGCTTGGAACAGAGTACTTAATTGGGAGAAAGAAAATTTAATAACCAATACGGGTGATTCTATGTTGAATGATACAAATGAGCTAATGTTAAAGATACAAATATGCCAGGATTGTGACGATAATGGTATGAAAGAGTGGGTTACTTGTGATATTAATGATCAAGGCTTTCAGAGTATGTCGGATGGCGAAATCGTAGAAAACATATTGCAAATAAATGAACAGCAAGAAACGTAAGAAGATGAAACAGAAGAAAATCTAGACGTGGAAAATGATGTAGGACCATTTCATGATTAAGCACTTCAGGCCCTAGAAAAAGTTCTTAAGTGGCTTAAAAAAACAGAGAATGATACTGTGAGTTTACTACAGCTGAAACGAATTTGTGGTATAGCAGCAATGAAGAGAAAAAGTGGCTAACGTAAAATGACAATTACCAACTATTTTAAACCAAATTAAACTTTTATTTCATGATTACCAAATGCAAATTACCAAAATAATTCATGATTGAGGCTGCAGTATTTTAATATGTTTGTGTAATCTAATAAAATATGTATGTATAAATAAGTGCAACATACGACGTTGGCAAATGTATCTCTTAATAATTTCTTAATAAACATTGATTGAGAGGTTCTATGGGCAGCTGTACACGTCATCGTTGGAGCCACACGCAAGTGTGAGTAACGATCCAAGAGCGAGTCTTATCCGACACTATTCCGAAGATATCCCGGACGTCAGTCTGAGCGAGATTAGAATGGCTCTCCAACACCTTAAAAACGGCAAGGCCCCAGGCGAGGATGGAATTACAGCGGAGCTTCTGAAAGCGGGTGGAAGACCGGTACTTGAAGTCCTTCAGAAGCTCTTTAATTCCGTCCTCCATGGTGGCATTACACCGGAGGCGTGGAGCAGAAGTGCGGTGGTCTTGTTCTTCAAGAAAGGTGACAACGCTCTCTTGAAGAACTACAGACCGATTTCCCTTCTGAGCCGCGTCTACGTGCTGTTTTCGAGAGTCATTACGAATCGTCTCGCGCGCAGACTTGACGACTTCCAGCCTCCCGAACAAGCCGGTTTCCGAAAGGGCTTTAGCACCATAGACCACATACATACCCTACGGCAAATTGTACAGAAGTCCGAAGAGTACAATTTGCCACTATGTCTGGCGTATGTGGACTATGAGAAAGCCTTTGATTCCGTCGAAATTTGGGCGGTGCTGCAGTCCCTTCAGCGGTGCCAAGTTGACTGTCGGTATATCGAAGTCCTGAAGTGTTTGTACAGTAGAGCTACGATGGCTATCCGAGTACAGAACCAGAGTACGAAACCTATCCAATTGCAGAGAGGTGTAAGACAGGGTGACGTTATATCCCCGAAACTCTTCACCGCTGCATTGGAAGATGTTTTCAAGCTTCTGGACTGGAAAGGATACGGAATTAACATCAATGGCGAGTACATCACTCACCTTCGATTTGCCGACGATATAGTCCTCATGGCAGAATCGCTGGAGGACCTAAGCACCATGCTCAATGACCTCAATAGTGTCTCCCAACGAATAGGTCTTAGAATGAACATGGACAAAACAAAGATCACGTTTAATGTCCATGTCACACCTATGCCGGTAGTTGTTGGGAGCACTAAGCTCGAAGTTGTTGACGAGTATGTTTACCTGGGACAAATAGTCCGACTAGGTAAGTCCAACTTCGACCGAGAGGTCAATCGACGGATTCAACTCGGCTGGGCAGCGTTCGGGAAGCTACGATACATCTTCTCGTCAGAAATACCTCAAAACCTTAAAACAAAATTGTACAACCAGTGCGTGTTGCCAGTGATGACTTACGGAACTGAGACGTGGTCCTTCACTGCTGGCCGTATGAGGAAGCTCAAGGTCGCTCAGCGAGCTATGGAGAGGGCTATGCTCGGAGTTTCTCTGCGTGATAAACTTAGGAATGAGGATATCCGCAGTAGAACCAGAGTAACCGACATAGCCCAACGGATTAGTAAGCTAAAGTGGCAGTGGGCCGGCCATATAGCTCGAAGAACCGACAACCGGTGGGGAAGAAAGGTTCTCGAGTGGCAGCCTCGTACCGGTAGGCGAAGTGTAGGGCGTCCCCCCACAAGATGGAGTGACGACCTGGTAAGACATGCAGGAAGTCGATGGATGCAGGTGGCTCAGGACCGTGCTTTGTGGCATTCTTTGGGGGAGGCCTATGTTCAGCAGTGGACTTGTGAAGGGCTGTAATGATGATGATGATGATGAAACATTGATTTTCGTTGACATGTATTTGTTGTTTTTAATAAACACATAACATTATGTATATATGTACTATATGCACAAAATCCGCTTTCTTCATACATTCGATTATCCGGACTTTCGATTATCCGAATCCCTAACGACAACAATTAGGCCGGTTAATCGAATTTCCACTGTACCTATATATGTATCATATAATGGAATAATAGATGTAGGTAGGTACCTAGGGGTCACTGTAGAAGCGTGCTCGTCGCGACCCCTGCCAGCCCTTTTCAGGGCTGCAATTCTACTTAGCTGCGCACCCATGTCAACGAGGGTTAGGGCGTCCCCCCAAGGCGACGCACACCAGCTCGTCCCCGTTGGTGTGGAATGCAGCGCGCAAAGCGGCGATGGGGACCGCCACCCGTCACGCACAGCCCGACACGGCGGAAGGTGGAGGACAGAGTGCAGAGTTGGCACGTGGAATGTTAGAGGAGGCATGAAGGATAAGATGAATGAGTTGATTGAAATAATGAAAGAAAGAGAATTAGGTGTCGTGTGTATGTCGGAGACCAAACGGAAGGGCAGTGGTACTGAAGAGCTCCCTGGCGGGGCGTTAGCTCTATGGTCCGGAGTCCCGGAGAGCGAGAGCGCCCGCCAGGGAGTGGGGGTGCTGCTGTCGTCTCGGTTGGTCGATGTTATGACTGAATATAAGGTTGTGAACTCAAGACTTCTCTGGGTTCGCTTTAAATTGGGACTGACGAAGTTATTCCTTTTGGCTGTTTATGCGCCGGTAGCTTCGTCGTCCAGGGCTGAGCTGGAGGAGTTTTGGGAGAATGTAAGAGAAGTTCTAGATTTGTCTAGGGGAAACGAAAGAATTGTTGTATGTGGTGATTTGAATGGATGGGTTGGTACCGCTCGACCAGGGTACGAGTCGGTGCTTGGAAAGTTTGGCGATAGAAGGGTTAATGATGCTGGCAAGCTTATACTGGCGGTATGCAAGGAAAAGGGTCTTCTTGTGACAAACACTATGTTTAATCACAAGAAGATCCATATGTATACTAGAGAAAGTAAGAATGAGAAAAGTATGATCGATTTGTTCCTGGTGGATGACCGATTGCGAAAACAGGTGATGGATACGCGAGTGTTCAGGGGTGCTGACCTGGGAACGGATCACTATCTAGTGATTACTAGATTTAGGGGTCTGTTCGCGGGTTGGCGCTACCGGACGGCAGTAACAGAACCACAGTCGGTCTGTCGCATCCGAAGCTGGAAGCTTCAGGAAGCGGATACTAGGGACAAATATCATGCGAGGGTAGCCGAAAAGTTTGACAACATCGATGGCAGAAAAGAATGTGTTGAAAGAACATGGCAGAACCTTAGGGATGGAATGGTAAGTGCAGCGGAAGAAGTGTGTGGAACGATTAAAAGAGGCAGTAGTAAAAGAAGAGATGCATGGTGGAATGATGAAGTGAAAGAAGCTGTAAAGAAGAAGAAGAAAGCATGGTTAGACTACTTGGCCTCTAGTAATGATAAGGATATGAGAGAGAAGATGAAAGAAAGATATAAGCTGCAGAAAGTTCACACGAAAGCATTGATTGAGGAAGTGCGTGAAAGGTGTAGAATGGAAGCGGACGAAAGGTTGCCGCACAACTTTAAGGAGAACTCCAAACTCTTCTGGAAAGAGGTTGGAAGGACCCGAAGTGGTGCGACGGCCTTAAGAATGAACAAAGTGCTTTCGAGAACTAATGACGTCCTCTCAGAAAAATCGGACGTCATGCAGCGATGGAGCGAATTTTATAGGGAAATGTATGCGTGTGATGATCTTAGTGAGGGATCAGGGGATGACGTCGAGACTGGTACGCCAGACCCAGACCTCGATGACACTGAGGTCATCAGTATGAAAGAGATTGAACGTGCGATTCGAAGTTTGAAATGTGGTAAGGCTGCGGGACTAGACAGAGTTACTGCTGAAATGGTCAAGTATGGTAGGCCTCGCGTCTGGGACAGCTTTCATCTGCTGTGCAATTTGTGCTGGCGGACGGGGGATGTCCCGGATGATTGGCGATCCGCAGTCATTGTGCCTTTATATAAAGGTAAAGGTTCACATTTTGACTGCGGGTGCTATCGGGCGATCAGCTTGACTAGTTTAGCAAGTAAAGTTTATTCGAAGGTTTTGACACGTAGGATGCAAGAGAAATCGGAAAGATTTCTATGGGAGGCACAATGCGGATTTAGACCTGGAAGAGGATGCACGGATCAAATGTTTTCTCTCCGCATGATCACGGAAAAGCTTCTGGCTGCTAACCAGAAGATTTTCTGTGCTTTTGTGGATCTTGAGAAAGCATTTGATAAGGTTGTAAGGAAGAAAATGTGGGAACTGTTGCCGGGGTATGGTGTGGATGGTCGATTGCTAAGGGCTGTGCAGTCACTTTACTGTGACTGTAAAGCCTGTGTGCGGGTAGGGCATGACCTGTCACCCATGTTTAGCGTCCAAACGGGCGTAAAACAGGGTTGTGTCATGTCTTCCTGGCTGTTCATACTGTATCTCGACAGCTGTTTACAGAAACTGAAAGATAGCTGTTTGGGTGTGAAATTGGGTGACATTAAAGTAAATTGTCTGCTGTATGCTGATGATGCAGTGCTTATTGCACCATCAGAGGCAGAACTGCAGGCATTAGTCACGTGTATGAAAGAGGAATGTGAAATTAAAGTTCTCCGCTTGAATGCTAATAAAACTAAGGTTCTGGTATTTGAAAGGGACGAAGAGAGAACGAAGTGTGAAATATGGGTAAATCAGGAATGTCTAGAACAGGTAAATGAAATTGTATACTTGGGGAGTGCTTTTAGCCGGGATGGAAGATGTGATTTAGATGTGGACAGGCGTGTCGCTGCCGGGAACAAAGTCAATGGTGCCCTGACTGCGTTAGTCAAAAAGCAAGGCGTAGTGAAGAGTGCACGCCTTGCAATACATAACGCAGTGTTGGTACCGACTTTGTTATATAGCAGCGAAACCTGGGTATGCCAGAAGAAGCATAAAAGCAAGTTGAATGCAGTGGAGATGCGATCTCTTCGTAAAATGTGCGGCGTTACCATGGCCGACCGAAAGCGAAACGAAGAGATTCGCAATATGGCAGGTTTGAAAGATGACCTTATCACAAAAATTGATAAGGGCGTGCTTCGATGGTTTGGGCACGTTGAGCGAATGAGTGAAGACCGAATGGTGAAGAAAATATATAGCGCGAAAGTTAATATTAAAAGGTGTCGAGGTAGACCGAGACTAACTTTCGAAGACCATGTGAGCAAATTGCTCGAAGAGGGGAGGGTCAAGAGTACTCGGATACCTAGACGTGCATGTATGAAGAAGATGATGAATCTGAAAGAAGCGAAAGAGGTATGTAAG
This sequence comes from Parnassius glacialis, assembly GCA_033319125.1. NCBI lineage: Eukaryota > Metazoa > Arthropoda > Insecta > Lepidoptera > Papilionidae > Parnassius > Parnassius glacialis. Next base: position 34,681,167 of record JAVANC010000021.1, read on the forward strand.
GATCGTGACGCTTGGCGATCTGTTCTCTCTGGCTACCCCGTCAGGGATTGTGCGTGACGATAAGTAAGTAAGTAAGTAAGTAAGATAGGTACCTAGATATAACTATCTACAAAAAAAAATGAGATGCCATCAAAAACATAACTTGTAAAAAAAGCCAAGTCTCGCAACTCCTTTCTTCTACCGTAAAAAGTTATGAGATCCATGTATGTAATACCAAGTCGGTTAATTTATTGAGTCCCTACTTAAGGGTCCTTCTGTCTTGAGTTATTACGTAATTAGCTAACCTAACAAAATCTTATAGTGACCATATCAATATCAAAAATCTTGTATGTTTATATATGTGATACATACATGGATCACATAACTTTTTACGGTAGAAGAACTGAGTTGCGAGACTTGGCTTTTTTTACAAGTTATGTTTTTGATGGCATACCTTTTACTAATCATAAGGATTTTCTTAATTCAATATACCTATTCATCCGTTCTATTATTTATTTCATATTTATTTGTTTAAAAATAAATAATTTGTAATAGTTTTAATTATTGTCCATTTTAGAGGTCTTTTTATTTACTTTCATAAATGAAAATGCCAGTATACTTTACGCAACCCAAATAATCGTTTCCACAAATACTGTATGCAGCGATTTATTCAAATTTAATTAAATAACATAACAAAACATACTACAAAATATATTATAAATGTATAGATGATAAGTAATTCTCGAGTAATTTGTAATGTCGGTAGAGCCTTACTGCAGCAATATTATGGATGTAGCACGAATGTGTCGGTTCGACCAAGGAAGAATCATGCTCTCATGATCAGTGATATTCTCACCGTAAAATAGCAGCTTAATTCTACTTTGTTTCATATGTTGAGTGTGGAGAACTTCGAGACCTTTTTTACTGGAAAAAGAGGCATTCTAACTTAAGTCCTACGCCGAGACAACTCAGCTTTTTTATTCTTAATCGAGGAAAGATAAAGATGTCTATGGGCCACAGGATTCACTTACTATGAGGCGGACTGTGTACTCGTTCGTCATCCTTATTCTGTAAACCGTGTAGTGGCGGTGTAAGAATATCCACTACCCCATATCGTCCCGAAGGTGTCGTAAGAGGCGACAGAGGGAAATAAAACAGGAGATGAGTAGTATTTTCCTGATAATAACTCTAAATAAAAAAAACTGCGGTTGCCAACTTGCTTGCCCAGCGTAGCATCTATGGTAAAATTCCCCCATGAGGAAATCTATTAGGGAGGCCGATATTCGGCAGTGTACTTTTATAGGCTGTAATAGACGGATGGATAGATACTATAAAAATCTATAGGGGAGAGGGGGGCATAATGGGGACGTTAAGGAAAATACACAGTAAAATAATCAACGCAATGTATTTATTAATTAAATCTAATGACAACACTTTAATTACTTTTTAAACTATCATTTGGCATAGAATTTGGTTATGTAAATAATTATATGACGTTATAATTTTAATTTTTTGAAACTATAACGAAAACCCCATCGTGCCCCAGGGTAGGGGCAGTATGGGGTACGTATTTATTTTGCGTCACAGTACAAGCAGATGTGCATTTCTTCTGTATTGTTGTCGTCTACACCAGCACAAGCTGTATGAGCCCACCGTCCACATAGTTGACAAGCTACCCAACCTTCCGAAGACTTTAAATAAGTGTGGTTCACGTCAAGGCAGTACAGGCACATGGTATCCTCGTCGGTATTCTCTACACCAGAGGGAGCTTTTTGGGTCTTCTGTTTCTTAGAGTTCTTCTTTAATTTGGGGTCATTTGGATTAGAACACTTCTTTGTCCTCTTAAGTTGGTACCCCATCGTACCCCGTAGCCATGTAGCCCCGTTATGCCCCAATTCTCACATTAATTAAAATAACAAACCAAATAAAATGAGTGACGGTTAGAGTATTTTTGTTCAAAACATATCAATAAGTAATTTATCTGCAAAAGCAAAATAAATACATGATAGCAGTGACATTAACACTTACCTTTTTATATGCGTATTCGTAGTCACTCAAAATTACATAAAATTACGTTGAAAATCGTTCTTTGTTTTAAAAATCAAACGCGCGCAGTTTAATCGCCGGTCACTGTCAGCCTAAAGAGAGATACAAAATAGCTACCTATTAGCGAAAACAAAACACATCTAGAGCTTATAGTTTTTGGTAAGTGTGGGTGGCCCCGTCATGCCTCGCATCCCCGTCATACCCCCCTAACCCCTATAAGGGGAAATTTTGGGGCATTATATGAATTTACCACTGCGGTTCATTTCAAAAGTTACGTAAGTTTAAATCTATTAAACTAAAGTGTGATGTTTATATGTTAGCCTATTAGATTTAAACTTCGAAATACGTGTCTAGAATCTTATTACTACATAATATACAACTGAAAAATATCTGTCATTTTATGCTGGCCCTCTTTCCTAAGGATTAATAAAAGTAAAAGTTTATTTACATAATATTTGTTTATGTTATTGAAACCATAGGCTTTCGGTCTGAAAGCGAATCGTTTCGTAAACTTCCTTATGACGTCATTGTCCATGTTTTAGACCTACACTTTTGGAGGTGAGCACTGTTACTGCGCGCCTGTGTTTTAGCTTCTTGCGACGCAGTGCTAAAAGGGTCTGCCTACAGCCAGACCTCTACGGACTAGAATAGCATATTCTATATTCAATATAGATTACAAGAAGACCTATTGAAAGTTATTGTAATGTCACAAAGCCACGCTGCAGCTATATAATGGAACAGTATGAATAGGCCTTGAATTTCTGTTTGCCAGTGTGTGTTGGTGAAATAAATATGGTCCTTTATTTGATCTATGTATATCTAAGTATATGTTATCGTGGCGGTGTTATAAGGTCTACTATCACTTATCGTCCCGTGGGTGTCTTAAGAGACGACAAAGGAAAATAAACCAGAATACGGGCAGCAGCGGTTTTCTAATAACAAGTACGGGTATGAAATAAAATATGGTTGCCAACCCGCCTGCCAAGCGCGGCAACCATAACAATTATCTCCCCTATGATGGCATCTATGGAGTAGGCCTGCTGTCAGCAGTGGACTTTTGGTATGCTATAATCGTAACGGAAAGGGTAAGTAAAATTTTGATTGTTTTCACCAGTTTTTCTTTAGAAAAGCAAGCCTTTTAATATTTTATTTAAAGATACCAAAAAGACAACTTTAGTGAAGGATGACCCTACTAAAGTATGATTTAAACTAATACCGTGATAATGCAACTTTGCGCATAGGTCAACTAACTACTTGGTCTGATCAGGAACCTAGCCACTGCCTCGCGGGCACTTCAAACACAGCTTAATGATTGATTGACGGCTCCGTGGCGCAGTGGCTTAGCAATGAGTTCCTGCGCTGGGGGGCGCGGGTTCGAATCCCGCACGGAACAAGTATTTGTATGGCCTACAAATAATTGTTCCGGGTCTGGATGTTTGTCCTTGTGCAATTTGTGTTTGTAAACTGCTTCCACGATACAGGAGAAATTCCCAGTGTGGGGGTAACGTTTTTAAAAAAAAGAAGAAAGAAAAGAAAGATTTATTATGAATTTTCCTCTGACTAGAGATACTATACGGGCCAGTCTCCGAACTTATCACCTAAGCGTTTGATCAGATTAGTTTATATTAGGACAAATACCTGTATCAAATACAGATACAAGTATTTGTCCTAATATAAACATATTAGGACAAATACCTGTATCTGTATTTGGTGTTTGCGTGTACACTTACGGCACTGGAAGAAATGCGCAGTTATTATCTTCGCCTTATTCGAAAGTAGTCTGCGTTGTCAATGTTAGCCATTAGAAAACAGTTTAAAAATTTAGCGCGATGATAGCTTCCTTATATTATTCCTATGATAAGCTTTTTTCCCTGACACTACCTGCCAATCCTAAACATCCTTCATTCCAAACATATTCAAAGGGATTAATTATAGCGAGTTTCTGTAAAGAACGCTGCACGTTCTACATATTATTAAACTCGTCGGTCTTCTAATCTAGCTACTACATTGTAATGAAACAGTAAACCCTTTTTGTAAAATGTGAATCTAAGCCCCCAGCTAGAATTCAATTTGCAATTAATATAGATGTAGCACATAGGTAACAGAAAATATAAACGCTATCAAAATAGCTCACTTTACACGGATCTACTAACGAGCTGTCAGAGTTTCGGGTTTATCTTATTCTGACACAATATTCTGACTTAATTACAGAGACCGTATTCACACAATACTTAACACACGCTTTCATGTTGGCTTTGAGAAAGCGACAATTGTGTAATTTAAGAGGCTCTTTTTACAACTGTCTTATTATTACATTACGACTACGGCGAAACCTGTCTGTCAAAGTCAAGTCAAAGCCGTTTTCCTCTGAAAGGATTTCACGTAGATGATTGAAATTTTGCATAGTTATATTAGATTAAGGTTACCCAAATACAACTATGCTTTTTTATTTTATTTTAAAATTGGATAATTTTAGACTCGAGGGTATTGCAGTTTTAAATACAATTACTATAAATATTAATCTCCACATTAATGAAAATAAGAAAAAAAATATTGCCCTAAGAATGAAAAATGTATTAATTATAATGAGGATATTACCACACTTATCCTGAATAAAGAATTATATTGTGTCGAACCTAATTCATTAATAGAAATGTTAATACAAAGGGTGTCGAAATCACTAGAAGAATATAAAATTGTTCAAACCTTTTCCAAATTCCAAAGCATGCCTCCCTAAGGAATGCCACAAAGCACGGTCCTGAGCCACCTGCATCCATTGACTTGTAAGAGTTATTAATTGTGGCATTTGCGTTGTATTATAAATAGAAACAAAATGCAATTAAAACTACAATCTGATCCATAAAATAAAGTTTTAAAAATATTTTACCTAAGGCATTAGTACTTGCAAAAATTTAATAAAAAAATAGAACTAAACTACGAAAGACATTTTAGTAAATTGTAATTGTCGTTGTTAGAGAAATAAAACGTTCTTTTTCCTTTTTTAACCGACTTCAGAAAGCAGGAGGTACTCAATTCGACTGTATGTTTTTTATGTGTTACCTCATAACTTTTTTCTAGGTAAACCGATTTCGATGATTCTTTTTTTATTTGAAAGCTGGTTCTTCTCAGATCGTCCCATAGAAATCAAGGATTAAGGTCTGACCAGTAACAGTTTTTGAGTTATCCTTAATAATTTATTTTGAAGTCGGTTGTCCAAAATTTTTAATTTTACCACTTGTTTCAAGAAAATTTATTAGAGTTTTGTTCTTTTGTAAGTATGAGGTATGTATTAAATTTTAAAACAAATTGTAGGTCAGCAAGATTTCAAGATATTTTCTAAGGTGCACGTAAACAGCATCGTCGTACAAGGCACGTGGGAAATCTGAACTTAAAGTTTTGGCAGAGGACGTTAGATAAACACGATACGCTCTCGTATTTTACATATTGTATAAGCTATCTGTTTTCGTGATCAAAAGGTTAATTGCCTTATATAATAATATACTATAAGAATTTTGGGGTAAAAATAAAGTACTATGATAGCCTACCCACCCACTACCGCGCACAGAAGACATCTTACTTTTGAGAGGGGAGAGTACGCCGCGCTGCACCAATGCGTGATACATACTCCAATTATTTTTAACTACTCAGATATACAGAATGCTTTATGATATTTTTGTTCATGGCAGGGGATGTGGTCAGTTCTTAAAACAGTATTTACATTACACTAGTGCGATATCGGTTTGCTGACGCTATAAAATTTACAGCGAACGCTCATCCGTGTAAGTACAGTTTCGCGGATCAAACTTGAAGTAAAGTTATGGAAAATTTTATTTGTGAGATAGTGAGGATGATGATTGCTTTGTCTTTCATCACACTTATAATATAAAATAGAAAACTTGGTAAAGGTAGTGATGATGAATGTGGCGTAAGGAAGAAATACTTAGATTTACTAAGTGATAGGACTAATTTTCTATCTCGGAATGCGTCTGGCAATAAATCTTCGCGTCTACTATATAATAACAGGTTATGAGGCATTATGTTCGAATCCCCAAAGGGGACAACGCATCTGTAGTTTACTTACTTAGAAGTTGCTGCAAAGAGTGCAAGCAAGTGCAAGACTGTATGTTCGTTTGTCACTTAAGTTTTATAAAAAAATATAAGAGACTTTTTTGGCAAATCAATAATATTATGGTGATCATAATCATGTGCATTTGTGGGTTAAGTTTGATTAACATGTTAACTGGATTACTGTATGTCTAATAGCCAGGAATTAACAATCAATTAATTACAAGTCTAGCATGCATAATTAATATTATCTAACCAATCATCGTTTATATACACACATATTTGATGCGATTTGATTAATTAGGAGTGTTGCCGAGTGGTAGCGGCGAAGCAAAAATCGTACATTGTCCATGTCATCTCGTCCCTAAGGTGCCTGCAGAGGCGAATAATTTTTAATAAATGAACATAGACCTCTTCTTTAGATAGCCACTTCGACACGTTCGGTTTTGCAATAGTTGCTATGCTTATCAGGTGAGTTGACAAACGAATTTATTATCTTCGGTTGTTATCAGGAAGATACTACTGCCCATTTCGTTTCAGTTATTGTGTTAGATGTAAATACTGAGACCGACAAGATTGGTACCCTAATCCTAATTATTCCTATACCCTAATTGGTTCCATAGGTACCTTAACAGGTGACTACGAAAAATTTCAAAAAATCTCATGACCTCAATGAATGTTTTGCGTCAGCATAAATAAAAAAAAATACATTTTTTGTGAATATAATGTTGCAGGCTAAATCAAATTCAGGTTAGCCCTACCTTAAAATTTAAAGCATGAGCATTAATTTACTAATATGTATGAACTACGGAATTTATGATAGTTGTACTCCCTAAAGTTTATCTATAGAGGTAACATCACCGAGAAAGTGATATAATTTTATTGTAACGACAAGCAAAGCTCGGTTACCCAAGTGTATATCTACAACTGTTATATGAATAGAATGATTTTTATTCAATATTGATTATTACATAATACTTATTGAAAGTCATTTTTTATTTACCACTTATAAAGAAGAAAGAAACTTGTATTAGGTCCTTACATATGAAATTGGCGTTTGTACGGGAGAAATATAAAGTCATTTTTTTTTTGTAAAAGATATTTAATAAATCAAAGTATGCACCGTTGTTATCTCTGCACTTTTGCCATCTCATAGGTAGTTTATTGATCCCTTTACTAAAAAAACCATGTGGGCGAGAATCAATAAACTCTTTGAAGGCGGTTTGGACTGCCGTATCGTATAGTTGAATTTTTTTCCTTGTAAGAAGTTGTCCAAATTCCTGAAAAAGTGGTAATTTGTTGGAGTAAGGTCAGGGGAGTACGGTGGATGTCGCAGACATTCCAATTGTAGATCATTTAACTTAGTGGTTGTTTGTTGTGCAGTGTGTGGTCTTGCGTTGTCGTGAAGCAGCAGTGGTCTAGAGCGATTGACCAATCTCGGTTGTTTAGCAGCTAGTTCTTCCTTCATGGTTTGCAGTTGCTGACAATAGATATCTACCGTAATCGTTTGGTCAGATTTTAGAAAGCTGTAGTGAAGGACACCGGCGCTAGTCCACCAAACACTCACAAGTAACTTTTTCTGAATCAATTTTCGTTTAGGGCAGGATTTGGCTGGGTCTCCAAGGTTCAGCCATTGCGATGAGCGCTTCCTATTATTAATCCTTTGAGCTGTTTCTGCAGCACTGGTGCCACAGTAGAACTCGTATTCGTAAATATACCGATATTTCATGTTTTCCATTGTGCGGTAATAAGCGACGCCAAAGAAAAAAATAACGAGGAAAAAACAAATGAATGTTTTCAAAACTCAAATGTACCAGCTAAATTAATTTATAAATTTGAATTTGGAATTCTTAACCAAAGGGGAGATATTTCAGATCAAAGTGGTTAGTACGACAAAACGCTAATTTCATATGTAAGGACCTAATATTAGTATTTAAAAAAGAAAACAATATTTTAAAATGAAACATACAAACGACGACATCTGGCGTCACTAAAAACGTAAACGCGGTTCAACATCATGAACGTAATACCTAAAGGAATGGAAAGATGGCACTTTACGCAACTCTTATAAGAGCGTTGTTTAAGGTGCTTTTATACATAATTAAACTGCATATCATTTAAAAATAAATATTACCTACATTTTAGAATTCATATACAGGTTATGCAATTTTATGAGAGACTGACACAAAATTTACATTATGTAACAATTTTAATAGTCTGTATTTATCGTATACTTACATATGATCTCCTCACTCCCTAAAGTAAAGCAAAGTTACAGCCTATATACATACGTCCCACTGCTGGGGCACAGGCCTCCTCTCATTTCTAAGAGGGTTTTAGGGCAAGGAAATGTCCGCCGCGCTGCCCCAAAGCGTGTTGGCGAACTTCACATGTCTTCGATATATTTTGGCTAAGTGATCTCGTCACTCCCTAAAACATTCAATTTTATCAATGTTTATGCTTTCCTATAGCTAATGCTTAATTCTGTTCCATAAATGTAAGAAGAAATACAGTTATTCTAACTGTAGAGCTGCATCAAATTATGTGCTATAATACGCTTTTATAGAAAAAGAGAGAAAGGTGAGTCACATATAGAAGAATCAACAAAAAATGAAATATATTCTAAATATACTTTATTAAAATATTTTTGTATTTACTGTGGCCTACCAACCTATCAGGTGTTACTTTTAGTCTCAGAATAATACTTGGATTATAATTAAACTTCACTTCCGTCCATCAGGTGGACGGTGTAATCGTTTGTCACCCTTATTCTATGATAAAAAAGTTGTAAAATAAACATATAACGATTCGCTAGAAATGTTACATAATTCATTTTTAAGGGATAAATTCAGCTTAAAAATATAACACGTTAAATAACATGGATTAAATTTAATTAATCACGTTCTAGTTTACCTTACTCCTATTTATTTTTACTTCCGTAAAACTAAATAAGTCAGAATTATGGAAATATGTAATGTACGAGTACACAGCACGTTTAAAATGTTCCGTACTAATTTAATTTACGATTGTACTTTGTGATGGAACTTTTAGTTGTGGATTTATTATAAGTAGCTACCATCATTACCTGCTAGCTACCATTACATCATTTTCGCCTAATATTAGTTCATTTAACAATTTTGTTATTGTGTTTTGGTAAACGATTTTGAAATTGACAATTGATATAACAAAAATTGTAAGGATCATATAAAACACTTCTTAAAGTGGTGACATGATTAAGATGAGACGTGATACACCGCAATCAGATTTTTTATACTCTTTCAACCTTCAGTATATATACAAAAAATATATACAGCATGACGAATCCCTCTCAGAATGAGAGGAGGCTCGTACCCAGCTGTGGTGCCGTGTAAATCTGTAATTTTACTTTATACAGAATTGTATAATTATATAGAATAATAGTCTATTGATTGATCGCAGGAGAACTAATATTGAATTATTTGTTTAATAGAAAAATAATCCGCAGTTTTCTACACTCACTACACGAAACACAGTAGCATTGAGCTGCTTTTTCACGCTGGTATACTGTGAGAGCGTGGTGCTTTCCCGGTCGAAACGATCCATTATTGATACACCCATTATATGCAGCATGGCTCTGTGAACACGTATATTTTTAATAGGATAGGGCGACAAACGAGCACACAGTCCACCTGATGGTAAGTGGTTGCTGTGGCCCATAGACATCTACATCTATCCTCGCTTGCGAATCAAAATGCAAATGCGTTGTCACCCGTGAGGACTTAGATGGAATGCCTCTTTTCCAGTAATAAGGGTCTCCGGTTCTCTACACTCAACATACGAAACACAGCAGCATTAAGCTGCTATTTTACGCTGGTATTCTGTGAGAGCGTGGTCCTTCCCCGGTCGAGCCGACCCATTCGTGCTACAACTATACTATTAATATACCTGCAGCATGGCTCTACCACGTATAAAATATATTATTACAATCGTTGGTGAGTCTGTTAGTGATCTTGTAACTTTATGGACAAAAATGACTCATATTCACAATATTATTTATGTCTAATTAGTGCCAAAGAAGGAAATGCCACAATTGGGATCCGACTCCAGTGTAAGCACAGCTTTGTTATACTATAAAAATATAAACAGAAAGTAGATTTTTATAAATGCTGTGTTATTCTCCAAAAACACAAAATTTTAACGTATTCCTATCCTAAGATTTGCAGCTGCCGATGCACTTAGTAATTATAATTTTATTAACTTTGATATTTGATATCATAATTGTCGTTAACGTAAATAATTCTAATGGATTTGAGGCTGAAATAGTTGTGTCTTGTATTTCATTCGACATAGCAGCTAGAAGAGGTATTCTTTCTCATCGCAATATCTAGTGTTAAGCGGAACATTTTCACTATTACTGTTCGATTTTCAGACATAATAATAAGACAATATCAATAAACCATATGATGTCGTACACGGGGTGGGGTATGAGCTAAATTTCACTAAAAATATTATGAATATAATTTGAATACGACTTAGATTTTAGTCGGTATACATTATTAATATGATTGTTTTCACTTGGATGATTTAAAGGAATAAAATGATAGCAGATAATTTACTGCTATATTTTGTTCAAAATGAATGTAAACGTAACTGAAAGTAAACGTGCAACAGCATCGGTTCAGACAAGGGCCAACTGAGAGTTCTTCCTTCGGCTGGTCTTGGTCTTGAACTTTCTATGACACCTAAATTGGGTTAGGGAGGTCAACGAGGCGTATGTGAACCCCGTGAAGGAGTATCACAAGAGAGTGTCTGCTGCCGCTCTTTCTTATAACAGGTTCAGACGGGATCTTCCGTGGTCGCCCCGGTCCCAACGCCTTAATTCTTTAATATGTGCTACGTTAGCACGTGATGGACTGTATATTTATATTTAAAGGTGAAGGATCCCTTGGGGATAAAACAGCAATTGGTCTTCCCGACGTTGACCGCCATCCTCCATTTGTCCAGCCACTCAGGTAGCAGGTCCAGTAGACGCTGCAACTTCTTTGCAGCTAATTCTACCCGACGAGATGACGTGAAGTATGCGCTGTCATCTGCGTATAATGCAAGGACGACGTCTTCTTCCCCCTCTTCCAGCTGGTCTTGGAGAGTGGGGATATCGTTGGTGTAGACCGCGTACAGATGTGGTGATAAGCAGCTGCCTTGTGGTACTCCTGCTGCTATCGGTCGTGCTACCGAAGTTGCCTCTTCTAGGCTAACGAAGAAGCTCCGCCCCTCCAAGTACGACGCTATTAACCGCACAAGCATCGGCGGTAGGGTGGTTTGCTCTATTAGCTTGAAGACTAGTCCTGCGTGCCACACTCTGTCGAAGGCCTTCTCCATGTCTAGGAGGACCCCCACAGTGATGCGGTCGCGATTGTATTCGGCCGCGAGGTAGTGCAGCACGCGGGCCAGTTGTGAGGTCGTAGAGTGTGCTCTACGGAAGCCAAATTGTTCTTCTCGTAGAGCAATGTGTGGCAGGAGTCTTTTCAGTATGAGTTTTTCAAATAATTTTGCTATGTGCGGTAATAGCGTTATAGGGCGGTAGCTAGCCGGGTGCCTCCTGTCCTTCCCCGGCTTTGGTAGCACGATGATTTTTCCTCTCTTCCAGATACTAGGGAAGTGGCCAGTTCTTAAAATGCCGTTGAAAAGTCTGGAGAGCTCCACAATCCCTCTTCTAGGCAGCTGCTTAATTGCCATGGTGGTGATTCCGTCGAATCCCGGCGCTTTACGTGAGGGAAGACGCGTGATAGCGCGCCCCACTTTCGCAGGCGAGATGCAGTAGTCACCCCGTAAGGGCGGTGCCGGGTTCGACAGGTATTTCTGTACACGGTCAAGTATGCCTTCTGCATATTCGGTGTACCCCTCCGCTATGCTATTTGGTGTAAATTGCGTTTCTAAGTGCTGTGCCATCATCTCTGCCCTCCTGTGGGCATCGTAGATGCGTTTACCCGTGTTGTCCACTAGTGGGCAGACAGGTGCTGGTGTTTTTGAGAGCTGTCGGTTCAGGAGGTGTAGGGAGGTGGGTGACTCTGATGCTTCATCGACTCTTCTCTCCCATGCTTCCCCTCTGAACGCTCTCACCGCTTCCGACAGCTCTTCCGTAAGTGCATTCAGCTTCTTCTTGATGAGTGGGCATCGTGTTCGTGCCCAGAGCTTGCGCAGTTTCCGCTTCTCAGATAGTTGGACTTGTATTCTGTGTGGGAGTTCCTCTCTTCGGCGCCCCGTAGAGACAGGGTGTGATGAAAGTTGTAGTTTGTCTTGAATGGTCTTGTTTAGATGTAGAGCCGCTGTCTCTACGTCTTCTTTTGAGTTGATGTTGGCGTCGAGTTTGAGTTCCTCCAGTGCTTTTTGGAATCGGATCCAATTTGTTTTCATCCTTAAGGCTCTGGGCACTACGGCGTCTGCACTTGTGTCGATGGTGAACAACACGGGGAGGTGCTGTGTGTCCAGATCATACAGCACCTCTAGCCGTATTGGGTACGGCATTTGATGGCACAGCACTATGTCGAGGACATCGGGCTGGTGTTCGGGTTTGGTGGGGATGTGAGTGGGCTCCTCTGGGCCTAGGACCTCGTACCCCCAATCTTCAGCGTCTTCGTATAGCTTCCTCCCAGGAGGGGTGATTATCGCGGAGCCCCAAGCAGGATGTTTTGCATTGAGGTCTCCAGCGATAATAGCAGGTGTTTTTGCATTGAAAATGTTCCTTATATCCTGGGGGGTGAACGAGTTGCCGGGAGGTCTGTAGGCAGCGAAAATCCTGATTTCTTTAGTTCCCACCTTCATCCTGATCCCTTTGGTCCTCGTGGATGTGAAGTTTATGTCTGTTTCCACTTCTTCGTGTATCATGTCTCTTCTAACTAGTGCCGCGGTACCTCTGTACGCTACACCTTCGGGGGACACCTCGTCATGTCGATACACGAAGAAGTTAGGAAGATTCAGTTGGGAGGAGGGGCGCAGCTTTGTTTCTCCCAGCAGTACAATCTGGATGTTGTACCGCTGGACCAGCGTTCGGAGTCCGGCGACCTTTCCAGTGATGCCGCCGGGGTTCCAGTATATCATTCTAACTTGTTGGCCCTCTGTTAATGGCTGATAGTTGGGCTAGGGCGCCTAAGATCGCCGTTAGTGGGTTTGAGCCTGTGGTCATCGCTTTGAGGACATCTCCTCATATCCTTATAACCACTCCCACCACTTCTGTGAGAGCTTCTTCAATTGTGGTTGGTATGTGGTTATTTTGCGTTGTGGTAGTGGTGACTGTTTCTGTCCTTTTCTGATGTTGGTCTCGGGGTTGATGTTCTTGGTGCAGTTGTTGCCTCGATTGCTGCTGAGTGGTGGAAGTGAGAGGCGGAAGCGAGGTCGGCTCTCTTGCTGTTTGTGCCTGAGTTACCGTCTTCTTCTTCTTCCTTTTCTTTTTCTTTTTGAGGGGTGTATTTCTTTCCGTCGGGCCGTTTGCAGGAGGGACTAGTGTTGCTCCTGTGGCGACGGACGTTGTTGGCGCCGGAGCCGGTGCAGGTGTGCTGGTGTACTCTTGCTGTGGTTGCGGCGTCACTTGGTATTGTTGTTGTGACATTTGTTGACGTTGTTGCGATTGTTGTCGCTCTTGCTGCGGTGGCTGTTGTTGTGATGTTCTTGCCGGTCGGGGTGCTCTTGTTTGTTGTGGAGGTATGGGTGGTTGCAGGTTAATGCCCCTTTTTCTGGCTATTCTTTGCATAACCGGGCACCGTCGGTCGCTAGCCGTGTGAGCCTTAGTACAGTTTGCGCACTTGGGCTGTGCATCGCGCGGTGTTTGGCACTCCGATGTGGGGTGATTTCCCGCGCAGCGAACACATTTAAATGGGCGGTGGCAATTTATTGATGCGTGTCCAAATCCTTGGCATCTATGGCATTGTGCAGGGCCGGTTCTGTCCTGCCAGCTCTCAATGGTGATTCCCGGCATGTACAGAAGTTCGTTTATTCCGTACAGTCGGTTGAGCTCGTCTGGAGAAAGGTGGTCCATCTTAATATGGAATAGGCATCCCGGCCTTTCCCTTTTGGGTGGGATGGCCCTCACGTATGTGACAGGGAAGCCTAACTGGATGAGTGCTTCTTGTATTTCAGTGGGGTCGGTGTCTGCTGGGAGTCCTCTTAACCCCACCTTTGTGGGTTGTCCCGCGGCGCGTAGCAGAACCACACGAAGGTGGAGTCCTCCTTGCTTTTGTCTATTAGGTATTTTTGAATACTCCTATATTCTTGCTCTGTCTGGGGTCGGAAGCGAACTCCTTTTCCAAACGGACGAGCATTTGGGGCGTGTCCAAGAATTTCTTGTAAGATTTTGAAGTGCTTCGTCCAATTTGGGAAGCACTCCACTATTATTGGCGGATATTTCGCCATTGTTGGCGCTTCTGTAGGTGGTGTTGGTCTTGTTGTAGGTGGTGTCGGTTGCGTTGACCTCGGTGTGGCCGCTATGCGCGCGTACGAGTCCGGCACTGTAGACGGTCCCGGTATGAGTTCAGTATCCATTTCTTGAGTGGGGTCATCGCTGTCCTGTGTCCTCTTTTGTTCCTTGTCTGTTGTGCCAGACGAGGATCGTACTGGAGGTGGAGATTCTGGTGGTTGGCTAAATCTGGTACTGACTATTTCCCTCTCTGGTGTTGGTGAGGGTGGGGTAGACTCGGTTGATGATGAGTCGGATGATGGAGTGCGGCAGCCTTGTTTATGTCTCTTCTCATCCTGGGTGTCATCTATTCCCATTTCTGGGGGTGTCCTTCTTTTTGCAGTCTGGCGAGCTGTTATTGCCTTTTCTGGGTTGGTTACACGCTCTGTCCCGCTAGCGACGGGCGCTGAGCTGGTGAGCGGTGAACTGCCAATACGCCTCGGTATTTGGCTTAGCGGGGGTATGATTCGGGATTTCTCTGGAGCGAAGAGGTTCCGCTCCATTAGAGGCCTGTCCAATACTCCCGGTCGCCTGTTCGGTGGTCTTCTTGGTGGTGGTGGGGGGGTTCTTCCTTATCCGACATCTTGGCTTGGGTGTAGTTGTGCTCAGCCCTTGAGCTGTCACACACCTTACTCCCCTCAGCGCGTGCAACTACACCGGGTGAGACCCCTGGGGGAGGCCCAGCAAGGTGCCCGCTAGCAGGGAGGGGTGTGTGAGGCTCTGGTGGATTGGGCGTTTCCTCACACAAGTGCGGCACACTGAAGTATTCTTCTTACACAAGAAGAATTACTCAGCGCTGATGCTGAGTACTGTGAAGCAGGGCTTTGCAGTGGTGTCAGCCTTCACTATCCTCAGCTATCCTCTTCTTTTCCAGGAGTGGCCAGCGACGTCTCGGCCTCTCGGAGTAAATCCTCGACGATTGGCGGAGTTCGTCAGCCGGCGAATGCGTACAAAATTCACAAACACTACTGGTGGTGAGGGGGATCCGACGGTGGTGGTGGGAGGTGCTGATTTGCATGAAAACCAGTCTAATGGAGTATCAAAAACGCTTTATTCTAAAGAGAGCCGCGCCCTCTGTGCGATTTCGCAACTCATTTACATCAAATTTGTACTATCACTCTCCCACGGTTTGCCCAATATCTTTATTTGTATAAGACATATATTTATACATTATATTTATAAAGATAGCAGAACAAAATATCTATACATTACATTTTCATATCACAAAAAACCTTTCATTTATTCAACAAAATATGCCTATTTTACAACATATGTACTAAGTTAGAATTCTTAAATATCTAACACATAAGGCTATAACAATATTCTTTATTTGAAAATACAAATATCTTAATTAATACAATAGTTTAATTTACATTTTTTCACACATTTTATTATTTAAAACATTTTTAAATCTCTTTTACAAAACTATCAATATTTCAATATTCCAGAAGAATTTATACATGAAAACAACACATAATTCATCTATTTTGCTCATACAGTCAACCTGAAACATTTCACAAGTCAATCTTACATACATTACATACATTCATTACAGCCCTTCACAAGTCCACTGCTGAACTTCATTCACTTCACTTCATCTAGTGGGGGGACGCCCTACACTTCGTCCGCCGCTACGAGGCTGCCACTCGAGAACCTTTTTTCCCCAATGGTGGTCGGTTCTTCGAGCTATATGTCCGGCCCATTGCCACTACAGCTTACTAATCCGTTGGGCTATGTCGGTCACTCTGGTTTTACTGCGGATATCGTCATTTCTAAGTTTATCACGCAGAGAAACTCCGAGCATAGCCCTCTCCATAGCTCGCTGAGCAACCTTGAGCTTCCTCATCCGGCCAGCAGTGAAGGACCACGTCTCAGTACCATAAGTCATCACTGGCAACACGCACTGGTTACACAGTCTTGTTTTCAATTTTTTTTTGGGTATACCTGACGAGAAGATGTGCCGTAATTTCCCGAACGCTGCCAACCGAGTTGAATCCGCCGATTCACCTCTCGGTCGAAGTTGGACTTACCTAGTCGGACTATTTGTCCCAGGTAAACATACTCGTCAACAACTTCGAGCTTAGTGTCCCCAACATCTACCGGCATAGGTGTGACATGGACATTAAAGATGATATTTGTTTTGTCCATGTTCATCTTAAGACCTATCCGTTGGGAAACACTATTGAGGTCATTGAGCATAGTGCTTAGGGCCTCCAGCGATTCTGCCATAAGGATTAAATTGTCGGCAAATCGAAGGTAAGTGATGTATTCGCCATTGATGTTAATACCGTATCCTTTCAAGTCCAGAAGCTTGAAAACATCTTCCAATGCAGCGGTGAAGAGTTTCGGGGATATCACGTCACCCTGTCTTACATCATCATCATCATTATCATCATTACAGCCCTTCACAAGTCCACTGCTGAACATAGGCCTCCCCCAAAGAATGCCACAAAGCACGGTCCTGAGCCACCTGCATCCATCGACTTCCTGCATGTCTTACCAGGTCGTCACTCCATCTCGTGGGGGGACGCCCTACACTTCGCCTACCGGTACGAGGCTGCCACTCGAGAACCTTTCTTCCCCATCGGTTGTCGGTTCTTCGAGCTATATGGCCGGCCCACTGCCACTTCAGCTTACTAATCCGTTGGGCTATGTCGGTTACTCTGGTTCTACTGCGGATAACCTCATTCCTAAGTTTATCACGCAGAGAAACTCCGAGCATAGCCCTCTCCATAGCTCGCTGAGCGACCTTGAGCTTCCTCATACGGCCAGCAGTGAAGGACCAAGTCTCAGATCCGTAAGTCATCACTGGCAACACGCACTGGTTGTACAATTTCGTTTTAAGGTTTTGAGGTATGTCTGACGAGAAGATGTGTCGTAGCTTCCCGAACGCTGCCCAGCCGAGTTGAATCCGTCGATTGACCTCTCGGTCGAAGTTGGACTTACCTAGTCGGACTATTTGTCCCAGGTAAACATACTCGTCAACAACTTCGAGCTTAGTGCTCCCAACAACTACCGGCATAGGTGTGACATGGACATTAAACATAATCTTTGTTTTGTCCATGTTCATCTTAAGACCTATCCGTTGGGAGACACTATTGAGGTCATTGAGCACAGTGCTTAGGTCCTCCAGCGATTCTGCCATAAGGACTATATCGTCGGCAAATCGAAGGTGAGTGATGTATTCGCCATTGATGTTAATTCCGTATCCTTTCCAGTCCAGAAGCTTGAAAACGTCTTCCAATGCAGCGGTGAAGAGTTTCGGGGATATAACATCACCCTGTCTTACACCTCTCTGCAATTGGATAGGTTTCGTACTCTGGTTATGTACTCGGATAGACATCGTAGCTCTACTGTACAAGCACTTCAGCACTTCGATATACCGACAGTCAGCTTGGCATCACTGAAGGGACTGCAGCACCACCCAAGTTTCGACGGAATCAAAGGCTTTCTCATAGGCCACATACGCCAGACATAGTGGCAAATTGTACTCCTCGGACTTCTGTACAATTTGCCGAAGGGTATGTATGTGTTCTATGTTGCTAAAGCCTTTTCGGAAACCGGCTTGTTCGGGAGGCTGGAAGTCGTCAAATCTGCGCGCGAGACGATTCGTAATGACTCTCGAAAACAGCACGTAGACGCGGCTCAGAAGGGAAATCGGTCTGTAGTTCTTCAAGAGAGCATTGTCACCTTTCTTGAAGAATAAGACCACCGCACTTCTGCTCCACGCCTCCGGTGTAATACCACCATGGAAGACGGAATTAAAGAGCTTCTAAAGGACTTCAAGTACCGGTTTTCCACCCGCTTTCAGAAGCTCCGCTGTAATTCCATTCTCGCCTGGGTCCTCGCCGTTTTTAAATGCTGGAGAGCCATTCTAATCTCGCTCAGACTGACGTCCGGGATATCATCGGAATAGTGTCGGATAAGACTCGCTCTTGGACCGTTACTCACACTTGCGTGTGGCTCCAACGATGATGTTTCCAGCTGCCCATAGAACCTCTCAATCTCACTCAAAATCTCAGGTGTCCCGGAAACACTCGGTCTTCAGCTTCGACAGTTGGCTCTTTCTGGCAGACAGATCTCTGGCAAAAACTTTGGAGCCATGGTTCTGCTCGATCGCTTTTTTAATACGAGCAGTATTAAAGTTGCGTAAGTCCCGCCTCATGCATTTGGAGATCTGTCTGTTCAGTTGCCTATATGCTGTCAAATCTACTGAAGACTGCAGCTTCATATCCCGTCTAACAGCCATGAGATTAAGAGTGTGATCGGAGAGTTTTTGTGTTCTTCTGCGACGCGTCTTGCAAAACTTAGCTCCGACCGCATGGACAGTTTCCACGAGCTTGTCATTCATATCGTCGACTGCATTGCAATCTTATAGGCACTGAAAACGGTTTTGTAGCTCGAGCTGAAAGGTTTTGGGACTTTGGATTAGAGAACGAGGGGGACGGATTGTCGACTTTATTAGACGTGACCTCTCCAACTTAACGTTTAGGTTCAGTGTGCCTCTCACCATTCGGTGATCGCTGCCGGTTTTCACCCTCGCGATCACTGAGACATCACTGAACAGTTGTCGTCTGGTCGTCATAATGAAGTCAATCTCAGTTTTTTGTCGAACCGTCGGGGCTCGACCAGGTCCACTTCCTGTGGGGCCGCTTCTCGAAGAAAGAGTTTATCATAAAGAGTCCCTCTTTCTCGATGAAGTCGGCCAGCTGCTGGCCCCTTGGGTTCAGTTGCCCTATCCCGAAATTCCCTACTTTCAGCTCACCGTTCTCTCTTGTGCCTAGTTTTGCGTTAAAGTCTCCCATTAACACCGTATAGTGGATTTTGGAGGAATGCATGGCTCTAGAGATATCCTCATACATTTCCTCCACCTCCTCATCGGGGTGTGTCGAGGTTGGTGCGTAAACCTGTATGACCTTCAGCGAATACCGTTTGGTGATTCTGAGTATAAGGTACGCAACCCTCGTCGACACACTCCCAATCTTTACAACGTTGTTAACGAGAGACGTGTGGACGATAAATTCGACACCTCCTTGGGACAGAAGGTCGCCCTCCCGGTGATAGAACAAATTGCCGGATTCGAGGATTACTGTGTCCTCCCCCTCTCTTCGGACTTCGGATAATCCTATGACATTCCAGCGCAACTTGTCTATCTCTTCTTTCAGCTCCGGGATCTTCTCGTCAGTCCTCAGGGTGCGTGCGTTATATGTTGCCAGGTCGAGTCATCGTAGGTGGCAACCGAACCTCCAGCGGAGATTCTTAGCACTCCCTGGTACCCGCTGTTACCATGGTCGCCACCGTAGTCAGGAATAGCGGGGCCGCCGGGGACTGGGGGCCGTCTCTTCGTTACTTTCATGTGGGGTATATTGCAATAGTTGCCACGCTTGGCGAGCGGGTTGGCAACCGCAGTTTTTTATTGTTGGTTTGCTGTTATCAGAAAGATGCTGCTGTCCATCCTCTGCCTCAGTTTCCCTCTGTCGCCTTTTACGACACCCACGGGAAGATATGGGGTAGTGAGTATTCTTACCCGCCACTGCACGGGGTACAATCTTACATAAATTGCTGAAATTTACAAACATTTATATTTCCATTTATTTAGACCTCTAATTTTACAAATTAGAGCACGGCTTTTATCTAGAACTAAGTGAACAACCACTCCCCATACGACCCTCAACCGGTCGGTAAAGTAGTTGCAAATTAGCACGCGCCGCTATTAACCAATACTAGATGAACAACTGATTTTTACACGACCCTCCACTGTCAGTAAAGTAGTTTCCAACAAGGTTCTTATCGGTTATCAAGGTTCTTATCAGTTATCATGTTTCTTATCAGATAACACAAACAAAATATTTTTATGAATTAAACATTGAAAATAGACATTTTATTTTTCATACAAAATGTATATTATGCAATACTATTTCACATTAATTCCACTTATACAAAGTGATCATTTCGACCGGGGAACAAATCCTGGTCTAATTTTATTTTAATATCTGTTTTAATCGATAATAACAGTGGAAAGTAATTGAACCGGTTAATTGAACCCGGAATCATGAATTATATCTTAAAAATTCCCTATATGAATTTATTAAGATTTATCTAAGCGTTTTCTTATAAGACAGTTATTGCTTGATAATTTAACTTTAGAAGCTATTCGTAATCTGTTAACTAATAAATTGAAATACTCTTTATAGGCGCGTCGCCAACAGTAACCTTCACAAATTTAAGGATTCATGATTATCATCATTATTGCAGCCTATCAAAAGCCCGCAGTCCAGTAGTCCAGTTTAAATTCTATCTCTCGCCTCTTAACACCCACCCACAGGATGATATATAATAGTTAATTCTCTTACGCCGGCACATGGTGCAGGAGTAATACCTCAGGTTCTTATATTAATTAATTACTACGTAAGTAGCCCAAGAATGCACAGAAAATTCCAGAATCTGGAATCAGATAACGTTATGTGAAATTAAGATTACGCTTTTTATAAGTTTCAGAAATTATGGATTGAGTTGAAATACTTTCCGTCGTGTTCGCAGTTCAGCCACTTAAAGCGTTCACTAACATTTTATAAAAGTTTCGCCTGGTCCGGCAAGCAGCGGCTTGCACTTTATTTCCCGCGGATAACAATACGTTGTTGACATTGACTGATAGCGTTGCCCGCGCAACTGTTCTTATGTTGTCTCCACCGCTTTATAATATGAAGAAAAACCGCATTAGTATGGTTATATTTTCACGTGCATTGAATGATTATACTAGTTCTTTTAGCTTGTGAACAATTTTCCGTTAGACATGGTTCACAGAACTAGATACACAGGATAAGATAAGGATAAGGTTAAATAAAACAAGTCGCGCCGTTGCTACTTGCTACTCCTCGTCCCGATCTGGATATTTAAACATGAAAAAAATGTCGAACGCAAATTAAATATACTCTTAAAAGGCTAATGAGGAGCGGCATCAACAATGCGGGAGATCAGCGTTTCGTTTACTACTATTCGTGTTCAGCATGGCGAATATGGGCAAATCTTTATTGGTACTCGTAACAGATGGTAATTTGATGAGAAAATTAATATTAAGCTTTAGATACCAAATATATGATCATCATTCATTTCATCATCATTACAGCCCTTCACAAGTCCACTGCTGAACATAGGCCTCCCCCAAAGAATGCCACAAAGCACGGTCCTGAGCCACCTGCATCCATCGACTTCCTGCATGTCTTACCAGGTCGTCACTTCATCTCTTGGGGGGACGCTCTACACTTCGCCTACCGGTACGAGGCTGCCACTCGAGAACCTTTCTTCCCCATCGGTTGTCGGTTCTTCGAGCTATATGGCCGGCCCACTGCCACTTCAGCTTACTAATCCGTTGGGCTATGTCGGTCACTCTGGTTCTACTGCGAATATCCTCATTTATGAGTTTATCACGCAGAGAAACTCCGAGCATAGCCCTCTCCATAGCTCGCTGAGCGACCTTGAGCTTCCTCATCCGGCCAGCAGTGAAGGACCACGTCTCAGTTCCGTATGTCATCACTGGCAACACGCACTGGTTGTACAATTTCGTTTTAAGGTTTTGAGGTATGTCTGACGAGAAGATGTGTCGTAGCTTCCCGAACGCTGCCCAGCCGTGTTGAATCCGTCGATTGACCTCTCGGTCGAAGTTGGACTTACCTAGTCGGACTATTTGTCCCAGGTAAACATACTCGTCAACAACTTCGAGCTTAGTGCTCCCAACAACTACCGGCATAGGTGTGACATGGACATTAAACATAATCTTTGTTTTGTCCATGTTCATCTTAAGACCTATCCGTTAGGAGACACTATTGAGGTCATTGAGCATAGTGTTTAGATCCTCCAGCGATTCTGCCATAAGGACTATATCGTCGGCAAATCGAAGGTGAGTGATGTACTCGCCATTGATGTTAATACCGTATCCTTTCCAGTCCAGAAGCTTGAAAACGTCTTCCAATGCAGCGGTGAAGAGTTTCGGCGATATAACATCACCCTGTCTTACACCTCTCTGTAATTGGATAGGTTTCGTACTCTGGTTCTGTACTCGGATAGCCATCGTAGCTCTACTGTACAAACACTTCAGCACTTCGATATACCGACAGTCAACTTGGCACCGCTGAAGGGACTGCAGCACCGCCCAAATTTCGACGGAATCAAAGGCTTTCTCATAGTCCACATATGCCAGACATAGTGGTAAATTGTACTCTTCGGACTTCTGTACAATTTGCCGTAGGGTATGTATGTGGTCTATGGTGCTAAAGCCCTTTCGGAAACCGGCTTGTTCGGGAGGCTGGAAGTCGTCAAGTCTGCGCGCGAGACGATTCGTAATGACTCTCGAAAACAGCACGTAGACGCGGCTCAGAAGGGAAATCGGTCTGTAGTTCTTCAAGAGAGCGTTGTCACCTTTCTTGAGGAACAAGACCACCGCACTTCCGCTCCACGCCTCCGGTGTAATGCCACCATGGAGGACGGAATTAAAGAGCTTCTGAAGGACTTCAAGTACCGGTCTTCCACCCGCTTTCAGAAGCTCCGCTGTAATTTCATCCTCGCCTGGGGCCTTGCCGTTTTTAAGATGCTGGAGAGCCATTCTAATCTCGCTCAGACTGACGTCCGGGATATCTTCGGAATAGTGTCGGATAAGACTCGCTCTTGGATCGTTACTCACACTTGCGTATGGCTCCAACGATGACGTGTACAGCTGCCCATAGAACCTCTCAATCTCACTCAAAATCTCAGGTGTCCCGGAAAGAATGTAGCTTCATCTCCTGTATAACAGCCATAAGATTGAGAGTGTGATCGGAGAGTTTCTGTGTTCGTCTGCGGCGGGTCTTACAGAACTTAGCTCCGACCGCATGGACAGTTTCCACGAGCTTGTCATTCATATCGTCCACTTCATTGCAGTCTTCTAGGCACTGAAAACGGTTTCGTAACTCGAGCTGAAAGGTTTCGGGACTTTGAAACAGAGCACGAGGGGGACGGAGCGTTGACTTCATTAGACGAGACCTCTCCAACTTAACGTTTAGGTTCAGTGTGCCTCTAACCATTCGGTGATCGCTACCAGTTTTCACCCTCGCGATCACGGAGACATCACTGAACAGTTGTCGTCTGTTCGTCATAATGAAGTCAATCTCATTTTTTGTGGTACCGTCGGGGCTCGACCAGGTCCACTTCCTGTGGGGCCGCTTCTGGAAGAAAGAGTTCATCATAAAGAGTCCCTCTTTCTCCATAAAGTCGGCCAGCTGCGGAAGCCAAGGGAACAATAGTTCACATCTACTTAATTCCAATGTAGCATTTCTTTATTAATTTAAAACTTAAAATATAAACTCTTTAAATTCAAGAATGCATTATATCGCACAGACTACATTGCATGGGAATTCTCCGTTATTTAATGCAGGTAGATAATGAAAAATATTATTCTAAAAGATCAAAAACTTTTTTTTAATTATTGAACTAACAATGAGTTTTTAATATAAATTTGAAGATTATAACTATTCCGTGCATTTACATATTATCAGAATTTTGTAATTTTGTTATAAAGTATACAAATTTGAACACCACGCTAGAAGATCCGAATCGCGCTATAAAAACAACCTGCTCAATTCGAAATCTAATTTTGTACTACACAGTTCTGATCCATATTCAATGTCTGTAAACGTTTATAATAACATGTCTTCAAATATAAAAGGTGAAAATAAATTTAATAAATTTATTAAAAGAGTTACTTCATAAGTTTCAGTATCAAATCTCAAGCTTCGTAATACTATGGTTAAAAAGGTATATACTGTGTATGTTTGTGCTGTGTATCTATGCAAAAACAATAATACAAGTAATGCAATTAATTAATAAATAAAAACATAATTTTTAATAAATACGAAAATCTAAGTATTAACAAACAATTGCACACTGCATGACATAATAGCAAAAATACCTTTAAACAAAGACTATTGTTACTTAGTTCGTAGTTCGTGGTAGATCTTCTTAAAATTTCTATGTCAGCACGAAAGATCTTATGACATTGAAAGACAAATAATTGTAATATTATGGTTATAGTTATTAAAAAGGTTTTTGGTATAGTAGTAGTATTCTACCATATCTCTATCACCAAAGACAAGTGCACCAGTGCTGCAGTCTGATCCGAAAGGCGCCAATACAATTACTCGCTATATGGCATTCCCTCTCTGGATCATTAGATGTGATTAATAGTTTTTTAGTTTGAATTTTGAATGTGTTATGTGATGTAGTAATCACTTACCATCACAGGGACTTTTAAGTCGTTTGTTTTTATAGCAGTTTAGTTTAGTTAGTAAAAAATACGTGGTAGAGCCATGCTGCAACTATATTAGTAGTACAGTTGTATCACGAATTGGTCGGCTCCACCGGGGAAGGACCACGCTCTCATAGAATACCAGCGTAAAATGGCAGCTTAATACTGATGTGTTTCGTTTGGTGACTGTAGAGAACCGGAGACCCTTTTTACTGGAAAAGAGGCATTCCGTCTTAGTCCTCACGGGTGACAACGCATCTGAATTTTGATTCGTAATCTAAGATAGATGTAGATGTCTATGGGCCACAACAATCATTTACTATCAGGTGGACTGTGTACCCGTTTGTCACCCTATCCTATAAAAAAAGATACAATACTGTAATATTACTGAGGTTAAGAAAAATATACCGAATTAATATTTTGAGTTATATCCATGAGCTGCAATACTTTTTACTCCTTTGAACCTCTGTAATCTACTCAAATGTAATAATTGCGCAAAATAATCGTTCATATTATATTTGAACTTAAAAAGATACTATTCAAATACATCAAAAACATGTAGTTGTGTGAATACAGAAACCAGAATCATAACGGGTCGATTAAAAAATCACAAAAATGACCCCATATCGGCTATTTAAACGTGTATCTCTTAGAGATTCCATAGACAAACCATGTGAAAGTTGCAAATGTCAAGGATCATTATTCTTAGGTCACATTGTAAAAGAATAACATTTATAAATTCGCTTTAATTTTTACTCACGAGAAAAATAAACGACATCAAAAAGGCCACAGACTGCCGAAAATAAAATTTTCCCTGCTTTAGTACTAATTTTTGCGACATTGCGGGAAGTGAGTAACATTTCATGCCTACACAACGGTCAGGAAAAATAGGCTAAATAGCAATTAGAGCTCGAACTAACTTTTTTGATAGAGACAAAAAATTTTAGTTACATTTTTGTTAGGATTTTGGACTTCGATTTTATGGCAATTGGTCCCTCGTGCTTCTCGGATGCGTTGGCGGATTTCACATGCCTTCAAAATACATTTATTGATCAGACATGGTTTCCTACATTTTTGAATTTTTAATTACTACATAAGTCTTTTGCGAAATTTAACAAAAAAATCTTACTTATTCATATAATTTAATTCAAAAAATTCTAATACGATAAAGTTGGAATACTTACGCGTCCGCAATCGGCTCTAGTAAATAGCGTTTTTATGTCGCCGCAGGCCACCACGGTTACACACTAAGCGGTCCTCCGACTCCGACATCCATCCACGTACCCTCTCCTTGTCTATTACCAATGGTGTAGAACAGTTCACTTCACACTGAATTTCAATTCTGAGAATTTCGCGAAATCGACCATTGAACCCACGGTATGTGATAGGGTACAATAGACTCCTTTTTACAAAATTCAACTAACACATGAACTAACAATCTTGATGGCAAGTGGCTATTGCAGCCCATCAACACTTGTAACAAACTTCAAACACAGAGAGTTGCAGATGCGATGTCAACTCTAGCCACTATGATGTAATGCCACATAAACGTAATTATTGTGGCTCTTTACATATTTCAGACGGGAACAAAGCAGTGCATGCCCTGCTACTTTACGGCGGAAATAGGTAAAAGGGTGGTACGTACCCATCCTTACGAACTCTTAGGCAGAAAAAGAGTACCACTATATAAGGCTCAAGAATACAAGCAGAGCCGTTTCCAATTTTTTCCACTATCAATCCGCTTGCCAAGCGTGATAATTACATATTATTTTATATTGATTAAGTATTCTCAGCTGTTTGGGCTGAATATATTTATAAAAAAATGTAGTAAATATATATATTAAAATATACTACATAATATAATTAATACATAAATAAATAAATAAAAGCCCAACCACATAGAAGCCCTCGGCAGGCGAGACCAAAGGCAAAGAAACAGGTGGACGATACAGGCGGTGTCGAGGAGCACCACTTTCAGCATTTGAGCACGGAGCGGTCCGTCACGGAGTCCCAATCGCCTCAGATGACTCGAGGGGCTGACTGGGATTAGCCCGTTCGCAGAAACTACCACAGGAATAATTTTGGTCGGCAGACCACCCCACATATCGGTCACCTCGTGAGCCTCGTGCCTCGTGAGCGTGATGTATCCCCGATAGTTGTTGATCCTAATAACCTGATACTGTATAAAACCCTCAGTTTTTATTTAATAAAGTGTACAACTAATTCAATAGAATAGAATAGAATAATTTTTTATTCAATATAGATCACATGTGTAATACTTATTGAAAGTCATTTTTTACTTTACCACTGGTTCGAAAAATAAAACCTCTGTCCTGGGAAGAACCAGCAAGAAACCCAGCGGGACTTTTTTTTAAAGCAAATTTTACAATAATGGTTGTACTAACTATATAAGTACAAAATTTATTTTAGAAACAGCTTGGAAGCGATCACCTCATTCCCAGGGGTTATTATCAACCATGTATTCATTTATACTATAATAACCCTTTTTATACAGTTTCAACTTAACAAAACATTTAAACTTGCTAATGGAGAGAGCCTGTACACTTTCCGGGACCTTGTTGTAATAGCGTATACATTGCCCCAAGAATGAATTACTGACTCTGTGGAGTCGAGAAACTGGTATCACTAGCTTGTGTTTGTTCCTAGTGTTTACAGAATGCACATCACTTTTTTTACTAAAACTACCTTTGTTTTTGTGAACATACATTAAATTTTCGTAAATATACTGAGAGGCCAAAGTTAATATATTTATTTCTTTAAATTTATCTCTAAGAGACTCTCTCAGTTTTAGGTTGTAAATAGCTGTAATGGCCCTCTTCTGTAAAACAAAAATAGTTTCTGAATCAGCCGCATGTCCCCATAACAAAATCCCATAAGACATTATGCTATGGAAATAACTGAAATAAACTAATCTAGCTGTCTCGACACTAGTGAGACCTCTAATCTTTTTTACAGCATAGGCTGCAGAACTTAGTCTGCTTGCTAGTTTGGATATATGGGGGCCCCACTGAAGCTTTGCGTCGAGAGTGATGCCAAGAAAAACAGTGGATTCAACAGGGCTCAGTTCTTCCCCATTTAAAAACACATTGGTACTCAAATTTCTATCATTCGTTGTTGTAAATTTAATACATTTAGTTTTATTTCCGTTTAAATGTAAATTATTAACGTTAAACCAATGCACTAATTTTGATATAGCATTATTCACTTCGTCACATTTAAATGATTTACGTTTAAGTTTAAAAATCAAAGAAGTATCATCAGCAAATAATACTATATCATGATTATCCTCTACAATAGAAGGTAAG
The DNA here is from genome assembly GCA_033319125.1 of Parnassius glacialis. Classification (NCBI taxonomy): domain Eukaryota; kingdom Metazoa; phylum Arthropoda; class Insecta; order Lepidoptera; family Papilionidae; genus Parnassius; species Parnassius glacialis. The sequence goes on from JAVANC010000021.1 coordinate 34,709,287, forward strand.
TCATTAATATACACTAGAAACAAGAATGGGCCGAGAATTGAGCCCTGAGGGACACCCATTAGTACAGGTGAGCCGGAAGAACTTTTACCATTAATAATAACTTTCTGCATTCTATTACTTAAATATGAAATTATAAGTTTAAGCGCTGTGTTCTTGACACCATAGTACTGTAGCTTCCTGATTAATGTCTCATGGTGAACGCCGTCGAAGGCCTTGGAAAGGTCACAAAATATACCCAAAGCATCCTCTGAATTCTCCCATGTACAAAAAATATGTTTAATAAGCTCAACTCCAGCGTCAGTTGTTGAGCGACCCCTTGTAAAACCGAATTGATTTCTATGTAGCAATTTATTAATATTAAAGAAACTTAACATTTGATCTAAAATTATTTTTTCAAAAATTTTACTAAATGTTGGTAGTACAGAAATTGGTCTAAAATTGGCGGGGTCTAATGTACTACCAGATTTATATAAAGGTATGACTTTACTAAGTTTCATTAAATCAGGAAACACACCAGATTCGACGCTTGTATTAAATATAGTGGCTAGATAAGGTGCTATTATATCTATTATAGATAAAATAACTTTAACGGAAATCCCCCATAAATCTGCCGTTTTCTTAACATCAATAGTTTTAAAATATTTAACGATATCTTTTGGCAGTACTCTATGGAATTTAAAAGTATTTGAACAAGCCTTTACATTTTGTTTAAGCAATGATTCGGCGACAGTAGGAGAAGAGTTTAATGATTTAGTTGTCAAAAAAGGAACATCAGTAAAATGTTTCTCAAAAGCCATAGCAACTTCTTGATCAGATCGGGTTAAATTATTGTTAATATTCAATTGAAAATCCGAGTTGCGCGGTTTGACCTTGCCCGTTTCACTATTTATTATCTATATATATTATTATCTATATAATCAAACTTAATTTAAAAATAATATTTAATAATAGGTACCTGAACTAGGTTAAACATGTGTCTCATGCATGCCACTGAAAACACTCTCTCCATTCCTCAAGAATGCAGCCCATGTCCGGCAAGAAAATAATTGCTGTCTGATGGTTTTTTTTATTGAAGAAGGGGTAAACGATATTGCAGCACCCCTCATGGTTAGTGACTACCTTCACCCATGAATAACTACAACACCAGAGAAATTGCCGATGCGTTGCCGGTCTTTTAAAAAGGGGTTGGCTCTTTTCTTGAAGGTCCCTAAGACGAATAAGCCCAGAATAATCGCCGATTGTAGCCGATTTTACAAAAAGTTGTGTGAGGAAGAATTCTTCTGGTTAACCATATAGTGGTGGATGGGGAGGATCGCGATCTGTGATAGTGAAATTTGGTGGTAATTATGGTAATTATGTCCTTATAAATAGATCGTCAGGTAGCGAAACGTCATGACGAGGAATAAGATAAGTCTGTCAGTTCTTCAATAGAGGACCGATCACTACACTCTGCATGGGACAGTCTTTTAACGGATAGAAGTTGCCATTCTCGAAATCATGCTGAAGGCAAATAACATTTCATTTAATTTCATTCAATGGGCCTTCCATGGTCCAAATAAAAAAGTTTCCGTGTCTTTGTCGTCTTTGTTGTCGTTTCGTGTGTCTTGTCTTTGATGAAGGTCTGAGCAATAGTTTTTGAGTTATTCTTAATAATTAATATTGAAGTCGATTGTACAAAATTTTTAATTTTAATTTATTTCCATAGTAATCTAGCAAAAAATTGTTTGACAAAATGTTTTGTTTGCGGAATTACGTCCATTTTTAAGTCGGGTATTGTCATCTTCACCATTGCCCAGCATTTACGCTCTCTTCATAATATAAACTTTTCTTTTAAATTTTCATCCACAAGTGCGGCATAAAATATAAGATAAAAATTTCATTTTATGGTAAACAAATGTGACCATCCTTATTTTTAGCTTTAATTTTAGTTAAATGAAACGAATTTTTACGGATTTTTTCGCGTTTAATTGAACTTTTTAATTCCGGACGTTTCGGGTGCTGAAAAGCACCCGTGGTCACGGGACTGAGGTGTTTGACGTCCCGATGTTACAGTTAGGCCGGCCTACCTTCAGTTTTTGAACATTAATTTTTAATTTTAATGTAATAAATCAAAAGAATATTTTCTTTCGGGTTACATTGCTTTGTAAAAGCGCCATCTATTTCATTCTATAGGTAAGTAAGTCATTTTATCAAACAAATATTGATTGACTCTCAAAGAGGTACATTAGATTGGCGTTAGATGATGATATACATGAATAATTTAATATCAATCGGTAAGCTTTCACAGCTCGCATTGTGGATTGTTATGAATGAATTGGATATGATAATTTTGGTTATATGGTTAATTTGATTTATTTCATTAATTTTTTTTATTCCTTTAACTGTTAATTTTAACAGTTAAAATGTATATTAACAATCTTTATAGCACCGCAAAAAGAGGAGATGGAAATAATAGGAAACACTATTATTAAGTGGCGAAGCTTGCGAAGTCACTTATTGATTTCACGATGTCTGTCCGTCTGTCCGTCTGTCCGTCCGTCTGTCCGTCTGTCCGTCTGTCCCACGATTATCTCGAGAACGGTTTCGAATTTACAAATTCTGTTTTCAGCAATCGATTACTGATCACCCAGGCATCTGAACCTCCTATTTTGAATTTTTTTCCGTTAGAAAACGCTACACAGCTGATTGCTTCGCCACTTTGCTATGCTGTTAGCTTGCTAGGTTTATTGATTTCACGATGTCTGTCCGCCTGTCCGTCTGTCCGTCTGTCCGTCTGTCCGTCTGTCCGTCTGTCCGTCCGTCTGTCCGTCTGTCCCACGATTATCTCGAGAACGGTTGCGAATTTTCAAATTCTGTTTTCAGCAGTCGATTACTGATCACCCAGGCATCTGAACCTCCTATTTTGAAACTGATTGCTCAACGGCAACCGTTAGAAACCGCTACAAAGTTGATTACTTCGCCACTTTGCTATGCTGTTAGCTTGCTAGGTTTATTTTTAAATAAATACTAGCTGTTCAAATAACTAAAATTCCCTTCGACCACTATTGGTAAGCTTATTTTATTTCTTCTTGAGGGTTCACAGTTACTGCAGTCCTTGATATATTTATTCTAAGCTACTAAATTTCAAGACCTGCCGTGTAGTTGTGGTTAAGTATATCCACCAACCCACATTTTACCGCGGGTGTCGTAAGAGGCGACAGAGGGAAACAGACAGGAGATGGGCAGCAGCGTCTTTCTGGTAACAGTAATAGTACAATAAAAACTACGGTTGCCAACCCGCTCGTCAAGCGTGGCAATTATGGCAAACATCCCCCATGAGCAACGAAACAAATAACCGGCCCCAGTCCCCGGTGGTCCCACTATTCCTGGCTACGGTGGCGACCATGGTAACGGCGGGGCAGGAGGTGACCTAAGATGACTCGACCGGGCAAGCATTTAACGCACGCACCATGAGGACAGACGAGAACATTTTGGAGCTGGACAAAGAGATAGACAAGTTGCACTGGGATATTATAGGATTATTTGAAGTCCAAAGAGAAGGGGAGGACACGGTAATCCTCGAATCCGGCAACTTGTACTATCACCGGGAGGACGACCATCTGTCGGATTTGTCGTCCACTAATCTCTCGTTAACAACGTTGTAAAGATTGTATTAGTGTCGGTGAGGGTTGCGTACCTTATACTCAGAATCACCAAAAGGTATTCATTGAATGTCATACAGGCTTACACACTAACATCGGCACATCCCGATGACGAGCTGGAGGAAATGTACGAGGATATCACAACAGGCATACATTCCTCCAAAACTCACTATACGGTGTTAATGGGAGACTTTAACGCAAAACTAGATACAAGAGAAAACGTGTAGGGAATGTAGGGAAATCTGGAATAGGGCAACGGAACCCAAGGGGCCAGCAGCTGGCTGACTTCATAAAGAAAGAGGGACTCTTTATGATGAACTCTCTATCTTCCAGAAGCGGTGCCAAATGAAGTGGATCTGTTCGAGCCCCGACGGTAAGACAAAAATGAGATTAACATCATTATGACGACTAGACGACAACTGTTCAGTGATGTCTGAGTGATAGCGGGGGTGAAAACTGGCAGTGATCACCCAGTGGTTAAAGGCACACTGAACCTAAACGTTAAGTTATTGAGGTCAGGTCTAATGAAGTCAACGTTCAGTTCCTCGCATGCTTTGTCCAAGTCCCGAACCGTTTTCAGTGCTTAGAAAACTGCAAGGAAATGGACAATATGAATGACTAGCTCGTGGAAACAGTACATGCAGCTCTGGAGCGAGCTAAGTAGAGGGCTATACGCGGAGTTTTTCTGTTAATTTAGAAATGATGATAACCAGGGTGACCAGGGGTCAGCCATAGCTCGTAGAACCGACAACCGATGAGGAATAAAGTGTCTTAAGTGGCAGCCTCATACCGGAAAGCAAAGTGTAGGGCAACCCCCACTAGATGGAGTGTATGTTCGGCAGTGGACTTGTGAATGGCTGTAATGATGATGATGATGATGATAAATATATTCAAATAGTCTCGATCTCGGTCCTGTCAAGAAAGTAGGAACTTGAAAAACTTGAACTTGTGCCACAATGCAGTGTCATTGGTCCGACTCTGTTCCTGATAAACGATCTGTGTCAATTAAAATTACAAAATAGCAAAATTGTTACATATGCTGACGATACGGCGATTATTGTTCATGGACAGAGTTGAGAGGAGGGGAGATCATATGCCGAGTCCGCGTTGCACTCAGTTATGACATTTGCTCAAAATTTGCTGACAACAAATCTTAGCAAAACGAAGTTTATTATTAGTCGAATTTATATTATTATTATTATTATTTTGGCCCCTAGGCTTTCGTCACAACTAGACGCATCTTTCGTAATATATTATGCTTACAAATGTAATACGTAAATTCCTTGTACCTGTTTTTCAATATTGCGCACGCACAGCATTAAGTATTTAGGTGTTGTGGTCGACAGTGTGTTGTCATGGAGTGAACACATTAAATGTATGACGTCACGTATTAGGAAACTTATATTTGTCTTTAGCAAGCAGCATGTTGGCACTTACGTGGCAATTCTTAGGACTGCGTGTTTTGCCTTAGCTCAATCCATTATCAGTTACTGCATTACGATTTGGGGTACTGCCGGAAAAACTAACATTATCAACTCGAAAGGGCACAAAGGGCTGTATTGAAAATAATGGCTTCCAAACCAATTACGTATTCAACTAAACTCATATTTAAATATTGGGAAGTTCTTTCCGTTCGTAAATTATTTATATTAAATACGGTTCTTCGCAAACACAACACCCTTGTATATGATCCTAAAATTTTACAGAATATAAGAAGAAAAGGCAAAGTATGCTCTACGGTGAGGTGTGGGCATAAAGTGGTAAAACAACATTATAACTTTATTGCTCCGGTACTTTTATGGAGTGTAGAGCACAAGGAGAACCATCTTATAAGGGGCGAAAGTTGAAAAAGTGTCCTACTATTTACTGAAAATAGAGGTTCCAAAACCTACCACAATAGCGCTGGCGTCTGAAAAACTACGATATGAAAATAGCTGTTGTAGACGGAGTGAAGTCAGCTGAATTCTAATATTTGAAAAATTTCATGACTAGAGTAGTTAGTAAAATGCTAGTATACAAACCTCAACTATTTACGTAGTACAAAACCAAGCGGATTGATCGGTCCTTGTTTATTTCTCCATCTTATTCTAATTAATTTTGGCGCTTTTTTTAATTTATCCTGTGCTACTGCAGCGCGTTTTTAGGGACACTTTTCATATAAGGAGATGGTCCTCCTTGTACTCTACACTCCATAGGTACTTTATAATAAAATTAATAAAATTTTTAAACATTTACCATTGGCTTTAAAATAAATTTAAAGCCCTGCTGAATGAGTGGCTACTAAGCCTTGCTAATGACGAGGTAGAAGCTATAATTGAACAACAGTTCTTTAACACACACGCACATAAAAACACACACACACACACGCACACACATTAACACAAACGCACGCATGTCTATGTGAGAGGTGGGCGCTAACATCTGTGACACAGTCCTCGACTACCGCGGATGTTAACGCTAACTATGTTTATGTTAAATTGTCTTTGGTTTCAATAAAGATTATTATTATTTTATTATTTCAATCGAATACCTTTCGACAACTAATGTTAAGATCAAAGAAGAGTTTCATAGATACAACATCTATGAAACTTTCCAATCGCTAGATAAGAGGCTTGGAAACAATTCACGATATTTATTTACTACCATGCGGCGAGCAAACTTACCCGCTTTGTGGACGAATGACTTTGTATTTATTATTCAATTGTTTCGCTCTTTCATTTTTGTTTATGTTTTCAGTTTGTTACAGAAAGTCTTTGTAAATCCATTCTGAACTTTTGCGGTGAGGAAATAATAAATAAGTTTACCAAAAATTTGTACTCGTACTTAAAATATAATGATATAATATCAAAGAGATTTAAAATATATACCTAAATGTCTTTGTATAATATAATGTAATGAATGCAATAGAATGATCAGTTATATTTTATACAATTTTAAATTAATAATAATATAATATATATTTTTTTATAGGATAAGGGTGACAAACGAGCACACAGTCCACCTGATGGTAAGTGGTTGCTGCGGCCCATAGACATCTACATCTATCCTCGTTTGCGAATCAAAATGCAGATGCGTTGTCACCCGTGAGGACTAAGATGGAATGCCTCATTTCCAGTAAAAAGGGCCTCCGGCCACCTGCACTCACCAAGCGAAACGCAGAGGTAAACCTCTACTTCACGCTGGTATTCTGTGAGGTCGTGGTACCACCCCGGTTCGAGCCGGCCCATCCGTGCGACAGCAAAAGCTGCCGCGACGCTCTACCACTGTTAAAAATATATTATATTATATAAGTATTAGGGACTATAGTGGACTGTATGAATTTAACTGTTGCAAGTGGACATACAGTCCACTACTGACTAATTAACTGAGGTATACTACGCTAGGGGACTACTCAAAGGAAAGATGGTACTGTAGACTATACTGTATTCAAATATTTATAAATGCGGCACTAATTAACTATATACAGAGAGGGGAGTCTTCACTCTTCAATCTTCTCTTGATTTCTCTTCATTTCTTCGCTTGCTGTTGTCTTCGAGTGCCGCTTCCGAAATGAACAGCTCACAGACTTTTTTTGCGCCCGAAGCAATTTGGAAAAGGGCTACCCCGTAGGGAGGCGGAAAATGCATTACGCATACCACGATAGCCGGTCTATCGTGGTTATGGGGGACTCACAGCCTACAAGGGGAACCTAAGTGATACCCCTAAAAACCGCCTTTGGGGACTGGCAACCAGCTGTTTAAAGCTTCTTATGCCGTATCTAAAGCGACCCTCTTTTAGGAAAAGAGGGTGCAGACGGCTACAAGCCGCTTAGAAAGTGCCTACGAAGGCAAATTAATTTTGAATAATTTAATTTAATTAGAATTGGCCTGAGCCGCCAGGAGGCAGTTCAGGTCGTTTGACAATTTATTAGGCGGGTCCGAGAGAGTGTTTCTCGGCCTGCGGACGCTATAGCGGGAGGGGAGTGGGGCTGTATTAGTAACTGCCTCACGAATTAATGTGTTATTATGCGACTCTGAGACTTTGAAGAAGTTTTCAGAGAGTTTTTTAATAAACTGTTGGATTGTTGGGATTTATAAGTCCCGATGAAGGTCGGCATTACGGACGTACCAAGGTGCGTTCGTAGCTCGACGACAGAAGAGGTTTTGAACTACTTGGAGTTCGTTAATAATTTTAGGGCCAGCGTGTGCAAATATAAGGGCCGTGTAAGACATTACCGGTCGTATACAAATCTTATAAAGGGTTCGCTTATTTCTTAATAACATTTTACTGTGTCGGCCTAACATACTGTTAAGCCTACCTAGATAAAAACGAGCTAGACGTGTTACTCTTTTGACATGAGGCTCGAAAGTGAGCCTATAGTCAAGTGTGACACCTAAATATTTAGCTGACATATGCCAGGGGACGGGGGTCCCTAACATACGTATTGGTGGAGTATTTTTCTTGTTTTTATTACGGCATCTTTTAATATCGAATTGAACTGCGGAGCTCTTCTCCGGGTTCACATCGATACGCCATTTTTGGAACCAATCTCCTAGGTCATCGACTGACTTTTGGATCTTGTTCCTTGCAGAAGATAGCATATGACTTTTGCAGTATAGAGCAGTGTCATCTGCGAATAGTGAGAACTGTACACCATTCGACGGGATTGGAATGTCGTTGGTGTACAAGATGTACAGGAGGGGAGCTAGTACTGATCCCTGAGGAACACCAGCTTTAATGGGGCGCTGAGAGGATAACGTGCCTTCGTGTCTAAAACGAAAGGTACGATGTTGTAAGTAAGAGGCCACGAGACGTACTAGACGATCGAAGAGTCCTATTCTATATAATTTGAAAATAAGGCCTTCATGCCAGACTCGTTCGAAGGCTTTGGCAATGTCGAAAAAGACCGCGATTGTCTTTTGTCGACGTGGATAAAAACCGCTGAGGATATATTCCACAATGCGGTGTACTTGTTGGGGACATGAGTGTTTCGCACGGAAACCAAGCTCACAGACCAAAACGCCCTTCTTATATCTCGCCAGAGAGCGTCTCAGTATGTGAGTAGCGTCGTGAGGCGATGACGCGCGCTGATTGGTCGGCGGCATCGCGTGATCTGCTGCCGGTGTGCGGGGTGCGCGGGGCGCAACGGGGTATGAAGGGGCGACGGGGCGGTGGCTCCCTCGCTGTCCGTAACATCCTCCCCCCGGCGTAGCCTGCGAGCCTAAGCTTCCCTCGGGAGGACGGCTATCTTCCTGACGGGTCGCCGCAGTACTCCGTCCCTGGTCCTGACCTCAACGTTGCGCACCACGCCGTCCGGTCCAGGAAAGGTCTTCGTCACGACCCCCCGCGGCCACACGTTTCTTGGTAGGTTGCCATCCGCAACCACGACGAGGTCCTCTTCTTGAATTTGGTGTTGCTGAGCATCTCGGGAGTCCCCGCACGCAACCAACGTCGGTAGGTATTCTTTCTAGATTAGTTTATTTCAGTTATTTCCATAGCATAATGTCTTATTGGATTTTTCTATGGGAAAATGCGGCTGATTCTGAAACTATTTTTGTTTTACAGAAGAGGGCCAGAGCTATTTACATCATAAAACCGAGAGAGTCTCTTAGAAATAAATTTAAAGAAATAAATATATTAACTTTTCCCTCATAGTTTGTTTAAGAAAATTTAATGTATGGTCACAAAAACAAAGGTAGTTTTAGTAAAAAAAGTGATATACATTCTGTAAACACTAGGAACAAACACAAGCTAGTGATACCCGTTTCTCGACTCCACAGAGTCAGTAATTCATTCTTGGGGCAATGTATACACTATTACAACAAGGTCCCGGAAAGTGTACAGGCTCTCTCTATTACCAAGTTCAAATGTTTTGTTAAGTTGAAACTGTATAAAAGGGGTTATTATAGTATAAACGAATACATTGTTGATAATAACCCCTGGGAATAAGGTGGTCGCTTCCATGCTGTTTCTAAAATAAATTTTGTACTTATATAGTTTGTACAACCATTAATGTACATATTGACTGCCTCGTTGGTCTAGTGGTTGTAGTAGTGCGACTGCTGATCATGAGGTCCCGGGTTCGAATCCCAGGTCGGGCCAAAACATAAATTATTGAGTTTTTCCATAAAGAAATTCTCAGTAGCTGCCCGGAGTCAGGAAATTGGCGGTGTTTCAACCCCGTGCCTCGGAAAGCACGTAAAGCCGTTGGTCCTGCGCCTGATCTCACTCCGGTCGTGTCGGTTTACCGTCCCATCCGAGGGAGTGAGGGAATAGAGAGTGCACCTGTGATTGCGCATACACTTGGGCACAAATAATCCTGTCCTGCGCCGATGGCTAGTCTCCGTTGAGACTGGCCGCCGTGGCCGAAATTCGGTCTGGAGGACATTATTATTATTATCATTATTAATGTACATATTGCTTTAAAAAAAGCCCCGCTGGGTTTCTTGCTGATTCTTCCCAAGACAGAGGTTTTTTTCGAACCAGTAGTAAGATAAAAAATGTCTTTTACTAAGAATTACACATGTGAACTATATTGAATAAAAAGAATATTCTATTCTATTTTATGCGATTCTGTAGTACTTAAATGGAAAATACCAGGCCCATATCTGTTTAACTCATAGAAAGGAAGTTTGAAAGGTCTATATTATCATTATCAGGAATATTCAAAAGAAAATATTAAATTTATCATAATCATTACAACCATAGATATAATAATAGAAGGAGATATGCCCGGTAGTTGAAAATGTATCGGAACCCGATGTCTCCAGTTGTCCCCTACCACCCGCCTACTACTACACTTGCAGATCAGTAAAAGCAATAGATACGCAGTCGCGCACACACCCGCATTTTATAAATTAGAACGTACTACACAATCAATTATAAACCGTATCACTACAGAAACAGCGTGCATTTACCATTCACCGTACTACTTACTCACACAAAAATATCAGTCGCTATCGTTGTGCTGTGCATTTTAAAAACAAAAGCCATTTATTTTACATATACATTAGAGATTGACTAAATTGGAAAGTTTCGATTCTCTTCCATTTATACTAAAATTGCACTAAAATTAAAAATAAAATAAATAAAAAACGATATGCACAGGAAATTATATAATAAAATAAACAATATGTAACTAAACGTAAATTATTAAGTACCTAACCTACCTAACAAATACAAAAAAAAGGTTATGTTGGTTTAGATTGTCATAGCGTATTGAAAAAGTAGGTATTTTGGCATATGGTACTAGTTTTTGTAGGGAACCAGTTTGGTGGCCTTCCTGTGGCATCAGTTCATTTATTTTTTAAATTAGCATCTTTTGGGAAGCTGAAAATGTACGATAATAATTTATTAATCATTTACATATATCCTACGCAATTTCTTAACCTCACCATGTACCTGGCAAGCCTTTGTTAAAAAACCCCTGGTTGGTTAAGATATTGTTAAATATATGAAAACAAACACACACTCATGCATAACAAATAAATAGCCAAGAGAATTATGTTGTATTATTTTAGCAAAAGTCACTATTATAATATTATCTGAATTCTGAACCATGGCAATTAGGTATAATAACGCATTCGAAGGCTTTGAAAACATAAAAGTATGAAATTAACACGAAGATAAGGCATAATATACTATAATTCAACCCAAAACACTTCACCGATGATTAACCTAATTATTTAAGCAACTTACTTTATGATCGCTAGTTACGAATTCAGTGTACTAAACGGTGAAAATAATCAAAACAATTAAATACCATTATGTCACATCAGTCTTCCCACCGGGCTGAAACGGTTGACAAATTGAAAGAATAAACTATGATAGCAATTCACCAATCGACATTGTTGTCGATAGCATACGTTAGTGGATCTGCGCAAGCACAACACTAACTCATCGCAAGATACAGTGGCCGTACTACACGATGCATCCCCATAAATAAAGTATCGTTTAGTCATATTTACATTGCTTGTTCAGTTGCTTAGCGATATACATAAGTAGTAGTTAAGGAGCAATGTATTTACTACAAAATAGTACCGTTGCAGTGATATTTGAAAACAAAAATAACGCATTAAGAGCAAAAAATATTTTACGATTTGTTGCTTTTCATGATTTTAAAGATAAAGATAGTAAAATACTTGTTCTTACATATGGTAAGTGATTCCATGATCTACAAAGATTTTGTTTTGGCTTCGGTTTTTACAAAAAACCACTGAATAACACGGCATTCTGATATTGTTTCACGATTACTGTTGAAAGTATACTAATACGCAAAGACGGCCTTTTGAATAGAACTTGAGCATTTTGATCATATCGTGCGGACACAGACACGCCCCCTTGCCACTTCTCCTCTTTTTAATATTTCTATGATTACAACTATCCGATAAAGTCATCTCAACTTGTTCCTGTTTTATACTATTACATATAGCTTTAGAATTTTTTATTTTTTTATTTAAAGACTTAATTTCATAAGGTTTTAAATCTTTATACGAATTATAATATTTATCTCGTACAGTTTTCTTATATCGCATGAGATAATTCTTTTGATACCTGATCATAATTTAAACTGTGTCAGTAATCCATCGATGCGTTTGCTTTTTCAATTATACTAATTTATTTGGGGCGTGAAGGTCGAAAGGTCATAAATTACAACCATTATACCAGCTCCGTTCTGGCATACTACTCTGTACTAGCATTTGAGTCTAAGGCCCGCCACATACATACGGAATTCCGTTTCGGGATTCCGTTTCGATATTGCGATTCGAGATTCCGAACGCAGCAAGTTCATATAAGATCTATGATCCGTCACACACGTACGGTAGTTTTCCGTTCGAAATTTTGCGAGCAAAACGTGATTCCGTATGTGTGTGGCCGACCCGTTCGGAATTCCAAAACGGAATCCCGAAACGGAATTCCGTATATATGTGGCGGGCCTAACTCGGTTATCATTATGTGGTTAATATAGAAACTTTAAAATATAATGAATTCCGGTAGAACAGATCGGCCATTCGAGCTTCAGCTATAACATAATTGAATTGAAGCATCGCACGTTTAAAAAAAATATGTTAAAGACATTGTCTCTAGCAACATTTGGCAGAGTTTTATAAATATATAAAAAACACAAGATAACTCACGCGAAAAATACGTCTTGTTCAATTGTGGTCAAGATGCGTAACGTGTCACAAACAGCTCATATAGTTTTATTAGCCTGTGATTCCGGCTTGTTACACTTTGAGTATCCCCAAATTGTAGGCAACAGACGTTGAAGCGTTCCAATTGTAGGTTTTTACGACGGAGCGACTTAAAAAAACATTTGCTTGGTTTGCAACCTTTCAATGAATATTTAATTTGGAACTGTTAGCACTGAGTTTAACTTTTGCGCAGTATGAACTCGTATATGGTTGTAAGGAATTTATTAAATCTATACATTTGTTTATAAGGAATGACTCAGAAGCGTAAGATATTCCGTCACCCTATTTCGTACCATGGGTGTTGTAAGAAGCGATTATGTCAAATTCCACAAAGATATAATGGCTTCCGATCCGATGGTGGTATAATATCTCGCTCACTCTAGACATGAACAGTAGGGCAGCAGCGTCAAAGATGCGAGACGTAGTGTATGTACTGTAATGCGATCGTAAATTCGCTTGTCAAGCGTGATGATTAAGGGAACCTAGGGAGGATTTGCAACGGTAGAGCCGTATCTCCAGCTATTAACTTTTACAGTATGACGATGACGATGAAGAAGAATGAAAAAGTTGACAGATTGTTGCCGCTTGTCCAGTTTTAATGATAATAATCGTTCAAACCATTTTGTCTCGTGGCTGTCGTAAGAGGTATTTATGGAAAATACAAGAAGGATTGTCGTGAAGCGACAATTAAAAGAGAAAGAACCTAACCTAAGAACAGCAAAACAACAAAAGTAGACCAAGAAAATAATATACTTAAAGTTTCAGAAAAGTATTTACAATTTTATAAAAAAATGAAATATGAAGATGATGGATGAAATGAGATTACAATTAGGTTTTAAAAAAAATAAAGGTAGGAGAATAGGACAATATAGTTTTATAGGGGAGCCTGGAGCCTCGCTGCTTTTGTAGAAATGGGCACACGCAGAGCTTGAGGTTTCTCAGCGGCGACGGCACGCAGCGCCTGGACTGGGCACACGCAGCGTCCGGAGCCGGCGCACGTAGCGCCTGGGGTAGGTGCGCTCAGTACTTGGAGAAGTAGTCGCCGCGCCCAGAGGTAGCGCGGGCAGTAGGTGCACTCGGCACCTGGAGCAAGCAGTCGTAGCGTGCCCGAAGGTAGCGCGGGCAGTAGGTGCCTCAGCGCCTGGAGCAAGCAGTCGTAGCGCGCCCGAAGGTAGTGTGGCCCCGCGCTTGAAGCAGACTGCCGACGACTTCACGTGTAGATGGAGGCTTGCAGGATCCCGGCGCCGCGCTTGCAGGATGCGCCGACGACTTCAGGATGCGCCGGATGTAGATGGAGGCTTGCAGGATCCCGGGGCAAAGCGGCCCCGGGATAAGGCCTTTAGTAGATGTTTCTCGTTTGAGAACTGAAGCGAGACTGTCTTTTATTCTCCAATTGTTCGGCTTTTATACCTTTTTAGAGAGAACGAGAAATTATTTAAATTAAAACGAAATTTATTGTAAATGACCTACAGCCAAAGAGTATTTATGTAGGAAGAACATCATACCAGAGACGAATTTGAATAAAAGTTACCATGACAAATGTCAAATATAAAATTTTTGGTTTTTAGGAATATAATTGGAAAATCATTACATTTAAGTAAGAAATGAGATATTATTCACATAGGAAAAACCAATGCACGGCAGTTTACATGAAGCCTGAAATTGTAGAGTTACAGGGAATTCAATAAAATACCGAAAAAGGTAAGACTTCATTGACAGCTATTTTAAAAGTACTAAATAGTGTGAAAATATGCAGTAAAATGATATGTTATTGTGTAAAAACGTTACAGGATCCTATGGAATTAAAGGTGATGCTAAATATAAATGCAGAAAATCAAAAACAGAATGGAAAAATAGTATAAAGTGATGCAAAACATGAATGCAGAAAATCAAGAACAGAATGGAGAAATAGTGTACAATGAAATGTAAGTAGTATAACACTACAGGACTTATATAATATGGCCTCCGATAGATGGCCATGATGGGAATTCGGAGTAGCCTCAAACTTGCGATGCGTCTGGGACTGCCGTTTTCATTCCGAGATTATAGCAAATCGTTGTTGCAATGGAAGAGTTTCATATTAAGCTAGGGACATTTGAAGAAGGAAGTAAAGTAAGGCAACTGAAAATCATGATCATGATGAATACAATATCATGATCACTACCATACACCAATAGGTTGAGGCTGTATATTTGTATGAATATGTATACACAATCAATATAACAGTATTAAATTATTTAATTTACCTTATTTGATATGTGCTGTAACGACCATTTTGTTCACACAAATAATAAGTAAGTAAGTCTCGATAAAATCTCTACTTGTATTAGGTATGTTTCGCAACATTATAAGCAGAAAAAATATTGCAACAATACCAAGGTCTCTCTAAGCTCTCGTCTTATTCAATATAATCCAAGATTAGGGAAGAAGCAATTACAGCTTTTGAATAATTGAGTAGTTAGCGATGTAAAAGTTGAAGACGCACTGAGCATTGCTTAACCAAGAGTTAATGACTTTTACAGTTCAAAAATATTAAAGGTAATACTGTATTTTTTTTATAGAAGAGAGGGCAAACGAGCATTCGGCTCACCTGATGGTAAGTATCTACCGCCGCCTATTAACAACTGGTACACCAGCGAAGGAAGTTACAGGTGCATTGATAGCCTTTTAAAAAGGAGTAAGCTCGTTTCTTGAAGGTCCCTAAGTCATGAAAAACCACTAATGGTAAGCGATTCCACAAGGCAGTTGTGCGACGAAAAAATCTGCTAGAATATGGCACAGTAGTGTACCGCTAAGCATCCAGATGATGTGATGGTAAAGAGAGTTTTGTCGCGATGTGAGTTTGTGGCTGGAATTATGGTTGGATAAACTTTATTTTCTCAAAAGAAATACATTATTTCACTTGACGCGAAACTTTGAAGAAAAATACTAACAGAAAATACATCTCTATTTATTAAGATTAGAAATTTCAGTTACTATGTTATAATTACTAAGTTTATTATACTATGGAGTTAGAGGCAAATAATTTCTTAGCCTTCCTAAATGTGTTAGTCATCCGAAATCCTAACAACACCATAGGTCATACTGTGTTTAGAAAAAAGACCCATACGAACCGATATTTAAACGGTGAATCTCACCTTTATCCTTCAAAGTTAGCTACCGTGGGAAAATCTTTGTTACGGAGAGCATGAGGGATGTGTGACAGCAAACACTTGAGCTTCGACACGTCAAGCAGGTTCTGCACGACAACAAGGTTTGGGTCCCGCGCCTACGTCACAGTGACCGAGTGAAGCCGGCCACAGATGAGCGTGTCCCTGCTGTACTACCATATGTCAGAGGTGTCATATCCCTCTACAAGATGCAGGTGTGTACAAGCTTGATTGTGAATATGGTCTCTCATATATAGGGCAGACAAAACGATCTATATATTCCCGGGTAAAACAACAACAAGCTGACGTGAAACACCAACGCTCCGGGAAGTCTGCAGTTTGTGATTTATATCAAACGGCGAGGGCTGTCTAGGATATGATCACAAATTGCAGACATTAGATTTGATAGACCACAAATCCTTGCGAAAGAAAATCGATTCCTGCCAAGGAGGATATACGTGAGGCTATTGAAATTAAAAACATCCTAATTTCAATAGAGAAGGAGACTGGGTACTATTATGTGCTTCGGATCCTGTAATTAATAAAATTAAAAGTAACCGAAGGATACTACTGCAAGACTTCAAGACACAGTAAGTTCATAATATCGGGACGTCAATCACCTCAGTCTCCTGTGGTCACGGGTGCTGGAAAGCACCCGAAACCTCGGGAATTAAAAACAGGTACAATTAGTCGCGATAAAATCCGTATAGGAAGTTTAATTCAATTAATATTTTTAATTTTAGTTGAATTAAAAGACAATAAATAATGAAAACACAGTATAGTTAAGAGTATTTTTTTTTTTTAATAATCTCCATTTTTTTATATTAGAAAAACTATCTACCGCGCAGTGTAACTGAATATTTTAATTGACCACTAAAGGGATGGAATGGAGGTTACTAAGTATTATTACATGGTTGTTATACTGAGTAAAATAAGAAGCAAAGAAAAAAAAAAGAAGAAGAGTACCCAATTGGCATAATGGATCTTGACATATGGGGTGTCGTCCGAATCGTCTTAGTTGTAGAAGTGGCATAAGATACGGATTTTTTGAATTACTGTTTTAACCTTTGGGCTTTTTTTTATAGGATAGGGTGACAAACGAGCACACAGTCCACGTGATGGTAGCTGTGGCCTACATCTATCCTCTTTTGCGAATCAAAATGCAGATGCGTTGTCACCCGTGAGGACTAAGGTGGAATGCCTCTTTTCCAGTAAAAAGGGCTTGTTACCACTCCTTATTTTAAATAGGATAATAGAGAATTAATACATAAATATAATACCTAAATTCATCGTGATATCAAATTTAATTATAATTTAACTTATGTGTACCGTGTGTGTATTGTATTCATCTTCCAGTATATAATGGCGGACTCAGCTGTACTGTTTCGTGTTAATTATAGAGTAATTACTCAGGAATTGAAATCTAAGCTAGTATGTGATATTGTAACTTGAGAAGGAAAGTTCTGTAACCTCCATCACATCATATTCATAAATATAATTAACAATATTAATGGAATTTTGTGATTAACGTTTTCTTACATTCTAATCGTAATCACTTTAAAGGTTCTATATTCGAACCATACCTATGTTTTTTTTATGTATGTTGGTACGGCAATTCCAGCCAGTCAAAAATCCCCCGCTAAAGTCTATCCACCTTAAAAAGCTATCTTTATTCAGCTATTATCATTAAGATGCCGCTACCTGCCTCTTGGTTCAGATTCCCTCTAACGCCTCTTACAATACCCACGGGATAGTAGTGGATATTCTTTCACCGCCACTACACAGTTCATGGATTTATACTTCTCTTAAACGGCTGAACCAGTTGAAATTTTTATATTTTATTAAGTATAAACATATAATACTTCAGGGATTGAAGAAAAAATTCGATACCTAAGGATGGAAAAATAGGGGATGAAGATTGCAGTTAAAATGGTGAAAAACTAAACTTTTAATAAAAAATTAAAATCGATTTCAATAACTACTAAGAATTAAATAATTTCCACATAATACTTCTGAAGTCGGAACTTTAGTTGTTCTAAAATTCCAAGCAGATAATAGCGTTCGGACATCTTACACATATACTTTTTTTTAATTTTACCATTCGACTGGTAAAGTAACTGCATTTACTAAATTGAAACTGTTCGGAAACCGGCCGGTAAAATATACTAATTTATTATATTTTAACTCAAAACAATAATGCTTTAGTTATTGTTCAGACTATTTTAAACTATTCATAATAATGCATAATATGCACATAAATTTTTTATTAAACGTACTTAATTAGTAATAAATGATTTATAACTGTATATGCCTAATAGCAAAATCCTCTTACCCTATGGACTAGTCTCTCATTTCCGAAACGAGGCTGTTATTATAACATAATAGTCCAAAGGAAATAAATTTTCGTATAAACTTACATTCATATTTGATCAGATTTTAGTTATCAGTAACATTATGAATGCATATAATTATGAATTGAAGCAGGAGTTCCGGATATTAAGCTATTACATTGAACAAAATTAATTTTTAGAAGACTTTAGAGAAAGGTTTGTTTGTTTTTTACCCGAATGCCAAAGAAGAGTTATATATTTTTTTATAGGATAAGGGTAAAAAACGAGCACACATTCCACCTGATGGTAAATGGTTGCTGCGGCCCATAGACATCTACATCTATCCTCTGTTACAGATCAAAATGCAGATGCGTTTTCACCCGTGAGGACTAGGATGGAATGCCTCATTTCCAGTAAAAAGGGCCTCCGGCCACCTGCACTCACCAAGCGAAACGCAGAGGTAAACCTCTACTTCACGCTGGTATTCTGTGAGGTCGTGGTACCACCCCGGTTCGAGCCGGCCCATCCATGCGACAGCAAAAGCTGCCGCCTGGCTCTACCACTGTTAAAATTATATATATATTTTGTTTGTAAATTTCTTTATTACCTTGTATCTTCCAAACGGCTGGATGGATTATATTCGTCTGAAAAACCCAAGTGTTCCTAAAGCTGTTTGCAAAAAAATAGCGGATTCTTGGCGAGAAATAGTAAGACGTTAATAAAAAAAATGAACTTATTAAGAGGTTTGGTTAGTTTTTTTTTTAATCATAATCGTATCAAAATAAAGGAAATTAAAAGGGCATTACAAACATATTATATAAGTTATATGCTTAAATTCAATCAGGAATAATAAATTGGTTTAAAAAGTTTTTGATAGCGTAAAAATGGGTTATGCTTGTGTCGGAACTCGTGCTACCATATGAAATTTAGAATACACTAAAAAGTCTAAAATAAAATAAATAATTAAAAACATGAAAAACCCGACTGCAGAAAAGACAACTTAAAGTAATGGCACTATAAAGACTAAAAAAGTGTGGGAAAAACAGTTTTTTTTAATAGAATAAGGGTGACAAAAGAGCACAAAGACCACGTGATGGTAAGTGGATGCTGTGGCCCATAGATACCTACATCTACGAGGGGCGGCTGATAAGTCCGCGGCCCAAGGTACTTAATGAAAGAAAATATATAGTTTCTATTTTTAATTTTTCAATATAATCTTCCTCAAGTGAAATTCATTTCTCGCATCTCGCATACAATGAATAAAACAAACCCACCCAAAAAATATTCTGTATCTTTCTCTTAAAAATGACGGTCAACCGCGGCATTCATTTCTTTGTCTCCAGCCCAGTAAGTCCTGTTTCAAATTGGAAAACAGGAAAAATCGCTAGGTGCTAAGTCTAGGCTATAAGGAGGGCGGTTGATCTCTGAGAACCCCGTGTCTTTAAGGGCTTGCCTCGCAACATGTGCAGTGTGAACGGGCGCGTTGTCTTGCAGAAAGAGCACTCCACGCGTCGGTTTCCCCAAGTCGTTTCTATACAATAGCTTCGCGGACCTGAGTCAATAAATTGGCGTAATATTGGCCATTCATCGTAGTTGCCCTGAGTAGGTAGTCGATAAGCAAAATTCCCTTGCTATCCCAGAAAACAGTCGCCATTAGCTTGGACGTCGACTTTTCCAGCTTGAATTTCTTCGGCGCCATTTCTTCTTTTTTATCCATTGTATGGACTCTTGTTTGTACTCCGGATCATATTGGCGAATCCATGTTACATCTACGATGGTTATCCGTTACCAAATGTCTTCCTTGTTATCGCCGACTAGCTCCAAAAAATCTTTGCAACTTGCGAGTCGACGTTGCTTGTTGAGCGGTGTGAGCATTATCGGTACCCAGCCCAGGCAAATTCTTCTGATATTCAAATGTTCATGTGAAATTTCTCCAACTCGTTCTTTGCTAATCTGCAGTTCTTCAGCAATCTGCCACAATTTAATTTTTCGGTCGGTCCGAACGATTTTTTCGACTTTTCGGACGTTTTCTTCGGTCAGTACCTTGACAGAGCCTGGGCGAGGGTCGTCTTAACAGCTCTCTCGTCTTTGTTGAAATATGCGGCTCATTTTGAATCGATGATAGCTCTTCAAAAATGTCTTTCAGTGTATTTCCCTTCTTAACGAGGAATTCAATCACGGCGCAGTGTTCAAAATTTCGAGAATTTCCAGATTCGGCTGACATGGTGATGTTTGTTGTTCAATAAATAATTGAACTATGAGTGCAAACTTAATTAGTGATTGCTTTTATAATAGTACTGAGTGCTGCAACTAGTGACATGATTAACAAGATAATTACTCATGGTTAAGTACCCTAGGTCGCGAACTTTTAAGCCGCCCTGGTATCCTCCTCGCTTAAGAATAAAAATGCAAATGTTTTGTCACTCCCGAGGACGAAGATGAAATGCCTCGTTGACTTGCTAGTTGTCGTTGCCTCGTTGAAAAAGAACTCCGATTCTCTACACTCACAATACAAACATAAAATACTGTAGGGAATGAGGGTAAAAGATAAAAGAAAATATGAACAAATGAATAATTCATAATAATTCTACAAGTCTCATATCGTTATTATACCCGTTGTGCTAAAACATTACTTCTACACTGAGATTCTGCCCAAATAAGACAAGTGATGTGTTTCTATTCGTGTAGTAGTTCTTCTAGTGTAAGCAAGGAAGATCGTGTTGCTGAGAGGTTGCCCTGTGTTACACCGAGAGGAGTAGTGTAGCTGTTGCTTTGCGTACTTTGGTGTTATCATGTAATTATGTCCTTCACGTTACACAAATGTGTGATTGTGTCTGGTACATATTACGGTTGGTCGAACTGTATTTGCTCTATACTGAATGTGTAGTGCTGTACGCTGTCTTATTCCTGATAATGATTGATTGCGTAAGCAAGAGAGCAAGTTGAACGTCCGCTCTCACACTTTTATTATTTTTAACAATTAACCTTAAGAGTAAATTCTAATACGAGTAACATTCTTTTATTTAAATAATTTTGAGAATGATTTCTAACATCAGAAGTGGAATAGTTTCTAAAATCTGAAGTGGGATTAAAGCCTTTTCCTGTAGCTTTACATTGAAATTTCTTACAATACATTATAAACATTTTGTCTTTCTTTTACTTTGTGTTTTTTCGTATGTATTAAAGAATTATCTATCTATCTCTATATATAGGATTCTTTGGGCCATAGCATCCACTTACCATCGTATGTGCTTGTATGACACCCTAGGTTTGTCGTTGGAAATGGTAGGAATCCTTAGGTAGGGGTCCGTGTATGTAGTTACCACCCTCTTACCTATGTTTGTTGCTAAATAGAAGTTCACTTTATTTACAGGCTCTAAGGCATTCTATCTTAGTGGTTACTTGCCGCCGTGTCTGAAATTCGGTCTGGAGGACACATATTTTTTAGAAACAGCCAAGAATGGACAATATAATATATTTTTTTATATAATGATTTTTTATATTTACGCGAACACTACACATTGAATAAAACTACTTTTACGGATTTTATCGCGTTTAATTAACTTATTTTATATTCCCGACGTTTCGGTTGCTTTCCAGCAATCTGGTGCAGTAACTCCAAGTTTCTACAAGCGGTACGTAGACGATACCTTCACAATTTTACCATCAGACAAAGTAACTGCATTTTTAGAACATCTTAATTCCATAAACTCTAAAATTCAATTTACTATGGAGTTAGAGGCAAATAATTCGTTAGCTTTCCTAGATGTGTTAGTCATTCGAAATCCTACTAACACCATAGCATGTGCATAGAAAAAAGACCCATACAAACCGATATTTAAACGGTGAATCCCACCATCACACTTCACAGTTAGCTACCGTGGGCAAATCTTTGTTACAAAGATCACGAGGGATCTGTGAATGCAAACACCTGGCCGCCGAGCTTCAGCACGTCAAGCAGGTTCTGCACGACAACAAGCTTCGGGTTCTGCGCCTACGTCACAGTGACCGAGTGAAGCCGGCCACAGTTGAGCGTGTGCCTGCTGTACTACCATATGTCAGAGGTGTCACAGACAAGATTGGCTACATTTTGAAGCGAGCTTCTATTAAAACATTCTTCAAGCCGCCGAAGAAGATTAGTCACTTCTTATATTATATATATATATATATATATATATATATATATATATATATATATATATATATATATATTCCTCTACAAGATGCAGGAGTGTACAAGCTTGATTGTGTGTGTGGTCTCTCATATATAGGGCAAACAAAACGGTCAATAAAATCCCGCGTAAAAGAACACTTAGCTGACGTGAAGCACCAACGTTCCGGGAAGTCTGAAGTTTGTGATCATATCCTAGACGGCCCCCGCCATTATATTAGATTTGATAAACCACAAATTCTCGCGAAAGAACATCGATTCCTGCCAAGGATAAAATCTACCGCCAGTCTCCATACCCCTCTCCTTCTTTCTACGCCACTGTCTATAGTTCAGACTTTTTCACAGTTATGCACCTTGGAGAATAAATATACCAAGAACGTGAAATTGAGCTGTCTATTACATCCAATTTATACCAAATATTTACGTAACGAATACCTCAATAACATTAAATAAACCACGCCGCTTACTCAATTATTCAAGAGCTGTAATTGCTTCTTCCAAATCTCAGTTAATCTTAAATAAATCTTCGTTTAGACTGAGTAGGGCCCTGACATATTAAAAATAGTTGAAAATTATTTAAGAACACATACAAAAGCTATGTTATAATCCTTATTTTAGAAATTATAATACTTAAAATAACTAAAGTAATTGATTAATTAGTCAGAATATCTTTAAAAAGGTATGTGACCAACTAAAGAACCATTAAATATAATTTTATATATAGTATTAACGTAGGCATCCATAGGAATATACATATATATACCTGGTGGTACGTGTTTGACCGCCGCCCATGAACAACTGCAACAACAGGGGTATTGCAGGTGCGTTGACGGCCTTTTAAAAACAGTAAGCTTCTTTTTTGAAGGTCCCTAAGTCGTATCGGTTCGGAAAAATCGCCGGTGGTTATCGATTCTTCAAAGTATTCGTGCAAGAAAGAAAACTCCTAGTAAATTGCACACTAGTGGTTCGCCAAGCATCCAGATGTTGTCGACGATAGCGTAAGTTTTGTCGCGATGTGCGTTGGTGAAATTTCGCGACTGGAATTAATCCGAACAATTTCTCAGAGAACTCCCCATGGTAAATGCCATAGAAAATGCAAAGCGATGATCTCTTCGCAGCGCCAGTGAATCGAGCTAATCGGAGAGAACTCGGTTGTAGACGATTGCGCTGGATTCGGTCAAGTGGAAGGAGCTGGCACTGGGGATCCCTGGCCCAGAGATGGGAACAGTATTCCATGTGAGGCCGAACCTGCGCATTGTAAAGTAGTAAAAGAAATAATGTCCCGCTCTGCTGAGCACGCCAAGCTTTTTAGAGCCCAATTTAGCCTTCTCTTCCAAGTGACCACTGAAACCGCACGTCAACGAGGCAACAAGGGGTGTGCCCTGAAACTGAGAAGATACGACAAAGGGAATATTTTTAGCGGTAAACTTGTCTCTTCTGGGGATTTACCTGTTTAACAAAGTCCCGACTTCAGACACAAGTTTGTTCCGGTACTCGGCGACGTTTTCAAGAGAAATTTTGACACAGTCGGTGTATAAAGCATCACCGGTGATGTCGTCCGCATAGCACAATTTCACAGGAAGCCCAGACTTGGAAGCGAAGAGGGAACCTAGTAGATCAGCTTTCTTTCTTTTCTTGTTTAGAGGATGGAGTGATGGCTGGTAGAAGTTCCCTTAAACATTCTTGGCGAGATATCAGAATGCACGTGTTCCCGAAGAAAGTCGTACTAGTTTCTCGCAAATTCTGATGATGTGCTCTGACTTTACCTAGGCAATGACTCTTTTGAAGGACCTGGAAACGAAATTATACTTCCTTTTAAGCACGTTTCTATTTACGTCCCGAGACGTTAATGTGTTAGCCCAGGCCCGGTAGCACTCCTGCATTTGGCTTGATGCAATTTTACAAGAGTGACCAAACCATGGCTGAGTTCTGCCTCCGATAGACACCACAGGTGAATGAATAAAAGGTGACATTCCCTGACGTACCAGATTACCGACAGAATCAGCAGCAACGTTGGGATCGTCCGGCGAGAAGCAAACTAGCCCGCAAAGGTAGAATTAAAAAAAAAAACACGGCATCCTATCCCAATCGGTCGACCTATATAGTGCCAGGCACGGCGAAAATGATTCAGCGTGGTGGGCGTTAAAATCACCGAGGATCACGACCTCTGCGGATGGGACCTGTTGTGGCTCGGAGTCTACAGCCAATTGGAATTGGTCGATGAGTAGGTATGCCACGGCATTACCGCTATGGGGGACCTATAGAGGCACCCGTACACATGGAGATGGTATATACATCATTACCTTAATAAAAAAAAACTAAATCTGAAAACTTAAATTATCATAGAGTCGTACTTCATGAACGCTGGCTGCGAGTCCACGCTGAATTGATACATTTAGCATTTGAGCAACAAAAGAATCATTTTTTTTTTGTATAAAAATGTATTTATTTTAGATTCCAATCTTTTTAAAGATATTTTTTCGAATTGGTACACCTACATACGTCCAATTCTTACCAATCCATGGGTTGACTAATAGAATTGATGAGTCCGCCCTTTGTATCCCCTTTATAGGAAAATAGAATAGAGATTAAAAATAAATAAAGTATTACTCAGATCTGGTAAACTTATTATAAGGCACGAGTCACACGAGAAAACAGAATTCTATTTGATTGCTTTCCAATAAAGGAAAACATCTGAGCAATTAAAAAACTTTTTGAGGAAACACTCATGGCAAGAAGAATAGGACAGTTCGATGGATTTTCCCATCCTTAACCTAAAAGCTACACATAAATTAGAGGAGGGTATGTAACCAGCATCGCGACCTACATAGTGTAACGCTTCCGATATC
Source organism: Parnassius glacialis (assembly GCA_033319125.1). Classification (NCBI taxonomy): domain Eukaryota; kingdom Metazoa; phylum Arthropoda; class Insecta; order Lepidoptera; family Papilionidae; genus Parnassius; species Parnassius glacialis. Next base: position 34,734,600 of record JAVANC010000021.1, read on the forward strand.
ATTACCGAAATGATGCGTATTAACGCATTTTAATTGTTCAAAATATAATGTGTATAATATTTTTAAATGTATTTATATTGAAAGTAATTATTATTTATTATTAATAATAATAACACATCGCCACAATAGCTTATTACTTTACTGAACTATTTTTTACTGTAGATCAGTATTTAATAACGTTTCAACTATTATTATAAACAAAATTACTGATGAGATTTACCTTTGTTACATGGTAGAGCCACGCTGCAGCTATTGCATGAATGGGTCGGCTCGACCGGGGTAAGACCACGAACTCACAGAATACAAACGTAAAATAGCAGCTTAATGCTGCTGTGTTTCGTATGATGCGTGTAGAGAACCGGCGACTCTTTTTACTGGAAAGGAGGCATTCCGTCGTAGTCCTCAGGGGTGACAATGAATCTGCATTTTGATTCTTAATCGCGGATAAATGTAGATGCTTATTGGCCACAGTATTAACTTACCATCAGGTGGATTGTGTGCCCGTTTTGTCACCCCCATTCTACTAAAAAAAACTAGATAATACTGGATTCGATGCTTTAATTTCAAAAATCAATAGCGATATATTTGTGTAATATTTAGAAAATAGACATTAAACAATATTTCAATAAACAACAAGCTAAATTTGTAAAGTACTATAGTTTAATTCCACGTAGTTTTGAAGTTTATACTTTTATGTGTAGATTTCAGCCAGAGTTCATTTTCATTCGTGAATAGTAAAGTAATTGTATACTTTTATTTTTTGCACATACATACATTTTTTCTTCTAATTTACACATGCTAAATCATGCAATTAATAGTTTGCCAAAATTTGACATTGCATCTGGTTGACATTCCGTAAAGGAACATTCGAATGAGTCAATAATAGAATTATCAGTGTGCAGGTATTGAAAGGCTTAAATAAATTATTTACTATCGTATAACAGTATAGGAACAATCGCTTCAAGCAAAATATACAGCGATCTCCCCTACTGCAAAGCTTTGCTCATCATTAATTTCGGCGATGGAAATGAAAACGACGCAGAATAATCGATATTCATTATTCCATTATTTGTCAGATGCTCGCGTGGGTCTTAACCCACATTAACCTAATTGGACGACATTTACTTTATTTAGATATGTGATTTGAGATTTCTGATCAGAAAAAAGGCTTATGAATTAAATCACAAGTATACCACGTTAACTTTTATTTAAATCTCCATCTTATTGAAAGCAAATGGGAAAATGGCAAAAATGAATTTAAGGAGCAATTAGTTTTGTCTCGATAAAAATGATATCTGCTTTCTAGAATAAGCAATTTTAAAAAGCACACAGCTGAACTTAAACGTCCTTAATATATTTCCTCATAGGGGGGATTGTTGCCATAGTTATCAGGCTTGGCAGGCGGGTTGGCAACCGCAGTTTTTATTGATTTCAGTTGTTATCAGGACGATTCTACTACCCATCAGGGTGTTGTAAGAGGAAGAATATCTACTACTCCATCGATATGGGGTAGTGGATATTCTTACACCGCCACTACACGGTGGGTAATTTTTTTAAAAAAAAATTAAAAAACAGTTATTCATTCCTTAATGGCATGCAATATCCCCCTCATCTCAATAAAAGTCAGTTATTTTGATATTACAGACAGACACTTAAATTTTATTTATATGTATAGATAAAGATCAATAAACTTACTGTCTTAATAATAAACATAAATAATCACTGTAAGGTATGATTAAGTTGTACACAACAATAGTATAAATTTTAGTTAAATTTGCCACCAATCCATAAACCGAAAGGATTTTGCCATTAGGCGCTTTGAATTAATGATGAATTCATAAGCCAGACCAAATACTACGCCGTAAACATGAATATGAAAGTTCTATTGTACATTTTTAATTAATACTGGGAGTTTATTCAGCATGTTTGTGCTTAACGCGTTTATAATAATTCATAACAAACTACATATGTTCCCTATTTTAGTTTTCAATCTAGTCCTATATCAATATATGTTTTCTCATTATATGTATAATGAGAAATCTTATTATATAACGTCATTATAATAATAGTATCACAATGTTTTAAAGCGAATTTGTTTTTAGGAAACTGCTCTAAAGGATCGGATGAAATTTTGTAATTAGATGATGTTTTACGTTCCAACTTTATCTAAATAGGTAACCTATGTCTCTATGTGTATGCTGTATGGTACATTTTGTACAAAGTAATGTAGAAGTGAATTAAATTTCACTGGTAGGAACAGGCTTCGTCTTAATTCTGAAAGGATACTTGCCTAAGAAAAGTACTGCCCTAGTGTAAAAGTGTAATTTCTCAGTCATGATGGTTTTCTCATTTCAGAGACAGTTTGGACGTAGCCCCAGTAACACAAAAATTGATAGGTTATGCGAAAGAAGGTTAATCATGTTACAAGGAGAATGTTGGCTATGAAAGTGGATGGATATAAGAGTAAAGGGTAGGCCTAAGAAAAGATTGATGGATTGTGTTAGGGATGTTATGCGTAAGAAAGAAGTGAGTGAAGATGACGGTTAATATTGAGAATGGAATAAAAAGAAATGCAATGCCTACCCCAAATAAATTGGGATAAGGGCAGGAAGAAGAAGATGATGGTTTCTTCATGCTTTTTCACGCATTCGTCCATTACAGCCTATAAAAGTCCACTGCTGAACATAGGCCTCCATCATAGATTGCCTCATGAGGAGATTTTGCCATAATTGCCACGCTTGGCAAGCGGGTTGGCAACCGAGGTTTTTATATTATTGTGCTGCCCATCTCCTGTTTTATTTTCCCTCATATTTTTTGTTTGTTATGAATTAACACTCTTTGCTGTTAATAATTATAAGACGTATAAAAAATAATAAAAATTAGAAACCGACTTCCAAAACTAAAAAGAATAAAATGACATAGTGTGTCGAAGAATTAAAGCCTTGACTTTTGAAATTGGAAAAGAGAAGAGCAACGTACTGGGAGTGTTTATATTTACACGAATCATTTCAATTCACTTCAAAGTTAAAAAAGTCGCAGCCTATATATACATCCCCACTGCTGGGTACAGCCCTCCACTAATTTTCGAGAGGGTTTTAGGGCAAGAAAATGTCCGCCGGTCAGTCTCAATTCATTTCGAAACCCCCTATATATCTCGAAAACTACTAGACCATCTCGAGCTACAATTTGATATTGCATACCAAAAAACGAGCCAAGAACGTTGTGCATTATTATAGATCCCATGATTTAAGCAATTGTTATGGAGCTTGGCGTCTATGCAGATGCTCTTTTATCGTCGTCTTTTGTATCAAACTTGGCTCCCCTTTCACATTTATGTTTTGGTGGGATTATTTTTAGTTTCTGTTCCAACCAAGTCAGTTTTTACTTTTTCTTAAAATTTTATATTTTAATCCTTTCGAGTGAACTAAAGAATATAACAAGTATGGAGTATCACGACAGAAGTGATATGTGAGGGAAAGAGCATCTGTTATATCCATTGGCTTTAGAACCCTTAATCAAGAAAGATAACGAGTTCATAGAATTTCTAGATTTTGTAGAATTCGTCGATCGAATCGAATCGGAATCGCGGATGGAGCACTTACCGTCAGGTAGACTGTGTGCTCGTTTTGTACCCCTAATCTTAAAAATTAGTATCAATAGATCTAAAACCTAAACGTCTGCAATTCAAATTTGTAAGGTACAAGGAATTCGTCGATCGAATCGAATCGGAATCGCGGATGGAGCACTTACCGTCAGGTAGACTGTGTGCTCGTTTTGTACCCCTAATCTTAAAAATTAGTATCAATAGATCTAAAATCTAAACGTCTGCAATTCAAATTTGTAAGGTACAAGGAATTCGTCGATCGAATCGAATCGGAATCGCGGATGGAGCACTTACCGTCAGGTAGACTGTGTGCTCGTTTTTTACCCCTAATCTTAAAAATTAGTATCAATAGATCTAAAATCTAAACGTCTGCAATTCAAATTTGTAATGTACAAGTAATTCGTCGATCGAATCGAATCGGAATCGCGGATGGAGCACTTACCCTCAGGTAGACTGTGTGCTCGTTTTTTACCCTAATCTTAAAAATTAGTATCAATAGATCTAAAATCTAAACGTCTGCAATTCAAATTTGTAATGTACAAGGAATTCTTCGATCGAATCGAATCGGAATCGCGGATGGAGCACTTACCGTCAGGTAGACTGTGTGCTCGTTTTTTACCCCTAGTCTTAAAAATTAGTATCAATAGATCTTAAATCTAAACGTCTGCAATTCAAATTTGTAATGTACAAGGAATTCGTCGATCGAATCGAATCGGAATCGCGGATGGAGCACTTACCGTCAGGTAGACTGTGTGCTCGTTTTTTACCCCTAATCTTAAAAATTTGTATCAATAGATCTTAAATCTAAACGTCTGCAATTCAAATTTGTAATGTACAAGGATACGATGAGTTTTCGCTATAGCAGGAAAGGAGAATTTTCAAAAATGCTCAAAGAAATAATACATTTTTGTGTATAGACCCTTCGTCAGAAAGATTTATATGTATATATATAATGTGTATTTTTACCGCTCAGAAATATATGATGCACCCAGAAATGCTACGCTTCGCTCCCGCTACAGTCTTCTAACCTATTTCAAATGAAAGGATTTCTAGGTGTATATATATATATATATATATATATATATATATATATATATATATATATATATATATTTAGTATAAGTGAAATCCGAAAGTTTCCGAAGCATACAATAATCTAATAAGCATACAATAATATAATTTAGACTAGGAGTAATTTTAGTCCATGAAAAAAATTTTAATTAATACACCAATTTTGACCAGCATTTACATCATACATTTTGTAGGTATTTATATAATATTGAATTTCAATATTATACCCCGTAAAACGTGCTAACTTTTAGATTAAAGCATAATATTCTGCGAATCTGTCATTTGATTAGTTAAAGAATAGCTCGCTGCAGTCGGCTTCTTTGTTTCTGTTATGATGGACAAGTATAAATTAATGTGATGTAGGTATTTTTACGTGGTAGAGCCATGCTGCAGCTATATTAGTAGTATAGTTGTAGCACGAATGGGTCGGCTCGACCAGGGAAGGAACACGCTCTCACAGAATACCAGCGTGAAATAGCAGATTAACACTGCTGTCTTTCGTATGGTGAGTGTAGAGAACCGGAGACCCTTTTTACTGGAAAAGAGGCATTCTATCTTAGTCCTCACGGGTGACAACGCATCTGCATTTTGATTCGCAAACGAGGATAGATGTAGATGTCTATGGGCCACAGCAACCACTTACCATCAGGTGGACTGTGTGCTCGCTTGTCACCCTATCCTATAAAAAAAAGGTATATACGAACATGAGTGAGCGTAGCCGATTCTCGGCTTTGTACTTATCATACGAAATGAGTACCTAAATCTGACGGATTTAAATTATCTCGGTCATTGTCAAAACAAGTAATGAATATGTTCTGTATTAATAATTATCATTAAAAATATTTGAAAGTGTGCTTTAAATTAAAATATTTTTCATTCTCAACCTTTACTTCAACTTAGAAGTAAAGATCAAGCAATAAAAGAAAATAATTACGTGAAATTAATTTGATTTAAAGACATCAGTCCCCTTCGGTGGTCCGTTCAGAATTAACGCACACAAATATTGCACTTTCTATTTTTGAAATCACAATAAGTTATAATTAATTATACCAATATTGTTTAATTAGAAGTTATCAAGATTCGGTTATACAGCATGTGTTTTATAGATGTTTAATATACTGTTTGTGTTTAGTGTGAGCTTTCTTGCTTTTTCTTTGAATTTTTTAAAAAAAAATTCTGAAGAAGAAAAGAAAAACAGAAGAAGGGATCTGAAAAAGCTTATTAAGAGAATGTTACGAGAAAAACTGAAACAAAACTCTGTAGCATTGGAGAAAAAACGTAGAAAAGACCGGGTATATTATTATAAAAAAAAGAACAAGGGTTTATTAAAACTATTAAAGAGATGAGTGCTAGAGATCAAAGGTAATTGAGAAAAAAATGGAGGGAAAATACAAGGAAACGAAGAGAAGTTAAGAAAATACAGCGCCAAACACACAAAATGTTGAATGAAGAAACACCACCATCGTCTCCAATACCCCTCAATAGCCCATCAGCTTCCATGATTACCCCTCAGCCATCAACACCGAGAGTATCTTCTGGAAAAGCTATCGCAGCTAGAAACAGAAGAATTCTAAAATCTGAAAATATTTATCTAAGGCAAAGATTACAAGTACTTGAAAATAAATTGGCTAAGTATAGAATGAGAGAACACAGAATGAAAACTAAAAAAGTAAAAACAAATAATGATACATGCAATAAGGATAAGGAAAATAGAAAAACTCATTGTTCCCAGGGTCCTGAATCAATAAAAAAAATTGATTCAAAGTTTTTTGCTTGATGACGAAAACAGTAGACTCACATCAGGAAAAAAAGAGACCATCACGAGAAAGAAAAATAAGAAACAAATTAGACTTTTGATCGATACGTTATTAATTATTCCTATAAGACCTTCTGCAGACATCGTCCTTTTTGGGTTCTAAGCCCAGAAGCATCAGCAAGAAATACCTGTCTTTGCGCTTAGCATGAAAATGCGAATTATATTATGCAAGCGCTTAAATCAGGACAAGTGATTAAAGAAAATACTCCCTTAGAAGTAGCTGAGAGTCTTTGTTGTGAGGGTGATCTAAAAGAAATTTGCGTTGAAAGAAAATGTGATCAATGTGTAAAGAAAACCATTGCATTGCAATCCTACTGTGAAAATGATACAATATCATATGAAATATGGGTTACTAAAAAAGTTCCAACTATTGCAAAAGAAAAGAAAAGATGTGTCAGAAAACTGAAGGAAAAGGTACTTATCAAAAAGCGAATATAAGTTGATACTCTTCTCACAAAAATGCCTCAGTTCATGCAACATATTTCTGATATATTCCACCAAACAAGTTTAGTTTGTAAAATAAAACAAGAAAGGTTGACTCAAGAAAGTAGACTATTGCACTGTGATTTTTCTGAAAGTTACCAATGTAAATATGGTAGTGAAGTACAATCGGCACATTTTAGAGGTTCTAAAGCACAAGTGTCACTACATACAAGTGTATTTTATTACAAAGATGACTCTGGTGTCCTTCAACACAAATCTTATTGTACCATTTCGGAAAATCTTCGCCATGATCCAGCCCTAATCTGCGTACATTTAAAACTTGTAATTGAAAATATCAGAGCTGGTCATGTCCCTAATATCAAAAGCTTTCATATCCTGAGTGATGGGTCTGTTACTCAGTACAGGGATAAAAATATGTTTCTTCTATTGGTCGAATATTTAAGCATTGAATTGGGCGCAGAAGAAATACATTGGAATTTCAGCTAGAGTGGACACGGAAAGGGCGCTTCTGATGGCATAGGAGGCTGCCTAAAGATGACTGCTGATCGTCACGTGGCTCTGGGAAATGATGTTTCCGATATGGGAAGCTTAATCAGCTGTTTAAAAACAAATGCTCGATGTATAACCATAGTATAAATATATAGTAAGAACAGTATGGAAACTACCTACAAACGCTCTAAACGGCAGACTCACACAAACATGCGCAACGACGAGACTTCTAAGCGCTCGCCGCGCTGCTCTCAGTAGCGAGTGTCGCGTCAAGAATTTTTAAAAATGCCACGAACGTAGTGCGTAGTATACGACTGTTTGGACTCGGCTTCATCAAAACCGGAGATATATATATATATATATATATATATATATATATATATAAGCTTCCTGCTGATTTTGAAAGGTAAGAATGAATTTCATTGTCATTGTTATAATCGTTATCGAATTATAAGTCCGTGTGATTGATCATAATGAATTCGTGAATGATTCGTTTTTTAACAGTGGTAGAGCCACGCGGCAGCTTCTGCTGTCGCACGGATAGGCCGGCTCGAACCGGGGTGGTACCACGACCTCACAGAATACCAGCGTGAAGTAGAGGTTTACCTCTGCGTTTCGCTTGGTGAGTGCAGGTGGCCGGAGGCCCTTTTTACTGGAAATGAGGCATTCCATCTTAGTCCTCACGGGTGACAACGCATCTACATTTTGAATTGTAATAGAGGATAGATGTAGATGTCTATGGGCCGCAGCAACCACTTACCATCAGGTGGACTGTGTGCTCGTTTGTCACCCTTATCCTATAAAAAAAAAAACTTATTTGTAAATCCAGAATGTGGCGGTTTTGAGGCTATTTAAAGCTGATAGTGCAATAGTGGTAACAAAAAGTAAATCCAAGATGGCGGCTACAATAGGTATCAATTTATTCGTCATGGGTGTCATTTTCATGGTTTTCGAGGGTGTTGAAGCCTCTTTGAAGTTGAGTGCTGGCAAAATGTAAATCCAAGATGGCGCCTGTAATAGGTATCAATTTTTTCGTCGTGGGTGCTTCGATCACTAATAAAAAACATGGGTGTAATTTTCCTGGTTTTTGAAGGTGTTGAAGCCGATAGTGCTGTCGAAATGTAAATCCAAGATGGCGGCTGCAATAGGTATCAATTTTTTCGTCATGGGTGTCATTTTCATAGTTTTTGAGTATTTTGAAGCCGATAGTGCTATTGAAATGTAAATCCAAGATGCCGGCTGCAATAGGTATTAATTTTTTCGTCATGGGTGTCATTTTCATAGTTTTTGAGGGTGTTGAAACCGATTTTTCGTTGTTGCTTTAAAAAAGAACACATAAACTGCAAAATAGCTGATCTAATTTACAAAAAAATAAACAAAATCGGTTTCATGGTACCCTGTCATTGTTTCCCAACAGTTTATTTAAAAAAAAACTGTTCATTAGAATGATAATTTTTTACACAATTAAATTCAGTAATTAAGAATTCCCAACTTATCGTAGCAGACGAAAATATTTTTCTTTAAACAATTTGTAATAATGAAGAATAAAGGTACTTTTCGTCGAACCGCGGCTCACGTACGCTCCCACCGAAACTTGTAAATGGTTACGCCGTAATGACAAAGTTAAAGATCTATAGTTCTAAAAGTTGTTGTGTGTTAAAATTAAATTGTTTTCCGTGTTTAAACTATCATCTTTTGCTGAGATTACCCGATGCCATGAGATTAACTATTTAAATTGTATTCGTAAGCTAGTTATTTAAATTCGATTGATTGATCACTACAGAACGAAAATATAAAAAAAGCAATATCAAAAACCTTAAAAGTTACAACCCTATTGCTTCAACGGAGCGTATGTAATTATGTCCTCAACTAGGCTTAGTTTCCATACTGTTCATATTTATACTGTGGTATAGCTGTTATTCCAACCGACGACACCTTTTTGGATGAAATTGAAAAAAAAAATGTTGCTGCAGTTGAACCTTTCCGTGGAACTTTAAAGATACATCAAATTACTTGGCACCGAGATGATCCACGAATTTTGCATGCCAAAAGATTAAGTTGCATGGTTTGCCAATCAAATATAATATGCTCACATTTTGAAATTGGTCAAATTCAAGTGAAGTAGGCAAATTATCCAGAACTACGCGAGGAACCTGAAAGCCTGAAATGTCTTCGTACTTCCAAAAAATTTGGAGGTACTTTGGAGGTGTTTTTTTCAGATTCGTCAGATGATGTTCTTCTATCAAAAATTGGAAACCCAAAAATGACAAAAAAACTTTCTGGTCTGATTCTGAATAAAAATATAAAGACCACCAAAACGATACTTTTCTTTGTATCTTTTGAATGAATGAATGAATATACTTTATTGTACACCACAAACAAATAAACAGATTACATAACAAAAGACAGGTTAAATGTACAATTTGGCGGCCTTATCGCTACATAGTGATCTCTTCTAGGCAACCATGGGTGTAAAGGAATAAACAATGACTACTGTCGGTTGCCGTGTAGTGGCGGTTAAGAATATCCACTACCCCATATCTTCCCTTGGGTGTCGTAAAAGGCGACAAAGGGAAACAGGCAGGAGATGGGCAGCAGCATCTGCATGATAACAGAAAATTATAATTAAAAAAAAAACGGTTGCCAACCCGCTCGTCAAGCGTGGCAACATTGGCAAATACCCCCCATGACAAAAGTTACAAAAAGGCGGCCCCCAGTCCCCGGCGACCCCGCTATTCCTGGCTACGGTGGCGACCATGGTAACAGCGGGGCAGGGGGTGCTAAGAATCTCCGGTGGAGGTTCGATTGCCACCTAAGACGACTTGACCTGGCAACATACAACGCACGCACCCTGAGGACTGACGAGAAGATCGTGGAGTTGGAAGAAGAGATAGACAAGTTACGCTGGCATATTATAGGATTATCCGAGGTCCGAAGAGAGGGGGAGGACACGGTAATCCTCGAATCCGGTAACTTGCTCTATCACCGGGAGGGCGACCATCTGTCCCAAGGAGGTGTTGGATTTATCGTCCACAAGTCTCTCGTTAACAACGTTGTAAAGATTAGTATAAGGTACGCAACCCTCGTCTACACACTCCCAGTGTGTAGACGAGGGTTGCGTACCTTATACTCAGAATCACCAAATCGTATTCGCTGAAGGTCATACAGGTTTACGCACCAACCTCGGCACATCCCGATGAGGAGGTGGAGGAAATGTATGAGGATATCGCTAGAGCCATGCATTCTTCCAAAACCCACTATACGGTGTTAATTGGAGACTTCAATACAAAACTAGGCACAAGAGAGAACAGTGAGCTGAAAGTAGGTAAATTTGGAATAGGGCAACGGAACCCAAGGGGCCAGCAGCTGGCCGACTTCATGGAGAAAGAGGGATTTTTTATGATGAACTCTTTCTTCCAGAAGCGGCCCCACAGGAAGTGGACCTGGTCGAGCCCCGACGGTTCGACAAAAAATGAGATTGACTTCATTATGACGATCAAACGACAACTGTTCAGTGATGTCTCCGTGATCTCGAGGGTGAAAACTGGTAATGATCACCGAATGGTTAGAGGCACACTGAACCTAAACGTTAAGTTGGAGAGGCCTCGTTTAATGAAGTCAACGCTCCATCCCCCTTGTGCTCTGTTCCAAAGTCCCGAAACCTTTCAGCTCGAGTTACAAAACCGTTTTCAGCGCCTAGAAGACTGCAATGAAGTGGACGTTATGAACGACAAGCTTGTGGAAACTGTCCATGCGGTCGGAGCTAAGTTCTGCAAGACCCGCCGCAGAAAAACACAAAAACTCTCCGATCACACTCTTAATCTCATGGCTGTTAGACGGAGATCAAGTTACATTCTTCAACAGATTTGACAGCATACAGGCAACTGAAGAGACAGTTCTCCAAATGCATGTGGCGGGACTTACGCAACTTCAATACAGCTAGTATTGCAGAAGCGATCGAGCGGAACCAAGGCTCCAAAGTCTTTGTCAGATATCTGTCTGCCAGAAAGAGCCAAATGTCAAAGCTGAAGACAGGGTGTGGCAGCATCATTTCCAGGACACCTGAGAATTTGAGTGAGATTGAGAGGTTCTATGGGCAGCTGTACACGTTATCGTTGGAGCCACATGCAGGTGTGAGTAACGATCCAAGAGCAAGTCTTATCCAACACGATTCCGATGATATTCCGGACGTCAGTCTGAGCGAGATTAGAATGGCTCTCCAGCACCTTAAAAACGGGAAGTCCCCGGGCGAGGATGGAATTACAGCGGAGCTTCTGAAAGTGGGTGGAAAACCGGAACTTGAAGTTCTTCAGAAGCTCTTTAATTCCGTCCTCAATGGTGGCACTACTCCGGAGGCGTGGAGCAGAAGTGCGGCCCTCTTGTACTTCAAGAAAGGCGACAACGCTCTCTTGAAGAACTAGTGACAGATTTCCCTTCTGAGCCTCGTGCTGTTTTTGAGAGTCATTATGAATAGTCTCGCGCAGACTCAACGACTTCCAGTCTCCCGAACAAGCTGGTTTCCGAAAAGGCTTCAGTACCATGGACCACATACACACCCTTCGGCAAATTGTACAGAAGTCCGAGGAGTACAATTTACCACTATGTTTGGCGTATGTGGACTATGAGAAAGCCTTTGATTCCGTCGAAATTTGGGCGGTGCTGCAGTCCCTTCAGCGGTGCCAAGTTGACTGTCGGTATATCGAAGTGCTGAAGTGTTTGTACAGTAGAGCTACGATGGCTATCCGAGTACGGAATCAGATTACGAAACCTATCAAACTGCAGAGAGGTGTAAGACAGGGTGACGTTTTATCCCCGTAACTCTTCACCGCTTCATTGGAAGACGTTTTCAGGCTACTGGACCGGAAAGGATGCGGTATTAACATCAATGGTGAGTACATCACTCACCTTCGATTTGCCGACGATATAGTCCTTATGGAAGAATCGCTGGAGGACCTAAGCACTATGCTCAATGACCTCAATAGTGTCGGACCAACGGATAGGTCTTAAGATGAACATGAACAAAACGAAAATCATGTTTAACGTCCATGTCACACCTATGCCGGTAGTTGTTGGGAACACTAAGTTCGAAGTTGTTAACGAGTATATTTACCTGGAACAAATAGTCCGATTAGGTAAGTCCAACTTTGACTGAGAAGTCAATCGACGGATTCAACTAGGCTGGGTAGCGTTCGGGAAACTACGACACATCTTTTCGTTAGACTTACCTCAAAACCTGAAAACGAAACTGTACAACAAGTGCGTGTTGCCAGAGATGATTTACGGATCTGAGACGTGGTTCTTCATTGCTGGCCGTATAAGGAAGCTCAAGGTCGCTCAGCGAGCTATGGAGAGGGCTATGCTCGGGGTTTCTCTGCGTGATAAATTTAGAAATGAGGATATCCGCAGTAGAACCAGAGTAACCGACATAGCCCAACGGATTAGTAAGCTGAAGTGGCAGTGGGCCGGCCATATAGCTCGAAGAACCGACAACCGATGGGGAAGAAAGGTGCTCGAGTGGCAGCCTCGTACCGGTAGGCGAAGTGTAGGGCGGCCCCCCACTAGATGGAGTGACGACCTGGTAAGACATGCAGGAAGACGATGGATGCAGGTGACTCAGGACCGTGCTTTGTGGCATTCCTTGGGGGAGGCCTATGTTCAGCAGTGGACTTATGAAAGGCTGTAATGATGATGATGACTAGGTAGGTGGTGCAATATAATTATACAAAATATAATATCAATATATGCGATATATAGACAATAAATGCAATAAAATAACATATAAATAAGTAACACAATGATATAAATTACTAATACATAATAAAAGATAAAGTAAAGCATATAATGTATACATAAACATACATATATAAGAGTATGTAAACAAACTTACATATCTACCCAAATCAGATAAATAAATTACAAATTTCCTCAAACAATAATATAAATATGATAAATACAATGAATACATAATCACATAATTATCCTAACGGTCTCCGAACAATTGAGACAAGTAATGTTCTTTAAGTAATTGCTTAACGATTACCATAGATAGTGCTTCACGTATATATATGCAAAGGTAGGGCATTCCAGAGCTTAATAGACTCGACAGTGAAAGATTTATTAAAAACCGATGTTTTGTGAGTTGGTACACTTAAAACGAATTTTCTAGAAGAGCGTAGAGGTTCCCCCGGAAGCCCTACAAAATTAAACTTCTCTTTTAGATAGGGAGGAGGAGAAAGAAGGATGAAATAATACACAGAACAGAATAGAAAGAATATGCATGTTCCGGCGAAGTCGGATAGGTAACCACTTGAGACGTGAGCGAAATTGGGAAATATGGTCATATTTGCGCAATCGAAATATGAACCGAATACTAGTATTTTGAAGTCTCTCAAGCTTATTTAGCTGGTCCTCAGTTATGTCTACATAGCTTGCTCAGCATAGTCGAGGATCGGAAGGAGAAGAGAGTGTGCGAGCATAATTTTTGTAGAAATGGGAAGAAATGATCGAAGGCGACGCAGTGAACAAAGAGCGACAAAGGTTTTCTTACTTACCTCATTCAGTTGGCGTATCCAATTTAAGGAATTATCAATATAAATACCAAGGTTTTTGTCATTGTCAAAGTAAGGGATTACAACTCCATCGAATACTATAGGTGGTACGGTGAACCAGTCAACTCTTGAGATAAAACTCTGGCTACCAGTAATATGATTTACTCCAATCATGAATAATATTTAGATCGTTATTCAATGTAGCGATTGCATTATTATCCATTCGGTGGTCTCTATATATTATATTTTTTATTTGATTATTGAAAATATTTTTTTTATAATTTAAGTATTTTTGTTCAGAAAGTTATTATTAAGAGTTATTACCATAAATAATTAGTTCTTGTTCTTTTTGGTGGTCAATGAGTCTCTTCGGTGGTCACAAAAAAATGTTTTTGGTCCTAACTTCTTAAATATGTATAATCGATCTCGTTTTTGTATTAATTTAAGATAATTTTGAGATACTTTATCTAAAAAACCGGCCAAGTGCGAGTCGGAGTCGCGCACCGAGGGTTCCGAACAAATCCGTGGGTATATAAGTTCAAATTCTTAAAAATATTTTTATTATATGGTGGAACTAAAAATTTACGCTTTTCGAAATTTATTTGTGCTATAATACTGCTTTTCCTTTATTTGTGCTATAATACGTTGCTTCGTACAAAATTTTAAGATTCTGAGTTCACGGGAAGTACTCTGTAGATTTTGATTCCCTTGCTAATGTCGAAAATTTGCGGCGTAAACGGCTGTATCTTTTGATTGCGTTGGCTTAGAAATTTGATTTTTTCACAGCTCCAAGAGACTGTAGACGTGAGTATTTGATTCAGCTTGATACCTCCACGCGTTCCTGAGAAAAAGGATGTTGACAGACAGACAGACGGACAACAAAGTGATCTTATAAGGGTTCCGTTTTTTCCATTTGAGGTACGGTACCCTAAAAATAAAATAAAACCTTAGAAAAATAAGGTTTTTTACCACCTTTAGTTTTCCAAAAATGACAATGACCCACCTGCATTCCCAATGAAGATGGATGTTGGGCTAGTGGATAGAATTTTATAATCTTTTTCACATAGCCATGGACGTACCTATAAAAAAAAGCGGACAGAATTTTGTTAAGAAAGAACTGATGCACTGCAATGGCGGCCGTGCAAGTATGTTTGCATGCAATAAAGTGTTGTCATGTGAAACGAAATTTCCCCATATTTTTTTTATAAAACAATCTGTCTAAATATAACATAACTTTGATACAATACTAAGTATTATTACGTAATTAATATAAAACGAACGACGTATAAAAGTTCTATGAATATAGATTTTGATTGAAATCGAATAATTCTATTTAACAACAAAATATGTATTCCTGTTCACTTCACCGAGTTCTATGGTAACTCCTTGGGCTACACGTCTTTGAAACTCCTTGCCCAATGACATCGAAAAGCTCCCAATAAGTATGATTTTAAAAAGTTGTTCTTACATGAATCATTTATAAATATATAAATTATCAAGTCATATTTATTGCTAAACAGATATACATATATATACATTCATAGTTATTTGTATGTACTTATTAAATATGTATATATGTGTATAAATTTGTATATATATGTATTTACGTATATATTTAAGTATTAGTAAAATGTATATATTAACGTGGCTAATTACCATTTTTATTTTGTTTTTTATTCGATGTTGCTACACCTATGTCAATTTCTCACCACACCTTTGGTTGACTGGTAGAGAATGCCTCAAGGCGTTAAGTCCGCACTTGTATTATTTTGTTTTAAGAAATGCAATAAAGAATAAATAAAAAAATAAAAGGTATTTCTCTCGTAATCTGCGGCATGATTATATGGTCGCCGAGTGGGCGGGGGGAGGGGGGAGGGATGGGAACCTCCCCCTATAAAGGGCAAGTGCCCGAAACCCTCTTTTTAATGAAATTTTAAAATTTTGTTACATATTATCAGGGATTACATGGTCCCGGTGGGAATGTGGGAGATATCAGGATGGGAAAAACCCGTGAGAATTAGCACTATTTTGATTCTGCTTCTGCTCCAGCGCTGCGGGAAGTGCAGCGCCTTCGCCCTTGCCTTACAGCGGACGAGAGCTGTATTTTCTCCGCGCTTCCTGGTTTTCATATACGCTCTAGGGGTAAGAGCGGAAAGACCACGTGGAAGTCGGGGTTGACAGATTCGGTTTTGTGATTTATACTTTCTGGTACTAGGGTTTAATTATATCAAAAGAAACGACCAAATATAATATTATGAAAACATTTATTTATAGACATGTTTAATTGCTTTAATTGATTCCATAAAAGGATCCTTTTTGTTTCTTTGGACTGACCTTCTCAACAAATATTCTGTAATAATATCTGCAAAGCTTTCCGGATGGTTATTATTGTATTCTTTGAAGAACCTTTTAACCACCCGCTATTGCGATTCGATCCTTTGAGTGTGAGTGTCATCAGGGCCAACAAATGGGTTATCAGGATCGGAATAGTTCATCTTCTTGTGAATGTACCCATGTTCCCCCAAACAATCATACGCCCTCCAGAAGTCTGTATGAACTGTGGTGCCCTCAGCCACATGTTTTTTAATTAGGTGCACTAGTACGTCCGCTGACCTGATGTTTTCGGGGTATACCTCTAGTCGCAAATCTTCAGTTCCATCCTCAATAAGGCCGAGGATCCAGTGGTCGCCTTCCTATAAACAACAATAAACAATTTATAGTTAGTAAATATTCAAGATATTTTGGCTTTAAAAGTAAACTTTAAATAAATAAATTGATTCAGCCTGTAACATAAGAAAATCAAATTACCTTTATTATATTTCCGTTTATCAAATTTTGACTCATCTATTTGGACAACTTTTCCTGGGCCACCAATCTTGTCGATGGCCTCTTGCCGCTCTATTTGGTAAATGACGACTGTCTCCCTGATTTGAATGGATGGGTTGGTACCGCTCGACCAGGGTACGAGTCGGTGCTTGGAAAGTTTGGCGATAAAAGGGTTAATGATGCTGGCAAGCTTATACTGGCGGTATGCAAGGAAAAGGGTCTTCTTGTGACAAACACTATGTTTAATCACAAGGAAATCCATATGTATACTAGAGAAAGAAAGAATGAGAGAAGTATGATCGATTTGTTCCTAGTGGATGACCGACTGCGAAAACAGGTGATGGATACACGAGTGTTCAGGGGTGCTGACCTGGGAACGGATCACTATCTAGTGATTACTAGATTTAGGGGTCTGTTCGCGGGATGGCGCTACCGGACGGCAGTAACAGAACCACAGTCGGTCTGTCGCATCCGAAGCTGGAAGCTTCAGGAAGCGGATACTAGGGACAAATATCATGCAAGGGTAGCCGAAAAGCTTGACACCATCGATGGTAGAAAAGAATGTGTGGAAAGAACATGGCAGAACCTTAGGGATGGAATGGTAAGTGCAGCGGAAGAAGTGTGTGGAACAATAAAAAGAGGCAGTAGTAAAAGAAGAGATGCATGGTGGAATGATGAAGTGAAAGAAGCTGTAAAGAAGAAGAAGAAAGCATGGTTAGACTATTTGGCCTCTAGTAATGATAAGGATATGAGAGAGAAGATGAAAAAAAGACATAAGCTGCAGAAAGTTCACACGAAAGCATTGATTGAGGAAATGCGTGAAAGGTGTAGAATAAAAGCGGACGAAAGGTTGTCGCACAACTTTAAGGAGAACTACAAACTCTTCTGGAAAGAGGTTGAAAGGACCCGAAGTGGTGCGAAGGCCTTGAGAATGAACAAAGTGCTTTCGAGAACTAATGACGTCCTCACAGAAAAATCGGACGTCATGCAGCGATGGAGCGAATTTTATAGAGAAATGTATGCGTGTGATGATCTTAGTGGGGGATCCGGGGATGACGCCGTGACTGGTACGCCAGACCCGGACCTCGATGACACTGAGGTCATCAGTATGAAAGAGATTGAACGTGAGATTCGAAGTTTGAAATGTGGTAAGGCTGCGGGACTAGACAGAGTTACTGCTAAAATGATCAAGTACGGTGGGCCTTGCGTCTGGGACAGCTTTTATCTGCTCTGCAATTTGTGCTGGCGGACGGGGAATGTCCCGGATGATTGGCGATCCGCAGTCATTGTGCCTTTATATAAAGGTAAAGGTTCACATTTTGACTGCGGGTGCTATCGGGCGATCAGCTTGACCAGTTTAGCAAGTAAAGTCTACTCGAAGGTTTTGACACGTAGGATGCAAGAGAAATCGGAAAGATTTCTATGGGAGGCTCAATGCGGATATAGACCTGGAAGAGGATGCACGGATCAAATGTTTTCTCTCCGCATGATCACGGAAAAGCTTCTGGCTGCTAACCAGAAGATCTTCTGTGCTTTTGTGGATCTTGAGAAAGCATTTGATAAGGTTGTAAGGAAGAAAATGTGGGAACTGTTGCCGGGGTATGGTGTGGATGGTCGATTGCTAAGGGCTGTATAGTCAGTTTACTGTGACTGTAAAGCCTGTGTGCGGGTAGGGCATGACCTGTCACCTATGTTTAGCGTCCAAACGGGCGTAAAACAGGGTTGTGTCATGTCTTCCTGGCTGTTCATACTGTATCTCGACAGCTGTTTACAGAAGCTGAAAGATAGCTGTTTGGGTGTGAAATTGGGTGACATAAAAGTAAATTGTCTGCTGTATGCTGATGATGCAGTGCTTATTGCACCATCAGAGGCAGAACTGCAGGCATTAGTCACGTGTATGAAAGAGGAATGTGAAATTAAAGGTCTCCGTTTGAATGCTAATAAAACTATGGTTCTGGTATTTGAAAGGGACGAAGAGAGAACGAAGTGTGAAATATGAGTAAATCAGGAATGTCTAGAACAGGTAAATGAAATTGTATACTTGGGGAGTGCTTTTAGCCGGGATGGAAGATGTGATTTAGATGTGGACAGGCGTGTCACTGCCGGGAACAAAGTCAATGGTGCCCTGACTGCGTTAGTCAAAAGGCAAGGCGTAGTGAAGAGTGCACGCCTTGCAATACATAACGCAGTGTTGTTACCGACTTTGTTATATGGCAGCGAAATCTAGGTATGCCACAAGAAGCATAAAAGCAAGTTGAATGCAGTGGAGATGCGATCTCTTCGTAAAATGTGCGGCGTTTCCATGGCCGACCGGAAGCGAAACGAAGAGATTCGCAATATGGCAGGTTTGAAAGATGACCTTATCACAAAAATTGATAAGGGCGTGCTTCGATGGTTTGGGCACGTTGAGCGAATGAGTGAAGACCGAATGGTGAAGAAAATATATAGCGCGAAAGTTAATATTAAAAGGTGTCGAGGTAGACCGAGACTAACTTTCGAAGACCATGTGAGCAAACTGCTCGAAGAGGGGAGGGTCAAGAGTACTCGGATACCAAGACGTGCATGTATGAAGAAGTTAATGAATCTGAAAGAAGCGAAAGAGGTATGTAAGGATCGTGACACTTGGCGATCTGTTCTCTCTGGCTACCCCGTCAGGGATTGTGCATGATGATAAGTAAGTTAGTACGACTGTCTCCCGGCAGTAATTATATCAATTGCAGACAGTCGCCATGGATAAACAGCCTCCCTCCATATCTTTTTCAGGGTCTTCATGGATTGCATTTTCATAGCTCCAGCGATGTGCATAACAGTACATCAGGTAGAATACCCGGGGAAATGATATTTTAATATTTTCAAACCTCAATTCTCTGCAATTTCCTTTATTGCACACAAAGGAGCCCACATTTTTATTTTGCCCATATTCCACTTTCATTGGCACTCTATGAGTGCGGCACTTCTTAGTGGCAGGGATTAATCCATTTTCAACGGTAAACTCCACACACTGCTCTCTGGTATCGAGTTCTCGCACGATTTGGGGTAAATTAAAATTTTTTGCTTCTTCCTCCACGTTTAAACGCCTGCGCACGTAATCGTCATAAAGCTCCGCGAAGGGTACAGCGTGGGTACTGCAACTGACTGCATCCGTAGCGGTGGCGTCGTTTGCGTTCGACGGACCGGCCGAACTAGTTGACGGGGTGAGGTCGTCAGCCCTCTTGGGCTTCCCAGACAGGCAGGTAGGCAAAGTTAAAAAAAACGTGCAGGGGTCGTCGTAGGGCAGATCGGTGGTCCGGTATTCGAGCGCGGGTTTTCGTCAAGGCAAATCACAGGTCCAAGAAACAAGCAGAGATCGAAAGTAGAGCAGGCGATAATCGGAGATCCGGTAATCGAGCAAGGTTTAAGAGTTGGGAGCAAAAAATGAACGCAAAACATTCCAATTCCAAAGGCGAAAGTGGAATGGTGACTAAAAAAATAGTGTCTTTTTTCATGTTGGGCTTCATGTAACACAACCAGTTTAACATCGTATAATATTAGAGTAGGATAACACTATAAAAAGATTTTAAAAACCATACTATTGTTAACTTTTTCTAATAATTACATTGTTGTTGCGTGTTATTTTTTAAAACAGATACAGACCATGCTCTATTGCTATCTTTTTCCAATAATTATATTGTTATTTCGTTTTCGTATAATTTTTAAATGGATAGAACTTGAAAATTATAATTATCGATATCTCGAAAATTAAACATTTCCGGCATAAAAAGCAGCTATACGATAATCAATAGCATCATTGCCTGTCAACTAAATCTAAAATTATCACTTACCTAAATCGTGCCGCAGATTACTAAAGCCAACCCGAAGATAATATCATATTATTAGAATAATTTCTAATAATGATATAATATGATATGATAATAGAAATTATTCTAGTAATATATATTATTAATACATATATAATTTCTAATAATATGATAGCATATTATTTGAAATTATTCTAGACTTTAATTGTTAATAATTAAAAATTTAAAATTTTGTACGGCCGACCTCAATATAAGTTATTAAGAATAAATCAAAAACTATTGGTCTGACCTTGATCAAATTTATATGGGACCAAACGAGAAGCACCAGCTTCCAAATAAAAAAAGAATCATCCAAATCGGTTCCCCCAGTAAAAAGTTATGAGGTAACACACATAACGTACCGTCTCCTTTTTGGAAGTCAGCAGAAAATAACAGAAGTGTGAGAAAGGATGTCTAACTTGCTGTCCTGCTGACGCAACTAATCATTAACTGCAATAATTTAAAATTTAAAATTTTGTACAACCGACTTCAATATAAATTATTAACAATAACTCAAAAACTATTGGTCAGACCTTGATCAATTTATATGGGACCACACGAAAAGCATCAGCTTTCAAATAAAAAAAAATATCCAAATCGGTTCACCCAGAAAAAAGTTATGAGTAAAAAAATGGAAAAAATTACAGTCGAATTGAGTACCTCCTCCTTTTTGAAGTTGGTAGATAAAAGAGCGCACTGCACTACACATTTAATATAGAGCAATTACAGTTAGACCACACCGTAATATGTCGCCGTCACAATCACACAACAGTATAACGTGAGGGTCGCAATTACATGATAACACCAAAATATGCAAACCAACAACAAAACAATTCATCTCAATGCAACACAGGGCGGCTTCGCAGCAACACGATCTTCCTTGCCTACAGTAGAAGAATTACTACAACAAACAGAACCACCGTACTGTAATTCTATGACTTTTATTAAACGTAGAATGACTTACACAGAATCCCTTCCGTACAGTATCTACAGTGAACTTTATACTGCACGAACAAGTGGGGGTTTCTCGATCCAGTCTCAATTCTACCCTCATTTGTTCGTACACATTTTATTTTATTTTTTTACCCTCATTCCTAATAATATTATAATGCACTTTTAAAATGTATTTTCTTTACAATATTTTTTTTATGGAATAAGGGTGACAAACGAGCACACAGTCCACCTGATGGTAAGTGCATACAGTGCCCCATAAATATCTACACCTATTCTCGAATAAAAATCAAAATGCAGATGCCTTGCCACCCCTGAGGACTAAGTGAAATACCTCGTTTTCAGTAAAAAAGGTTCCGATTTCTCTACATTCACCATAAAAAACACTGTAGCATGAAGCTGCTATTTTACGCTGGTATTCTGTGAGAGCGTGGTCCGTCTCCATTCGAGCTAACCCATTTGTGCTACAACTATAATATAGCTACAGGCTCTACCACGTACAAAAATATAGATCTTGTTATATTTAAATCTCATAAATTTTATGCCCTCGAACAACAAAGACTGAGTGACGACACGGCCAATAAAATAAGTCATAAAACATTTAGCGAAAGGTATTTACCTGTATGTAACGTGTACTAAATTTCTTTCCATCGTAAAATTCAGCAATTGAAACGCTTAAACTCATAAAATTATGGAACACTTATGTCGTCACAGTGCTGGTTTACTACTAATGAAACTTTATAATAAAGTTTTCATAGTGGTTAAATTGCGATGGCGGACACTTATTAATTTACCTCCTGCTCTCTTTTATTTCACTCATCTTTAAAAAGAAATCTATACACAATGGCAAATAAAAATTGAATTTTTTTATGAATATCACTCGTACAATGCCCACAACGCCTACAAGTTTTTATAAGGCAATCTTACATAGTGTCGACTAAAATATTAAAAGTAATAGGAGAACTATTATACTTAATAACAATGTCCAAACAGCGGGGATGTTGCAGAGAGTCTACTAAAGAGGATAATGAGTACATTCCATATAATACATGCCACAAGGCAGTTCACTTGGCTTGTTTGACGTCATCAATTGGTAATCCTCAAAATTAATTGACCCACTCTGAAATTATCCAACATGTAATATCCGCCAGCCAAAAAACTCTAACAACAATGAAACTCCGGTCGTACCACAAAAAGGCATACGTTGCAGCCCCACCCTGATGACGCCTCAGAATATGCATTTAAAGAAGATATGCGCAGCGTTGTTATCGAAGTGGTTCACAAGGAAATGGGTGGATTGTATAATAATCTCAATAACTTCCTACAATTATTCTGGATTGAATTTGGAGCTGTTATGAATGATATGAAGGATATTAAAGACTCGATGAACTTCATGAACAGCAAATTCGAGGAAGCACTTAAAGAGCAAGCGTTAAAAAAAGTCAATGGGATCTACAGTTAGAAAACTTGACTCTTATAACACAGTAAACAATTAATGCACATGACTTAACATGCTGGAACGAAATGCACGCTCAAACAATGTGGAAATCAAATTCTTCCCGGAAAAGAAAAATTAAGATATTGTTGTGATTACAAAACCATAGACAAAGTAGCAATATTTCCAGGGACAATATATCCCATTGCACTCACATGGCTAAACTAAATCTAAAAAAAATATAGTGACGTAGCATAACGATAGGCGTTAAGATGCCGTCCATAATCGGTACAACAAACCAGCTCACCACCTGCACTAAGATGATATGCCTAGGACTTATCGGTTATCGAGTCCACGTTTACCGCGGTCCCAGTCATGGAAAGACAGTCTACGTGACTCTTTAATAATCCTTTTCAAGTCCCACTCCTATCAATATAACGCTTTTACACATTAGAGACTAGGGAATGCAATCTCGCGAGATTTTAGACCTAGCCGAGATCTCGCGAGACCGTAAAGCCAGTCTCGCGAGATTACAAGATTTCCGAGATCTCGCCCAATTGGGTATTTTTACTGAAAACATTCGCTAATACTATTAATTCCGTTTATTGATTTTCAATATATAAGATAAAAATAAAATATACATGTAATTGGCATATTATAATCATTTATTTTAAAATAAAACACAATATTACGTTATAATATAATATTCGTCTTATTCTTATTATATAAACTGAAAATCAGCCTTCTGCATCTGCAGTATTAAGAACAAAAAACTTAAAATAAAAATAATAAAAACTTCAAAATATACCACTAAATCAGCCTTCTGCAGTATTATGAACAAAAAACTTAAAATAAAAATAAAAAAAAATCGAAATATAACACTAAATCAGCCTTCTGCAGTATTAAGAACAAAAAACTTAAAATAAAAATTAAAAAATCTTCGAAATAATACGAAATGTAACACTTATTCAGCCTTCTGCAGCATTTGTAATTTTTAAGGATATGTAAGTATTATTAGACAGTGTTATTAAAAGGATAAGTTATTTTTGAAAGTGGCTTCTCAAAAAACACAGCATAACAAGGGTTTCATCTGATAGACGACTCCTGATTTTACAGGCCAAGTACCCCGCGGCCGAAAATGCTCTTTCTGCGTCTACACTAGTCGGAACCACAGTCGACAAACAGTTGTGTACAAACTGAAGGAGTTCACCTTTAACCTCTCCAGCTTCATACAAATTCATCTCTTTTTAATGAGTTTGTCGACATAGTTCAATGCGTAATTACATTAAATGTTACACTAAAATAACCAGTTAATCACAAAAATCCCTTAAATTCAACAAAAACTAGATAATTACGTAAACGAACGCACGCATGCCGGCAAAGTGATGACAGTGAATGAGCCGGGGCTTGTCCCCCGCAAGTCCCGCGCGAGTAGTGGCTAGTGCCTACAGCATGCGCAGAACAGTTCGCGCGCAACCGCCACAGAGTACTTTGGGAACCGCGCTACGATATACACACCGATTTTGCTGCGCTGCTCAATCTCGCAATCTCGCGAGATCTCGTACAAAAATTGAACGAGACTCAGTCTCGCAAAATATGGACGAGATCTCGCGAGAACGAGATTGTATTCCCTATTAGAGACCTTCCACATATTTACTTATTCCATAGACATTACTTTAATGTCTTTTATATGTGGGACTTCAAGCCACAACTCTGCTATTACGATGCTTATGCATCTTCTGTATTAATGCTTTTATATCATAGACCTTACTATCATAAGTCCTTAATATGGGACTATTATCAAAATAAGATTCAATTTCATGTGATGTTCGAAATGAATGTATTTTAACTTTATGCTTATTAATGCATTTTAATTGTTCACAATATTACTTCTATAAAATTTTTAGAAGACTTTATAAAGAAATTAATTATTATTTATTATTAAAAATAATGCGCCGTCCCTGATATATACGTATATTGAATACAATTATAAAATCCATTTTAAAATAGTAGAATTAACGCAGTCTGGTTACGTAAAATTATCCTGTGGGTGTTGTACGAAGCGACTAAGTATCTAAAATAGTTCTAAACTCTTTTTTTTAAATTAAATCCGCTACTGGTTATCGACGTTTTCAAGATTTTTTTTTTATAGGATAAGGGTGACAAACGAGCACACAGTCCACCTGATGGTAAGTGGTTGCTGCGGCCCATAGACATCTACACCTATCCTCTATTACAAATCAAAATGTAGATGCGTTGTCACCCGTGAGGACTAAGATGGAATGCCTCATTTCCAGTAAAAAGAGCCTCCGGCCACCTGCACTCACCAGGCGAAACGCAGAGGTAAACCTCTACTTCACGCTGGTTTTCTGTGAGGTCGTGGTACCACCCCGGTTCGAGCCGGCCCATCCGTGCGACAGCAAAAGCTGCCGCGTGGCTCTACCACTGTTAAAAACTTGCATATATAATATTTTAATTTCGAAGATTTACTTATACTTTATGCCTTAGGTTGATGAACGCAGACACGATATCCACACAATAAGTCACTTAATTAACGAAAATTATAAATGTAATAAAACCGATAAACAACTAACGCTTTTGAGACATAGATCAGGGGCAGAGTACTCGCATTATACTCATACATATTTAGTATATTAACGGAAACCCGAATTCAATCATTCGATCAAACTTGGCTTAAGCTGTCGATCGATATTAATTACGATTTTAAATGCGTGCTTAACGTGCGCTCATCAATGAAAATAAACAGCGCAAGGGTTCGTAAATATCCAAAAATTAAAAAATAATAATTCGAAACCATGTAAAGTGCGCCTGTTGGCATTGGCATTATTCTTTGTCCCAAAACGCTCTCGGCAAGGCTTGTACCCGGTTGTGGGCGGTATGTTGTTGGTTTAGGATGCTATTTTCTATCGACTTAAAAAAGGAAACGGTACTTAATTCGACTGTATGTTTTTTTATGTATGTTACCTCATAACTTTTTGCGGGGTGGACCGATTTCGATGATTCTTTTTTTATTTGAAAGCTTCACATGTGGTCGCATATAAATTTGGTTACGGTCTGATCAATAGTTTTTGAGTTATCCTTAATAACAAAATTTTTTATTTTAAATTATTTTTAAAGGGATGGAAATAGGGATACTAAACAAAGTCCACCTGATGATAAGTGAATGCTTTGATAAGTGAATAGGGTTGACAAACGGGCACAAAGTGCACCTGTAAGTGGATGCTATGACCCATAGACATCTAGGTACATCTTCATTGAATAAGAATATGAATCAAAATGCAGATGCATTGTCACCCCTGAGAATTAAAATGAAATGTCTTGTTTCAAATGAGAATGGTCGTTAGTTCACACCGGTGAAAGAGGAACTCAATACCATAACACATAAATTATAGAGTTTAGCTCTATGGTATATTAGTAGATAAATAAGTAAAGTAAAAAAAAAACCAAACGGTTACTAAAAGATAGTTACGATGTTTAAAAGCCGAAAAAAAAGAAAAACAATTTGACATTTGATAAAGTCTAAAGGCACAGGTCCAGTACACAATGGCCTGTGATGGGCCACGCTTTACAATGCACAACTGTAGGCCACGATCGCTTGGTGTTAACCACAGTCTATAAATCCATACAGTCGTCCGACGAACACGTCTAGACGGGGCAATCGTGCGGGGTGTGAGGGGTGAGACGCGGGAAGGACGAGCCCGAGCTGCTCATGCCAATCGTATTAGAAGCTCGGGACACGACTTCCAGGGTTGTTAACGCGCGTTTGCTTTTTACTTTTTAAATTTAGTGTTTATATATAATCTGCGATTTCACCAAATCCCGCACACAGAAGAAAGGTAAATAAATATTGTTATTATTTTAACATTATGTATATTTTGTTATGTCATGCCAAATTGCTAACTTAAAAAAAATGACGGACGTAAAAAAATAGGTACTAGTCGCTGGGCATTACTGTTTCGAAGTTTGATTTTTTTTTCATCTAAATCGTGTGGTTGGACAGGCTAATGTTTTAGACCATACTATAGTGCCTCGTCTTCGGTCTTTCGAAGTTTTTTATAAAATATTAAGATTTAGGGCTCAATTTTTAGGTTTGTCGCGGTGCTAATTACGAAAATAGCATTTATTTTTAAATCCAAGATGTTTTCAATATATGTATGATATGGAGGTCAATTTCAAGGTTTATTGGGGTGATGATTACGAAAATGGCACCCATTTTTATATCCAAGATGGCGGACATTTTTTTAATAATATGATATGGGTATCAAATTCGAGGTTTCTTGGGGTGCTGATTACGAAAATGGCATCCATTTTTATATCCAAGATGGCGGGCATTTTTAATATAATGATATGGGTATCAATTTCGAGGTTTCTTGGGGTGCTGATTACGAAAATGGTATTCAATTTTAAATTAAAGATGGTGGATATTTTTTTTTTAATGTTATGGATGTCAATTTCAAAGTTTCTTGGGGTGTTGAATATGAAAACGGCATCCATTTTCATATCCAAGATGGCGGACATTTTTTTAATAATAAGATATGGGTATCAAATTCGAGGTTTCTTGGGGTGCTGATTACGAAAATGGCATCCATTTTTATATCCAAGATGGCGGGCATTTTTAATATAATGATATGGGTATCAATTTCGAGGTTTCTTGGGGTGCTGATTACGAAAATGGTATTCATTTTTAAATTAAAGATTGTGGATATTATTTTTTTTAATGTTATGGATGTCAATTTCAAAGTTTCTTGGGGTGTTGATTATGAAAACGGCATCCATTTTCATATCCAAGATGGCGGACATTTTTTTAATAATATGATATGGGTATCAATTTCGAGGTTTCTTGTGGTGCTGATTACGAAAATGGAATTCGTTTTTAAATCCAAGATGGTGGACATAATTTTTAATGTTATGGATGTCAATCTCGAGGTTTCTTGGGGTGCCAATTACGAAAACGGCATCAATTTTCATATCCAATGTGGTGGATTTTTTTAATAATACAATATGGATGTCAATTTTAAGGTTTCTGGGGGTGATAATTATGAAAATTTATTTATACGTATTGTATTTAAAAATTTCAGATGCAAATGATGGATGGAAGTTATTGGAAAACCTGATTTAGTTGGAAGAACATTCGAAAACCTAAAGAATCAATTATAAGAAAAAAGTCATTGTAACGTTAATAATAATATGAATTCGATGTCTAGCTAAGAGTATAAGAACTATTTTATGTAGCGAAATTGAGGTATGGCCACATATCGAGAGTAGAGCACTCCCTCACGTTGTGAGGCGTATAATTAACGTTTTGAGTACTTTCAGGAAAATCTAAGAACATTGTTACTTATTTTTCATATTAGTAATCATACTGCTTAAACAAAATGTAAAGGCTTGTTCAAATACTTTTAAATTCCATAGAGTACTGCCAAAAGATATCGTTAAATATTTTAAAACTATTGATGTTAAGAAAACGGCAGATTTATGGGGGATTTCCGTTAAAGTTATTTTATCTATAATAGATATAATAGCACCTTATCTAGCCACTATATTTAATACAAGCGTCGAATCTGATGTGTTTCCTGATTTAATGAAACTTAGTAAAGTCATACCTTTATATAAATCTGGTAGTACATTAGACCCCGCCAATTTTAGACCAATTTCTGTACTACCAACATTTAGTAAAATTTTTGAAAAAATAATTTTAGATCAAATGTTAAGTTTCTTTAATATTAATAAATTGCTACATAGAAATCAATTCGGTTTTACAAGGGGTCGCTCAACAACTGACGCTGGAGTTGAGCTTATTAAACATATTTTTTGTGCATGGGAGAATTCAGAGGATGCTTTGGGTATATTTTGTGACCTTTCCAAGGCCTTCGACTGCGTTCACCATGAGACATTAATCAGGAAGCTACAGTACTATGGTGTCAAGAACACAGCGCTTAAACTTATAATTTCATATTTAAGTAATAGAATGCAGAAAGTTATTATTAATGGTAAAAGTTCTTCCGGCTCACCTGTACTAATGGGTGTCCCTCAGGGCTCAATTCTCGGCCCATTCCTGTTTCTAGTCTATATTAATGACTTACCTTCTATTGTAGAGGATATTCATGATATAGTATTATTTGCTGATGATACTTCTTTGATTTTTAAACTTAAACGTAAATCATTTAAATGTGACGAAGTGAATAATGCTATATCAAAATTAGTGCATTGGTTTAACGTTAATAATTTACATTTAAACGGAAATAAAACTAAATGTATTAAATTTACAACAACGAATGTTAGAAATCTGAGTACTTGCTGCTGAACAAACACAAGCTAGTGATACCAGTTTCTCGACTCCACAGAGTCAGTAATTCATTCTTGGGGCAATGTATACGCTATTACAACAAGGTCCCGGAAAGTGTACAGGCTCTCTCCATTAGCAAGTTTAAATGTTTTGTTAAGTTGAAACTGTATAAAAAGGGTTATTATAGTATAAATGAATACATGGTTGATAATAACCCCTGGGAATGAGGTGATCGCTTCCAAACTGTTTCTAAAATAAATTTTGTACTTATATAGTTAGTACAACCATTATTGTAAAATTTGCTTTAAAAAAAAAGTCCCGCTGGGTTTCTTGCTGGTTCTTCCCAGGACAGAGGTTTTTTTTCGAACCAGTGGTAAAGTAAAAAATGACTTTCAATAAGTATTACAAATGTGATCTATATTGAATAAAAAAATATTCTATTATATTCTATTCTATTCTACTGTTGATGACGAAGTAGATCTAAAATAAATAAAACTAAAAAAAAATTAGTAAAAGTTGTTAATTTGTGACAACCCTAACCTTCCATACGCTGTCTAGACGTTGTCGGCATTTACCACGAGATCAAAGGCGTCGTCCTACTGTATGTTTATTATACTGTGGTGTTAACACAATGGCGCATGGCTCATTGCTGCTTGACAAACCACTTGCGATGGACGTGGAAGTTATTAAGGCTGCTGCTATTTATTTATATACTGTTTACAAGTATTACAGAAGTGTATACCGCCACAAAGTTATAAAAAAATGGCGCAAAAGGCGATGGTGGATGCTGACTATTCACCGTAACAGCACAAGGTACGTCGATTTTTTAAAGTTAGGTACTTTGGTTATGACACTATGTTAAGAATGTTAACGTAACATGACTAAGTAATTTTTTATCGTTTTCAGGCAAACCATGAACAATCTGTTAAGCGGCCTTGTTGCAGAACCAACAGGGTAATTCGATAACTTTGTTCGTATGTCATCTAGTGATTTCGAATTCTAGTTCTAGCACGCAATAAAAAAGTGCACTATCCCGGTCAGCGGTCAGTGACGAACTAAACACCTAAACAGTAAACAATGGCCGATTGTGTGGACACCGCAGGCCACGCTATGCCACGATTCCTTTGAAGTGTGCCCAAAAAACCGACAACAACCCTATTGTGCGCCAGGATTGACAATTATTGGCCACTATATACCATTACCCCCTGTACACAATGGCGATTCTCTGAAGTCAACCAGCATACGCCATTGTGTATTGGGACCTTAAGAACACGAGTTGGCTACATAACTTTTATTCGCGCTAAAATTGTGAAAGTTTTACTGTTAGAGATTATTTCAATGAAAAAATTATAAGACAAAAGGATAAGCTTTAGTTTTTGTTTCATATTTTAGATTAAACCCTACAAATAATATAAGTTTCATCGTATTTAAAATTTCAACCTCTAAAAACATTGTTGGGGTAAGAGAAACGGTACTTACAGGGTAAGAGAAACAGTATGTTCCTCTTCCCCGATATCAGGAGTGATAAACATTATGATGTTTTAATAGTAAAACTATTATAATAACAAGGACAACATGTAATTATAGTAAACAAATTTGAAACAGCAATTAACAAAAATAATAAAACGTCAATTATAAATTCTAAAAAGGGTAAAGGCACTGGAGAAAAAGTCAAGTAAGTAAGAAGGAAAATATGAAGAATGTAAAACAGGGTTGTGTCATGTCTTCCTGGCTGTTCATACTGTATCTCGACAGCTGTTTACAGAAGCTGAAAGATAGCTGTTTGGGTGTGAAATTGGGTGACATAAAAGTAAATTGTCTGCTGTATGCTGATGATGCAGTGCTTATTGCACCATCAGAGGCAGAACTGCAGGCATTAGTCAGGTGTATGAAAGAGGAATGTGAAATTAAAGGTCTCCGTTTGAATGCTAATAAAACTAAGGTTCTGGTATTTGAAAGGGACGAAGAGAGAACGAAGTGTGAAATATGGGTAAATCAGGAATGTCTAGAACAGGTAAATGAAATTGTATACTTGGGGAGTGCTTTTAGCCGGGATGGAAGATGTGATTTAGATGTGGACAGGCGTGTCACTGTCGGGAACAAAGTCAATGGTGCCCTGACTGCGTTAGTCAAAAGGCAAGGCGTAGTGAAGAGTGCACGCCTTGCAATACATAACGCAGTGTTAGTACCGACTTTGTTATATGGCAGCGAAACCTGGGTATGCCAGAAGAAGCATAAAAGCAAGTTGAATGCAGTGGAGATGCGATCTCTTCGTAAAATGTGCGGCGTTACCATGGCCGACCGAAAGCGAAACGAAGAGATTCGCAATATGGCAGGTTTGAAAGATGAACTTATCACAAAAATTGATAAGGGCGTGCTTCGATGGTTTGGGCACGTTGAGCGAATGAGTGAAGACCGAATGGTGAAGAAAATATATAGCGCGAAAGTTATTATTAAAAGGTGTCGAGGTAAACCGAGACTAACTTTCGAAGACCATGTGAGCAAACTGCTCGAAGAGGAGAGGGTCAAGAGTACTCGGATACCTAGACGTGCTTTCGCTTCTTTCATGAAATCTTCTTCATACATATGAAGAAGATAATGAATCTGAAAGAAGCGAAAGAGGTATGTAAGGATCGTGACACTTGGCGATCTGTTCTCTCTAGCTACCCCTTCAGGGATTGTGCGTGAAGATAAGAATGTGATTTCCTGCAAAGAAAAAATACAGAAAAAGTTCTTCATATCCGATTGCGTCAGCTTGCACGATGATTCTGATATTGTAGACTTGATTGAAGAGGACTCAGACTTGAGGAAGAGTTTGACATTATTAGAGATTTAGATTACATAAACTTTATTCCCGACCTTAAAAATAATAACATTACACATGAAAAATTTGAAGCAACAGAGACTGTTAGTTGATCAGAAATAAGGACCATTTTGCAGAGTCAGTTATCTTACAAATTAATAAAATTGAAGTGTCTGTTTGTAATGTCAAAATTACAGCGTTTTACTAAATTATACAAATTATAAACGGTACTGATAACAAAATACACTTTTTAAAAATTTTGTCTGCCTGTCTGATTGTTCCGGCTAATCTCCGAAACGGCTGGGCCGATTTTGACGGGACTTTCACTGACATATAACTGATGTCATAAGGAGTAACTTAGACTACTTTTATTATAGAAAAATAATTAGGGTTCCTTGCAAAAAAATTAAAACCCTAAATTGCATGTGGGTGAAGTCACGGGGAAAATCTAGCTAGTAATATAACAAATGGAAGAAAAAAGGCGACAGACAGTTAGTGAATCAGAAGGAAGGAAAATGGTTGCAGAAGCAGTTGATAGCAACTGGGATACGACAATAGATAAGGAAGGACGTAAGGGAATGAATTATACAATTAACATCAATGTGATAGTCAGGTACTAAACGAGAAATAAATGGACATATTATATTGGCTATATAACTAATATTATATCTCCATATCCTAGTTGCAGTGTCGTAACTTAAGAAAAGCAACAACAACAAGCAAAAAGCCATTGAAATTTAAACTTTTTATTGAAGTTTATTGATTTGTACGAGACTGATAAGGAGTAAGAATAAAATTATAATTTGAAATACAAACGATTATTTTTTTAGTTTGTCACCCCTGACCTGAACCTTTGTATATAAATGTATGTTTCTCTGATTTTAAATTAAACATTTTCTTTTTCTTCAAAACTGCACCTTGTTACAGTTACGTTATGATCAAATTCTATTAAATAAATTTTACTTAAAATGTAGCAACAGGTACATTTAAATAAACATCACAATCTTAGGAGATACGATGAATGTTCCTCTTACCCTAGATGAGGGGGAAGAGGAACGTTAGTACAAGTTAAATGTTTTTGGCCGATACTGTCGTAAGTTTTCAAATTAGCGTTATGATTCTTAAAACATGAAAAGCTGATAAACTAAGGCAAGTTTAATGTGTCTCAAAATTCTCATAAAACATTATATGTTCTTCCTAGAGCTCAAAACCTCGGGCTCAAAATAAACTATGTTCCTCTTACCTTAACTGACCTTATATGTGTATTTAACCTTGTATTTTCCAGTTAATATAATTAATCAACAAAGTCAAACCACGTGGCTCATTTCAGAAACAGATATGTGTGATCTCAAAATTTATCGATGAACGTTTCATCGCCTATGTTATTCAATTACCTCGCTTTTAGCTCATTAACAATGCATGACACGTTCAGTATCCAAAATCGATTCTCATACACAAATTGGCTATTAAATCTGAAATAGCTATCACAATTGTTTCACGTAATAAAGTTAAATACACATAATAATATAGAGAAATCAAAATACGCTAGCCAAAAATGATGTAGATAATATATTGATAAAAAGTAATTTTTTAATATTACTATTTTTACTAGTGTTTTAAAAATAGCATTTAAAAATACTGTATTATACATACATAAATAATTGTAAAAGTAGGTATTGATATTAACTAGTCGTTATTAATATTAAAAACTAGGTAAAAATTCAGTCAATGGGAAAAACGATTCCACCTGATGGTAAGTGGTGATGTAGCCTAAGATGGTGAAGCGCACTGACTTAACAAAAGCCTATTCACTCTTGCTTTGAAGACATCCACACTGTAATCGGATGGAAAGACATATGCTGGCAACTTATTCCATTCCTTTGCTGTACGCATGATGAACGACATAGCGAACCGTTTGGTTGGAATGCGTGTTAAGTCAACAACAAAAGGGTGGAGACTGACTGAACGTCTGGTTGTCCGATGGTGGAAGTGAGAGGGAGGAATAAAATTATGCAATTCCTGCGCACACTCTCCGAAATGCATCCTGTAGAAAACCGAAAGACTGGCTACTTTGAGTCTGTGTTCGAGGCTGGTAAGATTGGTTTTAACCGAATTCGGGTCACCAATAAGCCTCTTAGCACGCTTTTCAATTGAGCGCAAAGCTGCAACGTGGCATTTTGCAGCACCAGCCCATATATAGCAGCAAAACTCCAAGCACGACCGGACTTGCGCTTTATATAAAGTAAGCAGCTGTCCCGGCGTGAAGTATCGCCGCACTTTTGCAAGGAATCCCAGCTTTCTTGCAGCTACTTTGGCCTTGAACTCAATGAACCGCCCGAAGTTCATATTTAAAGATATCTCAAACGCTAACAACTGAAGGCGGCCGGTATAATCCAGTGATACATTTCGGAACGAAGGAGCCAAGGTGAGCTGGCTCCTTTTTGCAGTGATGAGACACGCTTGTGTTTTGGAGGCGTTGAACTTCACAAGATTGGCATCGTCCCATTCGGAGGCTGCATGTAGTGTGAGATTCATACGCTCTACCATAGTTTCTCTTTCGGATTGGATTTGATCCCGACTGGCCCGAGAACTTGGTTGGTATCTCTCCACAACTGTGCTATCGTCTGCATACCCATAGATACCGGGCATAATCAGATCATTAATATGCAGCAGGAAGAGAGTTGCGGGGAGAACGGACCCCTGAGGAACACCGGCGTTAGTTGCCATAGGATCGGATGAGCAGCCATCGACAACGACCCGGAGAGACCGTTCACTCAGAAAGTCACCCATTCAATCAGACCAGGGGCTAAGCCGTACGCTGAAAGCTTACCCAAAAGGCTAGTGTGCCAAACTCTGTCAAAGGCCTTCGAGACATCAAGGGAAACAGCAAGTGCTTCCCCACTGTTCTCGAGTGCCTCGTCCCATACGTGTGTGGCATATGCTTGAAGGTCCCCAGCTGACCGATTTCGGCGAAACCCATATTGCCGGTCACTAAGGAGGTCATTCTGTTCTAGCCATTAAGCGGGCATTCAATATACGCTCCATAATCTTGCAGAGTATGGAGGTAATTGAGATTGGCCGATAATTGGCAAATGATGGTGTCAGATTTCAAGTATTTCCTATGAACGCGAGCAGCCTCGTCTCCCAAAATTGCTTGATTTGATTGCTTTGATATCCGTAGAGATAAAAAGAAAAGCTACGAAAATTGTGAAAGTTTGTTCTGTAGGTGGTAGAGCTAA
This sequence comes from Parnassius glacialis, assembly GCA_033319125.1. Classification (NCBI taxonomy): domain Eukaryota; kingdom Metazoa; phylum Arthropoda; class Insecta; order Lepidoptera; family Papilionidae; genus Parnassius; species Parnassius glacialis. Next base: position 34,769,969 of record JAVANC010000021.1, read on the forward strand.
GTTACAGCTATGTCTGCAGCATGAATGGGTCGGTTCAACCGGGGTATAACCACACTCTCACAGAATATCAGCATGAAAAATAAATCAAAAGACTAAATGTTATGTTTCGTACGGTGGGTGTAGAGAACTGGGACCCTTTTTACCAGTAATGACGCATTCCATCTTAGTACTCAGGGGTGACAACGCATCTGCATTTTTATTCATAATCGAAGATAGATGTAGATGTCTATGGGCCATAGCATCCACTTATCTAATAATATAATATGTTTGCCATTCTAATTATAGAAAAAAATGTTTTTAACGGTATTTTATAATTCAGTTTTCGTACCCTTCCGTTTGAATCTGAAATTTTGGTGGTAAAAAAAATTGGAGATAGTAAGTATGTACTTTTATTCTTTTTTGTATGCCTGTTATATGATATTTTTAACACTAGTGCACCGATTTTAATAATTATTTTTTTTTATTAAACATTTTAAAGCTTTAAAGTTAATTTATGGGTGGTCCCATATAAACTTCGAGAAAAAAATTCACCAATATGGGTGAGAAAATTTGGGATAAACATTTTTATTAAGATGACATTCTAGTTGTTACCTTTCGATTGTAATATTCTCTAATCCATTAAAAAGGGTAAAGTGAGATTTTACTTTGTATTAAAAGTTTAATTAATTTTACTTTAAAACATACTAACATATATTTCTAATAAAGTTAGTAATCTATTCCAATTTTATTATGTGTGAAATTATTAGCAATTTGTAACGTGTGACGTTTGTTTAGTTTATGGTTTGAAGACAGACAGGCAACAGATGTGACATATGCAAATAATTCTATATATCTAATATGTAACACGTATGTTATAGTTTGTCATCATCATCATCATCATTACAGCCCTTCACAAGTCCACTGCTGAACATAGGCCTCCCCCAAGGAATGCCACAAAGCACGGTCCTGAGCCAACTGCATCCATCGACTTCCTGCATGTCTTACCAGGTCGTCACTCCATCTTGTGGGGGGACGCCCTACACTTCGCCTACCGGTACGAGGCTGCCACTCGAGAACCTTTCTTCCCCATCGGTTGTCGGTTCTTCGAGCTATATGGCCGGCCCACTGCCACTTCAGCTTACTAATCCGTTGGGCTATGTCGGTTACTCTGGTTCTACTGCGGATATCCTTATTCCTAAGTTTATCACGCAGAGAAACTCCGAGCATAGCCCTCTCCATAGCTCGCTGAGCGACCTTGAGCTTCCTCATACGGCCAGCAGTGAAGGACCACGTCTCAGTTCCGTAAGTCATCACTGGCAACACGCACTGGTTGTACAATTTTGTTTTAAGGTTTTGAGGTATTTCTGACGAGAAGATGTGTCGTAGCTTCCCGAACGCTGCCCAACCGAGTTGAATCCGTCGATTGACCTCTCGGTCGAAGTTGGACTTACCTAGTCGGACTACTTGTCCTAGGTAAACATACTCGTCAACAACTTCGAGCTTAGTGCTCCCAACAACTATCGGCATAGGTGTGACATGGACATTAAACATAATCTTTGTTTTGTCCATGTTCATCTTAAGACCTATCCGTTGGGAGACACTACTGAGGTCATTGAGCATAGTGCTTAGCTCCTCCAGCGATTCTGCCATGAGGACTATATCGTCAGCAAATCGAAGTTGAGTGATGTACTCGCCATTGATGTTAATTCCGTATCCTTTCCAGTCCAGAAGCTTGAAAACGTCTTCCAATGCAGCGGTGAAGAGTTTCGGGGATATAACGTCACCCTGTCTTACACCTCTCTGCAATTGGATAGGTTTCGTACTCTGGTTCTGTACTCGGATAGCCATCGTAGCTCTACTGTACAAACACTTCAGCACTTCGATATACCGACAGTCAACTTGGCACCGCTGAAGGGACTGCAGCACCGCCCAAATTTCGACGGAATCAAAGGCTTTCTCATAGTCCACATACGCCAGACATAGTGGCAAATTGTACTCTTCGGACTTCTGTACAATTTGCCGTAGGGTATGTATGTGGTCTATGGTGCTAAAGCCCTTTCGGAAACCGGCTTGTTCGAGAGGCTGGAAGTCGTCAAGTCTGCGCGCGAGACGATTCGTAATGACTCTCGAAAACAGCACGTAGACGCGGCTCAGAAGGGAAATCGGTCTGTAGTTCTTCAAGAGAGCGTTGTCACCTTTCTTGAAGAACAAGACCACCGCACTTCTGCTCCACGCCTCCGGTGTAATGCCACCATGGAGGATGGAATTAAAGAGCTTCTGAAGGACTTCAAGTACCGGTCTTCCACCCGCTTTCAGAAGCTCCGCTGTAATTCCATCCTCGCCTGGGGCCTTGCCGTTTTTAAGGTGCTGGAGAGCCATTCTAATCTCGCTCAGACTGACGTCCGGGATATCTTCGGAATAGTGTCGAATAAGACTCGCTCTTGGATCGTTACTCACACTTGCGTGTGGCTCCAACGATGACGTGTACAGCTGCCCATAGAACCTCTCAATCTCACTCAAAATCTCAGGTGCCCCGGAAACGATGCTGCCACATTCGGTCTTCAGCTTTGACAGTTGGCTCTTTCTGGCAGACAGATCTCTGGCAAAGACTTTGGAGCCTTGGTTCCGCTCGATCGCTTCTTCAATACGAGCTGTATTGAAGTTGCGTAAGTCTCGCCGCATGAATTTGGAGATCTGTCTGTTCAGTTGCCTGTATGCTGTCAAATCTGTTGAAGAATGTAGCCTCATCTCCCGTCTAACAGCCATGAGATTAAGAGTGTGATCGGAGAGTTTTTGTGTTCTTCTGCGGTGGGTCTTGCAGAACTTAGCTCCGACCGCATGCACAGTTTCCACGAGCTTGTCATTCATATCGTCCACTTCATTGCAGTCTTCTAGGCACTGGAAACGGTTTTGTAACTCGAGCTGAAAGGTTTCGGGACTTTGGATTAGAGCACGAGGGGGACGGAGCGTTGACTTCATCAGACGAGACCTCTCCAACTTAACATTTAGGTTCAGTGTGCCTCTAACCATTCGGTGATCGCTGCCGGTTTTCACCCTCGCGATCACTGAGACATCACTGAACAGTTGTCGTCTGGTCGTCATAATGAAGTCAATCTCATTTTTTGTCGAACCGTCGGGGCTCGACCAGGTCCACTTCCTGTGGGGCCTCTTCTTGAAGAAAGAGTTCATCATAAAGAGTCCCTCTTTCTCCATGAAGTCGGCCAGCTGCTGGCCCCTTGGGTTCCGTTGCCCTATTCCAAATTTCCCTACTTTCAGCTCACCGTTCTCTCTTGTGCCTAGTTTTGCATTGAAGTCTCCCATTAACACCGTATATTGGGTTTTGAAGGAATGCATGGCTCTAGAGATATCCTCATACATTTCCTCCACCTCCTCATCGGGGTGTGCCGAGGTTGGTGCGTAAACCTGTATGACCTTCAGCGAATACCGTTTGGTGATTCTGAGTATAAGGTACGCAACCCTCGTCGACACACTCCCGATCTTTACAACGTTGTTAACGAGAGACTTGTGGACGATAAATCCGACACCTCCTTGGGACAGATGGTCGCCCTCCCGGTGATAGAACAAGTTGCCGGATTCGAGGATTACCGTGTCCTCCCCCTCTCTTCGGACTTCGGATAATCCTATAATATGCCAGCGCAACTTGTCTCTCTCTTCTTCCAGCTCCACGATCTTCTCGTCAGTCTTTAGGGTGCGTGCGTTGGACGTCGCCATGTCGAGTCGTCGTAGGTGGCAACCGAACCTCCACCGGAGATTCTTAGCACCCCCTGCCCCGCCGTTACCATGGTCGCCACCGTAGCCAGGAATAGCGGGGCCGCCGGGGACTGGGGGCCGTTTATTATTGTCATTGCTCATGGGGGGTATATTGCCATAGTTGCCACGCTTGGCGAGCGGGTTGGCAACCGCAGTTTTTTTATTGTATTTATGCCGTTACCAGGAAGATGCTGCTGCCCATCTCCTGCCTGTTTCCCTTTGTCGCCTTTTACGACATCCACGGGAGGATATGGGGTAGTGGATATTCTTGACCGCCACTACACGGCTAACCGCCACTACACGGCTAGTTATAGTTTGTGCACATATATTTTTTTATGATTACAGGTCAAATCTCGACCACTGTACCACTACTAGTATAGTTAAATATCTGAAAAACTATTCGGCAGCTTTTGATGAAAATTGAGAAGTACAATTGAAACTATACAATATTTTATTCATCTTATATTAAATTAATACATGTATGTTTTTATAAAAAGGTTGGCCACTTTTCACATCGGTATTCCTTACGTTTTCCATTTTACCTCGTTAACAAAACATACGACTATCGGATACTAGATATTGTACTAGCTACTATTTCATTGTAAATGAAATGAAATAATAATATTGCCTTTTCATAAAGCTCACCTTTTGTAACCAACGGTTTTCCCGCTAGGTTAATAGCAATTTTTGTCTTAAAATAAACAGTTTTATTGTACATGTTCAGAGGCATATCATTATACATAGCTTTGGGCATAGAATTTCTCAAATATTGGTACAACATTAAAAATCGTCGAAGCAACCCGAACTATGATGCTATATCTCGATATGAGTGAATATTTTTATCAACATTTTAACATTAAACTACAAGATACGTGACGTCGAAAAACGAATTTTTTATAAAACTGAAGTGACATAAGAACAGTTTACTTAATGATAAATGGCAACTACAGTCCATGGACAACTGCAGCCAACTTCAAACAAATACGAATACAGATGCGTTGTATCTGACAAACAATGTTATTTAGTAGCAGAAATAAACAGCAATGAACAAATTATACATTTAATGAAAAAAAAACCAGAGAAACACAAACAGCAACACAATTACGCCTCTAAAAAGAAATAAAACTAATAAGAAATACTTTGGTAAACAAAAAATATCCATTTTTTAATTTTGTTTATACCTGTCACAGCAAAATTATCATAGACTCATAGGGAATTTGTAATTTACTTTTGGTTATTAAAAATATCCATCAGGTCATATTGTTATGCCGGTCACCCACACAATATTGTACAAAGATTTGTAGACATTATACATATACATATTTCATACACATTATATGTGTATGAAATATGGATATCACTCCTCTATTACCATTTGCATAACCTTTTACGAACGTATAATCACATACTTCATATTAATTTATAAATGAGTGAAATTGCTTAAAATATGCCCAAGTGAGTAACCGGCATTATGGGAATAAATTTGTAGAAACATAATTTTAAATTTTAAATTTTGTACAACCTTCTTCAATAATAAATTATTAAGAATAACTCAAAAACTATTGTTCAGACCTTGATCAAATTTATATGGGATCACACGTGAAGCATCAGCTTTCAAATTAAAAAATCATCGAAATCGGTTCAACCAGTAAAAAGTTATGAGGTACCACACATAAAAAAACATATAGTCGAATTGAGAATCGTCTCCTTTTTGAAGTCGGTAGAAAAAAGCAAGCACAATACACATACTAATATAAAAATTCTTGTATAATAAATCTTACCGCAATGGCTTTCGATTAAATTTCACTTTATTCCTTCAAACTAAACAGTATGTCAGTTTAATACACGTGTAAGGGTGACAAATTAACATATAGGTAAATAAATTTTCTGGTCCACTATTGTTGTATCTTCGTCTCTATTAAGAATCATAATAAAGTGCGCTTTCACACCTGTAGACGAAAATGAAATGTTACCAGTAAAACGTGTCTCTGGTCTCGTCATTCATATACGAAATACAGTAACATGCAGGCATTCTATGAAAATATAGTCCCTCCTCGTCAGAGTCAAGTCATTCATACCGCAGTCAAAAAATTGCAGCGTGTATGCGTGTATGTATGCCTTTCCGCCGTTCTACAGGTAATCGCTTGGCAGGCGGATCACCTACAGTAGTTTCAGGTATCTCTCACCTTTGACACTGCTTCTAGTCGCAAGCTTCCCACATTTACAAGTCGGTTGCACCGCCGGATTTTTTACTTTTATCACATCCACGCCACGGGATGAAAAAACGCAAAGCCGCCACCATGAGAATAATAATATTTTACTATGAGTTTTATAGTATTGAGAGGGTAGGCTCTTACCTGTTTCTGTACTTGCACTGTGGTGTCCCAATGTGAAGAGTCAGAATAATAACATACTGTGAACTGTGCGACATTCTATCTTAGACCTCAGAGGTGACAACGCATCTAAAACCTACTTTGTTTGGAATTGGCTGCATGGACTTAGCCACTTACCATGAGGTGGAATGTAATTTTGTTTGTCACTTTAGTAAAAATGCGAAACATATTTTTCGAATTTGTCATTTGCTGCTGCGGTAAAACTGATGAAAAAATATTGGCAATGTTAATGCATTAAGATATTATGTACTAAATAATAGTTCAATGTGTTAATGGCATTAATTATAAAAATACACAATATTATCTTATTGTTGTTTTAATACAAGCACTTTATATAATATTATGATTTAATTACATAAGCGTTCCCTAAAATAAGGTTAATTTTACTAATAATGGACTCGAGGTAGGGGCGTCGTGTTTTCGGCCATTGTTCAACGTATCCGTTTTAATTTTCGCTGCAAATCACCGAAGTGAGCTGTGGACCGGACCGCTGCGGGGGATGTTTACCCGGGGCAAATAAACCGGCAGAACCAATTCAAGCCATTGTTAGAAATATGGCGATTGTTTGTTACTGCCACAAAGAGTGTACCGCCGAATCGACGATAATGAACCGCTCAATAATAAAGCTTTTTACCTGCCTTTAACAAGCAATTATTCGATAAACCAGATTTGTTTTAAAAACGTTTGGAATAATTAAAACTTTGAACATTACTGTGCAATGCTGCACCCGACAATGAAAGTATATTTTTTTTATTTATTAATCATAATTTTGTTATATTATCCAGTACAATACTAGCATATAAACCTCTAGGGGTTTATCTACGCTAGAGAGTGGTCTTATAGAAACAAAGATGTATTAATATTATAAAATCACAATATTCTAGTATGAAGTACTTACTACAATAAGTATGGTTGATTTAACAAATATGATTTAAGTTTACTTTTAAACAGTTTTGATTAACCGCATGTTTTTAGTAATTCTAGTGGCAAAATATTAATAAAAGTAGGTACAAAGTGGACCAACTTTCTTGCTCCATAGAAATTTTTCGGAAGTACATACGTGTTGGATTTATAAGCTATATTTCGTAGATTTACATGTCGTTTTCTAAGAACTAGGTATTCTGAATTATTTACTTCAGTCAGTATACTAAATTTAACTTTACCGAAAACATTCATACTTACTTACTTATCTTCACGCATAATCCCTGACGGGGTAGCCAGAGATAACAGATCGCCAAGTGTCACGATCCTTACATACCTCTTTCGCTTCTTTCAGATTCATTATCTTCTTCATACATGCACGTCTAGGTATCCGAGTACTCTTGACCCTCCCCTCTTCGAGCAGTTTGCTCACATGGTCTTCGAAAGTTAGTCTCGGTCTACCTCGACATCTTTTAATATTAACTTTCGCGCTTTATATTTTCTTCACCATTCGGTGTTCACTCATTCGCTCAACGTGCCCAAACCATCGAAGCACGCCCTTATCAATTTTTGTGATAAGGTCATCTTTCAAACCTGCCATATTGCGAATCTCTTCGTTTCGCTTTCGGTCGGCCATGGTAACGCCACACATTTTACGAAGAGATCGCATCTCCACTGCATTCAACTTGCTTTTATGCTTCTTCTGGCATACCCAGGTTTCGCTGCCATATAACAAAGTCGGTACTAACACTGCGTTATGTATTGCAAGGCGTGCATTCTTCACTACGCCTTGCCTTTTGACTAACGCAGTCAGGGCACCATTGACTTTGTTCCCGGCAGCGACACGCCTGTCCACATCTAAATCACATCTTCCGTCCTGGCTAAAAGCACTCCCCAAGTATACAATTTCATTTACCTGTTCTAGACATTCCTGATTTACCCATATTTCACACTTCGTTCTCTCTTCGTCCCTTTCAAATACCAGAACCTTAGTTTTATTAGCATTTAAACGGAGACCTTTAATTTCACATTTCTCTTTCATACACGTGACTAATGCCTGCAGTTCTGCCTCTGATGGTGCATATATAAGCACTGCATCATCAGCATACAGCAGACAATTTACTTTTATGTCACCCAATTTCACACCCAAACAGCTATCTTTCAGCTTCTGTAAACAGCTGTCGAGATACAGTATGAACAGCCAGGAAGACATGACACAACCCTGTTTTACGCCCGTTTGGACGCTAAACATGGGTGACAGGTCATGCCCTACCCGCACACAAACTTTACAGTCACAGTAATGTGACTGCACAGCCCGTAGCAATCGACCATCGACACCGTACCCCGGCAACAGTTCCCACATTTTCTTCCTTACAACCTTATCAAATGCTTTCTCAAGATCCACAAAAGCACAGAAAATGTTCTGGTTAGCAGCCAGAAGCTTTTCTGTGATCATGCGTAGAGAAAACATTTGATCCGTGCATCCTCTTCCAGGTCTAAATCCGCATTGTGCCTCCCATAGAAATCTTTCCGATTTCTCTTGCATCCTCCGTGTCAAAACCTTCGAGTAAACTTTACTTGCTAAACTGGTCAAGCTGATCGCCCGATAGCACCCGCAGTCAAAATGTGAACCTTTACCTTTATATAAAGGCACAATGACTGCGGATCGCCAATCATCCGGGACATCCCCCGTCCGCCAGCACAATTTGCACAGCAGATAAAAGCTGTCCCAGACGCGAGGCCCACCATACTTGACCATTTCAGCAGTAACTCTGTCTAGTCCCGCAGCCTTACCACATTTCAAACTTCGAATCGCACGTTCAATCTCTTTCATACTGATGACCTCAGTGTCATAGAGGTCCGGGTCTGGCGTACCAGTCTCGGCGTCATCCCCGGATCCCTCACTAAGATCATCACACGCATACATTTCTCTATAAAATTCGCTCCATCGCTGCATGACGTCCGATTTTTCAGTGAGGACGTCATTAGTTCTCGAAAGCACTTTGTTCATTCTTAAGGCCATCGCACCACTTCGGGTCCTTCCAACCTCTTTCCAGAAGAGTTGGGAATTCTCCTTAAAGTTGCGCGACAACCTTTCGTCCGCTACCATTCTACACCTTTCACGCATTTCCTCAATCAATGCTTTCGTGTGAACTTTCTGCAGCTTATATCTTTCTTTCATCTTCTCTCTCATATCCTTATCATTACTAGAGGCCAAGTAGTCTAACCATGCTTTCTTCTTCTTTTCTACAGCTTCTTTCACTTCATCATTCCACCATGCATCTCTTCTTTTACTACTGCCTCTTTTTATTGTTCCACACACTTCTTCCGCTGCACTTACCATTCCATCCCTAAGGTTCTGCCATGTTCTTTCCACACATTCATTTCTGCCATCGATGGTGTCAAGCTTTTTCATGACTTTGCAATATTTAAAAAGACGCTGTGGTCATTATCTATATACTTACTCGTATTTTTAATATGCTTAGGTACTATCAATCGAAGCATTTTGCTTTGTAATGTGTAAATTTCCTGTATGTACGTTACATAAGTTCTTCCATAACTGCTAAGTCAAAGTAAGTAAAGTAATATAAGTATTTTTTATAGTAGCTTAAATTTTAAAACATAAAGTTTACTCAACACAGAGCGAAGATTTGTTTACACGTGATCTTTATGCGCTCTCCAGTAGAGTCGTTCGTCAATAATCAGACCAATATGCATGTGATTTTTCATATTTTCAATGCGTTGACAAGTATATTTTATTAAATAAAAAGAAACCTTTGAAAATCTCTCAGAATTGAATTTAGAAAACAGTGAGGGTGGTTTAAATTAACTATTTGTCCCACATTTGCCTGTTAAAGGCTGATGATGATCAAACAAAATGGTCTCGTAAATAGAAATATTTTTTTTGTAGAACAAAACTGACAAACAAGCACACAGTCCACCTGATGGTAAGTGGTTGCTGTGGCCCATAGACATCTACATCTATCCTCATTTGCGAGTCCAAATGCAGATGCGTTGTCAGCCTTGAGGATTAAGATGGAATGCCTCTTTTCCAGTAAAAAGGGTCTCCGGTTCTCTACACTCACCATACGAAACACAGCAGTATTAAGCTGCTATTTTACGCTGGTATTTTGTGAGAGCGTGGTCCTTATCGGGTCGAGCCGACCCATTCGTGCTACAACTATATTTTATAATATTAATATAGCTGCAGCTTGGCTCTACCACGTACAAATTTTTACTTTATTTACTAAAACTAGTTCTCTGTTGTTGTATATGTTTCAAACTGAAAGTACTAAAAAAATTATACGAAATTGAAAAAGCTGAAAGTATCTTTTGCATACTAATAACGACACCATTTTAATTGGATAAGGACTACGTTTAATCATGAGTGAGAAAATTTTCGAGCAGCTCTCCGTCTAATTAATCTGAATTGATCGTAATGGTCTACGATATTATATATACGAGTAACATCATTCTACAATTATTAGGTCAACCAATAATAATGTTCGGTAAAATTATAATTGTCTACGTCTACAATTCGTTCCTTGTAACGGTGTCCTTTAATGTAAACCTATTCATTCATTGATCCTAACAAATTATAAAAGTACACCACTGAACATAGACCCTCAAAAAAAATCATTGATTGATTTTGACATAGATGCCACGCTTGGCGGGCGGGTTGGTCACAGCCACAGTTTTTATTATTTTGAGTTGTTTTCAGGAAGATGGTGCTCATCTGTTGTTACAGTTTCCTTCTGTCACCTCTTACGATATTCAAGAGACGATTGGGGTAGTGGACATTCTTACCGGTTTTACCTATTAGTTTAATTGAACTGCTAATTTGGTGTCATATGAGATGACTTAAAAAAGTTGAATGAGGAGCCGTGGTAGTTCAGATGGTTAGCGCTCGCTGTAAGCTTCACAGTACTCGAGCAACCCGATTTCGATCCCCGCCGACACCAATGAAATTGTTAATTGCAATTTTAAGTGCTGATTTACCACGTGCTCGGCGGTGAAGGAAAACATCGTGAAAAAAATATTTCGAAGACATGTGAAGTCCGCTAACAGGCATTGGGGCAGCGCGGCGGACATTCCCTTGTCCTAATACCCTCTCAGAAATGAGAGGAGGCCTGTGTCCAGCAGTGGGACGTAAATAGGCTGCAACTTTATGAGATGGCTTAATGTCATATTTTGGCTATCTCAACAGATATTGATACAACTATTCTGTATACGCTAAATCTAAAATATACTGACAGGTGGCGTAGGGCAGCGTTTAGGGTGTAAAGTGTCTCTCCAATCAGATTGCCAACCGTGGTGGTTATAGCAAATACCCTCTACGACGAGGTTCATATCCAGCAGTGAACTTCAACGGGCTGGCGATGACGAAGAACACTTAACCCGCACATAGAGACCCTTATAACCAGACTCCGAAAATTGATCTTTATTTTCAAAATACTAAGACAATCTGCTGACCGAAAGATTATTAAGATGGTTTACTACGCATTATGCCAATCCCTAATTGAATACTGCATCACGTCATGGGGGGGGTGTTGCTAAAACTCATCTAATCGAAGTAGAGAGAGCACAGCGTTAAGGTAAGTGCTGGTCTTCCCTACCGATTCCCTACTGTAGACCTTTATAAGGAATGGGATGTTCTTACTGTTAGGCAAACTTTCATTTTGCATACTGTGCTCAAAACACACTCCCAGCTGCAGTATGATGAGAACCTACTTAATGATAAGCGCCGGAAAGATAAGGTATGTCACACACTTCAATTAAAAACATCTTTCTCACATAAGTTCTTTTGCTTTCTTGGTCAAAATCTATACAAAAAATTAAATAGCATCCTTAATATATATCCTAAAACCAAATTTAACTGTAAAATAACATTAAAAAACTATTTAAAAAATTTAGATTATGAAAAAAACAGAGCACCTTTTGACTGTACTTAAATAATCCTTAATTCAAGATATATCTACTCATAGCCGTTAACTCCATACTCGCAACACACATACACATATATACACATTTACCCTGCCAAAAATCGCTTCGTACATACATCTGCACTCACACACTTATTGACACTTCACACCAACTTAAACAACTTATAATTTCTGCAACATTTTATACATTCTTTTTATATCAATAGCTTTTATTGGTTTTAATTATGCCACTCAATTCTGTCCGTGGGTTGGGGGCTCTGGTGACCTGTAACACAGGATTTTTTACAAAAACCTACTTCAGGCACCAGTCTCTCACAAAGCTGAAATTAATTATGGCAAATTGTTAATCTAAAAGTACTATTTGTGAAGAGAGAATAAATGGTTTATTATTATTATTATTAAACATATTTTGTGCAATTAATTTTTTTACCTACTTCTGAGTCCAACCTCTACCTTATGAAATATACTCTAGAGATCATTTGTTTCAAAAGGCAGGTATTTACCTAACCTTAAAAGTCAGGTTCAATAATAGAAACTCAAACAAAAGAAGTTAAGCAGGTTATTTCAACTATACACTTCAATTACGAATTTACTTTGGTAACGGAAGTTAAATTCACAAAGCACCAAGGTGTATAGCCCCAAGGTACGCCCAGCGCTCGACTAGCCCCGGTTTTACAAATTCAGCTAGGTAAGAAGGATACGATAATTGAACGTTGTAAAGTTAATATATATAAACGATACACCTGCGCTTTACTCAGTACATATTTTTGTTCAATAATGATTACGGGAAAAGTTTTAATATTTCAATAATAACTCAATATAAATCTTGTTGTGTTTTTAATATAAAAAGGTTAACAGTTATGTTTCCCTATTAGGAATACGGTTTGAATTAATCTATAATAGTTATTATTTTTATATTTAACACACAAATAATACTCGCCCACTATCGTTCTATTTCTGCTTTGCCTATCCTTATTAAAATATTTTAAGAATTAATTATTTTGCCTCTTAATAATAATAATAACATGCGAGTCCAGATTACTAATAGAAAGCATTTATATATCCGGTATACCATTAGAGTTTTCTGTGTAATCTTCTTAAAATATTTTCTGTAATCTTATAAAAAGCTTTCGACTTCATAAACTGGATTCATAAAGTGAAGTATTATGGCGTTTGATACAGTATAATCGATAAGTCGGTAGGATTTTAGTGTACGTGCGCCACACGTCTATGTAATAATACCCTGTTTTCGAAGGTACGGTAAAGTACTTGCTATCTCGAAGGCTTTTGGTGAGATATAGTATGCTAGCTTTATCGGCGAGCTATTTTATTGCCACCTATTCCTTGGAACGGTCACTCCACGTAGTGCGACTGCTCATCTCAGGCTATGGCGTTGAATGTCCGAGAGCCGTAGGGGAATTTCCTCTCTGCAACTTTTTACCGTGTAGTGGCGGTGTAAGAATACTAACTATCCTATATCATCCCGTAGGTGTCATAAGAGGCCACAGAGGGAACCCATAAGAGGATATGGGCAGCAGCATCTTCGTAATAACAACTCAAAATAATAAAAAAAACCGCGGTTGCCAACCCGCCTGACAAGCGAAGCAACAAATGGCGAATCATGAGGCATATTATGGGGAGACCTATGTTCAGCAGTGGACTATTATAGGCTGTGATGGATGGACGGAACTACTTCCTAATGCACATCAACGATTTACTAGAGCTTGGGGTCTTGGGCAGACAACGGGACAACCGGGAATGGAAGGCTGTAGAGTGCTATCACTGATTTCGATGCCTCTAAAATCAGTTCATTCGTCACTATCCAGCTGCATCATCATTAGCCGATCACAAGTCAAATATTAAACATACCACCAAATAAATTATGTACTTAGAAAATGTTTTAACTTTACAAGTTTTCATGAATAAGTATAACCCCTGAGAATATTTTTTTCTAATGCCGAACAAATTCCGTTAGCCTAGGTAATAATATAGTTAAAATAACGTATCAAAACATTGATTTAAAAAAAAACACAAATGTTGATCTAGGTCTATCATAATCATGATTATTTATTCAAATACCAACCACGGTTTTCAATATTTATTTAATGCCTATCACTAACAGTGGGCGTTATAAGAAATCCTGTTTAACGAGGTGAAGCCTAAATAAGCATAACATGAAATGAAATCTAAACTCAAAATAGCTCTAAAATAAACACTACGATTTGCCTCCTATATTATCACGGCATTACTTCGGGCAAGGGGAGCTTTTGGCTATCAAATATACAAATGAGGCAAGATTAATGAAAACCCGGACCGGTGTTCATTTTGTCACGTACTCAGACCGGTGACAGGATACGGCATCAACGGTGCAAGACATCTGATATTCCTAATCGCCAATTCGACTGTTAGTGTGGTGATTACTGGACATTTCTTCCTATAATGGAAGAAGCGTAACACTCAGTGTAGTGTAAAAAAATCGGCATTTTTGTAGGACGACGATTCAGCCACTTAACTAGATTTAGTCTAGTGAGCAGTGCGGCTGCAAGGCTGTACCTGGTTTTATTATATGTATCGCCTGTACTTATAAACTGATTTTGACATAGGGAAACGCCTACGTAAGGCTACTACTACACTCCGATCCACCGGTGGCCCGTGTTGTTCTAGGCTTTTTTGTCTTGACTATTTAAAAAATAACATTATATAATTTAAAATTAAAAATTTTGTACAGCCGACTTCAATATAAGCGACTTCAATATAGGTTATTTAAGAATAACTCAATTACCATTGATCTGTCCTTGATCAAATTCATATGGGACCACACGAGAAATATCAGCTTTCATATAAAAAAAGAATCATCGAAATCGGTTCGCCCATAAAAAAAAAACATACACTCGAATTGAGTACCGTCTCCTTTTTGGAAGTCGGCAGAAAATTAGAAATCACACAAAATTCACAGCTTATTCCAGTTAATCTGTGAGTTGTATTTTTATTGGCGAAAATCTCTATTCTGTGCGATGTGTGACTACTATGTGACTATGTGTTTGACGATTGACATTGCCAGTATCGAAATAATTTATTAATGTTTTATTTATTTGCCTTATTCCTCCGTGACTGTAATATGCTGACGAGGAGGTTAAAAGTTTCCTCATCATGTATTAACCTATAAATTTATTGTAGTTAGTATCTTTAACAATAGTTATAAAAATTCTTAAGCAAATGAAAAAAAAAAATCTTAAGATTAACCACAATATCTCTTCATTTAATTTTCGGTATATAACCGTCACCAGCTAAATACATGGATATTTTTCAAAGAATATCCTAATTTTATATTTTAGTTCAAATATATATAAACGACATACCGTAATAAATAAAATAAAAAGAGAAATGTTTTATTAAGTGGCGAAGCTTGCGAAGACACTGTCTGTCCGTCTGTCCGTCTGTCCATCTGTCCCACGATTATCTCGAGAACGGTTTCAAATTTTCAAATTCTGTTTTCAGCAATCGATTACTGATCACCCAGGCATCTGAACCTACTATTTTGAAACTGATTGCTCAACGGCAACCGTTAGAAACCGCTACAAAGCTGATTGCTTCGCCACTTTGCTATGCTGTTAGCTTTCTAGGTTTATTTTTAAGGCATCGCAGACCCATAGCATGTTATACAAATAAACTTTAAAACTATGTTAGTAAATACAACACATAAATAACACAAGACAGAAGTTCAAAAAATTTAAAATATTAATTAGTTATAATAATGTCCTCCAGACCGAATTACGGTCACGGCAGCCAGCCTCAACCGAGACTATTCATCGGCGCAGGACAGGATTAGTAGTGCCCAAGTGTATGCGCCAGCACAGGTGCACTCTCTATTTCCTCACTCTCATAGTCCGATGCTTATGTGCTTTCCGAGGCACGGGGGTGGCAAACCGCCAATTTCCTGACTCTGGGCTACTGAGGACGGAAAAGCTAAATACTGATATGATATATTTGCCCGACCATGATCAGCAGTCATACTACGTACTACAAACACTAGACTAACGAGGCAGTCATGTGACAAAGTTCACGGGTCAAGCGAATAATGATGAGTATGTCATTACTCTTTTTGTTTACTCGAGGTGATTACATCGATACGAATACACACGAGCATCCCGTGTTTGACTTTGACTCGTGCTAAAAAACCGACATCGAGTGGAGAACAGGCGAATACTTGGGCCGAGTAGCGACAACACCAGAACAAGGCGTAGTCCTCACGAGTGACAACGCATCCGCATTTTGATTTGTAATCGAAGATAGATGTAGATATTTATGGGCAACAGCAACCACTTACAATCAGGTGGACTGTGTGCTCGTTTGTCACCCTAATACTATAAAAAAAGATCACGGTTAACACTGTCAGCTGTCGGCTGGCCGGGCGGACGTAGGTACGTAGCGGTGTAGCGGTTAACGGAAGAGAAGGGCCACTGAAAGACGTGCGACAAGGTACCTAAATTTGTAATGAAACGATCCTTATGAATGTTTGCGTTAGTAGGCGTTAGATATTTATGAATGACAATCGTATAAAATAATGCATTTTCACGCATTCTGAATTTAGAAGATTAAAAGGACAGAATGTTTGAGACTTTTTTATTATTTTTTTCAACATTCGTCTATATTACTTATTCAGAAACTCCTCTGCAAATTTGGGCATACATTGTAAAATAACCTTGTATATTAGTAACTCCCGGGTGGACTTTAATTATAAATTATAATCGTTTTATATTAATGAAGTAAGAATGTCCTTCAGGCCATCTGTGCATGACTGGATTATAGTGTCCGAGTGTATGCGCAAGCGCAGGTACAGTCTATATTCTTTCATTCTCATATTCCAATGGGACGGCAATCCGAAAAAACTGAAGATAGATCAAGCGCAAGACCAACAATTTTACATGTTTTACGAGGCACGAGGGTGAATCCCTACAAATTCCTTACTTCGGGCAAATAAATAATAAAAGTTTTATAAACTAAAGTGTAAAACAAATATTTCACTGCAGAGTACTCTAATAACATGCACAGACTTTATGAGAAACACATACCATCAGGCAGCCTGTTGCTTGCTTACTACTCTTCTTAATTCATTCTATTTCTATTAATTGTATAGTTTAGCACGAATGGGTTGGTTTGACCGGGGAAGGAATACGCTCTCACAGAATACCAAAACAAGAGAAGAGGCAATCTACTTTACGTAATTTACTCGTATATCGGTTTCTGTTTACATAGATTAATTTGCAAACGAGAATAATTTGTGATTGTATTATACTCTACGATTACAACGAAACCAAACATCTAACGTCTAAACAAAACGAAGCCAACCACGATTACCAAGAGTGATACCGCTGTAAACCAGTGAAGTCATCAAGGTCATTGCATTGCTAACACTTTGTTAACTTCATCCTCAATAGTGCTAGAGCATTAACAAATTAAAAGAACCACAATTAAGTTAATATAATTATGTATTTCACGGTATGGTCTCAAAGTCGACTGCTTGCGAATGCAAGAAAGTTACGAATTTCATCACAAAGGACAAAGGAATTTCACCGGAGGCCATTTGTTCAACGTACGTATTTGTTCGCGCCTAATTAAACATGAAACAATGGCAGCAGGAACAACCGGCTGGCGATGATAGGGTTATAAGACTGTGTTTATGTGGGTAACTAATCTAAGCAAACGTCTTTACCCCATGTTCTGTCTTGATATAAAATACAGGTAAGAACATACATCGCTTTGCAATAAAGTTTGAAGTGCATTGTAAAATATACTTATGTTATTTTACGATATGATGGAACTGATCGACAAATTTATGGAAAACAAAGGTGCCCACTACAATGTTAGCAAACAATATACAAAAAGCAACTAATACAAAAAATGGCCTTTATAGATTTTTAAACATTTTATCTTCACATTCGTGTAAGTGGCATACATAATCTTATATAAGTGTCTTTTCAATAACCTCAATAATGTAAGAATAATTTCGGTCATTGAGACCGTTTTACGTTTCAACTCATAATTGTTTAATTCAAGTCGCTTGGAATTGTCGAAAGTGTTTGTTGACAAGCATAAAGCAATGTGTATCCAAGAAATTTGTCTAACTGGGTAAGTCCTCTTTCGGAGTAAGAAATCATTTTTTTTTATAGGATAAGGGTGACAAACGAGCACACAGTCCACCTGATGATAAGTGGTTACTGCGGCCCATACACATCTACATCTATCCTCTATTACACATCCAAATGCAGATGCGTTGATACCCGTGAGGACTAAGATGGAATGCCTCATTTCCAGTAAAAAGGGCCTCCGGCCACCTGCACTCACCAAGCGAAACGCAGAGGTAAACCTCTACTTCACGCTGGTATTCTGTGAGGTCGTGGTACCACCCCGGTTCGAGCCGGCCCATCCGTGCGACAGCAATTCTGCCGCGTGGCTCTACCACTGTAAAATCAATCGACGAATCCAACGCTTGCATAGTCTGGCTAACGTTTGGATAGTTGCAGTTTATTTTTTTTATCTAATACCACAATGCTTACTTTCTGGCTGTACTACTGTAGTGACGCACAATATTTCCACTGAGGTAAAGAGTAGACTACAATAAAATAATTTTTATTTAAAATACGTGATAAATAATACTTATTAAAAGTCGTTTTTTAATTAGTAATGGTTCGAAAATACCTCAGAAGAACCAACAACGACCTCAACGGGATTTTTTTAATGATTTTTTGATGAACAAAAAACATAAATGATGATATTCGTAGGTAAAAAGAGGTAATAAAGTCTATTAGCTTTCTTCTTCATAGAGCCGGTTTTAGAATGCGGTGGAGGAAGATTCTCGAAGAGTAATAATAATGTCCATCAGTCTCAAAAGACTTCAGCCATCTACACAGAACAGAATTACAGTTCCAGAATGTGTGCATTCAGCAAGCACGGATGCATTTTCAATACTCTTCTTACCTCTCATAGATAACATCTCTCATTTCCGATGAGATAACAGCCCGACACAAGAGGAGGAGGATCAGGCGCAGGGCCAACAACTTTAATTTTCGAGAAGTAACCTACTACTAGGAAACTATCACTGTCTCTATCACTACAGACCATCACAAGTCCACTGCTAAATATAGGCCTCCTCTAATATCAGACACGGTTTTCCGATGACTAAATTTCACTCTTACTTCGATGGATGCATGTGCCTCAAGACTATACTCATTGTGGTATATATGGTACGGGCATCATGTACAGCATTGAACTTGTGATTGGCTGGTGATCAAAATCATTAAAATAGCTATTATATGAACAGTCCTTACGCAGTGTGTTAATAAAGTTCTACCATGATACCATTACATACTCGTAAATATTAGTGAACCCATTCCAGTAATGAGAGTATTGGGCAAACATTTGCATTTATACTCACTGTATTTATCTAATAACTGCAAACATTTTGCAATCAGAGCCAATATTGCAAAAATAGGGAAGCGAACACTTGTCTGCACACCGAGTGTTCGCATCCCAACAACAATAAATATTATTAACTAATATTTACTTCGGTACAATACAATTTATTTATTTATTATAATTCATTATCATCATCATCATCATCATTACAGCCACAAGTCCACTGCTGAACATTCCTCCCCCAAGGAAAGCCATAAAGCACGGCCCTGAGCCACCTGCATCCATCGACTATGATGATTATTTAACCACAATTCAATAAATAAATTTATTTTGTTATTGACTGTTAATCAATGAATAATTATGTTTGTTATTAAAGGTTTATATTTGTTTTCATCATTATTTAAGAACTGATACAAATATACGTATATTTTTCAAAAGAAATTATATATTTGGATGATAGTTTTATCTATACTACTATTATAAAGAGGAAAGATTTGTTTGTTTGTTTGAATTGAATAGGCTCCGAAACTATAGGACCGATTTGAAAAAATCTTTCACCACTAGAATCCTAGATGATCCATGATGAACATAGGCTAAAATTTCGTTAATGTAACCCAAGGTGTGAAAAAAATACCAAAAATAATCCTTATATCGCAGACGCTGCGGAAACTATTGATAATAGAGCAAAGTAATGTAAGTACTTCAGTTTTATAGAGGGTATCAATATCTAAAAAAAAATCTGCGATACCATATGTTTAACTATTACAGTTATGTCACAATAACTACTTTTTCATGTTAAAATGTGAAATAGTAACGCCGGTACAAACTAGGCTACATTATTCGTATCAGTACCTATATCATGCATAACCACCAATTACGTTAACCATGTAATTTTCGTAACATATTTCACTTTTTAAATCTTTGTTAATTCAGCAACCGTCCGTCGTGATGTCTCTCTCGAAGTTCGCATATCGCAAGGCGCAGACGCGTGATATACGCGGGTGAAACCGCGGGGCACAGCTAGTAACATATAAAATATATAGAACACAAGGTGACAAACGAGCTGTTCAGCTGATAGCAAGTGGATGCTGTGGCCTATAGACACCCAGATCATCTTCAAATAAAAATAAAAAGCAGATGTGTTGTGACCCTTCAGGACTAAAATGGAATATCTTATTGCCAGATGAAAGGGTCTCAGGTTTTCCTTACTCGATTCATGGCAACCCATATATAAAATAAATTTAAAGCTTGTATACGTTCCAAAGCTGGGTAATGCCGCGTTTGATTTTTAAGAGGGTTCGAGATTTACATAACGAGACTAGTTATATGCATGATAAAAGTAATTTCACGAAAATAGTTTTAATATCTATTAAATTTTTATTTACCGTGTAGTGGCGGTGTAAGAATATCCACTACCAAATATCATCCCGTGGGTGTCGTGAGAGCCAACAGAGGTACCAAATCAGGAGATGGACAGCAGCGTTCTCCTAAAAACGACTAATAAGAAAAACTGCGGTTGCCAACGCGCTTGTCAAGCGTGGTAACCGTGGCAAATATTCGCCATACGAGGCAATCTATGGCGAGGCTTATGTTCAGCAGTGAACTTTAATAGTCTGTGACGGTGTATATGAAATATTAACTTAACTTATCTTCACGCACAATCCCTGACGGGGTAGCCAGAGAGAACAGATCGCCAAATGTCACGATCCTTACATACCTCTTTTGCTTCTTTCAGATTCATTATCTTCTTCTTACATGCACGTCTAGGTATCCGAGTACTCTTGACCCTCCCCTCTTCGAGCAGTTTGCTCACATGGTCTTCGAAAGTTAGTCTCGGTCTACCTCGACACCTTTTAATATTAATTTTCGCGCTATATATTTTCTTCACCATTCGGTCTTCACTCATTCGCTCAACGTGCCCAAACCAATATGAAATATTAATATTGAAATATTCACAGTATTTCCGAAATTATATCTATGTCCGCATTAAACCTTTTCATTAATAAGACTGAAGTGACAAACGAACTTACAATCCACCTTATCGTTTGTTGTTCCTGCAGTTCACGGACTGCAGTCAACTTTAGACAAAGAATATGATTATAGCCATAGATGTGTTATCTCGCCTCTGAGGACTATAGTATGTGCCAAATCGATTGAGAAAAACGGACAATGACCTTTCGGTCGTTTAACCAGGGGTTACAAACCTTCAATATATAGGCACATTTTATATGTAGTACTTTCTTTATTTATAATGATTTTTTTATAATGATTGATATAATATATATTTATTAACTATTATTAAAAAGTTATGTGAAAGATCGCTGTAGAAGAAAAATCATCTATTGTTATAAAGTACTTTATTCATTTAACAACAAAAAACATTAATTTATAACACATATAAAGATTCGAGTGATAACGACACCGAATAAGTACGTACTTATGCAAAAGATAAAACTTTATTTTTAATATTATATAAGAACTTTATTTTTATTCGGTGCAATCATCACTCGTATCTTCACTTGATGAACTATCTGTAACATTAATTATAAAGCGATCTGCAGTTTGGTCAATTCTATCATCCATGCCACGCATTTTTTGTTCAACCTTAAGGACATGCTGAACACAGTTTTTCCATTTATCTGGCGTGATTTGAGTTAAACCATCTTTAAGTAAATTTTTAACATCTTTTAACTTGAAAGTTGTATTTTTTCGTGCAACGTACCCTTTCACATCTGCCCACACAAGTTCAATGGGGTTAAGCTCACAGTGATAAGGAGGTAACCTTACCACTGTGATGCTTTTTTCTTTTGCCATCTCGTCGGTGACGTAACTTCGATAGTTATCTTTAACTGCCTTTATTTTTTCCATTAAGTGGGTCTTTGTGTCCGAGGGCACGTATGCGATCTGTTTAGATTCTAGCCATTCCTGCATATTTTGTTTCCGCCAAGACATTGTTGGGGTTTTTTCTAAACGTCTGGAGTGGTAACTAGCGTTATCCATAACTATGACATCGCCGCTTTGCAGTTTTTCTATTACTTTTCTAAACCAGTCCTCGAAATGGAGAGCGTCCATACTCTCATGGTAGTCACCAGTAGATGATGATTCAAATACCCAATCACATCCCTCCAAAAAGCCATTTTCATTGCCAACGTGTACAACTATTAATCGCTTTCCTTTACCCGAAGGGGCTTTCGCGCCAGTAGAGTAGCCTTCTAACCGTGATTGACGAGAAGATTCAATTGTGGTGTCTTCCCATACCTTTCCCATAGTATGACCTGCGTTAATCCATGTTTCGTCAAGGTAAAAAATGTTACGTCCCTCGTTTCTTAATATTTGTATTTCTCTCAAATATCTGGTACGCCACAGAACTATCTCTGGGCGATCTATTAGACCACTTTTTCTGTTTCTCTTTATATATTTGAATTTTAAATGGCGCAACACACGTCGCAGGGAAGTTTTGCTCAAGTTTGGCAACTGGTCATCTTGATTTATACTGAGCAAAATTTTGTCTAAAGTCGGTAATTCTCCTGCAAGAAAGAACTGATGCACTTTCGCTCTTATAGCCGATTTATCAAAATCGTCCAACTTGTCAATTACAGACTTTTTTCTTTTATTAATTATTCCCTTTTCTGGTATTTTATGGGAATCTCTATACACGCTTAATACGCGATATATAGTGCTCTTGCTGACTCCTGAGATCTCCGAAACCTTTTCTACCATATTAACGTTTGAAGGATACACGTCTTCGGGCCAGGTGTTTTTGACATATTTGTATACATTAATGATAATCTCTTGTTCCCCGACCGACAAAGTGGTAGGTTTTCTCTTTTTTACTGGTGACGTTAAAGGTGCTCCAGAAGATGGGCCTGTAAATAAATGACAAAAATATACTACCATAGTACTACATCACATAAATACATATTGTTTTAGAAAATAAATACCACATGGTCACATAAAAAGAGCGCTTTAAGAAATAGAAAGGCTACGTCGTCGCATTTGTACCTATTTGTACGTACCTGCTACGTTTATTATGGGTCGGCGACGTCTCTTTCCACTTGATGTTGAAGGACCGGGTCCTTCACCAAATTCTCCTGAACTCATGTCGATTTAGTAACGACCGTCACAGTAAAACTAATATAACAGATTCAAAAAACAAAAACTTAACGATATAACAAATTTAACAGTAAAAACTCAACTAAAACAATGCAATGAATGCTATGAATTACCCGAGACGTACACACGCAAGCGCTATCCGAACACGAATGAAAACAAAATGGCGGACCGGCCCAAAAAAGGTGACGCATCTCTGGCTGCCATTGTCACGTTTCTTTTAGAACGAACTGACGTAACGCGCGTTTTGTTTATTTTAAAGGGATGAATTTGCAAAAGCTCAATATGGTGATTATATTGCTTCAAATATTTTTTTAATATGAAACTGTTATTAAATGAATTGCTGCGTTACTTACCATAAATTGAAATATAAAATATAACACATTTTTCGCGATGTACCGTAAGATTTTACTATGTTTATAGGAACCACAGACAATATTATTTAAGAAACAAAAAAACAAAACATATGTGCTGACCTAGAAGTGGGAATAATATCAATATTTAAATATTGTTATCACATCTAAATTGAGATTTTGTAAGTTACGCCTTTTGACACTCGGCTCATATCTGAGGTCATTGTCCGTTTTTCTCAATCGATATGGCACATACTATAATATATAATGTCTCACAGCCTGTAATATGGGCATCCACGACTTTTTCTGCCACCAGGGCGGCGCCACTTACTAAAGTTTGAAGTTGTAGTTTCCGAAGGTTGTTGGTTGCGTGTTCATATCACGTCGGTTGGTCACCACTGTGGCGGTGGAAGGAAAAGGGGAGATCTCCCGCCGGGCAAGGTATTCTGCCCGGGGAGCGGCTCACGCTCCGAGTGGTAGTTCTGGGGTATCCATTAAAAGTCCGTGCCTTAGTGGAATTCCCACCGCCTAAAACACTACAAGGCAATCCCTGGGCACTTGCAAATTCGTCGACATCTAGACTGCACTATCGACCTCCGGTCTGAACAGGGAGTGATGTGGCGGCGCTGTCGTCGCGCCACAAGCGAAACACATTGAAGCTTAAATCGCACTAACAAAGTTCCGAAATTAAAGCAGCATAATATATAGAATAGCTCCGAATTACCAATCGGAGTGTTGGCAGGGCAGAACACCTTGCCCGGCGGTAGATCTCCCCTTTTCCTTCTACCCGCCACACCCTCATACTGGCTCTCAATACTCTCAGACCGGTGCAAAGTAGTGCAAGCACTGCTATTTAGCGGTAGAAACAGTGACAAAGTGTTTTGTAGGATTGCACAATGTTGTCGTTATACAGGTACAAATATAAAAAAAGTAATTTATTTTAAGTTACAATTGCGCAATTCATTAGTTTCAATACCCGTAGTATAAATTTTTTCCCATCATTGTTATAAGTATTGCGAAGCATACGTATTTTGTCAATTACATTTTTTCCTGTGGCTTCCATAATTACTTTGTAGGTCGCTCGGACAACTCTACTCGTATTTTTGTAGGTATTGAGAGTGATTACGATCCCAGAGACACTCATTACGCTAATATTCACATAAGAACTGTATGTTATTTCTACTGTCCAACGTTGGCTAGCCATTTACAGAGCATAAACACCTAAATACAAAACATAGAAACTCTTTTTTTTTTTTTTTTTTTTTTTTTTTTTTTTTTTTTTTTTGCGGATGGAAAATCATCAAATGACGCCTTTCGCTCTGGGTGGAGCGGAAGGGAGTGTCAGACTTTTACTGACTAAAAACCATCCGTGTTCCTTCAGTGCCCTTACGTTCCGGAGCCGCGGTATCTCTTTCGAACAGCCCGCAGCCCCGGCAGGCGTCGGCCCTTGCGGGCCCCTTCACGCTGCTGACAGCTCTTTGAGGCGCGCGTGGAACAAAACGCGCCGTCGACACGGCCTGTCGTCGTTAGACGGACGGACGGCGAGCTACCCATTGCTCGCCGTCCACAGGCCCGCGCCTACGGTGGCCGGGGGCCACGACGTAGCCCCCGACGCCCGGGGCGTCTCCCGCGGCGGCCGGGAAGGAAAGCTGTTGCTCTTTCCTTCTCCCGCTCCGCCACCTCCTTCGCTAGCATCACTGCTTCGCAGAAGGTGGTGACGGCATCCCATTCCGTCTCGCTCCGGACCATGGCTTCGACCAGGGCCGGACGCGAGAGGTCGCCGCCGCCTATCGCCGCTACGAGGACACGGCGGTGCTCCGCCCAAGCAGGGCACACCTCCACAGTGTGCGCCACCGTGTCCTCCGGTCGATCCTCGCAGTGGGAGCACCCGGGCGTTTCCTCCCGCCCGATTCGGTGCAGGAACCTCCCGAACACACCGTGTCCGGTGAGGACCTGCGTCAGGCGGAAGGTGAGGACGCCGTGGCGTCTCTCAAGCCACTCCTCAAAGAGGGGTCTTATCGACGCTATAGTGGCGTGCCCAGCACGGGGTTGCGACAGTCGCTCTCTCCATGTCGCCATGAGATCACGCCGGAAGTCTGTCCGCTGCGCGACAACTTGCCGCGGCAGCGGGGTTTCCCCCCGGCATAGTGCCTCCGCGCGCCATTCGTGCAGGCGCGCGAGGACTATCGCCTCCAGATCCCATGGCGGCAATCCGGCAAGGAGGCTCGCCGCCTCGCGGGAGATCGTGCGGTAGCCGCGAACCATCTTTACGGCAACCACCCTTTGGGGCGCGTTTAGGTGGTGGACGGCAAGCCGCGCCAAACCACGCGCCCACACCGGGGCCCCGTAAAGGGCCATGGACCTCACGATCCCCGCGTAGAGCCTCCGGCAGGAGGCGTTTGGCCCCCCCAGGTTCGGCAGGAGCCGCCTGAAGGCAGCCCCGGTCCGTTCCAGTTTGGGAGCCAAACGTCGGAAGTGCTCAACGAAGTTCCATCGGCCGTCGAGGACGAGTCCTAGGTACTTCAACGTCGACTCGACGCCGATGGATACCCCTCCTACCATTACTGAGGATCCCGGTGGTGGCCTGTTCTGAGGACCATGGAAGTGCATGGCCTCGGACTTGTGCAGAGCCACCTCGAGACCCAGTTGCCGGATCCTCTCAACGACTATCGCAACCCCGCGTGTCATAGCTTCCGCCGCCGCCTCGTACGACCCCCCTTGTGCCAGTACCAGCGTGTCGTCAGCGTAGCAAACTACGCTGACGCCGGTAGGGAGGTCGGCGCGCAGCACCCAGTCGTAACCGATGTTCCACAGGGGCGGCCCCAGAACCGAACCCTGTGGGACACCGCACGACATCTCTCGCCGGTTCCACTCGCCGTTGCGACCGGGGTAGATGACGGCCCTGTCCGTCAGATAGTCCCCGACTATACGACGGAGATAGGTCGGCACCCGGTGATTCCGGAGTGCCTCCCTAATGCAGCTCCAGGGCATGGAGTTGAAGGCGTTGGCGATGTCGAGAGACACCGCCAAAACAACCCTCCCCCTGGCCACTGCATCCCCCGTCGTGAGGGCTCTCACGCGCATGATGGCGTCCACCGTAGAGCGCCTCTTGCGGAAACCAAACTGGTGTTCCGCAAGATCCGGCCCCGTCCCCGCAAGGTGCTCGGCGAGGCGGTTTGCAATGACTCTTTCAAAGAGCTTGCCCACCTCGTCGAGCAGCACCACGGGCCGGTATGCGGACGGAGAGTCCGCAGGGCGCCCCGGCTTCCAAATGAGGACCAGCTTCCCCGTCTTCCAACGAAGCGGGAATTGGCCTCTCTCCAAGCATGCGCTTAGGAGCCCCTCCAGTCGGGGCCCGAGAGCCTCCGAAGCCAGGACCCAGGCTTTGCCAGGCAAGCCATCGGGTCCTGGGGCGGTATTCCTGGCCTTGAGCCTACGTACCGCCACTCTCAGGTCTACCCCGGTCCCTTCCGGGATGTCGTCGTCGTCGTCCTGGTGGTCCGCTTCCGGCACCGCAGGTGGCGGAGCCATAGGCGGGGGCGGATGTTCCGCTCGCGCAGGGAACAGAGCGCTCACCACGTCCTCCACGAGCTGAGGCCGGAGACTCTGCGTCAGCGGGGGGGCCCAGGTGCGGAGTTTATCCCGCACCATCTTGTAAGGGCGCCCCCACGGATCTCTGTCGAGAGTCTCCAGCATCTCCTCACGGGCCCGATCCCGGGCCCGCAGGACAGCCTCCCGGAGGGCGGCCTTCGCCGCTCTGTATCCCTCGTACAGCTCCGCCTCAATGGCTGCCGCATTCGGTGGACGAATGCGGAGCCTGCGATGCCTGGCGTACAGGTGCCGCGCGGCGACACAAGCCTCGCGCAGACACGTCAGCTCACGCGACCACCAATACACCTGACGCCGGGCGCTTCCTGGCCGGACGCGGGGCATTGCCACGTCACATATCTCGGACATGGCCTCCTGGAACCACCCTGCCTCATCATTGACGTCGGCAGGCCTATCCGGTGATGACACCCAGGCCTGCACGATCGAGGCTTCCAGGAGGAGCTCCCGGTCCAGCTGCTTCAGCGCCCAACGCGGACCACTCGGGGCCTGTTGGACTGGCGCGCTCGAGGGCTGGGTGGAGACGTCAAACCGGATGTACCGGTGGTCGGAGTAGGTCTCCACCCCCTCCATGACTCGCCAGTCAATGGCACGCGGCGACAGAGCGGGGCTAGCGAACGAAATGTCCACCACCGACTCGCCCCGCATCCGCACACACGTGGGGACAGAACCCCGATTTAGGACGACCAGGCCTGTCTCCAGAGCCCAGTCTTCCACCATCCTACCCCGCACATCTGTACGACGAGAACCCCAAGCCAAGTTCTTGGCATTGAAGTCCCCGAGGACAAGTACGGGGAGGGGATAGCTTCCGACGACGACTGCTCTCAGCTCTGCAAGAGAGTTATGGAGCTCGGCGAGAGATCGGTTCGGGGAGAAGTACACCCCCACAACGACGAACTCCCCGAACCGTGCTGCTACGCACCCCTGACCCCTCCTGACACCTTCAAGGGTCGGGGTACCGGCGGCGGCCGAAGAAATGATGGCCACTGAGCCGTTAAGGTCCGCCACCCAGTCATCCCTAGGCCAGACAAAATACGGCTCAGCGACCACAGCGATGTTAATCGACCACTGCGCCATGCTCTGGAGCAACAGATCCTGAGCGCAGGCGCAGTGGTTGATATTCGCCTGGAGGAAGCTTAATGGGGCCGTTATAGGCATTCCATTTCAGCTTCCTCCACGGGGCGCCCCTCTGCGGGCGTCGGTGTCGCGGCGGCGGCGGCGGCAACAGTGACAGCGGCGGCGGCGGCAGTTGCGGCGGCGGCGGCAGTTGCGGCTGCGGCGGTGGCCATAGAGGCGGTGGCGGCGGAGGAGGGCCCTCCCCTACCCGCGGCCTTGGCCTTGGCGGGTGGCACGCAGGCCCTGCTTCCGGCCCAGTGATCGGCTGGCTTGCCGGTCGCCGCACATGCATCACAGTGCGGCGTGGCGCAGCAGGTCGCCGATTTGTGTCCGGGCTGACAGCAGCGGAAGCAAAGGCCACTGCGGTCAACCTCCGAGGCGCATTTCACTGACACGTGATGTCCCACGAGACAGCGGTAGCACCTCAGAGGTCTGGGCTCCAGCAGCTTAACCTGCGCTGAGACCCAGCCCACCAGAAGCCTTCGGCCCTCCACTATGGCTTTGGCCGCCGTAACAGGGCAGCACACCGTGGCGTCAGCACACTGTTGGTCCGGGCGTATAGCGCCTGACCTGACCTGGTCAGTAGTGCACCCCCCGGACCTGGCGACGGCGGCCACCAACTCCTCCTCCGATACCGAGTCGTCCAGACCCATGATGCGCAGGTCTGCGCATCTGACGGGCCTGGACACTCGGGCCTCGTCCGCGTCCAGGGACGCTCTGAGCTTCGCAGCCAGAGCGTCCGCGGTCGCGCCACTGGAGTCCCCGGGGATCTCCAGCATACGGGCCCCCGTCTGGGTGACTTTGAGCCGGAGGCCCCCGGTGATCCCGAGCTCCTCGAGATCCACCGCCTCTTTCGCCTTCGCGAGCAGATCGCGGTAGGTAACGCCCTTCTTTTCCGCGTCCGGCTGTAGTGTAATCACTACAGCTGCGGTCTTCGGGGCGCGGAGCCTAGCCGCGATCTTGCGCGCCCTGAACTGGCGCTGCCGCTCCTGCTCTTTGGCCTTTTTGGCTGCCTTCTTCCCCTTCTTTTTATCCCCGGCCACCTGCCAACCGGCTTCAGCCGCGGGAGGTGTAGGGAGCCGGGGGGGCGGCGGCGGCGGCGGCAGCTGGCTTGCTGCTGGCGCTGGCACATTCGCCGCAGGCACTGGGGCTGGCGCAGCCACCCCCTGTGCTGCCGCCTTGCCCTTTTTCGCCTTCGCCTTGCCTCTCTTTCCCGTCGCCGGCTTAGCCGGAGCCGGTTCAGCCGGTACCGGTTTTGCCGGAGCCGGCTTTTCAGGGGAGGGAGGGGCAACTGCAGCCCCGCCCGAGGGCTGGCTGGACGGCCCCGGCCTGGATGCGGCGGCTGTGGCCGCCGCGTACGAGACCGTTGCCGGCCTCGCCGCCGTCTTGTTTGCCCCTAGGGGGGGGCGCAGGACGATGCCCTCCAGCACGGAGAACCGGTGCTGGAAGGCAGCCAGCTCCTGCCGGACCAGGTTCAGAACCTGGTTCTCCACCGGCACGGGCTGGCTTGGGCGCTGCGTCTGGGGCGCCGCGCGACAGGCAGGCTCACGTAGACTGGCCAGGTCTGCGCGGAGCTTCTCGTTCTCCTTCTGGAGAGTCTCCATTGCGGACGTCAGGTGGGCTACGTCCGCCCGCAGCTTCGCTACCTCATTCTCATTAGGCTCGGCCCCAACAAAGTTGGCCTCCGCAGCCGCCATGATGGAGGCGGAGGCCGCGGGAATGGCCTTTAACTTTGAGGAGGCCTTTTGTTTGTGGGCCACGACCTTGATCGCGGCCTCCACCTCCTTTACGAATCTGGCCTTACGCTCCACCTCGGAGCCGCCAGTCGCATCCGTCTCTTCACCTGATACCCGAGCCGTATCGCCCGGGTGGCGCCCCTCCTCGGCATGCTTTGCCGCTTGTTCGGCCCTCTGATTGTCAGAGGGCCCCTCCCCTTGCCTCTTAGCCCGCCCCGCCTGTTGGTGGGGATTTTCCGGGCCGAAGCCTCCTCTTCACCGGCTGACGACCCCTGGTCGCCAACCCGCCTGGACCGCTTGCGGAAGAACTTACTGGTCTCCGCGGTCCCAGGCTCCACGCGTCGGGAGCTCTCTGAGCCTCCCACGCTGCTCGATGCGGCGTCGGACTCTGTCCCCGCATCGCTCCTCCTCTTCTCTACGTTGCCGTTGCCGGCGGTATTGGTTTTTTTGTTTTCTTTTTCCATTTTTGTACCCACGAGTATGGGAGTAATTAAAAGTCCACCTTGGCAGTGACCCCTTACCAAGGTAAGCAGATTTAGAGGATTTATTACTCGCCAGGGGGTCTGCAGGTACCCTGGCGAGGAGCGCACTATCGACTGATTTGTTCATAGAACCCCGTCAGCCATCCATCCCCTCGCGGTGCGTCGCCGCTTGAGATTCGGAGTAACTTTTTATAGAGGTTTTCTCCCTCGCGGTCCGGGCGGTTAAGCCAAGACCCTCGGTCCCTATCAAAGCCGCGAGACATGATCCACGACACTTCGATGGGATTACGAGACCGGCGGTGACAGCAAAGGATGGATCCTTCACTGTCTGCCCGGAGGCAGGGTAAGTGCACACCGAGCCCGCCCTCACTCCTCTGCTATGCCCTCTGCTGATCAGAGGGTCACGCAGAGGAACGCACCGTTGGTCCGAGACGGACCCCACCCATGTCAGAATAATTAGCCGCGGCAGTAACATTCCCCAAGGAATAAGAATTTCTTCTCATTTCTCGAGGAAGATTACTGCCGCGCCCAGGGTGCACCGGCCCAGTAGCTGCTCTTCCCTCCAGACGTATCGAGAGGGACCCGCAACTACCAGGCACACGTGGAGGACTTCTGACTTCGCACCCCAAAACATAGAAACTCTGCACTAGCGCTTTTGCGACATTACTTTCGCGTCGTGTTTACATGGTAAAATTAGTTGCACGAAATTAGTTTGATCAAAAATATTTTAGTTTTGTGAAATTGAACGTATATACATATATTATGAAATTAGTAATTTACATGTGAAATTGTTAAAACAATATTTTAATGCCGCTAGTTTGTTAATATAAATGCCCCCTAGGCCAGGACAATGTAACTTTTACTTAAAAATAAAAAAAATACCTTTTTAAGTCCGTAATTACACATAATTCTATGTAAGAACAATAACTCCTGACGGACACTTCTGAAAACTTAGATATTAGTAGTTATCATAAAGATTTTGAGGTTATGTTTTATTTTTATGAAACATTACTATGTTATTGCTAATGGAAGTAGTTCAGTCTTAGCCTAGCATTTATAAGGTAAATAAAACTCAGATTATGATAAGGTACTAATTTTATTCTTACCAAATTAATACAACTTATACAGTCTCATTTAGTTAAAGTACGTGATTGAAGCCAGGTAGGTCGCTAAAGAAGAGTATCGATACCCGTTGTTCAAACCGAGTCGTAATTTATAAAAACTTATCGCATAACAAACCAACTGCACAGTGCACTCTTAGATTCCGAAAACATTTTTGCAGAAATGTATTTTTTCAAACGAAACCAAAACGATCGCACGTCTGACGTCTAACTATTTTGACGTGTTGTCATTAATTTGTCGTTATTGACTTTTTTTGCGTGGCACTATGCTGATATGCCATTAAGAGTACAATAGTATTGTTATTTTAAATGTAAACAGATGATTTCAATGTACCCCAGTTCCTTGTGGCATATATTAATCTGAGATATATTTTAAAATATAAACTTTTTCATAATATATTTGAGTTTATGACGACTTTTGAAATATGTGAGAAGGTATTGTGCGATTGGCCAAATCACAAGAGACCATAAACGCAGCACATTAGTATTAAAAAATAGGTATGAACTTTTCATTGAGTTATATGTAGGTACTACGTACTAGAGAAGCCATTTCAAACAAAAACTGTGTCCTACTCTGTTTTCGCGCATGCACGGGAGTAGTAGTCGCGCATGCGCGAAGACTTTAATTTGATATAAAATAAGATATTAATATAAAATAAATATAAGAATTTAATATAAAATGTCTTAATTTTGTCTTAACAAAATGTTATATTTCTAAATAAAATGTAATAATAATTATTTTATGGAATTCACAAATCTTCAATTTACGCAATATTTAGTTTGTACGGATTGCACTACAGTTCAGTTGAACATATTCAATGTTCGGAATGGCTTCTCTAGTACGAAGTACATATAACTCAATGATAAAGTTCAAAATCGAAAAAGTCCTTTTTATTTTGATTTCACAATTCAGAAGTGTCCGTTACTATCTGATGAATGTTATCTAATGCATAATTAAGGATAAGAATTTTGGTAATTGTCAAATAAGTATAATATGTTGGTTCTTAGGCGAGTTTTAGCAATGTCCCTTGGCTCAAAACTTGTTGTTTTAAGTTTCAAACACGACTCTAAATTTTCATTTGTTAGTTGGTTTCTCACTTTACTTTTAATTATATTCCTGCACGAGAACGGTTGCTCGCACGAATATGTCGATTGGAAGATAGTCAGCACTCCAAATGCCAACTTCTTCACCTCACTGTAG
Organism: Parnassius glacialis; assembly: GCA_033319125.1. NCBI lineage: Eukaryota > Metazoa > Arthropoda > Insecta > Lepidoptera > Papilionidae > Parnassius > Parnassius glacialis. Next base: position 34,803,117 of record JAVANC010000021.1, read on the forward strand.
CAATCTGGAATACTATTCCATGCATCGAATATAAGTGCCTCAACTCGCAGCATTTCTTTTAAAGCTGTTCATTTTTATTGCTTTACGTACATACATTGCTGGACCTCCAACTCTTTCAACTTGATTTTCAACTCTGTAAATTTTCAACTCCACAAAGCTTTACTTTTTAAATCGATCACTTGCATTTATAGAGAGCCAGTAACTCCTGGCTCAGTGTGGATCGATTTTTAAATGTTTTTTTTATAAAATAAATAATATTTGCGTATGAAACTAAAGAGCCGTAGCTTTATATCCAAAGAGCCGCATGTGGCTCGCGAGCCGCAGGTTGCCGACCCCTGCCCTAGGGCAAGGAAATGTCCGTAGCACCGCCCCAATGCGTGTTGGCGGGCAACACATCATGTCTTCGAAATATGGTGGGCAACACATCATGTCGTCGAAATATTTTTTAATTTCTCAATCGTGGTAGTTGATTTATTTCAGCACCTAACAATATTACTAGGCCCATTTGTGCTGCAACTATAATGAGTTGAGGGTTTGTATTATTTTTATTTTAATATTGTCGTGGTTACTCAAGGTCACCATAAATTTTACAGTTTGCGAGAATTTCGTGTTTTATTACCGTCGGCAACACTGAAGTTGTTAACCTTTTTTCGTTTAAAAGACGTAATCCCTATTAAACTCCATTAGGATTTTTTTCCTGTATCGTGGAGGAAGTTCATATTCATAAATTGCACAAGGACACACATCTGGATGCCTACAAATAATTGTTTCAGTTTTCCAGTTCTGGAACTGGAAGAATTCTTTGTATGTATAACCTTGTTCCGTACGGGATTCAAACCCTAATTCCTTAAAAATTACTTACCCCCAGACTAGGGATTTCCTCATGTATTGCATAGGCGTATTGTAGCTTATAAAAAAAACTTGTTTCACGCGGGATTCGAAACCGCGGCATCGCAGTGTTGCAATCAAACGCATGAAAATTGTCTCTTTCTATTTTATTTCTCCTTTAAAAATATTAAACAGAATATCCAACTGTGGGATTCACTTGGATTTTCTCATGTATCGTAAAGGCATTTTACAAAAATAAACTGCACAAACATAAATCTAGACCCGGAACAACTATTTATAGGCCATACTTGTTCCGTGCCGGATTTGACCCGCGGCCCTCAGCGCTACAACTTAATGCTAATCCACTGCGCCACGAACCCGTCAAAAGTTTTGTGAACATTGAAACCGCGCATTAGATGAAAAACGTGAGCGGCAAGACATTTGAAGAATAGGTTTTTAAGAGCCCTATCGCTGTCGCACTGTGCTTGAACACCTATGCTATACAACCGAGCGCAACATCTGCAGTTCGGATTGATTATATCTAAAAAATAATATTATTAAAAAAAAAAATTACGAAATCATCATTTTATATTCCCCTAATTTGTCCTCCAAAACTGTACTGATTTTTTTTCAATAACAATATAAAAAACTTGTGGCTATGTCTGTATGATTTTCTTTTATTTTTTATGTTTAAATTTCTTTGTTGGATTTTTTGATAACGTTTGGTTCTAGTTTTTAAAGTAATTAATTTGTGAGAAAAATAAAGCGACATGGAATAAGTAGATATAATGTACAGTAAAAAAAATGTTTACCCTAGTATCATAAACGGGTGCCCTAGTGTCATAATAAGGAAATAACCAAAGGAATACGTTTGTATGGACTAAACGCTGCCCGGATATCCTCCTAAAAACTTATATGATTCACAAACGTGACTTACTAAATTTTATTCACAAAGTTATGTTCGAATATTATAATTATATCACAATAAAGTTACATATATATATCACAATAAACAAAAATCATCTGTTACAATATATCCCCTCATCTTCAATAGAATTTACTGTAAAAACTTCAATGTAATGCGTAAGTCGTTAGTCAAGCTTTATTTTGTTATTCAGTATTGATGATTGATAAAAGTCTTTTATACTTGAACCGGAAGTGGTCTACAAGTAATTTTATAACTCATAAACAGACAGAGTGCGAAATAAAATATTCTATCAACAAAACCGCAGACTCATAACTCACTCGGAGAGTTGCGTCATGGGGCCTGGCAGGTGGTCTATATAAATAAGAGAATGGTCTATCGTGGAGTTAGATAATAAATTCAAGAGGCAATCAACGCAACGGGAGCGGGTAAAAATATTAATAGCTGAGAAGTAATTACATATTCATGAGCTCCGCGGTTGGGAATGGTGCCGGTGGGGAGCATCGGGGTAATCTAAATCCCCTTGGATTGGGAGAACTACATTGCAGACGTCCGACGAGCTTTATTAACTTTTTTTTTACTGAAAACTAATTACTGTTGCCGAAAACATTTTTCATGGTTTTAAAAATTTATATTCTTTTATTTTAAAAATTTCGCAAAAATTTTCATTTACAAACATCCAAACCGGGAACACTCGTTTGTAGGTCATACAAACACTTGGTTCTTGCAGGATATGAGCTCACGGTCCCGCAGCACCACAAATAAACGCTCAACCACTACCCTTCAGAGCGTTTATGACATACGTCGCGTTATGATGGCATAAGGGAATATTTCACATCGTGTCTGAGGCTTTGACGTGGACATTTTTAAGGACAATATAAGCACATAGTAAATAACAGTTAAAAGAACAAAAGGCTCACTCTCTGATAGTAAACTTGCAAGCTTAAACTTAGTTACAACGTGACTAATGTTCATATTACTTTGCGCGCCTCGGAAATGACCTTCGTGAAATTAGCCTACAGTTTATTTCGTCAAAATATTTTTTTTTGTGGTGCGCGTATTAATTCAAAATGCACCTTACGCCCGCGTGCGAGTATCTGTATCACTTAGCTCGTTACGCGCCTTTGTTAAGAAGGTTTCTACTATGGGGTTAGGTGTTGTGAGAAAACAAATTGAATCTTTTGATATAAGTTGGTATATTATAGTAGAATACACCGAGGTATTATGCAATGTATTAATATTTCTTTTTTTATTTTGTTAAAAAAACATTACCCCCACACTAGGACTTTCTCTTGTATCATGGAGATCCTGTATCACGGACAAACATCTAGATCCGGAACAATTATTTGTAGGCCATACAAATACTTGTTCCGTGCGGGATTTGAACCCGCGGCCCCAGTATTGCAACTCATTGCTAAGCCACTGCGCCACGGGGCCATCAATTTGCTGATAATAAAAACTTTATTGTTTAATGTGAGGAAGGTTAATATGCAACATCGAGGAAAATTAAGATTATAACAACGTGAATGTCTTTGAAACTCGGATAATTTACGTACTTACCATTTTTAACCGACTTCAAAAAAGGAGGATGTACTCAATTCAACTGTTTTTTGTGTGTTACCTCAGAACTATTCTCTAGGTGAATAGATTTTGATGATTCTATTTTTATTTGAAAGCTGGTGCTTATAATTTATACATCCCATATAAATTTGATCAAGATCTGACAGTAGTTTTGGAGTTAACCTTAATAATGCGTATTAGTGTTGAAGTCGGTGGTACAAAATTATTAATTTCGTTAGTTGTCTCTCTTCCTCCCTTTTTAAAAAACGTTACCTCCAAACTAGGATTTTCTTCTGTATCACAGGGACAGTTTACATACACAGAACAGATCCAGAACAATTGTTATTTGTAGGCGATACAAATACTTGTTCTGTCCGGGATTCAAACCCGCGGCCCTTAGCGCTGCAACTCATTACTAAGCCACTGTGCCACGGAGCCGTCACTTGTCTGTTTCATATTTTTTGCTATTTACAAACATGCGACACGCGACTTCATTATTAATGAAAGAGTGGCAATGAGAAGTGCTGCTACTTCAAATCATTAACCAAAACCAATAATGATGTTGCATTAGTAGCAGTAGGCAGTCAGCAGTACTGAGAGGTCTACTCACACTAAACGATTTTCTAAGGTCATTGGCATTATACGCGAAAAAATCGAAAACTGCGAAGCTGTGGTCGGTACCTAATTATCTAGATCTACCTATAAATAATAATAATATATTATCTTTCGGTATCCTTAGGAACGGTAAACAATGAAAAGACGACATTCCTATTGTTATTTAAGCACCCGTATCCTATGCAGTACCTTTTGGCTTTTTAAGAAGCCATACTTGAATAAAAACTCAAAAATAAATATCAAAAGTGCCTAAATACTTATTACAGAAAAATATTTTTGCGTCAGCTCGAGCGGGCGCGTGACAACCTTACAGAATTTGCCCCGCATACGGGGTCGCGTAGCTTAGGTATATTTTCATGCCTAAAGCGCGAAGTGAGACAGGTCTCATATAAGGAAATCATAGAAATTGACATATACAGTGTTTCTAACCAATAAAGGTGAATAAATTCTAAAGTGAGGGTCGGAATCAGGCAATTATAAAAATGCCAACGTCCTTAGTGTAATATTAAACTCATTTAATTTTGCGTTGTGTACGGACAAGGCTAGGGCAAGGAAATTGTATGGAATATTTTTGGTTTTTTTATTTTATTTAACAATCTGTCATCTTTACAAAAAAAAAATAGCATTTAAAATTCGCTTCCCACCGTCTGTACGCTTAAATCATTTAAATTACGCAACCGCGTGGCCCCGCAGTCAAACTTTCTGTTTACTATATTGCGTGATCACGGTTTGAATCTCAGGCTGTGCCAACATTATTGAAAATACACAATTATGGGATTCATGTACAGGACTATGAATCTCGATCTGATTGCATATAAGTTAAACTGAACATGGTATATGTTGGGCCGACTGTCCCTCAATGTTTGTGCGTGCAATTGTGGCTCTAGGTTTATATTTTCCATGCGCCTACACTTTGTAGAGTATGCCATGCGTCCAGGTCAAACAATTAGTTAATTTATTATTCAACCTGACGCGAAAGTGTGTATGCTAAAACGACAATCGATCGAAAACAGATACACAGCTTTATCGATTAACAAATGAGGGCTAATAATCTTCCACTCACCAGATGTCGCTAATAGCGACTGAGGTAAAGTTTTTTGTTACACAGTGTCAGTTAATTGAGAAATTAATTTTAAATTATAGTTTATCATTATCTAGAGTATTATATGAATACATAACACATTGCGTCAGTGGTTTGATTTTTAATTTTATGCACTTTATAACTCTTTTTTTTTAAATCGGCTTTTAGTTATATTTATAGTTTGGTTTATTCATTTGTAATGTAATTAATATAAAATATAACTAATAATACAGAAAGAAACGTTAAAAATTACATTTTCCTAAGAAATTATCGTCCCCGCTATGAAATCTGTCAAATATTTTACCTCACTGTAAAGTGGCGCCGCCCTGGTGGCAGAAAAAGTCGTGGATGCCCTCATTGTGTCACTAATTAGATTGACATTGTTAGTATAGCGTTACCACAGCGTTACAGTCTTGGGTCACAGTCTCCGCACATTAATTGTTTTGGTTATCGCTCTGAGGTTACAGTATACGTTCTATGACAGGGCGTTGCTGCTCCATTTAGGTATAAACAAATTATGATTAGTTGGTAAAAAGTCATAGCCTGCTGTCAGGCTGCTACAGAAGGAAAATATTTACAAATACATGCAAATTCCTTCGTACGGACATAGAAATTTCAACATTTATTTGGGAGAGCAGATCATGTTTTCGTAGTTGAATACTTCTAACTGTTGCTGCGTGCAGCTGATTCTCACCGGCTTTCTGCTCGCTAAACTAGACGGACTAACCGACACAAATTCATTTCGGGTAAAGTCTGTACCCTGTGTTATTAAGTTTAAATTACAGAAATAATTATAAACAAGGGTTCATCGTGATCTAAGTCGACCATTCATATCCTCATTACAGTGAAATCTATTGTTGAACATAAATCTTCGTCAGATTCTCCATGAAACACAATTCTGTGCCACCTGAAATCATCGACTCCTTGCATCTTTTATCAAGTCGTTACTTCATCTAGTCGGGGGTCCTACAATACGTTGCTAGTACAAAGCAGCCACTGGAGTAAAATAAGCCAGTTTATTCAAGCTATACGGCCGGCTAATAGACAATTTAGCTTACTCATCCTTTACGCTATGTCAGTTACTTTTGTTCTACTACGGATAACTATCCTCGTTACAATTTTATTACGCAGAAAGCCATAAATACACAGCCCTCTTCATAGCTCTCTGACTGGCTTTGAGTCTTCTCATGCATTAAAAAATAATGTTTTAATGCATGTTCATTAGTTATAGTCATAGTTCATTGTACTAATGTTAGTGAAGAAAGTCAAATGTCCTTATTAATAAGTTATCATCATCATCATCATTACAGCCCTTCACAATTTCACTGCTGAACATAGGCCTCCCCCAAGGAATGCCACAAAGCACGGTCTTGAGCCACTTGCATCCATCGACTTCCTGCATATCTTACCAGGTCGTCACTCCATCTAGCGGGGGGACACCCTACACTTCGTCCGCCGGTACGAGGCCGCCACTCGAGAACCTTTTTTCCCCATCGGCTGTCGGTTCTTCGAGCTATATGGCCGGCTCATTGCCAATTCAGCTTACTAATCCGTTGGGCTATGTCGGTCACTCTGGTTCTACTGCGGATATCCTCATTTCTAAGTTTCTCACGTAGAGAAACTCCGAGCATAGCCCTCTCCATAGCTCGCTGAGCGACCTTGAGCTTCCTCATCCGGCCAGTAGTGAAGGACCACGTCTCAGTACCATAGATCATCACTGGCAACACACTGGTTGTACAGTCTCAATAAGTTATAATCAGACTGAATATCAGCTTAATCCTCAGGGGTGAAAATTCATCTTTATTTTGATTCTTAATCGAGGATGAAACACTGGACTGTGTTTGTTTGTCTGGTCTTACTTGTTAATATCATATTTTTAGATGATTTTAAATATAACACAAACAACGTGAATACAGTAAACGTTGTATTTTAACCTGTAATTTCAATATGTGCCATCACAACTAGGCACCTTTGCAATCTTAGATCAACACACTTTTATAGAGCCATGCTACAGCATGTTATAGTAGTATAGTTGTAGCACGAATGGGTCGGCTCGACCGGGGAAGGACCACACTGTCACGGAATACCAGCGTATAATGGTAGCTTGACACTGCTGTGTTTAGTATGGTGAGTGTAGGAACCGGAGACCAATTTTACTAGAAAAGAGGCATTCCATCTTAGTCCTCACGGGTGACGACCCATCTGCATTTTGATTCTTTATTGAGGATAGATGAAGACATACGAGTATATTGACTACTACGAGTATATAGACATCTAGTCTATGGGTCACAGCAACCGCCTACCATCAGGTGGACTGTGTGCTCGTTTGTCACCCTATCCTGTATAAACAATAGAAAAAGAAACACAGGCAAACCGGCGTATAACTTTCAGTTTATTATAGTTGTGAAATTATAGAATAATGAAAGGGAAAAAAGAAAATTTTATTGTTATAACAATTTAGATCTACGCTCATACCGTTATAAAAATAAAAATTGCGCAACCTTGTGCATTCGGTGGAGAGCTGGAGAGTCATCAATCAATCGTTAATCCAACGACGCAATATCCATAAAATGAATCGCGAACTGGGCGGTCTCGGCCCGTACGTAATAGGCAGAGCGGACTCACGACAATGCCGCAATCGGACTAGCAATCTGCATAATGGATTGCTCGGCCGAACGCGCCCTACGGTTGCCGCTCATTCAATTGCCGCGGTCGCCGATGTGTGCCGATGTCGCCCCGGTTATTACGGAATATGGAATTAATAATTTTACGGGTGTACGTCTGACGTCACAGTCACTGGCCAACAATTTAAATCTCACGTCGTTTAAACAGTATTTTTAATTTCCCTTTTCCTTTCCTTTCCTCCTAAACTTGAATAAAGTGGCCTATTAAAAGTGTAATACCAACATCATGAAAATAAAAGTGTGCTAAAGTTTTGCAAAAATTAACACAATGATTTTCAACGTGTTGTGACGGCGTAAGATGATCTGGTGCTGCTATCGGTTGCTAATCCGCTAGCAGGACATTAGGATTATTGGAAAATCTTTCTAGTATAAGAAAAGTCCATATTAGCCAGCTTTTATGAACTGGTGAAAAAGAAAAAGTAGATTTTAACTAACGTACTTTCCAATACTTTAAAATTTATACACGAAGACGGATTTTTATGCAATCTGTCAATAATTGTCGAAAAATTAATTTCTTCGTTACGGATACCCCTAGAATATAGCCCTCTACATCGCTCGCTGAATGACTTGGAGCTTCCTCAAAATGTAATAAATCAACAACGAAGGGCCACGTATCGAATACGTTACATTACTAGTAACATCAGTAAGTTTAAGCTAAATTTAAGTTAAAAAATATATTAGAAGGTCAAACGTTGTTATCAGTAATAATCCAGATTTTCTGTTTTGTATTTTATTACAATAAATTTTAAAGAACTCGTGCATGCAAACGTGTCAAACAGTGCTATAATACAGCACATAATAGCAGTTATGTATACTGTGATATAAGTAACTAACATAGCGCACAACACGGATGTTTAAACGCACACATAACAATTTCACAGAAATCTGACATGAACGACTGCCAACGTCATTTCCATCTAATTTTGATTGCCGTCCAGTTCAGGTGTATTAATTTCTGAATGCAACCATTAGAGCCATATTGCAAATTTGAAACCGTCAAATGCACGAGTGTAGTTTGGAAATCAAATGATGATAATATGTAGTTATGTTATGACAGCACACACCGGCATTTGGGACACGCCGTTAGGGAATTTGAATTGAATTGAAATGAAATAAATTCTTTAGTCGTTACCACAATATTTGTTATTACCAAATAACATACATCAGAAAATAATAATAAGTACTAGGTTGATCAATAAGTTTTCGAAATAGTACACTTATTAATGAGTTATAGAAATGTGGTCTATTTTTTGAATCTTAAATTTGTTAGTAGTCAAGGCCAGAAAAAAAAATTAAAAACTACACCCAATTTTTTTACAAACATCTCATTTGGTGGGAATTTGATTCGGATGCAAAATCTCTAATTTCGTGCGGTTATTAAATACGAAGAATATAAAAGAATATAAAATCACATTTAACAATGGCACTCAATCTACGAGTACATTTTTTGTAGGCAAAAAAAATAAAATATGGCAAAGTTGCCGGGTTTGCGGTAATTTAAATCTTAAAAATGATATTTACACAATATCTAGCGTAAGCTCTTACACGTGAGCGAGTGAGACATACCCTACCCACTCTATAACGGCCCCTTAACCAGTATTTCCGAGTCTTGAGATTTATTGGGCCACATATTGCACGTGTTATGAGCGGAGTAACGTTCGAGACTATGATTTTAAATAGGCACTAACTTTGATGAACGACAATGTGTTACTACATTGCATGCAACCTATAAACAATCTATGTTTATATTTCAAAAATAGATAGATAAACTGTGGTATTTCGTATTTAATAACTAGTATAGCTTAAAAACTTTGGCTACGACTCGAAAATCATTAGTCATTAGTGATTTCGGGTCAGTTACTACTACTGAAAACCTTCCATCCATTTCATTACATGCATTAAAATTCACTGCGGATCGTAGACCTCCCTTGATTCATAGAGGGCAATATAGCCATAGTTACTACGCTTGGCAGACGGGTTGGCAACTGCAGTTTTGCCACCTCCTATTTAAATTTCTACCCCATAACATCCCTTGAGTGTCGTAAGAGGCGGCAGAGGTAAACTAATCAGGATATGAGCGGCTTACTAATGACTAATAACAATAAAAATGCGATTGCCAATCCGCTTGCCATGCGTGGCAACTATGGCAAATATCCTCTCTTATGAAGCAATCTAGGGGGAAGGTTATGTTCAGCAGTGGATTTTAATAGACTATAATGGTAACGGTAACTAAAATATGAGATGGAAGAAAGAGTTTGTCCAATTTCTGATGTAAGAAACAGCAAAAAAGTAAAAAAAAAATAGTATGAGTTATGAGAGCGGATGTTTATCTTGCTCTATTGATTGTGCAATTAATCATTGTCAGTTATAAAACATCACAACTCATCACACTATCATTAACAATTACAGTTCGACCATACCGTATTACGTCAAGGTCACAAATTACAAATCAGTGTAACGTGATGTAATGATAATACCAAAAAAGATAAATTATGCAACCCAACTGCAACACTACATTTTTTCTTGTTTTTGATGGGGTAATTGCCTCGCAGAGGCAAGGATGGGTTATGTCGGACTCGCACCGACTAATACCCCACGGTGTTCCACCTTCGTCGCATATTGGCAAGTCAACGGGAACGCTTTCGCATACATCCGTAGCCCCACCAGCGCTGGCCGCCCCATGGCGCCCCATGGCGGTGACATAGGGCAGACGGAGAGTCTGAACATGCAACATGACCCTCTTGTGTGTATGAGAATTACCACAGACAGAATAATGACCCTGATTAAGACTCGTAGAATGACTGCGATGAAATCTGGCGCGTTACTTTATGCTACTTAAGCGAGACGGTGTTTTAAAATCTACCCTCACTTCTGTTTGTTATTTTCTACCCATCGCCTCCGACATATATATGTAATTATATTCTTCAAAACGGTTTCAACGATTTGGATTAAATTTTGTATTTAGATAATATTTTACTTTCCAAATTTATCTAGATAGGTTTAATTCCTGAGAAAAACTAACCAAACGCCGAAAAAGGATCGATCGCTCAGTAGCTAAAATATTTTAGTACAAAAGTAACAAAAACAGTCAGGCATAAACAATTTGTTTGTCATGTTATACAGGCAATAAGGTTATCAGTATTATAATCATAACGCTTTCTGGTGTAAGTAATCTATGATCAGTCCGTTTCATCTGGGAGCAGCCGCTACAGGTAAAACACAAGATAAAAAAAACAAACCGGAGCTTAAACTTTGCTGCACCATACCTGTTCAACTCGATGTAACTTTGTTATTAAGTTTAGCCCTGCAGAAGCTTTTGACAAGAAATTTGCACTGACAATAATCCTGGAAACAAAATGTGTTTTGATTTGTTCTCCATATCTATTAGGAACTAAATTAACAGGAAATTCTAAAGCCTACGTGACCCTAGTGTAATTTTTTATCAGCCTACAACAGCCACTATTGACCTTTCTTATTGTAATATTATAATATTGTACTCTTCTTTCTTTTTCTTTCTTTAATTCTTTTAAATATATATCTATAAGATATATAAAATATATCAAATTTACGTGACCAATATATTAACCATATATTGATCTTTCTAAAGGGTTAAATATATTCCGTTTAATAAATTTATGGCATGATAGTCTTAGTTAGGACCCTATGTTGTGTTTGTGTAGTAACTTAATTCTTTTAGGTGTCTCTTGGAAGAATGAATATTCACGAGAGCAATCGAAAGCTGTTGGTAGTGCTTTATAAGCTAAAGAACCCTGTACACGAAGACAGGGCTCAAAAAAAGTTAAGAACATTACTCGTCCCTATTCCACTTGTATCAGGTTCACATCAGTCAATTCCTTATTAAATAATCCCTTCTCGCTTGGAAAAGGCACATAATATTTATACAAATACCAGATACAAGTGCTTCACTCACCCACATTTTTAAAAAAATGTGGGGGAGGCATTCCTACCGACACGCTCCCCCCAAAGGGGAAGTTAGGTTGGGAACTGGATCATAGTCCATAGCAAAATAACTGGCGTACCAGTAAAAGAGGGCTTGGTCCCTTGGTAGTGCGTAAGCACAAACATCGACCGAAGTCGCGCATGTTAATGCGTGTAAGAATACGATCAAATCCAGCCACAGTGAATGTACGCCACACGGATTGGGCAACAATAGGCATACTCATATTCACTCGGCAGTCACGTATCATAGCGCTATTGCACTAAGAAATGTTGAGTTGAGTATGCGTGCTGCACTTAAAAGTACTACCAAACACACTCATCCTAATCCTAAAGCCGACGTATCATAACGCTATGCACTAAGACGCTGCCCACAAACGGTAGGGGTGTGCGATGTCCACCGGCAAGTCGTATTGCAACTACAAACCCGCTTACCACCGACACTAAGATGATATGTCTAGGACACATCGGTTAGCGAGTCCAAGTTTACCTCGGTCTCGGACGCTGTGAAGCAATCCACACGCCACTATAATAATCCTTTTCAAGTCCCGTTTCTTTCAATATAATGCTTTTACATATTTGAGAGCTTCCACATATTTGCTTTATTTCATAGATCATCTCTCTCTCTTATATGTTTTATACATATGGGACTTCAAGTCATAATTCTGCTATCGTAATGATTATGCATCATAGGTACCTTCTATATTAATGATTTTGTATCATAGACCTTACTATCATAAGTCTCTAATATAGGCCTATACATTGAGCAACAGTACCAGTAGCAGTTGGTCAGCCGACCACCTCACATATATATACGCATATATATATATATCTATATATATATACATATATATATATATATATATATATATTATATATATATATATATATATATTTATATATATATATATATATATATACATACATATACAACCATGGGTATGTTTCTCCGACAATGCCTTAATATAAACAATCATTACAATAGTAATACAAGAACACCCTCATTAACTTTAGAAAACTTTTGATCCATTTTTCATTTATATTACAAATTTTATTTATATTTTAACAGTGGTAGAGCCACGCGGCAGCTTTTGCTGTCGCACGGATGGGCCGGCTCTAACCGGGGGTGGTACCACGACCTCACAGAATACCAGAGTGAAGTAGAGGTTTACCTCTGCGTTTCGCTTGGTGAGTGCAGGTGGCCGGAGGCCCTTTTTACTGGAAATGAGGCATTCCATCTTAGTCCTCACGGGTGACAACGCATCTACATTTTGATTCACAAACGAGGATAGATGTAGATGTCTATGGGCCGCAGCAACCACTTACCATCAGGTGGACTGTGTGCTCGTTTGTCACCCTTATCCCATAAAAAAAAATATATTTATTATTGTAATATAGTCGACTTGTACTTTTATTATTTAATACATTTTGAATGTTTTAAGCAAAGTTTTAATAAATTTAAAGGTTTTTGAAGACAATATTAAGCCTTTACTATACTATATTACTCAATATTCGAAATGAATATATTTAAACTTTAGGCTTAGTAACACATACTAATTGTTCAAAAAAAATAATATAATAGACCGACCATATCTGGTAGATTGGACAGCCGTTGGGATGTAAAGGTTCTCGTGGGACGGTTTTGTTTCCAAGCACTGTATAGTGCGACTTCATTATCATTATTATTATTACAACCTATCAATACACCCACGGGATTATATACGATAGTGGACAATCATACGCCGCCACTACGCTGCACGTTTCCTTACGTACTACTACTTATATTATATTTACTATACTTCCTTACATATATATGGATTAAATAGTATGTATTTTTTTTATAGAATAAAGGTGACAAGCGAGCACACAGTCTATCTGATGGTAAGTAAGTGGTTGCTGTGGCCCATAGACGTCTACATCTATCCTCGTTTGCGAACCAAGATGCAGATGCGTTGTCAACCGTGAGGACTAAGATGCAATGCCTCGTTTACAGTAAAAAGGGTCTCCGGTTCTCTACACTCACCATACGAAACACAGCAGCATTAAGCTGCTATTTTACGCTGGTATTCTGTGAGAGAGTGGTCCTTCTCCGGTCGAGCCGACCCACAGTGGCCGTTTCTTGCCCTAAACCCTCTCAGAAATAAGAGGAGGCCTGTGCCCAGCAGTGGGACGTATATAGGCTGTAACTTTTTTATAAATATGTAGTTGATCGAACTCGTTTTACCCAGAATCTGGTGGTTTAGCCTGCTTAGGGGATGATAGTGGTGGTTTCTACCCCCTAAAAAGTGAATTTCCGCAGTGCTACAAGAAAGCAGATATAATTACGAGTGTTTAAAAAAAATATTTCATTTGAATTAGTTTTGATCGTTTCCGCCCACTGCGCGACCCATTCCTGCTACAATTATACAACTAATATAGCTGCAGCATGGCTCTACCACAGAAAAGGTTATGTAGGGAGTCGGAGCATTATAAAACTTTATTTATTTCTATAGTTATATAATCTTCTTCTTATTGATTAGTCTACTGTTGCTTACGCTTTGTAGGAAAGATTTGCCTTCATCGATACATTTGGCAAGTGGATTGCGAATCGCAGTATCAGACCTTTTTGGAGATTTCCAGAGTCACTTTTTCTCGTTCATATCATCATACACTTTACCAATTCGATGGATTCTCTTATGCCGCCACAATCCAGCAAATTATGTGGATGATTAGGTTACACATATCAATTTAAAATCACTCACGTAGGTGCACGAGATTTCCTTTGAGTTAAAATTAATAGCGAACAAAGTACAGTTGAAAGAGAACGTACAAAAAGATGAAAGAACATTGAAAAAACCTTTATCGATACTGCTGCTATTAGAAATTTCAGTTACTCGTACAATGTCAGTGCGTTAATTGAAATACATGAAGTGCTCTGAAATTGCTCGTATGAGCCGCGCCGGCCAATAGAAAAACACAATGGCCTCGGCACAATGGACCCCATTCATTGGTATTTAACGTCCGTTGCCAAATGGAAATTTTAGAGCCCGGATACCCATCGAATGAACTCCACTTTTCTGTTCTCAATGTAATCAAGTAATTGGAAACTTTTAACATAAACTGTTTACAGAGAATAACTAAAGTAACAGTGTACGCTGTTTCATACGCTCTATTTTCTGAAGTTGTGAGTACTTAAAGTGACTTTACGAGCTTTTATACTTACCATACTCAAGACAAAAGACAAGCACCATTCGTCGTTATACTCAGGAGTTAAGTTTTTATTTTATTTATAAAATATTTTTTTAAATAAAAACATTGACAGATGACGATTGAAATAAAGTGTCTTTATTTTTTTATTTGAGAATTTAAAATATCTTTGGTAAAACCTCACTTTTTAATCTACACTTTATTAAATGAGTTCAAAAAGCGAGAAGTTTCCGTATTATATCCGTATGTTTTTTGTATATGTTCACCGATTTCTTGGAAACGGCTGAGCCGATTTAAATTATTCTTTAAAAAAGATGTTTTACTTCAGGGGTACTAACATTGCTTGATTAATTGAGCTCTAGGATTTGTTTTTAATCCTTCGAGATGTAGATGATTGAAATTTGGCACAAATATAATATGCTACAGGAACACATATAATGAGTTACATAGTGAGTTTACATAATTGCATTAATATTATGCGACTAGCAAAACCTGTTACTATTTTGTATGCCGATACTGCCAAGCGTGGCAACGTCGGCAAATATCCAGCCTATTTGGAAATACATGAGTGAGACCTTTGTTCACCTGTGGACTTTTGACAGTTTATAATGATGACATAAATTCTACTCATCTTCACTACTCTCAATATTTACGATAAAATGAAAACACGAATGAAAAAACAAGTGCATAATAGCTTACATACATCCCACTACTGGTCATAGGCAACAGGCGTTTTTAAGAATTCGCTCTACTGAACCCAACGCGGGATGACCGACCCAACATATAAAAATATTCACCGAAATATATTTTTAACTTCTCAGTTAATCAAGTTACTTCGCTATGTTTTTAAATTGTATAAACTTTGTTTATACTTTTGAATTTGTTTAACTTAAGTATTATGAGATTCACGTTTGGATCTGTTCGCGTAACAGCTTTGACATGTGGCTTTCAAAATTCTACCAGTGCAATTAAAATAATAATAATAATAAATACTTTGTTTCTATCGAATAGTCATAGAATGTTAGTAAAACTTACTTAGCCTAATGTTAGTATAAAATAAAATAGAAGTTAATATTAAAATGTTAGTCACAATAGTACTTATCCTATATTAGTAATTTAACCTACCCCCAGCCTCACATAGCGAACTCCAGGTGGGATTCTCCTGGTGCTGGTGTGTGCACCATTCCAAGCCCTCTAGAGCGGGCTATCCAGCTTCACAGCCAACGTGCTGAGAAGGATGTTGGAGCTTCTCAATAGTCTGCTCATCATGGACGCGGCACGCTTGCGCATGATCGCGTAGAAGCATATACGCAAACATAGCCGACGCACTGCAGTGTCGAGCCCTCCTCAACATCACCCTCAGCACATTGTTGTACTGAACACACAGATCACTGTAGGCTCGCTGTGTATAGTCAGTCCACAGACTGCACGTAACTCACGTCACGATATGTAACTGAGCTTTTGGAAGAAACTGTAGTGCCATTTGCCCCTTTTATAGGAGATAAATTTGCTATATAGTATTTAATAGACTACAACCGTAATTGTCGAATACCTTCGAGACGTAAAATCAATGCTCATAGAGTATGTATTGGATAAGCTTAGTAGACAAATTAAAAAAATAGATCCTACCCCCGCTTACTTGAGAGATCTTAAAAACCATTACAGAAATAATTAAACGCAATCTCACAAGATTTTATTGATAACTTTATTAGTAGTATGCCAAGGAGACTGGAAGCAGTTCGTAGAGCTAGGGAGAGTAACACTATAAGTACTGATGATAGCCCACGTTTTTCGCCTTTCCTAAACAAATGGCACTACAGTTTCTTCCAAAAGCTCAGTTACATATCGTGACGCTATTAGTGACCCATTCTGAATGACGCGGAATTCCGTACGTGCCCCCATATGAATACCTGCCTACACAATAACTGACCCTCCACCATATGTCTATTTTCCATTGATCTCTCTCTTGGGCGTCGCCACACTTTAATATTTCCAAGCCAGATGCTTCAGGCAGAATCTAGACTAATCTGTGAATTGAACTTGACTCCAAGCTTCATCATTCAAATTTTTTTATTTAAAATTAACACGCGCTACTCGATGGCATATGGCAAGAAGTGATCTCTGGCAGGCATGTATAATTTTTTTCTGGCCGATTTAAGTTTTTTTCTCGTAGTTTTTGTTGTTTTTCGATACCTCTTGACAATTGTGTGTACCACAGATTTTGGTACTCGGAATGTTTGGGTCACATGTTTGTAGGTGTGGCCAGTTTCTATTAAGGTAAAAGCTCTAGCAATTTAAGCGGGGTTTTGTCTTGGAATTCTCATTTTATTTTCAGTAACAATTTACATTTAACACGATGAAAAGGCAGCCATGGCAAAAAAGACATTCCAACATTTTTTTTTTTACCATTGTTTATGACCAGTGTTCACGATAATTACAACGGAAGAAATTAAACCTTTTTTTTGCGTTACTTTTCCATGAGTATATTATTATATTATTATATATATATATATATATATATATATATATATATATATATATATATATATATATATATTATTACAGGGCGGTGCGGGGGAATCCCTTTCCGAGCGCCGTCCGCGCGCTGTACTCGCTCCCGCTCCGTTCAGTCACGCTTTCTTTTTATTCTGATAAGCACGTATAGATTGATTCGAGCGCAATTGTCATGGCAAAGTTAAATGAGAGAACGCGATGGAAAGAATAGTTTTTAAACCGGTTATTAGTGTTTCATTTTGGCCTGAGTGTAAACTGGTCCATGGTAAGCCAAAACACAGTCAAAGAAAAAAAATCTATTGAAAGGGCTAACCAAGACAGAGAAAATGTTGGTTTCTTGGATGCAAGATAACCATACTACAAATTGATCAAATGGTATTTGGTTTGTAAAGTTTATGAAAGATCGCGCACTTCATTCTGGTATTAAACAGTCACCAAACAAAGCAATGTTTGGTATAAGAACTGTGAGTAGGGCTTATGACCTCGACGTTGCCTCAAGATATTATTGAGGATATACGAAATGAAGATGATCTTGAAAATGCGTTAAATAAAATAAATATGACGGATAGTACAGATAATGCATGATAATGTAGCTAGCCTAGTTGCAGTAGACAGCATCAGATTATAACCAGAGTCAAACAAAATGACGCAGAAAGTTCATCCAAATAAGTGAAGAATCGCCAATCGCAGCTGAAGCCAGTGAATATGACATTGAAGCTGAAGCATCTACGACTGTAGAGCCTCTTGTAATACCACCAAATGACAAAGATCTCGAAGTTGTAACATATGTGAATCGACTGAAAATGGCATCCAGAAAAAAATCATATCAAAACTTAAAAAAAACATGCCCAGAGTTCAGGCGATAGTGTAATTATACAAATCTCAGATGTCGACAGAGCAAAAGTAGTTCTACGTAATATAGTTTGAGTTGTTCTTCAAAAGCATGATCAGGGTTTTCACAAGATTGGAACGAAATATGGAATGCTCGACAGATTATATTGCAAATATATATTGCGTAATTGTTTTATCATATAACGATACCGCTATTAGGTAAAATTTCAATGCGCTTTTCAGGTCAGAATTCGACAAGTGCAAAGAAAAATTTTTGCATGAAGAAGATGTTCCGAGTATAAATTTACCTTCGGGAACTATACCTAAGGAAGCAGCCATAGGAGCAGGCCAAGGATTTATGCGCTGCGTATGCATGAAAGGATGTATGACATATAGGTGTCTCTGGATAAAAATTGGTTACCTTTGTAACTCAAAATGCCATGATAGTTTGTCTTGCAATAACAAGTAGATCCTCATGCTTTTTAATTTTAAGGTTGTATGATTATTTTTATTGTACGTTAATAAATGTTCTTAAACGATCAATGTACCTTTTTTAAATTTTATGGTTGTGTTCTGTTGACTTGTTCGATTATTTTATTTACTTTTAATTAATACTGTCACACTGGCAACTACTTCATGTCGATGTTCTCTAAAATGTTCCTTTAGTGTAAGATTACTAAGAGATTTACTAGGAGACAGAATTTTTACTAGGAGCATGACTCTATGACCTAGATCTTTTTAATAAATATTTAGTATGATATGTTGTGGCGGTGTAAGAATACCTACTACCTTCCTACCTATTATTTTATTTTATTCCTGATAAGAACTTAAAATAATAAAAAATGCGTGAGTGTCGTGGAACACTCCGTTGGAACGAAGTTCCTTACGTAGTATATTATTATTGATAAACGTAGGTATTATATTTTTGATTAACAAATACAAATAAATGAATTACTAACGTCTATTAAAATGAAGCGTCATTTGAAATAAAACAATATTTCTTTCATGGCAAGATAAGAAAAAGTGGGGAGGGCAATCTATGGGGTAGGTAGTAACGGTAGCTATATCTTATTTTAAATCCCAAATTAGTTTCTCTAGTGCTAGTTTTAACTAAAGCTCGGATTGACAACTACTTTTATCTGAAAATCAAATATGTATATCAGTGGTATATTCTAGTTTCGACTAGGTATTTCTAGTTTTCACAAAGGCATTTAGTAATAACTAGTTTTAACTAGGGAAAACGCATCTAAAAACGGGTTTTAATTGTAACATATATACCGCTTCGATCCGAAAACGTGGTAAATCAGCACATAAAATTTCCTATAAAAGTTTCATTGGACCTCGCGGGATTCGTACACGTTTTTTTTAGAGCTATGAAATCTTACAGTGAGTTACAGCTCTCGTATTATTTTAAATAAAATTAGAACTGAAAAGAAGCTTTTGCGTGACTAAGGACCAAATATACCTTGCAATTAGTCATTTAACGATGCCACGAATTGTTCCATTAAATAGAGATAAAAATTTCACAGTGCACTTCTTACATCGGATAACTTGATACCAAATGAATTTGGTGAAATTGCTATGTATGCCAATAGACACCCAATATATTCAACTAAAAAGCTTCTCTCTTAATTACAGTTTTTCTACCGACGTCAAAAAGTAGACGGCAATTACGTTAAATCATCCCGATAATGGCCACCGGTCTGCATATTTTAAGTCTGACAATTTTTGATGATGCAAGAATAAGTATTCAGTAGCATTCTATTTAATATTATCAGTACTTGTTATTACGTTTTAGCAGTCAACGGATGGCGCTATTATGACTTATCAATAATCTAAGAATTAAACTAAAAACTATCTATCTAAAAATGAATATATGTATATACATATTTTTGATAGATGTCACTTTTAACTATTTAAATTATTACACTATTATATGACATAACGAAAAACTAAAAAATTGACGTTAGAAATCTGAAATCATCATTTTATAAATATAATAATTTAAACATATAAATGTAAGTAATTCATATTATTTACTTAACTAAGAACTGAAGGCAAAATATACTACTTTTTGAATTTTATGATAGACGGTGCTGTTTGAATATGTAAAACATAGATCGTAGGCTTAGTTTCAAATAATAACACGATTAAAACTAATTTTAAGTTTTATTTTTTAATATGATTTTTTCGTTTAATACAGAATATGATTCTGTAATAACACAAAATTAGATTCTTAAATAAGAAAAAAAATATTATGTCTACTTTTTGTAGTTCCGTAATCGGATAAAAAGTAGCCTAGTATAAGCTGTCCCGGGTCCCCTACCTGTATACGAAATTTTATCGAAATTCTGAAATCACGCAAAAACTGCTATACGAGATTTCGATAAAATTTCGTATAGAAGTTTTTGCGTGATTCGTAAATACACAGACATGTAGATAGACAAACGGACAAAAATTCCAAAAACTACTAATTTGGCTTCAGTGTCCTTTATTTATTCCCCTGGACTTGTTTTTTCCAAGAAATATTTAAATACAGAGACAATTTTTCAACAAATTTATTATAATATGTATTATTTTATGTATTTTATTGTGAGGTCGAATATATGAAACATCCATCCATTACAGCCTATAAAAGTCCACTGTTGAACATACGCTTCCCTCGTAGATTGCCTCATGTGGGGTTTTGCCATAGTTGCCACGCTTAGCAAGCGGGTTGGCAACCGCATTTTTTATTTTGGCGACGTTGCTGCCAATGTTCTGTTTCATTTTCTGTCATGATAAACTTATAATTTTACTTAAACAGCTCTAGCACAGTAATAGGACTCGCACTATAATACCGATTGATACGAAGTAATCTTCCTTTAATGAGTCCACTATAACGCTAGTTACTCTATTGTTGTGAATTTCTTGACAAAATCGTCAAATATAAGCAAACTACGTTGTGTTTCACTTTTCCTGTGTATGGGGTGAGTGAAATTGTCGCTAGAACATCTACAATATTAAGTATACAGAGTTATTAAATAGACTAAATTGGCATGTTAAATAGCTTCTGTCTAATATGAATAATATTCCATCGTTATAAGGTTTGATTTTGAACATACATTTAAAAATTTAGGCGAAACAGTCGCAGTTGTAAGGGGTAGTACTAAACTGGTACAAAAATCGAACAAGATCTTTATTTTCATAATGATTAAAATAAAATTACGAAGATATTATAAAAAAAATATGTCTTTATTAGGGTACAAACTTTATAAATCCAAGTACATATATTTACTTATCATAAAATTAATTAATCTGGGTTAAAAAATTGTTTAATAAATTTACACATAGCAAATAAACAAAGAAATTTAAATCCAAATAAAAATATTTAGTATGTAGTAAGTATTTGGAAAAAAAAAGTATGGAAACTGTGTAAGCAGGCATAGTTCGATGTTTGATAGCTAGTATTCATGTTGCAATTTTTCTTCTTTATCAGTTTTCCGAATGAAATTTCGAGGCATGTTTACATGACCTGGAAAAAAATTATAACAAATGAAGTAATTAACTCCTCTACTATTACTTTCAACTGTAAAAAAGTTTTGTAGCCCTAATTGCGTAACTCAACGTGGAATGAAAACATACTAAACATTTTATTATAGGCCATAAGTTTCTCTTACTTCGGTTAGAATTTTTACCATCTCATAATTCTATAACTTATGTAGGTTTTAGCTAGAATAACTATTAAAACATAAAATCTATTGCCTTAATATATTATTTACCTGTAAAATTCTTCATACACACTAGGAAATTGCTTGAAACCAGGAGTTGAAAGCGGTAAAGGTATAAGGGTATGGTGCCGGTATAGAATTAAGATACAGCTTCGATTTAAAGGTAGAACGAAAACGGTTGAATATTACGGTTGTGACACCGTTAAAAAAATAATTATACATATATATTTTTTACGGTATCGTTATTCCTATATATTACTAATACCTTTATCGAAATAATTTCGGTACCGAAAAAAATGATGCGATGAAGAGCGCGCGACGCGGCGGCAGCGTCTTAATTATTTGGCGCTTGACTGGTGTGTCACAAAATATTTTTTCGCTGCCACAGCTCTAAAAGTTGTCAAAAATTGGTGTCGCAACGAATTGGTTAAGACATGCTTAATGAGTTTGTATTTACTTTCATCCATTTTAGCGACAATCTAGTTGTAAAGTTTCAACAAAGCACACTTTTTACCTTGAGAAGAACAAAAGCATAAGTCAGGGGGGGTACACTTCCATAGCAAGGCATTTGGCCATAGAAAGTAACGCCATCAAGTGTATGGTACGGGTCATAATTTCCTCAGTTTAGTAAGTTTAATACTCACTAGATGGCAGAATTTAAGAAATAACACAGTGATTCATGTTACGCATTATATTTAAATTGCAGTTTAGCAACTTTTATTTTTACATTTTAATATCTTTGTCACCAGCCCATTAAAATTATCTTATCTTATCTTATAAATTAAAAACTATATATTTTGTAATATACATAACAAATAAAAGTTGTTTAATCCATGATTTATAAAGTATAAATTATACGTTCCGATAATTTTTATGTTCGATTGAAATGATTACTGATTAGTCTGTACTACAAGCCACTACAAGCTCTGTAGCCGTAAATATAAATGTATCTGTGGCTATTGCAAAAAAAAATAACCTAGTTTGTTACAATTACATTTTTTTATGAAATCAAGAAAAGAAAAAGTTTCGATAGTTCATTTTTCATCAAATAAGTAGATATTATATTAATCGGGAATGTTTCAAATCATTTTTAAATTGAATGGAGTTCGCTTTGTCTAACTGTTCAAAGCCAAATTCAAAAGTTTGATGTCGATTTAGTTTATTTCGTATTTCGTAGAATAATTACTTAAGTGTGGTGTTACTAGCCAGTAAATATTTAGTTTTTGGTGATTTATTAGAGTCGTTTATCGTTTTACTTATTGAAGATGTTTTACGAAAAATAATGGGTTGCTGAAAACGGTGTGTTCTAAGATGCCTCCATAATCAACTAAAATTGAGTGCCCAAGTTTATTACTGTGTATCTAATCACTGTCAATAATATATTTATATCTCTATGAAAATAATTGTTTTATTTCTGTAAAACTATTAACCGTGTTCCATTCCAATTTTCTACTTATGTATCAAAGCATAGCTAATTGTTAACTTTAATCTCACTCTTTAAGGTTTGTGTTATTAAATGTTTAAAAATTTCAATATTTTAATATTGTAATAAAATTTTTAACAGTGGTAGAGCCACGCGGCAGTTTTTGCTGTCGCACGGATGGGCCGGCTCGAACCGGGGTGGTACCACGACCTCACAGAATACCAGCGTGAAGTAGAGGTTTACCTCTGCGTTTCGCTTGGTGAGTGCAGGTGGCCGGAGGCCCTTTTTACTGGAAATGAGGCATTCCATCTTAGTCCTCACGGGTGACAACGCATCTCCATTTTGATTTGTAATAGAGGATAGATGTAGATGTCTATGGGCCGCAGCAACCACTTACCATCAGGTGGACCGTGCGCTCGTTTGTCACCCTAATCCTATAAAAAAAAAAATGTACCTATTATATAAATTTATTACTATTTCCATTCCAATTTTTTACGAATGTAGAATGTAATTTCTGCATTCGTAGAAAATTTTCTACGAATTTGAATGGAAATAGTAATATAAGTTTAAAATATAGAATTTAGAATGTGAGGGTGGGCAATGAGCAGTATACATATACACACTCAACATTCACAGAGTACTCTCGTGTGAGTGAATTGGAATATACACACACACATGTGAAAAATATAGTTAGCGTAACAATCATCAGGTGGCGCTTTTTCCAAGGAGCACCAGTTTTACTCGCAAGAGGGCTCTCTTCTTCCTTATATTTTACTATACTCTTTGGCATAAGTGGTCTTATGTCGATTTGTTTGTTTTCACGCCATCAATAAGAGCAACGCAAAGGAGAATGGGATTTTTGGGCCTGAAGTTAACTAATTGGTTTATACTTTAAAAAATTGGCCATATTTTTCTTAAGTAAAATACAAAAAGTAGCCCTTTTTACAATCTAGATTTCAAAAAAATAATAAAATAAAAAATAAGATAGTTAATCGATTGTAGTGTATAATCTGTGGCAATAAATTGATTATCATAAAGAATTCACTAGTGAAATTCTCTTTTCTGAACGTAATCTTCCAATAGAGTACTTCTCATTTTGAAACTTGACTTGACAGTTCATACTTCAAACTATTAAAAGAAAAAGACAGATTTTCGATTCCATTTGAAATGAGCGCTATATAATCGATTTTCGATTAAATTGAGCATATTAATATCTATTTACAAAATAATAATAACAAATACAAAATATCAAAATTCCAACTAGTAACAGTTACAACAACAATTCAAGTAATCGATCTCAGATCGATATCCCTAATATTCACTTCACTTAGTTGTTGTTGTTTTAACTTTCGTTAATCGTTTCATCCATTTCGTTTCATTATTAACCACAGATTTTTTGGTGATTTTATACTGATCCTGCTTTTATATCTTTAAGTAATTTTAGTAAATAGCCTGTTACAGTGTAATAACAGTGAAAAATCACCTTTTACAGTGTAGGTAATAGATAATCTCTCTTTTACTTATTCTACAATAACTCAGCTCCTAGATTGACAAATCTTGCCAGATTTTCAGCTATGCATTGTTTTCATATACGCTTTCAAATGGTCCTAATTTCATGTTGTTATCACTTGGGCCCAAGAATGTATGGAGACGTCTCCTTCTCCTTACAATAGCTCAATTTTTTTCAGATTTTTGTCATAAGTATTAAGGAAGTAGTGTTAAAGTTTGTTATCTGTGCACTTTTACCGTTGAAATAAATATATCGATTAAAAAAGTAGTTTTATTGATTACGCTGAAAATACATAAATAACCTACACGTACATAGCTTAACAACTTTTTAAACCTGAAGGATATAATTATTTAATATAGATATCATTATAGGATATAATTATTAATTTCAGTAAACGTTTGAAAGTCTTTTTTGTCGCAAAATTTTACAAGTTAGTAAGTAGTAATTCATGTAAACATTATAACATAAATTTTAAAATTATATTTCTCCACAAATTATCGCGATTACCACTATTTTATAAACTTATTTACAAATAAAAGTTCTTTGATTGATTAAGCAATGTGATTGTCTTTATTTCTAAGCGTAATACCGCGTACACCTAATCCGTTATCGGCCGCAGTTTACTCGCGACGACAGCCGAACTAAGACGATCGAAACAAACACTTGTAAAAGAAAGAGAGTGCGACACTGGCCTACACAAACATGACCCTCATCGTTCGATGACGCACGAAAACGGCCCATCATCCGTCGATTCCGAACTTGTTGGGATTTCTCGCCAGACTACCGGAGTCTACAAAAAAATGATAAAACAAAATGATAAATGATAAATCATTCGTCTGATGACTCGGGTACAGACACTTACTGTGATATCCGTAGTCGTGTGGTATTTAAACAAAACTCCAAAACGTCATATTAGTCTTTTATATGCGACTAACTTTGAAAAATCAACGTCAACTTTAGTAACGCCTTTGAAGTTTATGAATGGAGTCATGGCAGCGAAGGCGTCAGTCCATTTCTTATTTTAGAAAAATACTGGAGTATAATACAAAGGAAACTTTTTAAAACTGTGATTCAAAATGAAATAAATATGCTTGTAAATTTTTTTTTTGGATAATGGTGACAAACGAGCACACAGTCCACCTGATGGTAAGTGGTTGCCGCGGCCCATAGACATCTACATCTATCCTCTATTACAAATCAAAATGTAGATGCATTGTCACCCGTGAGGACTAAGATGGAATGCCTCATTTCCAGTAAAAAGGGCCATATTTTTATTGGAATAAAAAATTTTGAATAGTTCCAAATTTTTTATTAGCTAAAAATTTGACGACAACATGACCAGCTTAGAGCACAAGAATTTTGCGAAAAGAATGTCCCTCACAAGCTGTATCTATACAACATGCCGAAGCGAAGGGTAACCAAACAGCCCTCTGATCCAAGTTAAAAAAATGCTTGTAAATGCCTTCTCAAAATAAAACTTCATTGTCCACATAGTAAAATAAAATCAATAATATATGGCATACTTAGGTGGATTAAAACTGAACTTAGCACCATGGATAAAAAACATCGCACTGTTATGACGTCCCATAGGATGCATTACCCGAGATCGTCATTAGCGAGGCTGTACTTGCCGCGAAAAATGGTGGACAGGGCTTTTTGAGCACTCTCACCATGCGCGAAGTGTGCAGCCTCCGTAATTACTTCCTGACAAGATCGGATGATCCATTCTACATGGACGTCATTTCGTGTGACAAATGGCTTAACCCTCATCTTTAGCCAACGAGCAATGCATTTTTACAAAGAATTTTCGACAGAGACACCGTATGAACGGAGAAGGAGCTCCATGGGAGGTTCTACAAGGTTCTACATGAGCCCTTCGTAGACACAGTTGAACCCTTCACTGGCTACGTTTCTGTGACCACTTTGGGGAAACCGATGGTTTTGTTTGTAGAATACATCATGTTCGGTTTAAAAATCTTTATTTCTCAATTAGATAATCGTCACTTACATGAGAACAATAATTAGATAAACTTACTAATAATAATTTGTGGTGCGGGTATAAATAAAACGTTGTTAGATGTTACTTAAGAAGCGACTATATTTGTTGCTTACTCGAACTATTAGGTGGTGGTTCAAGTTAAAGAATGTTGTTCGCTTATATTTAAAAATAATATTGTTTAAGTTAAACATAGAATTACTTAGCCGTTGTGAATATAGGTAAGCAACTTCTGTTTGAAAATATTCAAAGATTTCACCTCCTTTACAAATTTAGGTAGTTTGTTATAGAACTCTGCTCCCTTAAACGTTATATTATTTTTACCGTAATTTGTTCTTATAGAAGCCAATACAAGGTGACTGGCTCAGCGTGTTGTATATTTGTTTGTTTCCTTCTTTGTTAAAAATGCAAGTTGTGCGTGGATTAATTTATGTTTTATTTTATATATTAGTATGCATGTGCTATATGTATAAAGGTGAGTGATGTTCAAAATTTACTTTCCTTATATATTGTTTTAGTTGGTGTCAGAAAGCCATAGTAATATAAAAAAAATTATGATACGGTTTTGTAGCACTTGGAAAGGTTTGAGATTAGTTTTAGCGGCATTACCCCATAGGCCCCATACCTCCCTCTACAGGGTAAAGTAAGTGAGGTTTTAGCATTATTTATTAGGATGTTATAAAGACTAACAGCTATCGGAGATACATCCTAAGGCTGGATTTAGTGCTCGGTGGTGTAGCTGGATGTAGTGGACGGTACGTACCGTACGCGCTGATGGTACGTCCTGACCGTCGTTTGGGGGCCAAGCGTTTAGTGCTTAACTGACGGCAAGCTTTGTTAGACGTGTAAAATTACGAAGAAAAATAGATCCATTTGTTAACTCTATTATGTGCGTACTATTTACGCAAACTATTACGGCATAAAAGACGGAGAAGATATCATGTGCACCCAATAATTGTAGACCATTTAATTGAAGAATTTTGTTTATTGTATTCTAAATTGCGAGAACAATGTTAATGTCTCAATGTTCATTTTTGTTCGCGATAATGCGGTTGCTCTGTCAGCGTCGCACTGAACGCACGCATGTACCGCCAAAGCGCGTCAGTCAACCGACGAGCTCGACTGACGCCAGCGCTCACCGTCGGTCGAGCACTAAATCCAGCCTAAGGATGGCGCCGTCGACATCTGTCGAGCTTGTCGCTATCCGGGTGGCGTACGTTTAGTTGTTCATATCGACAAACGCTGGATATTCATTGATCTGGGGAGACCATATCATGATGTGGGCAGCGGGTATTCCATTTCATAAAATGGTCAGCCACATCATGAAGTGATCAATTCTAAAATCAGGCAACGAAAATTACATGTATAAGATAATCTAAACGAATCATGCTTCAAAGAGGCTATCATGATATCAGTACGGAAATCGCACAATAGACGGAGCTTGATTTTTGCGAGACGGCCATTTTTTCACACATCAAATTGTGGAACCCACTACCTTGTTGAAGGGTTAGAAGATCCGTGAAGAACCAGCATAATATGCCTGCACAGAGAAAAAAAAACGCGTTTATTCGGAAGATGTCATTGTAATCAATATCAGG
The DNA here is from genome assembly GCA_033319125.1 of Parnassius glacialis. NCBI lineage: Eukaryota > Metazoa > Arthropoda > Insecta > Lepidoptera > Papilionidae > Parnassius > Parnassius glacialis. The sequence goes on from JAVANC010000021.1 coordinate 34,831,535, forward strand.
CAAGGTATAAGATCTGAGCTGCCAAGAGAACATTTTAAGGCCGTTTAATTTGACACTCATCGCAATTGAAATCCTTTTATGCGCTGTCATGATTTCCATATAAATTGGATGAGAATGTACATTATGACGTCATAGTTTCATGAAATTTAGAATCATGAAATGTCGACATTCTTCAGTCGTCAAGTAAGGATGGTGCCGTGACATAAGCTATGCAAATATTTGATTGCAGGTATCCATAAAACTATATATTGTATTTATAAATATTATTATATAAATGTTTTCTTGTCGTAATATATTACTACAAGAAAACATTTTGATAGTTGTCGGAACACACATTTGGCATGCGAGGCGGATGGAGAAGAACCACAGTACTTACACTATTAATCCCCATCGACAGTTAAGTACTGAGGTCTCTACTCTGAAAATGCATCGTATGCTATTATTTCGTGTTGAAAAAAACAAAGTTGTTATTAGTAGACCCTTATTGAAAGACCCTTTTTACTGGACACGAGACATTCCATCCTAGTCCTCAGGGGTGACAACGCATTTGAATTTTGATTTGTAATTAAGGATAGATGAAGATGTACGAGTATATTGACCATCCCACTTACTTATTAACAGGTGGACTGTGTGCTTATTGATCACCCAAAAAATATAAAATATACGTTAGACATCTTCGTACCGACCAACCGATCGAACTTAATCAAACTTACAATAGCGTTTTTGTGCTAAATTTGTTATCAAAATGTAATAAAAATGCCGAATTTACAGCACTGTTTTATCTGACCCATATTTTAAAAATGTACGAGTTCAGTAATTGAGATACATGAACGTTACTGACATAACTCCTGAGCCGTACCGGTTAATAGAAAACACAATAGGACAGGAACAATGGGCTCACTCACTGGTTTTTACCGTTCACTCGTACTGGAATGGAAATTCGCATATATCAGTCGATATTATGTTTTGTTCTCGAAATATTTTATCTATGAATATGTAATATGTTATTTTAAAAACTAGCAATGAATATGATTTTCGGAATACACAATTTATAATTTATTATTATTATGGGATTTCTATATAGTTTTCTCACTTGGTTCGGCTGCATAAACATATAAATGTAAATGAAAATGATGAACATACATAAATATCAACAAAATAAAATAAATACATAAAAAATACATAAATAAATAAAAACCCAACCAGATGGAAGCCCTCGGCAGAGGAGACCAAACGGTGGAGGGTTAGGGGGAAAGGGAAAGAAGCCGGCGGTCCACGCGGTATCGAGGAGCACCGCCTTCTGCATTTGAGCTGGAGCGGTCTGTCACGGAGTCCCAGTCGCTTCAGATGACCCGAGAGGCTGACTGGGATTAGGCCGTTCGCAGAAAGGACCACAGGAATAATTTCGGTTAGCAGACCATCCCACTTGTCGATCACCTCGTGAGGCAGGACTAGATATTTTGTACGCTTATCTGTTTCGGCTTTCATGAGGTTCTCGTCATACGGAATGGTAATGTCGACCATAAATATTCTTGACTGTGTCCGGTCCATCAGCACAATATCAGGCTTATTTGCAAAAATGGTCCTGTCTGTGATGATGGCCCGGTCCCAGTAGAGCCTAGCTCGGTCATTTTCGAGCACAGCTTCCGGCAAGTACTTATAATAAGGCAGTTTCCGAATCACAAGACCGTATTTCAGAGCGAGCTCCTGGTGTAGAATCCTGGCTACTAGGTTGTGCCTGTGCAAGTATTCAGAGGTAGAAAGCGCCGAACAACCAGATATGACATTCTTAAGTGATTCACTGGGATGGCGACTAGCTCGACAGATGTCGACGTTGCCATCCCTTAGGATGTATCTCCGATAGTTGTTGGTCTTAGTAACCCGATCCTGTATTGCACAGACAGAACCCTCGGTTTCCCCGAAGAGGTCACCAAAACGTAGCCAGTGGAGGGAGGCAACTGTTTCTACGAAAGCCTCACGATGAGCCTCGTAGAATCTCCCGTGGTGCTCCTTCTCCTTCCATTAAGTCTCTCGGTCGGAAATGCACTGTACTGCTGGGTCTTGCCATTGCTTCTTGGTTAAGTATTGGGGTTAGCCCTTTATCACACGAAATGACGTCCCTGTAGAATTTACCAACGTTTTTCAAGGGACTTTACCAAGTGTAAGGGATCAATATTGGGCCTAAGTCTTTGAACTGGTATTTCATTCTTTTCATCATCTCAGTTCACTTGCTAAAACCATTTTTATTATTACAATAACCAATTTATTATAACTTTATAATTTTATGTTGATCATCATCATTGCAGTCTATCAAAAGTCCACAGCTAAACATAGGCCTCCCCCATACATTGCTTTATGGACATAATTGCCATCCTATGAATCCCATTATTGCCACGCTTGGCTGGCGGGTTGGTAGTATTATGAAGATGCTGCTTCCCATCTCTGTTTTATTTCCCTCTCTCGCCTCTTAAGATACCCAGGCGATGATATGGTGTAGTAGATTCGTAGATTCTCTTACGTCGCTGCGTTAATGTAAGGCCGGCGCCAGATACAGCTTTAAACATTTGAGCACTTGTTTGAAGCTATATGTGGCAAGGGACTTTAAATCAATGTTCAAATAAGTGCGCATACGTGCGCAAAGAAGTGCAATTTGCCAAGCGATATCGGTTTTCTAGCGCACATCAAAGCCTTCAAAAGTCGATAGTGTTGAAATGTTTGCATAGCCTGCCACACTTGTGCAAATTTCAGTCGCGCGAACTTTGTTTAGCGGGGCGATCATGCACAGTACGTTTTAAATATAGGTCCAATCATTAAGACAGTAAAAAACAATCGAATTAATGTGATTTGTATGGTCAGCTTTTATTTAAAAAGTTAAAGCCCTTGGATGAAGATGACATACTAGTACTTATGAATGAAATAGATATAATATTTTATTGTATTGTTTTTTATTGTATTATTTTTGCACATGTAATAAATAACGACATGAACTTAAATAATACGGGCACACTGCATTCACAAAATCGTCGTCCATCTTGTTTGTCGTTTTACAGCGTACTATGGCGAAATGTATTTGCAAAGCATGTCTGGCATGTTGCGTCAATAAGTGTTCAAACAAGTATGCAAAGTCCTTCAAATAAGTGTACAAATGTTGTGGCTATATCTGGCGCCAGTTTAACATATATATAATTACAGGTTGCGTAATATTTAGTAATACAATTTTATTTCTTTTTACATAGTATTTTCCAAAAACTATCAATCAAACCTCTCAAAGGAGAAGATCACATCATATACGAGCGGAGTGTGCGTGGTAAGTACACGTAGTTAAGAATAAACAATGAACTACGACCTGTATTCAGAACGTACGAGTATCTTAATCATCCCAAATATGCAAATGTTTACAGTAAAACAAGATATAATATAACTTGTACCAACTGTAAACATGATGTTATAACATAACATAACATAACATAAACACTCACGCCTGTCACCCAGAGGGGTAGGCAGAGACTATGGAATTCCATTTGGCACGATCCTGACACACCTCTCTCGCTTCCTCCACATCCATATACCTACGCATACACGCTCGTGGGTTAAAGGTACTCTTAATTTGACCCATTTTCAATATTTCGCCAATTTGGTCGATAAACTTTCGCCTAGGGCGACCCTTCCAGACTCTGCCATTCACCTCTGCAACATAAATTTGCTTTGTCACTCTTTCCTCATTCATTCTTTCTACATGACCAAACCACCGAAGCATTCCTTTCTTAATCCTAGTCACAACATCATCTTGCAAACCACACATTTCTCTTATCACACTATTTCTCACCCTGTCATTCAGATTCAGCCCAAGCATACTACGTAATGACCGCATTTCTACAGCATTTATTCTACTCTCGTGCTTCTTCCGCCACACCAAACTTTCACTACCATATATTAAAGTAGGCACTAACACAGCATTGTGAATTGCCAAACGTGCCTTTTTGGACACATTCTGACTTTTCACAATAGAGTGTAGAGCCCCATTCAATCTATTTCCTGCATTCACTCGTCGTTCTATATCCTTATCATATCTACCATCCCTGCTAAACACACATCCCAAATACACAAACTCATCTACTTGCTCTACCAACTCTTCATTAATGTAACCATCATTTGCAACTCGGCCGCCGACGACGCAAGTATGACTTGATCATCGGCGTACAAAAGGCATTTGACGGTTAACTCACCCATTCTTAACCCGCATTCTTCTGCTTTCAAATTTTCCAAACAACTGTCCATAAATAGGTTGAACAGCCACGGGGAAGCCACACAGCCCTGTTTGACACCTTTATGGATGCCAAACCAGTCCGAGTAGGCCCCGTTGATCCTGACACAAGCACTAGAGTCCCTATATAGAGACTTCAATGCCTGTATCAAGCCAGCGCTCAACCCAAATGAGTTCAGTGTTTGCCATAACACATCCCTGTCCACTCTGTCATAAGCCTTCTCCAAGTCCATGAACGTACAAAAAACTCTTTGGTTTTTGGCCAAAAACTTCTCCGCGATCATGCGCATGGAAAAGACCTAATCCGTACATCCCATTCGCTTTCTAAATCCCGCTTGCACATCCCAAATTTTTCCATCAGTTTCTTTCATAACTCTTTCAATTAGTACCATACAGTTTTCCCACAATGCTAAGAAGGCTGATACCACGGTAGTTTTTACAGTCCTGCTGTGATCCTTTTTCTTTATATATTGGGACTATCACGGCTTTGCACCAGTCTCCTGGTACACGCTTAAGTTCCCAACATAAGTTAAACAAGGTGTACAGCAGGTCTGCCACCACTCCTTCTCCAGCCCTTAGCATTTCGAGAGATACTCTATCATAACCGGCTGCCTTACCTGCTTTCATACTTTTCATTGCTTTCATTATTTCATCTATACTTATATCTCTATCTATTTCGTCTTCTTCCGGCATTTCTATTTCATTTAATTCAAACGTCTCATCACTCATAAACACGCTTTCAAAGTATTCCTTCCATCTCCTTAAGCTCAAAACTTCGTCATTCAGAATACAGCCATTCTGGTCTCGTATAGCATCCATTCTAGGCTGTTATGTATGTAATGATGTTATAATATTATCTATTTATCTACACATCTTCCCCTCCTCTTTGCTTACTTAGCTCTATTTAAATATAGATAATATTCTCAATGAATGAACAGTAATTATAGACAGCTCTGTTTCACTTGTGGTTTCTTTCCTAAAATTTTACACAGTAAAGGGGAAAGGGAAAGTAAACGGCAGATGATAGCCACCTTCTGCATTTGATCCCGAAGCGGTCTGGTCCCGTCCATCACGATAGTCCCAGACGCCTTAGATGTCCCGAGATGCTGACCGGGATTAATCCGTTCCGTAGTAGTAACTACTGAAATAAATTCGGTCGGCTGTCCACTCTCCACCTCTTTTCAATTCATTTCATATTTTATTAATTTTATATGTTTATATTATAATATCATATGATTATTAAATTGGTGGTGGTAACTTGTGTACGCATGTCACCGAAATTAGCCGCAAAGTCTTTGCCACCTTACAATCCGTCTATCGTCTGAAGAACTGTCTTCCTATCAAAACACATTTGCACACTTATAATGCCCCTTATTGATTTTATAGATGTGTGCTATCAAGATTTGAACCAAAATCTTCTTAATGAGCTAGAGCGTCTTTCCAATAATTGTATTAGATATATATTTGGTCTCTGAAATTATGATCACAACTCTCATAAACGTGAACGCCTGAAATGGCTCACTATCTGACAAAGACAAAACTCTAAATTTTTGCTTGTTTTTTCATCAATTTAGAATAATCCCAATTCTCCAACATTTCTCAAGGACAAATTCCTGTAAAATCTTTTTTCAATTCATGATAAGGTTCTTCGCATCTCATCTAATCATAAGATTAGTACTCCATCTTTTTTCACTGGGTTCACGAACAATTCCTTTACCATTCAGGCAAAACTATTCTGGAATTCCATGCCCGGAAACGTAAAAAAGCGTCTAATAAGGACTCTTTAACTTTAATAGGTTGGTACATGACTTTTGCTTTCAACGAAGTGATGTTGGACGTTAAGAATGATGATGAATATGTTAGCCAGTAATGTGTGTGAAACTACTGAATTCTTCTGAATATCACCCATTTCATTACATTTTCAACGTGTTCAAGCACTGAATATAACGATGATCCAGCTTGAAAATATTTTTGTAAATGGTTAGTGTTATTTTAAGAGATAGCATATTTATGTTGTAAATAGTTTGTTGTTGTAAAGCCAAAATTCTATATACGCCATAATAAAAACAGTCATCGATTGCATCGTTGAAATGTAAAAAATTTTTTTTATTTATTATGAAGGTCCTAAGCCCGGTTGAAGTATGAAGGGAAAATTGGAGTCATAATTCGCGGCGCGTAGTTATTAACTTAGTAGCAAGCGTGTCATTCTCCGTGCATTGACTTGTACATACACGATTGTTCGTACACTGTAGTTGTTGCCCAATAAATCACATGCAATTTCGGATATTTTTCAAATAAATGTTAAAAACCTTATTTACACTTATTTTTAAAAACTGCAAAAAGTGTATATCAGTATTAATTAATTAATAATTAATATATAAATTAGGCTAGTCTTAGAAAAATAACCCTGTATATTTACAAACACTAAATATAAAGATTTCGTATATTATATGTATATTATAGTTCGTATATATGTACACACACATACATATATATATATATATATATATATATATATATATATATATATATATATATATATAATTGACCGGTGAAGATTTTCCATAGGCCGCCCTTTCTTATCCTATTTATTAAGGTGTTAACAGTAAATTAAAATACTCTATTATGTATATTGAATTATTATGTTGAATAAGTTTATAAGCTAAAGTAGTAATGGGCCTGCCATATAGCTCGAAGCACCGGTAACCGATGGTGAAGAAATATTAAGGTACGTTGGGGTAATATCGGACAGATTTTCGACTAGTTGAAAGAGTCTGGCAAAAACTTTATTTTCTCGACATCCGTATACGTCAGATTTCTGGAACATGGCGCAAATTATTAACGGTTAAATGTAGTTTAGCTATGAGAATCTTTTGCTTTTGTAAACTAAACGGTTTCTGCTTTAAACATGTGCGAATTCAAGACATACTTTTTTATATGCATGTTGAAGAATTTACCATCAAGGGGTAAGACCGGACTTAAATTTAAAGCTACTTCTACTGCTTAGAGAACAAAGTTATTAAAAGGGATTTGTCATATCTTTAACATTCAAAAACATATTTCATTATGATCTTTAAATTACTAGATACATAAATGTTCCAAACGGTTTTCTCTTTTTTTGTTACTTGCCATCCGATCTTATCCCTGATATAAAGAAATTGTAATTATATGGTTCTCAAACTTTGTTATGACATAAGATGGAATTATTAAGTGGTAGAGCCGTGCGGCATCTTTTGCTGTCGCACGGATGGGCCGGCTCGAACCGGGGTGGTACCACGACCTCACAGAATACCAGCGTGAAGTAGAGGTTTACCTCTGCGTTTTGCTCGATGAGTGCAGATGGCCGGAGGGCGTTTTTACTGGAAATAAGGCATTCCATCTTAGTCCTCGTGGGTGACAACGCATCTGCATTTTAATTTGTAATAGAGGATAGATGTAGATGTCTATGGGCCGCAGTAACCACTTACCATCAGGTGGACTGTGTGCTCGTTTGTCACCCTTATCCTATAAAAAAAATTCAATATAAGGGAAAGATCGGATGCATTTGATTTTTTTACTGGGTAAGAAAATTCTATTTAATGAAGCAGTAGCAGGTTGTAGTTGGTTAATTGATAGATTATTTAGTGTGCAGATTTGTGTGTGTGTGTGTGTGTGTGTTAATCAGCAGGCGTGATCCTATTTGTAGAGTTAATTAGAATCAGAATATGGGCAGACTAGGAAAAGGAACGTGGGGCGAAAGTTTCCCGTGAAACTGAATTAGTTCTGTTTATCTAATCAGATGAGATAAACGTTATATTATATGTTTTGTATTCTTTGAATAGCAATTTCTAGGGCTTCTTGTTTGAAGCATCTGCGGATAAAATGTTCCTGTAAGTAATGCGGCCGCAGCACTGAGCGCATCACAGCATAAACTAGTGCAAATATATCGGCATCTCACAAAATATATAGGTAGACAACTAAGTTCCGAAGATTAGTTCTAAATTAGTTTTATAATTAGCAGTTGTTGTAAGCTATTGAGTTAATGAACAGCTAAGTATGCTGGTAACATTTAATAAAACGAAATATTTCAGTAAGACGTAATTTAGCAGGATATTAATAGTTTCGAAAATTCTAATTTTTGAGGTCATTTATCCACCATATTGTTGCGAAATGCGAAGAATTATCAATGTTTTAATGTGTATTGAAAAGTAATAAAACCATTCGAAAAATTAAGCTCAATTAGGTTCATTAAGGCACAATAGATTTGATAGCGCTACTGAGTCCCGTAGACACTTGAGCAATCTTCGAAAGAATAAACACGACAAATGAAAGTTTAACAATCACTGCCATATTTTTAATGGGTAAAGATAGGATAAAATTCATCCGATCTTCACTCGTGCGGGGAAACATCGGATCTCGGCCTACAGCGATCTTAGCCCACTTTGAATCAATTTTATCTGGCTGTAACTTCATAAAACTTAGTATGCAGAAAAAATAATAAAAATAGAAGCTATATTCTCGCAAAAAATCACAAATAAAAGTGATAGGGAAAGACCGGATGGACAAAAAAAATACAAAAATTATCTTGTTTTATAAAATGCCGCTCAGCACGCATCCTACTTCCCCTAGCGAATGGCGGGAACTTGGGGTCGGGGCAGAATGAAATGGAGTCATGTACCATATTAGTAGCATTTAAAAATATAGCATAATTCGTTGGAAATTTCAATCTTACGGTCTTGCCCCATCACCGATCTTACCCCAACGTACCTTATCGAGTGACAGCCTCGGACCGGTAACGAAAGCGTAAGACGGCCTCTGCGAGATGGAGTGACAACCTGGTCAGGCATTCAGGAAGTTGATGGATGGTAGGTGGTGCTACGCTTAGCAACCACATTTTCGTCACATTTTAGTCATCAGAAAGTTACTGCTACCCATCTCTTGTTTCTTTCTGTCGTCTCTTATGATACCCATAGGGTGATATGGGGTAGTGGATTTTCTTACGCCACCACTACACGATAAATTAAAGAAAAAATCTAAAATGTATAAATTGCAGTAACATTTAATCAAATTATACTATTAGTTCAATGAACCTAAAATGTACACATAGATTTAGACAGTAAACAAACTTGAATTCACAATAGGATGCCTCAAGTCGACATGTGGCCTAACGAGCCTAACATATCATTTGTCTGCGAGTATGAAATTCGAAACGTTGCCTTTCCGTGGCGGGTTAACGATGTGATTCAACTGTTTGTAGAGCTGCACTCATACCGCATTTAACCGGTTAAACGCTCGACTTTCTCTACAAATTTATTTACTCAATTATAAAGATTTATACTGAACTAAGGCTAGTTCCTGCAGGGTGTTACCACACCAATTGATCGATCGTCGATCAATGCCATTGATCAACGTCGATCGATGTCGATCGATTGGTAGCCTTAGCTGATCGAATAGTGGTCGATAAGACATTGTTCAATCATAGATCGATGTTGATCAACAATTAATCGATGTTGTTGTGGGCTCATCGTTAATATCTTTCAAAATGTGTTTAGAAGAGGATAATAGGGAGCGGTCGGTGGAGCGGGGCGGGTTCTCGAATAATTAAGCAGCTTGATCGACGTCGACTAATCAATTCTACCATCAAACGACTCCATTTATCGATCAGCGTTGTAGAAACTATCGATCAAAGTCGACTAATCCATTCCACCATCGATCGTAGTAGAGCCATACTGCAGCTATATTAGTAGTATACTTGTAGCACGAATGGGTCGGCTTGACCGGGGAAGGACCACGCTCTCACAGAATACCAGCGTAAAATAGCAGCTTAACGCTGCTGTGTTTCGTATAGTGTGTGTAGAGAACCGGAGACCCATTTTACTGGAAAAGGCATTCCATCTTAGTCCTTACGGGTGACGACGCATCTGCATTTTGATTCTTTATTGAGGATAAATCGACGCCCCCCGCGAATAATCCGGTAATCGTAAAAGTGTAAATTTTCAGGAAAAATAAAAAACCATTTTTCCTTAATAACTCCATTAAACAACAAGTATCAGAGACTTTTTATATCGCATATGGAAGCTAATTTTTTCAGCTATCTGGTTATTTCAACAAAATTTAAGTAGTCCCAAGGGCTTCGTTATAATTTAGCTGGATGAATTTTACTATATTAGTGTAGGTCAAGGTCTGGTTAGTAATGTCACTTACGATATTGTTCGTGTAAATTTACATTTTCGACAGCAACAGTAAAATCATGTTGCGCTATTATTCGTGTGATTTGTTTTGTATACTGAACATTTGTAAAAAGCAATTATTAGGTTATTTGATTGTTTAACAGTAACGTACATTTCATTGTTATGATTATTACTGTTTATTCGAATAGTTTACTTAAGTATTATTTGATGATTATTATAGTATATTTTATGAAATAAAGGACATTCTAGTAAATTAAACAACTTTGGTTAGTTTGACAAAACACGATAGTTATTATTATCATAAAAAATAGACACTGCACTGAAGACACGACTATTAGACATGACTACACAATCATGAGAATTATAAAAAGGTCCTATTACAGTTAAAAATTTTAATCAGAATCCTCATCGTGACCTGATTCAGTATCACACACACACACACACATACACACACAAGCTTAAGTTCCTATAAAATGGTTGATAATGGTGGGGAATTGCTTGGGAGTTACACAGGCTTAGGAGATCATTATACAAAGCTTTTTTAATAGGGAGGGGCTTGTCGTATGCTGGCTTTCATTCGATGCTTTCAATTGTTTTGGACACCTGTTTCTGCCGACGCTGTCTACTTCTGCCTGCATCATAATCCAATTCAATATAATCCTGATCAAAATCATATTTGAAAAGAAAACAGTTAGGTTTACTGTATGACACACTAACCTCCATCGCATCGGACCACCGTACTTTTTCTCCTGTCTTATTGAAGCCATCTTTTCGAGATGCTAAAGGCTGGATAGGGCATAGTGGCTAGTCAGCTGTACCGCCTTTTCAATTTGTGCTGTCGAAATGGGCAAGTACCGGGAGACTCGTGCAAAGCCGTAATCGTGCCATTGTATAAGGGAAAAGGGTCACGGCAGGACTGCATAAATTACTGCGGTGTAAGCCTTCTCAGCGTCGTCGGTGAATTGTATGCGAAAGTGTTGATTGAAAGGGTTGTGAATGAAACAGACGAAAAGTATGGGATGCACAAGCGGGATTTAGAAAGGGAATGGGATGTACGGATCAGGTCTTTTCCATGCGGTGCATAGCCGAAAAGTGTTTAACTAAAAACAAGAAGGTTTATTGTTTTTAGCCAAAATTAGCTAAAAGCTCGTGGTGAGGAATGCATTGTGGTCAGCACTGTCCGTGAACTGTGTGAACAGTATCCTCATACGAGCATTACAATCTCTTTATAGGAATTCTAGTGCTTGTGTAAGCATAAACGGGACATACATTGAATGGTTTAATATCGAAAAAGGTGTTAAACAGGGATGTGTAGCGTCACCGCGGCTGTTTAATCTGTTTATGGACAATTGATTGACATGTTTAAAAGAGAACGAAAGTGGGTTGAGAATGAATGAGTTACTCGTCAAATGTTTTCTCTATGCTGATGACCAAGTATTACTTGCGTATTCGGCCGAGGAGTTGCAGGAGCTCGTAACTACTATGAGTGGAGCTTTTGTTAGAAAAGGAATGAAGATGAATGTAAGGAAGACGAAAGTGATGGTGTTTGAACAGATGAAAGAGTTTGTGTATCTGGGTTCAAAGTATAAGTTTAGGAAAGTGTGAGAGTGATATCGAAAGAAGAGTGAATGCAGTAAACATAGTGAATGGAGCTTTGCACTCATAGGAGTGCAAAGCTCTACTGCTCCGACTGGTCATATAGATGAGCAGTCGGAAGGTGTCTAACAAGGCTCGTTTAGCTGCGCATGAGGGTGTGTTGGTTCCGACACTCATGTACAGAAGTGAAAGTTGGTTATGGCAGAAGAAACATGAAAGCAGAATAAATGCAGTTGAAATGAGAGCGTTAAGAAGTATGATAGGAGTTAAACTGAGTGACAGGATAAGAAATAGTGAGATAAGGAAACGTTGTGGACTGAAAGATGTAGTGACAAAAATTGAGGAAGACATGCTGAGATGGTTTGGCTATGACGAGAGAATGAATGAAGAACGATTGACGAAAAAGGTGTATAAGGCGAGTGTGAATGAAAGTGTTGGAAGGGGTAGGCATAGGCGGACGTTTCTAGATCAAATCAGGGACGTCTTGAAAAAAGGCCAGGTCAAGAGTACCCTAAACCGAAGAGCATGTATGAAGGAAATATTGAAAGTGGACGAAGCGAAACAAGTATGTAGGATCCGTAGCAAGCGGAAAGAGGTGGTCTCTGGCTACCCCTACAGGAAAGCGGCGTGATTATATGTATGTATGTATGTACTGTATTGCCATTGAAATTGTCAATTGGCAAGTTTATAAAAATTAGTATGTAGGGCTAACCTGTCTTCTGTATTGAATTTTAACCCGCAACCTTGTTTACAGGCACAATTACTTAAAATATTTTTTTCTCATGATGTTTTTTATTACGAGCTTATGCTTGGCCTGAATTTTTAAGTTTCTTGTTCTTATTATCTCTCCATTCACTTGGGTAAGCTTTTTTGGTTGGAGTTGATTTTGATTTTCATCATTGGATTCAGATACTTGGTTCGTTAGTTGGTTTATACCATTGAAAGCAGGCACTTCTACAGGGATAGCTTGTATGGGTGTTCAAGGTGGGCCAAGTCTGTCAGGTTTCTCGTCAGGTTGTGTAAGAGGCCATTCGGTAATGAATGTAGCTGGAAATCGTTTTCTTAATAAAACCCCAAATAAGCCTGTACTAGCACTTACTTAAATAAGGTAGAAAACTATCTACCCGAACAATATCGTAACAATGTTTACTGTCAAATAATATTGATATATTTTTTCGTAAAGATCTAAACCCATATTTTTCGTTTAAAAAATACATTTTAATGAATTTTTATGGAATATACGCGTAGTTTTTCATATCTTCGTAAATAAAGATAGAAAAATTCTGAAAAAAATTACATGGTGTATTTTAACTTCTAGATGCCAAAAAACGCATAACACGAAAAACCCCGTAATAGGTCATTACCGGATTATTCGCGGGGGACGTCGAAATGTAGATGTCTATAGGCCACAGTAATCACTTACCATCAGATGGACTGTGTGCTCGTTTGTCACCCTATCCTATAAAAAATCGATGCCATCGATAGACGATCGATCGATTGGTGTGGTTACACCATTCGATCGATCGAATTACTCTGTGAATCCATTTTTCGTGTTATTATCTAGTTATTATGATATTATTTATATAGAAAAATCAGATGTTTTGTCTTTAATCATTCGAAATTATATTTTTTTAACACCGGAAAGCCTTTGTGTACTCGTACTATTCACTACATATAGGATGGGGGAAAAGTTTCTTCGTATTTTATATACAACTTCAGGACAATTTTTTTTCCAAGTTTAATTACATTTAATTATAATATTGTTAGAAATGAGGATAAAATAATGAAGGTAAATAAAAAGAATTGAAGGTAGAACTGTAGTCTCCCACTCTTTCTAGTAGTATAAATTATCGCGCAGGCTACTAAGAGGATCTCACTGTCGTTATTATGCCCGTTGGGTTAAAACATTACCTCTAAACTAAGATTCTGCCTAAGTAAGAGAAGCATTGGTTCTGTTCTTTGTAGTTATTTATGCTGTGGTTGTAGTAGTTCTTCTAGTATAATATACTGAATGTGTAGTGCATTACGCTGTCTTATTCCTGATAATGATTTATAAAGTAAGCACCAGAGCAAGGTAAACATCCGCCCTCACACTTTTTTTATTTTTAACAATTAACCTTCAGAGTAATTTTTAATACGAGTAATGTTCTTTTATTTGAAAAATATTGAGTATAATTTCTAAAAATATATATTATGTGCCATTTTGTTCGATAACTTGTTGCCGTCTTCTAGGTAGTGACCTCATCGCGTTGCTGCAGAAATCTTGGGATTTTTGTACAAAAAAATGCGACAAGTAGTTTTGACAGTCCTCTCTTGATGTTAACCTAAGAGAGACCGCAGATTTACAATTATAAGTTGGCCGACTAAATCGCAGAGCATACCAATAGGTATAGTAACATATGCTAGCCCATCTTGTCCAACTAAATCGTCCAACTAATTAATTGGACACCGATCGTATCAGAATCAAGATTCCCTTCCGATCACGCACAATTAAAAAGTTGTCCAACTATCGGCCAACTGCTCGTTAGCACGGAAGAGACCCCGCAGACATACAATTGTAAGTTGGCCAACTATCAAACGACTAAATTGCGTACTTTTGTAATTTAATTGACCAATTTTGTTTTATTGGTTACCAGCCGCAGACTTAATCAATTTAGTCCATGACAGTGTTGCTACCGCGGTAATGCGGAAAAAAACGCTCTAATTGCATTAATAATAAAAAGAAGACGAAAACAAAAGAGAACATTTTGGGTGCATCCTATATTAAGTGACAGATTAGAATATGGGAAACATCATACCTTGCACTCTAAACTCAGATGTTACCCAGATAAATTTTTCCCATTCTACAGAATGAGTATTTCGTCTTTTGATGAGCTCGTATATCTAATCGGTCAAACAGGACACAACTTTCCGACTCGCTATCACCGTTGAAGAGAGGCTTGGATTAATTCTCCGGTATAATCCGGATAAGTACCCGCTAGGTTAATAAAAATACAACTCATTTCTTTTTTTTAATGATTTTCTATACTTATAATAAATTTAAGGCAGTTTAGTGCAAAAATCTGTTATATTTTTATAAATTAATAAGTTCAGATTCTGTTTCTGAGAAGTTTGACCAGTATGAAATAATACCATCATGATCATTTGGAGGGGGCGGTGTTTGACTCTCTGGAGATGGCCTTGAAATTTGCATATAAGATGGTATTGTATCCTGTCGCCCTGTGATAGACTGCTGATGAGATTCTGTCAGATGCTGTGATAAATTTGCTTGACGTGTGGAATGGACAGAACGACTATGGTTTGGCTAGATAACTTGATCAGAAATAATACGAACAGATGTTGATGGAGTAATGCGCCTGGAAGTTCTTGGAAATTGTGAAGTATTAGGTTGAATGATATTAAAGGATAAAATTGGCAGTAATCTTTTTTTATTGATGTCTTGGAATGTTTGTAAAATTCTTATGCGCATTTCAAATTTTTCCTCAGAAGTCAGCTCTTTCATAAAAGGAACCAATGATAAGCAATAATTAGAATCGTCGTCTTCATTAGAAATCAAAGTTGGTTTGTTTTCTCCGTTTTCGTTGCGGGTATTATTGTGCATCGTCTGATAAATTAGCGTCGTCCTGTTCACTGTTTTCGATACTACCTTCAGTTGGTCGTGATTCCATACAGGGTATTAAAAACAACATGCGCTCAAAGTAAACATATGGTCGCCGTTTTGAAGCTGATTGTCCAGATCTTACTGACTTTTGAGATTTCAGTTCTCTAGCGAAGCAAGTCCGCAAGTTATTCCATTTTGGATTTCATGACCTTAAACAAAATTTAAAGATAAAAATAAAAAATAAAAATTTGTTATTCAAATTAATTTTATATTTTTACAAAGTGTAAAAGGATGTCGCCCTCTTGAGACTTAATTTTGAAGAACAATAATTAAACAATTTTCTCCTACAAAGGTTGATAAATGAAAAAAAAAGAAAATTGGACCTTTCATACAAATTGAATTCCATAGAAAGATCCTAAAATCATTATGTACATTGCAACAAACTATATTTAATGATGAATGTTTTTTTTTTGCAGGTATTTGGCAACGGGGGCATATTTTTCTCAACTTTTGTTAGATTATTTGATTGGAGAATCTACAATCAGAGATATAGTAAAATCTACTTGTTAGCAAATATGGAATGTACTTCATTCGCAATATATGCCTGAAAAAACTGAAGAAGATTGGATTAGAACTGCTCATGAGTTCTATGAACGTACAAATTTTCCAAATGTTATAGGAGCGATAGATGGGAAATACATTCGAATCGTAGAACCGTAAAAGTCTGGATCGTTCTTTTTTAATTACAAGAAGTTTTTTATGTGTGTTTTGATGGCTTGGACTGATGCAGACTACAAGTTTGTCCATATTGATGTAGGTGCCTACGGAAGCAGTAGTGATTCTGAGATATATAAGTCTTCACAAATGGGCAAACTATTGATTGAAAACAGACTTAATATTCCCACTGGACAACACTTGCCTTACGAAGATAATGGACCTATAATGCCATTTTACGTTATCGGTGATGAAGCATTTGGCCTTTCAAGTCATATATTACGTCCGTACTCAAAGAAAAATTTGAACTACGCAAAACGTTTATTTAACTACAGGCATACTCGAGCACGTCGATTAGTAGAATGCATGTTTGGCATTTTAGCAAATAAGTAGCGTATTTTACATCGCCCCATAAATGTCTATATCAATTTTGCTGTAAAGATTATAAAGGCAGCATGTATTTTACACAACTACGTTCGCTCGAAAGATGGAATAACTTTTAAGGATACATTGTACGAATGTCCTTTGGACGAACATCGTTACATGAAAAACAACAGGGGAACCAATATCACAAATGGTGTAAATGTTCGACAATATCTGACATCTTATTTTCTTCAACCTCATGGATCTGTTGCGTTTCAATATGATAAAGTATAGAATTATATACAAACATTATAAACACAATAATAAATACATAAAATAACTAAAAACAAATAAATAAACTTAGACCAACCTTATTCTTTTCTTTCATTCACACTGAGTTCTGCCCAATTACTTATTAAAACTTCGCAGACTTCCTTCCACAATTTTTTCTTAACATTTATATCTGAGTATTGTTTCAAGTCTTTTTTGTACAACGCTAGCCTTTTTTGCACTTCGTCTATGAGTTCTTCTACTTTTTCGTTTGCAACAAGTAATCGGGTGGAAGATTTCGCACTCGTCGGCGAAGGTCCAAGTCCGAACGTGGGGAAATCACGCGCGTGTGTCGGTTCGTCTTGCATGTTGCCGTGCGACTAACCAACAAAGTTGGATAGTCCGCGAGCTTGCTTAGGGTAACCGTGCTAACGAGCAGTTGGCCGATAGTTGGACAACTTTTTAATTGTGCGTAATCGGAACGGAATCTTGATTCTGATACGATCGGTGTCCAATTAATTAGTTGGACAAGATGTGTGGGCTAGCATATGTTCTCTACACTCACCATACGAAATACAGCAGTGTTAAGCTGCTATTTTACGCTGGTATTCTGTGAGAGCGTGGTCCTTCCCCGGTCGAGCCGACCCATTCGTGCTACAACTATACTACTAATATAGCTGCAGCATATATAATATAGTGGTAGAGCCACGCGGCAGCTTTTAGCAGCGGATGGGCCGGCTCGAACCGGGGTGGTACCACGATCTCACAGAATACCAGCGTGAAGTAGAGGTTTACCTCTGCGTTTCGCTTGGTGAGTGCAGGTAGCCGGTGGCCCTTTTTACTGGAAATGAGGCATTCCATCTTAATCCTCACGGGTGACAACGCATCTGCATTTTGATTCGCAAACGAGGATAGATGTAGATGTCTATGGACCGCAGCAACCACTTACCATCAGGTGGACTGTGTGCTCGTTTGTCACCCTTATCCTATTTTAAAAAAAGCATGGCTCTACCACGTTGAGATGCAGTGTGTATTATGAGGGGTATCTATATAGTTTTCTCATCTGGTTTGACTGTATAAATATATAATTGTAAATGAAAATGATAAACGTACATAAAAATCTACAAAATAAAATAAATATATAACAATACATAAATAAATAAAAACCCAACCAGATGGAAGCTCCCGGCAGGGGAGACCAAACGGTGGAGGGTTAGGGGGAAAGAGAAAGAAACCGGTGCACCATGCGGGCGGTATCAAGGAGCACCACCTTCTTCATTTGAGCTGGAGCTTTCTGTCATGGAGTCCCAGTCGCTTCAGATGACCCGAGAGGCTGACTGGGATTAGCTCGTTCACAGAAACGACCACAGGAATAATTTCGGTCAGCAGACCACACCAAATGTCGGTTACCTCGTGAGCCAGGTTCTCGTCATACATAACGGTAATGTGAACCAAAAATATTCTTGACAGTGCTCGGTCCATCAGCACAATATCAGGCTTATTCGCAAGAATGGTCCTGTCTTTGATGATAGCCCGGTCCTAGTGCCCGGCGCGGTCATTTTCGAGCACGGCTTTCGGCATGTACTTATAATAAGGCAGTTTCCGATCTACGAGACCGTATTTCAGATCGAGCTCCTGGTGTAGAATCCTGGCTACTAGGTTGTGCCTATGCAAATACTCAGAGTTAGAAAGTGCCGAGCAACCAGAGATGACAGTCCTAAGTGATTCACCGGGATGGCGACTAGCTCGACAGATGTCGACGGTGCCATCCCTTAGGATATTTCTCCGATAGTTGTTGGTCTTAATAACGTGATCCTGTATTGCACAGACAAAACCCTTTGGTTTCCCCGAAGAGGTCACCAAAACGTAGCCAGTGGAGGGAGGCAACTGTGTCTACGAAAGGCTCATGTAGAGCCCTGTATGAATCTCCCGTGGAGCTCCTTATCCTTCCATACGATCTCCGGGTTGGAAATGCTCTGTAATGCCGGGTCTTGCCATTGCTCGTTGGGTAAGGATAGAGGGGTAAGTCCTTCATCACAAAAACTAGCGTCCCTATAGAATGGATCATCCGTTCTCGTCAGTAATTACGGAGGCTGCAAACTTCAAGATTAGGCATGGTAAACGCGCTTAAAAAGCCGCGCGCACCATGTTTTCGCGGCAAGTACAGCCTCATTATTGACGATCTCGGATGATGCATCCTGTGGGACGTCACAATAGTGCAGACTTTTCTATCCAGAGCGTTCCGTTCGGTCTGAGTCAACCTGAGTATGCCAAATCTATACATGAGAACAGGCATGATCCAACCGTTATATGCGTGTGTCTTATTAACGCCCGACAAAAGGCTGTTAAACACTTTTGTGAAGCGTGCATAAAACACATCGCAAACTGACTGCTTCATACCCGCCTCATCGACACCGATGTTCTGTGACATACCCAGGTATCGGTATGTTTCAGCCTCGATAAGGGTCCTTATGCTGATAGGCATAGATACGTCTATGCCCTCGAGTTAGAAACCCTTCCCTTTTCGACATGAAGGATCGCACAGTTACCCGTCCCTAGCTCCATTCCAATAGAATTGCTAAAATCACAAGTGATATTTTGCAATTCCACAAGATGGGAGCGACTGGAGGCGAATAACTTGAGATCATCCATATAGAAAAGGTGGGTCACTTTTGTACCTCCTTCCCGAAGCCAAAATCCCCTCCCGGAACCCTCCAGTAAGATACTGAGAGGGTTTAGAGGCAGGCAGAACCAGATTGGACTCAAACAATCGCCCTGGAAGATACTCCTTCTTATACTTATGTGGTTCGCCGCAGCCGTCATCCGCTGGCCTAGATAACAAAGGATCATACTCCACTGCCCCATACACTGCCCGAGGAAGTTTCTAACCGTACAGTCAACCTTATACAGCTCGAGGACCCTCTTAAGTCATGTATGAGGCACCGAGTGGAATGCCTTTTTGTAGTCTATCCAGGCGGTGGAGAGGTTCCGACGGTTGCGTTTGACCAGCTTGCCAATGACCGTGTCAATGAGGAGTGGTTCCTTGGTTCCACGACCACCGCCCCGACATCCATTTTGAGCGCGCGATATCACCTGATTTGAGTTCAGGTGACGAGTGATTCTCGCACTCAAAATGCATGTTAGTGTCTTGTATATGGTAGGTAGACACGTTATGGGGCGGTATTTGCTTGGGTCTGTGGAATCCCGGTCTTTAGGAACCAAATAAGTGATCCCAGTAGTGACGACTTTTGGTCGAGAGCCTCTTGAAACTGTCGGGCGAGCACAGCGTGACACACCACGAACCCCTTCAGCCAGTAGTGATGCAGTCCGTCGAGTCCCGGACTTTTCCAGTTCGGGGCCCTACGGACCGCCTCAACTACGTCATCTGGCGTTATAATGACGGTGGCCATGGACGTAATATTTGCACACTGTCTCGCCACAACTTCCGTCCAAGGGCCCTCGCTCTGGTTTACGGGCTCTGACCACAGGCCGCGCCAGAATGCGATAGTGTCGGCCTGATTCGGTGCTGGGCCCGTTCCACGTACCATTGGTCGCTCCAATGATACATAGCGCCTCTTCTGATCACTCTGGAAGAGACGATTCTGGTTGAACCGTGTCGACCTCTCGGTATATCGCCGAATCCGCTTCCCCCAAGCAGCGATTCTCTGCTTCAGGTCGTAAATGCGCTCCGTCAGTTTTTGCGTTATATCCTGCTGGGACAAACTGATATTTTTCCCAGCAAACGCCATCCTGACGGTGCGCATAATTCTCGGCCTATTATTGCCCGACCTGAAGCTTATCAGTCTGCCGATGAGGGCCCTTGCCTTTGCGATACGGTCCTCAATCCTTCTTCTCCAGGCTGGGATGGCGCTACTTTGTCTAGTAGCGCGTCTAGCCGTGGGAAGTTTGGCGCCAATAATACGCTTTTTACACGAGGCATTCCATCTTAGTCCTATGGGGTGACAACGCATCTGCATTTTGATTCTTAATCGAGGATAGATGTAGAGGTCAATGGGTGGCCCATTGACTTAACGTCCATTTACCTTCAGATGGGCTGTGAGCTCGCTGGTCACCCTTGTTCTATAAAATAAAAATAAAATGAAAACTTAATATAATCAGGCGTTACTTTGCGGAAATCCATTATATTAATGTTGGTAAAAATTACCTCGCCTTCATCCGCTCGATAAAGTAAAATGATGTGTCTTACCTACGAGCGGATGAACGCGAGGTAATTTTTACCAACTTTAATAAAATAAAAATAATAATTTTATACGTTTAGAGCCACGCTGCATCTATATTATGGTTGTAGTACGAATGGGTCGGTTCGACCGGGTTGAAATAGCAGCCTAATTCTAATGTGCGCACAGGTGATTTCTACATCTCGATAACATTGCCACCTATCGGTTTTAGTCACGTACATACTGATAAAAGTATTTTATATATTATAAAGATATATAAAGAAATAGATATAAAAAAAGATGCGTGAGTGTCGTGGAACACTAGGTTGGAACGAAGTTCCTTGCGTAGTATATTATTATTGATAAACGTAGGTATTACATTATCGTATAACAAATACAAATAAATGAACTAGCGCCTATTAAAATAAAGCGTCATTTGAAATAAAATGATATTTCTTTCATGGCAAGATAAGAAAAAGTGCGAGGGAGATGTATATTATTCCATCTCACTTCCTTATTTCGCCGTCAAGGCCGTCTACACTATGATACAAGGGGTAGTGACGAAAAAATCTTATACTTTTTGTCGCCTAGCTCCCATCCGCCAAACCCGTACCGTTCGATAAGGAACTTCGTTCCAAAAACAGGAAAATCAATTAATTGTTTTTTACCTCTAAATAGCGTTATCAGACCAATATTTTAAACACAACCGTGTTACTTTCTTGACATTTTAACAGTGGTAGAGCCACGTGGCAGCTTTTGCTGTCGCACGGATGGGCCGGCTCGAATCGGGGTGGTACCACGAACTCTCAGAAAACCAGCGTGAAGTAGAGGTTTACCTCTTCGTTTCGCTTGGTGAGTGCAGGTGGCCGGAGGCCCTTTTTAATGGAAATGAGGAATTCCATCTTAGTCCTCACGGGTGACAACGCATCTACATTTTGATTTGGAATAGATGTAGATGTCTATGGGCCGCAGCAACCACTTACCATCAGGTGGATTGTGTGCTCGTTTGTCACCCTTATCCTATGAAAAAAAAAGAAAAAAAAAAGACATCAGCAGGTAAGGCCTTTCAGAGGAGAATAGCCTAAACTATGAAGTGTTCTCGCACATAAACATTTTAATAATACTCTCTCATAAATTATACCTGTTGGGACTAGAAAAAACCTTAAGAACCGCCGCCCTGGGATAAAACTGGAATTCAATGACCAGGAGATTTCAATTACAATGTAATTACGGTGATCATTTCAAATGTACAGTATTGAGGTAGCTCGTACGAATCGCGTCGGTCATTGAGAGCGGACAATGGTACTGACACAATAGACCTCCATGCACTGATAACAAATGTGCACAGCTGAATGAAAACTATATTACTTAGGTAGCTATTGAAATATTATTTCATTTTTATGAATTCATATTACAATATATATGTACATCGACGTATAGTGGCGGCGTAATATAATCCACTACCCGATATTATCCCATCAGTCAGCAGCATGCTCCTCATAACAATGCGGAATAATAAACAAAAGTACTGACTACTCCCCTGCTAAGCGTGGCTACTATGTCAGTTATTCTTCTTATGAGGCAATCACTGTTGGGAGGTCAATATTTAGCAGTGTATTTTAAATAGGGAAAATGAAAAAAAGTAATGATATTACAGTATCGTGTATATTACGTATGTTGCATGCAAAAGAACCTATCAGTTATCAAGATCGATTAGTATTGTTGGAAAGATAAAATCTGATAATCTGTAATACACCTGTATTTTAGACCATAAATTACATGTTACTCACAGATCTCCCTCAAAGATGGCGGCGCGTCTGCGGGCTTAGTTTATCAAACAGGTTCAATTACAAGTAACTTTAACCCCTTCCCTGTCCCATGAATAATATATGAACATTTCAATTGTTATTGTGTCTATTTCGCGGACGGGGAAACTTTTAAGACACCATCGAGTTCCAATCGAGTGAATATCTGTAAACTAAAAATAGGCATTCAATCTTAGCCCTCAGTGCATCTATATTTGGATTTCTTATCAAGGAGAGTTGTAGATGTCTATGAGCCACAACATCAACTATTCATCAAATGTGTGGTCGTATGTCACCGTTCTTCTATAAAAATATATTTACTAAGAGGCAATCGAGCATTGGAATGTTTACGAATAGATCATTATGTGCTTTTTAACCAAAGAACTCTTCTTTAAACCTTTAATTTTTTTATACTAATAATAATAGCAATAAACTCGCAGGGCAGCTTTTAATATACGCTCCATAATCTTGCAGAGTATGGAGGTAATTGAGATTGGCCGATAATTGGCAGGCTCGTCACGGCTACCTTTTTTAGAACAGACTGCACGTTGGCTAGCTTCCAGGATTTTGTCGCTATTCCAGTCCTAAATGATAGGCGGAACAAGCGTGTGAGCACTATTTATGCATTATATATTTTACTATATTTAATGTATTTTTATGTATATTTTTCAGTTTTTTTTTAATATATTTGTTAAGCAGATGAGAATACTCTATAAATACCCCAATAATAACAATATCTTCCAGGATAGAATTATAGTGTACGAGGGAAGGCGCAGACTTAGGTGGACTCACTATTCTCTCACTCTCATAGTCCCTTGGGACGGAAATACGATACGACCGAAAAGAGAATACAAATAATACACAATATCAACACAAACATTCAATAAGTGTTAATAAAATTGCACTATGAAAATATTTAGCATACAATTTATAATTGTGAATGTAACAACACATGGCAAAACTGCGTCTTTATTTTTGTGATTTGGACAGACGCGTGTATTTGTTTCACTAATATTTCTTTTAATTTATTATCCATGAAAACCGACTTTTTTCGCCTCACGGTATCATCTAAAAAATTAAGCTCCTAGGAAATTGCAAGCACACTTACAATTAAGATTATAACCAGCTTAATAAATTATAAGTTCAGCCACCAGCGGGCGACTGGAATGCTATAAGATATACGGGCTTAATAACGATTCCTTAATCCGAGCGCGGCTTACCGAAAGACACTTGAAATTTAATGCACATGTTGCATATGTATGAAACTGCGGAATTATTTTCTAAAATCTAGCTTTCTGTCTAAGGCTTTACTTTTGTTTTGATTTTTTTTGAGGTTTTATGTTTAATTTTATGACCTTTAGGTACCTTGTTACGAACAATTTCGGTGCTGCCAAAACGTAGCTGATAAGTTTTAATCTTTTTGTGTTCCTCCTCCCACAGACTGGTTACGGAGTACAGTTTTACTAGTGCGGGGTTAGGCTCTTCGCTACAGTCAACTTGCCAAGCGTAGTGTTCACGGTGGTGAGTTATCGGAGGCACCTCGCAAGAGTTCGTGGGTCTACGCATTCTGGTTGAGTGTTCTTGTCGCCGCCGACTTTAAATGCATCCGGCGCATGGGTGCTTATAGCGTAGATTCTCGCGTTGCCTTCAGCGCAAACTAACTAGTCGGATAGGATATTTTTGAAGGAAGCACAGCTAGAGCTAGGAAGCCGAGCAACAGATCGGATAATGGGCAAATATTTCGAGTTATTTTACGTGGTAGAGCCATGCTGTAGCTATATTATTGATTTAGTTGTAGCACGAATGGGTCGGCTCGACCGGGGAAGGACCACGCTCTCACAGAATACCAGCGTAAAGTAGCAGCTTAACGCTGCTGTGTTTCGTATGGTGAGTGTGGAGAACCGGAGATCCTTTTTACTGGAAACGAGGTATTCCATCTTAGTCCTCAGGAGTGACAACCCATCTACATTTTTAGAAAAGGAGTTCTACTACCTAGTCCATCACAATTTGCTATCATTATCTTTAAAAAGTCTAATCAATAAGGCTTTACCTTGTTTAGAAGAATCAAAAGTTTATGACAAATTAACTCATAAAGCACCTAGACTTTTTTTTTGGAAATATCTTAAGCCATTGCGTAATAATGTCGTATAAATTTACATTTCGATTCATAACAAAAAAAAGAACTTGTTAATTTCAAAATTTCCGTTTGTTAAGAGCCCTCTTACATTTCGGCGTTTCGCAAATTTAGGTATTTTACGCAGCGAGCGGGCGGCAAGCTACGCGACCGATACTTTCTTTCATATCTATTCACTCGCTCGCACTATAATACTGTGAGTATGGCGATTAAACGATCTTGATCTTCCATAATACAAAGTTTTCTTAGGATGGACTTCAGTGGATGGAATATTTTTTGGTGTGTCATTTTAATGTTATCTTATTAATTTATTATTATATTATTATATAATTTATTATTATATACCATTTTGATATATTATTCATTATTTATGAAATTTAGTGTCAAAATAAGTACACATAAATATTTTAATTGTTACGCTGTAATCGAATGTTAATAATCGATTATGTCTACTACCGGTAGAATAGTGGTTTAAATAAATAAACGGTTGCAACCTGTTTTAATAAATATAACAACCAAATGTAACTAATATTTTTTTAATCGGTACTTACAGTCAATTACTATATATTTTATAAGAAAAATATTTGCTGCGACGGCATTGACCGAACTTTTCTCGATTCGATAATTTCAGGCAGTACACACTTTTCATAAAAAGCTTGTAACTTGGGTAACATATTGAAAATCTAAAATTGTTCGTATTTGTAAATTTTTAGTACTTTTACTGCATTAATCTGGGCCAATACATATTATGGCAAGTATTCAGACATTTTTATTTGCTAAATGAAGCTGGCCTTGGATTTGATAAAACCAGTCATTATTTTGATTTAATGTTACACCTGAATCACTGAATTTATAACCTTTAACTTTTTTTTTGTCGAAAGGCCGTATCAAAATCTATTCCGAAAGCTGAAATAGGATATTTAACTTCAATAAGACCGTTGCTGTATAAACCATTAGGTGAAGCCCTCAAATAACAATGATCTAGGTCAATGAATAGACCACATTTTTCTATAATAATATTTTTTTGTTTGCTCAATTGTGCACATGCTGCAGACTCGTTGTCCCTACCATGTTTAATGGAAGAGACGTGATCTAAATTATAACTATATAAAACAGTTTTAAACCGATCGATCAAAAATTGCGGTCGTAGTTGACAATGTTCTAGTATGCAGGCAATCGACGCACACTACAGTAGTATCGAAACCATGCAGCGCCCGAAATAAACTGACGCAGGTCCACCCTCGGCAAGCGCTCGCGCGTTAATGATCTCAGATGGCCGGCGCAGTTAAATATATAGTACATTTATTTAATTAATTATAATATAATAGTAAAGATTTTAAAAGTAAAAATAATAGCATAGTTTAAGCAAATGTTGATGATTATTTTGGTATAAATTTTACGTCTAAGTGATGTAGACCTTCGGAAATATAGAGGCTTGCATCGAAGCTTTTTTGGTCGTTTTTTGAATTATGTCGAATTTTTTTTCCTAGTGTGAAAAGCATATAACGAAAATGTATTCCATTATTATTAAAGTGTAGGATATTTGGGAGATAAAAATATTTTTTTTGATGGTCGATATTCAATAGAATCTACAAATTAGAGCTCCCAAATCATGTCTTCGAGAGTTTTTGCCTAAACATGCATCGGGAGAATGATTATTACTGATTAAATAAATAAGTTATCTAAAATCCATTCCAAGCTTATTTGAGGAGAGAAAACGAACTATTTTTACCAAGTAATTGTTATTTCAAGAAATGAACGATAAACATAAAATTTCAACGAGGAAACCTTGTAATTTCGCGTTTTTTTGTAATACGCCTCTTAACAATTTTGTACGTGGTAGAGCCATGCTGCAGCTATATTAGTAATATAGTTGTAGCACGAATGGATCGGCTCGACCGGGGAAGGATCACGCTCTCACAGAATACCAGCATAAAATAGCAGCTTAACATTGCTGTGAATGTAGAGAACCGCAGATCCTTTTTACTGAAAACGAGGTATTCCATCTTAGTCCTCAGGGGTGACAACCCATCTACATTTTGATACGTAATCGAGGATAGATGTAGATGTCTATGGGTCACAGCAACCACTTACCATTAGGCGGAGTGTGTGCTCGTTTGTCACCCTAATTCTATAAAAAAGAGTTGGCGCAAACTTAAGACGGAGAAGTGGATTTATAGAAGCTGGTAAAGAAAAAGAAAATTATCATTTATAGTTTGAAATATTTATAATGTATATCGTACCAGATATTTGTCATCGATTTCTGATAATAGTACTTTTATTTATAAGCCAACGAGCATAAGTTTCCTATCGTATCGAATTCGTATTGCCGTCGAGCGACTTTGTATGGTAGCTTCATTTATATCCGCCAGGGGAGCTATTTATATTTCCTTATGAGTATTTATACATTATATTATTTATAATTTAATTAATTTAATTTATTTATTTTTTTTATTAAATTAATTTTTTCCAATAATTTATCTACTTCTCATAGAGACACTTTAATTCAAAATTTTAATCATATTTGTCCAGGAATAAAAACTGTCAGTACGGAATCACTATACCTGCTAGGTGCCCCGTTGTTTTTCGATAGTATTAAACGTGTTTTAAAAACAAAATTTGATCAGTTTTTAAACCACGTTGATAAATTGTATAAATTAAACCCCCACATAGCTCTTACTATTTTAAAATATTGTCTTCTTGTACCTAGATTTACATACTTACTCCGCTCGAGTCCAGTCTGGAAATGTTCGGATATTTTACAAGATATTGATAATAATCTTAAAATAGCTATTGAAAAAATTCTAAATTTAACTTTAAATACTACAGCCTGGACTCAAGCTACTTTACCTATAAAATTTGGTGGCATTGGTGTGAGAAATCTCTCTAGCATTGCATTGCCTGCTTTCCTTGCTTCCGTACATAGTGTCAGTGACTTATGTAATATAATTTTAAATAATAAAGCAGACCTATGCTTTGCTACGGAGGCAGGGCAGACATGGCAAACGCTCTGTCCTGGTGAAAATGTTCCACTGGAAGTTAACCAACAAAAACAGTGGGATATTCCATTGGTACAGGGCGTGCAGAAGGATTTGTTTCATAATCTCCAGAGTGACCTAGATAAGGCACGCCTTCTAGCTGTTTCGACTAAGGAATCTAGTCACTGGTTACACGCTTTACCATCAAGTAATCTCGGCACATTACTTGATGCGGAAAGCTTACGCATTGCCGTAGGAATCCGACTAGGAGCGGCGATTTGTCAACCCCATCAGTGTCCCTGTGGTAGCAGCGTCGACAAGTTTGGGCTCCACGGACTTTCATGTAAGAAAAGCGCTGGTAGATTTTCACGACACAGTTCTTTGAACGATGTCATCCGAAGGGCTCTTGTCTCTATAAATGTTCCCTCGGTTTTAGAGCCTTGTGGAATATTTAGAGACGATGGCAGGAGACCCGACGGTATGACATTGGTCCCTTGGGAGAGAGGTAAAGCCCTAGTGTGGGATGCTACTTGCGTAGACACTCTGGCGGTCTCTCATCTCAGGGGTACCTCGTTTAGAGCCGGGGCGGCATCAGAGGCAGCTGAACTGAGTAAGTGGCGCAAATATGAGTCTCTGAGAGATGACTACATGTTTGTGCCATTTGCTGTAGAGACTATCGGTCCGTGGGGTCCACGTGCGGTGAAGTTCCTAAAGGAACTCCATCCGCGGCTGGTCGTTGCTGCTGGTGATAAGAGGGCTGGTTCTTTCCTTGCTCAAAGGCTAAGTATAGCCATTCAGCGGGGAAACGCAGCCAGCGTTCTTGGCACGATACCGCGGGGAGTAGGACTATATGATATTTAAGTTTCTAGTTTTAGTTTTTTTTTTATTATAGTTTTTAGTATTGTATATTTTAATAAATTACAAGTAGTTAAAAAAAAAAATTTAAGATTTCTTTTAAAATATTCTTAATACATAATACATATCAATTTTCTAGAGCCGGGAAAACCCAAGGACGCTTGTCTGCGCTGTGCTGCTTGGACGCTGCTTAATTTGAAATTTAATTTTGAACAGTGGTATAGCCACGCGGCAGCTTTTGCTGTCGCACGGATGGGCCGGCTCGAACCGGGGTGGTACCACGACCTCACAGAAAACCAGCGTGATGTAGAGGTTTACCTCTGCGTTTCGCTTGGTGAGTGCAGGTGGCCGGAGGCCCTTTTTACTGGAAATGAGGCATTCCATCTTAGTCCTCACGGGTGACAACGCATCTACATTTTGATTTATTTAGAGGATAGATGTAGATGTCTATGGGCCGCAGCAACCACTTACCATCAGGTGGACTGTGTGCTCGTTTGTCACCCTTATCCTATAAAAAAAAATAATCATATTACGCGAGCAAACCGATTTCAACCGCCGCTAGTACATTTGAAATTGCTAAATGCAATTAACTACTAATTTATTACGTACTAAACGTCTGAGAAATTCAAAGATCGTATAGTACACCTAAAGTCCAACAGTAGCTATTGGAACATCGAGGTTTTATTATTTCGAGCTAAATAACAATCTCAAATTTTTACTACGGGCCCTGTGTCTTGTGATGAGATGTATTTAGTGGCTTTTTTTAAACATGTTAATATGTAAAAAATCTTTCAGCTATAATTTTTCATTAAAGTCTTACTACCTATGTGAAAAAAGACAATAGATTAGATTCAACTAAATAATTTTAACCTTACATGGTAGTATTCATGAGTTTAATCTTAGTTTAAAAGGATGGCAATGATTTCAAATTTAACTCTGCATATATTTTACATATCACTCACTATAAGTCGTTATTTATAACGTAGTTTTTTTTTTTCATTTTTATACCTGCTCACTTTTTAAATCTCTATTTCTTCTGAAGCTAACTCTGGAACTGGTATTGCAATCCTTTGAGATGTCTTAGAAAGGAGTTTACAATATATAATAAACATATACACAAATAAAATGGGAACATCCGGTTTCTTATTACTTTGTGATCCGGTTTCTATAATAACTACAAATGACGATTCGGTGCTTTCACAAACAAGCGTAAGACGTAAGGTGTCATTTGCCTGCGAATTTGTAACTTAATATTTTCTCCGAGTTCATTTTAACTATGCTAACGATGTGCCTTCGTTAAATCAGTAGAACAACATATAAAGCATGTCAAGCATACAAAAAAGAAACTTGCATTTGTGAATGTTTATGCATTCAAAACATGACGACCAATTCATTGTACGTATTATATTTCATTGTACGCAGCAGCCTATATTCGATTCGTGGCGATCATTATTGACAATAGCCAATTACATATGAGATTTAAGGATTTCATCAATTTATTAACCGTGTTCAAAATCGAGAATTTCGACGCGTATGTTTTTTTGTATGTTTACCGATTTCTCGGAAACAACTGATCTAATTTTAATGAATCTTTTTTATTAAATAGTTAAAAAAAAACGGTGTTAAAATTTGTTAGTTATACAAGTATTATACATCTTCGGAATCAGGGTTTTACCATCTTTAAAATAGTGGTAATATCTTTAGCAGACATTATTGTTCAAAAATATATGAAGAAATGACAAGTGAAATTAGTACTTGTGTAAATGAGTATCCAAGTGTGGAATGTGGAAATGATACGCCAATGAGCTATGTGAACACCCAGCGCGGGAGCGGGAGTCAACGAAGGTTCTCGCCGGTAGAGATGGATGCAGATTTAGATTATGTATTGTTGAATGAACTGAGGCAATTTCGTTCCGAAATGACATCTTAAACCAAGACTGACCTTGATCATTTAATAAAATTAATGAAGGTAGTAGAGGAAAAGTAGAATCGAAATTATCCCAAAATAGCTCGCCACAAGTTGTAATTAAATTATACGTACGTACACGGAGGTATAATTATAATTTAACCTCCGTGTACGTTTGCTAAAATAGTCAGCCAAGCCACTAGTGCCAATATACTATTGAAAAAGAGAACAAATAGTCGCCATTTATTTAATACGTAAAATATGAACAGCGGAAGCGAATAAGTTTTGAGATATACAAAAAGTATTCTAGATACTATTAATATTTATTTTTCATCTTTTCAAAATATTTTCCATCATGCTCCACACAGAGTTCAATTCGCCTAAACCAACTCTGAAAATACTTTTGCCAGTCTTGATCTGACAGGTCGGAAAGCGCTTCTTCGTAGGCAGCCACGGCTTCTTCGGCGCTTGAAAAAAACCTGCCTTTTATTTATTCTTTGACTCTTGCGAACATAATGAAATCACAAGGAAGTAAGTAAGCTGTAGCTGTAGGGTGGGTGACTTAGAATTTCAACACCAGATTCCTCAATAAATGCTTTTGTTCTAAGGGAGGTATGTGAAGAAGCGTTATCGTGATGCAGCATGATTCCCCGAAGCCCGATCTTTGGTTTTCTCTCCCGCACAGCTTGAAAAGCTTTGGTTAATGCAACTGTAGTATACCATTCAGAGTTGAAGGACCTACAATTTTCCAGCATTGACGTCGACAAATATCCGCTCAGCGAAAAAAAACCTAGTCACCATTGTTTTGCCGACTTTGCGAGGTCTTTGCAGTTTTGTCGGTAACTGTACTTCTGAGTAGACCCATACCGATGACTACCTTTTATTTTCCGGATCATATTGATAGATCCATGTCTTTGCAGTAGTAACGATTTCTTAAACACGCCTAGATGCCCCGTTTTCAAGACGCATTTCATGGCACCAATCCACGTCCGTAAACGAGGGATCCATCGACAACAATGCTGCCTCACTCCAAGATATTGATGTAGGATGGTATGAATGCTCTAATGCCTACAATCTTTCTACAATCTACAATCTTTTCGATATCCGTATGTGTGATTCGTAGGTCTTCTCGCACTAACATTTCAGTAATCAATACATTTTCTGCTGTTACTGCTGTTTGCGGGGTCCCGGTAGATTGGTCAATTTTCAGAGTAATTTTGTCCCTTTTGAATTCAGAAAACCACCTAAAAACTGTTTCGCGTGATGGAGCTGAGTCCCCTAATGCTGATTGTAACCGTTGTTAACTTAATTGTTTGGTTAAACCAAATGTAAAATCATAATATATCATAGCGCGCAAATGTGCACGGTTAAGATCCATCGTTTTAAATGAAAAGTGCGGGAAGCGTTGCAGGAAAATTAGTAGAACTTTGATGTTTTAATATTTAAGCAATTGGCTTCTGGAGTTCCATTTTTAAATAAATTTGTTTTTTAGAAACATATAACACGGGTGCATTCCGTTTTTAAATTTCGAGCATCTCAAGACATATTGAGTGGCCTATGTAACAAGTACAATCATCATCGATTACTGAGTCAATAAATACGGAACCAATTAACTAGGAGGATCATCAACAAGCTGGTTGGAAGGTGGTACAATATAAGATTATAAAAAATGTGACAATAGAAAAAAATATAGATATAAAGGCAATACAGGCTACGGAACGTACTGCACCTATGGCGCTTACACACGAAAACCACTCCAGAAGCGGTTACTGATCATATTAAGAGCATAATATGTGGCTTGCAAGTGAATATAAAAAGTGAAAAAATCAAACATAAAACAGAACGAGATTATTCATCTTTTATAATAGGTGTACCAGAACAGTTTTATGAAAATCTGAATAAAGCTGAAATATGGCCATTAAACGCGGAATTTAATTAATGGAATTGGTTTTACTAGAGGCCAAGTAGTCTAACCATGCTTTCTTCTTCTTCTCTACAGCTTCTTTCACTTCATCATTCCACCATGCATCTCTTCTTTTACTACTGCCTCTTTTTATTGTTCCACACACTTCTTCCGCTGCACTTACCATTCCATCCCTAAGGTTCTGCCATGTTCTTTCCACACATTCTTTTCTGCCATCGATGGTGCCAAGCTTTTCGGCTACCCTCGCATGATATTTGTCCCTAGTATCCGCTTCCTGAAGCTTCCAGCTTCGGATGCGACAGACCGACTGTGGTTCTGTTACTTCCATCCGGTAGCGCCAACCCGCGAACAGACCCCTAAATCTAGTAATCACTAAATAGTGATTCGTTCCCAGGTCGGCACCCCTGAACACTCGCGTATCCATCACCTGTTTTCGCAGTCGGTCATCCACCAGGAACAAATCGATCATACTTCTCTCATTCTTACTTTCTCTAGTATACATATGGATTTTCTTGTGATTAAACATAGTGTTTGTCACAAGAAGACCCTTTTCCTTGCATACCGCCAGTATAAGCTTGCCAGCATCATTAACCCTTTTATCGCCAAACTTTCCAAGCACCGACTCGTACCCTGGTCGAGCGGTACCAACCCATCCATTCAAATCATCACACACAACAATTCTTTAGTTTCCCTTAGCCAAATCTAGAACTTCTCTTACATTCTCCCAAAACTCCTCCAGCTCAGCCTTGGACGACGAAGCTACCGGCGCATAAACAGCCAAAAGGAATAACTTCGTCAGTCCCAATTTAAAGCGAACCCAGAGAAGTCTTGAGTTCACAACCTTATATTCAGTCATAACATCGACCAACCGAGACGACAGCAGCACCCCCACTCCCTGGCGAGCGCTCTCGCTCTCCGGGACTCCGGACCATAGAGCTAACGCCCCGCCAGGGAGCTCTTCAGTACCACTGCACTTCCGTTTGGTCTCCGACATATACACGACATCTAATTCTCTTTCTTTCATTATTTCAATCAACTCATTCGTCTTATCTTTCATGCCTCCTCTAACATTCCACGTGCCAACTCTGCACTCTGTCCTCCACCTTCCACCGTTTCGGGCTGTGCGTGATGGGTGGCGGTCCCCATCGCAGCTTTGCGCGATGCATTCCACACCAACGGGGACTAGCTGGTGTGCGTCGCCTTGGGGGGACGCTCTAACCCTCGTTGGCATGGGTGCGCAGCTGTGTAGAATTGCAGCCTTGAAAAGGGCTGGCAGGGGTAGCGACGAGCACGCTTCTACAATGACCCCCAATTTAAATAATAGATTTTTGTTTATGTGCTGTGTGATTTATATACCACCGGGCAGTTCAGAAAATGATTATATGACTTTGTTTAGATTTATAGAAAAAACGTGTGATAGATATAAACAAGTTATTGTAATTTTTAATTTGTACTCAAGTTCTGTAAATATTTTGAGTGTTTCATGTCCTATTGCGAGTTCACTTAGTATAATAAAATACCTAACTGTTTAGATCATCAGTTCGACTTGGTACTAGGCACGGGCTTTAATGGGTCGGGGTCGGTGTTGGTGGAGGTGGCGGGCGAGGAGCTCCTGCTAGTGGAACCGTATCAGTCTCCATGTAAACGGTAATTACCGTATATGCACCGTAATTTGGTCTTAACCTACCGTCGAGGTAATATGGCATTACCGTGTCATATGTCACCGTAATACCATTGTATGCCGTAATGTGCTCAAATGCCAAGTGCGAGCGCATTTTCAGCCAAGTCAATGATGTAAAAACGAAAAAGAAATAAACTTTTAACCAAAACACTAAAAGAAAATATGTGTCACCCAGCAATCAATGAAAATAAATAGCAAAAACTGTGTTGATTTCAGACTGACTAACGATATTTTAATTAAAATGAATAAATCCATTTACGAAAATTATTGTCATGCTAGGAGAGACACATTCTGAATAATAATGTTTTATTTTATATTTTTTTAAATCATAAACATTAACACTCACGCCTGTCACCCAGAGCGGTAGGCAGAGACTATGGGCTTCCATTTGGCACGATCCTGGCACACCTCTCTCGCTTCCTCCACTTCCATATACCTACGCATACACGCTCGTCTGTTAAAGGTACTCTTGATTTGGCCCATTTTCAATATATCGCCAATTTGGTCGATAAACTTTCGCCTAGGGCTTCCCTTCCCAACTCTGCCGTTCACCTCTGCAACATAAATTTGCTTTGTCACTCTTTCCTCGTTCATTCTTTCTACATGATCATCATGATCATGATCATCATCCTTAATGACCGCATTTCTACAGCATTTATTCTACTCTCGTGCTTCTTCTGCCAAACCCAATTTTCACTACCATACATTAAAGTAGGGACTAACACAGCATTGTGAATTGCCATACGTGCCTTTTTGGACACATTCTGACTTCTCACAATAGGGTGTAGATCCCCATTCACTCCATTTCCTGCATTCACTCGTCGTTCTATATCCTTATCATGTCTACCATCCCTGATAAATACACATCCCAAATAGACAAACTCGTCTACTTGCTCGACCAACTCCCCTTTTATTCTTATTGCACATGTCGTTTTACTTTCTTCTCTATCAAAAACCAAAACTTTCGTCTTACTTGCGTTCACTTTCATTCCCTTTTCTATTAATGTCCTGTTCATTAATGTAACCATCATTTGCAACTCGGCCGCCGACGACGCAAGTATGACTTGATCATTGGCGTACAAAAGGCATTTGACGGTTAACTCACCCACACTACTCTACTTTTAAATTTTCCAAACAACTATCCATAAATAGGTTGAAAAGCCACGGGGAAGCCACACAGCCCTGTCTGACACCTTTATGGATACCAAACCAGTCCGCGTAGGCCCCGTTGATCCTGACACAAGCACTAGAGTCCCTATACAGAGACTTCAATGCCTGTATCAACCCAGCGCTCAACCAAAATGAGTTCAGTGTTTGCCATAACACACCCCTGTCCACTCTGTCATACTTCTCCAAGTCCATGAACGCACAAAAACTTTTTGGTTTTTGGCCAAAAACTTCTCTGCGGTTATGCGCATGGAAAATACCTGATCTGTACATCTCATTCCCTTTCGAAATCCCGCTTGCACATCCCAGATTTTTCCATCAGTTTCTTTCATATCTCTTTCAATTAGTACCTTAGCATACAGTTTTCCCACATTGTTAAGAAGGCTGATACCACGGTAGTTTTTACAGTCCTGCTGTGATCCTTTTCCTTTATATATTGGGACTATTACGGCTTTACACCAGTCCACCGGTACCCGCTTAAGTTCCCAACATAAATTAAACAAGGTTTACAGCAGGTCTGCCATTACTCCTTTTCCAGCCCTTAGCATTTCGAGAGATACTCTATCATATCCGGCTGCATTACCTGCTTTCATACTTTTCATTTCTTTCATTATTTCATCTATACTTATGTCTCTATTTATTTCCTCTTCTTTCGGAATTTCTATTTCATTTAATTCAAACTTCTCATCACTCATAAACACGGTTTCAAAGTATTCCTTCCATCTTCTTAAACTCAAAACTTTGTCATTCAGAATACAGCCATTCTGGTTTCGTATAGCATTCATTCTAGGCTGTTTGAATGTGCCCTGGCAGTTCTTACGAGTTTCCAGAACATTTTAATGTTTGCCTTGAAGTTATTCAATACTCTTCTATCATTCTTATCTGTTCTTTCTTGCTTTGTCCTTTCAACTACTTATTTTACTCTCTTATTTAGATGCCTATAGACTGCCTTTTTCCTTTCAATATCATTATTCATACCGCTAGAATTGGTTGCTAGTAAATCTAGCCATGCTTTCTTCTTTGCTTCAACTTCCATCCGTACCTCATCATCCCACCATAACGTGTTATTTTTCTTTCATTCGTTCTCTTACTTACACCGCATACTTCGGTAGCTGCATCCACCAAACAAAGACCAAATCAAGAAATGACATTATACCACACAGTCTCCAAGTCTAAATTATTCATACACAATTCAGTCATACCACTTATATTTTCTCTCAATCTAGATTTGAATTTCTCTTTCACACCTTCATCTTGTAACCTCTCTGTTTGTATACGCTGTAACGCAGTGGTTGACACAGATGTCCGATGCCTCCAACGTCTGAAAAGACCATTAATTCGGCATAAGACCAAGTAATGGTCCATACCTACGTTAGACCCCCGGCAAACGCTTGTATCTACCACCGCGCTCCTCATTCTTTCATCAACAATTATGAAATCTATCATGCTTCTATCATCACCTCTTTCCCATATATACGTGTGAATCTTCTTATGACGAAAGAAAGTGTTTGTCACAAAAATATTCTTTTCCACACATACGGTGAGGAGGCTTTCACCATTCTCATTTATACTTTCATCACCAAACGCTCCCAATATCCTTTCATAACCAAGCCTCCTCACCCCAACCTTTCCATTAAAATCTCCTAATATCACAATATTTTCATTACCCTTGCATTTCATTAGCACCATACTTACCACCTCCCAAAACTGCTCTCGGCTATAAGTGGGCTTAGACATGTCTGGGACGTAGACCCCTAGAACAAACAACTTCTTTAAGCCCACTTTCATTCGTATCCATAGCAGTCTCGGGCTTACACATTCATACTCTTTCACACAATGACCCATTCTTTCTGAAAGGATGATACTGACTTCCTGGCATGCCCGCTCGGTCTCGTCTACACCAGATCAGTACGCGGTATACATGCCATGTGTAGTGGTATCCTTTCCTTTCCGTTTCGTCTCATCTACACATAACACGTCTATTTCTTTATCATACATATATCGCATACTTCATCCATCTTATCATTCATTTCTCCACGTACATTCAACGTAGCCAGACGGGCTTGCGCAATCCACTTTTCACCCCTCCGGGGGACAGAACGTGACGGGTGACGAACCTCGTCACCGGTTTTCCTCTCGGAGATTCTTCGCACCCCTGCCCCATTAAAGGGGCGCCGGGAACTCGGGGCCATTTCATAAATGTTTTGCCTTATGGTGCAAAAGTGGGGTGGTATTTTTTACGCCGCTACCACACGGCGAGGAGCCGAGTCTGTTCATTCGGCTTTGTCGCTTGGTGAGCACCACCCGGGGGACACGTGTAGGGTGGGCCTAGGATTAGTTGGTCTACGGACGCGAATCCTAAGTAATTAATTCAAAGCAAATATATTTGAACTTGATTTTGTTCGCAATGTTGTATTTTTCTGCGAAAAGTTACACGTTAATTTACACGGTACACTTAATTTCGTTAATCTACCGTAATTTTATCTAAAAATACCGTATTTTTACTCTTGCAACACGGTAACTCTCTACTTAGATATGAAGACACTGACCCGTACCATCCGCCGCACGCAGTCAGCGTGCACGTCGGGTTCGCAACACCTGCATCGCCCACGCCGTCGCACATATAGGGCGCACATATATGGGGGCCCCACTGAAGCTTTGCGTCGAGAGTGATGCCAAGAAAAACAGTGGATTGAACAGGGCTCAGTTTTTCCCCATTTAAAAACACATTGGTATTCAGATTTTTAATATTCGTTGTTGTAAATTTAATACATTGAGTTTTATTTCCATTTAAATGTAGATTATTAACGTTAAACCAATGCACTAATTTTGATATAGCATTATTCACCTCGTCACATTTAAATGATTGACGTTTAAGTTTAAAAATCAAGGAAGTATCACCAGCAAATAATACTATAACATGATTATCCTCTACAAGAGAAGGTAAGTCATTAATATACACTAGAAATAGGAATGGGCCGAGAATCGAGCCCTGAGGGATACCCATTAGTACAGGTGAGCCGGAAGAACTTTTACCATTGATAAAAACTTTCTGCATTCTATTACTTAAATATGAAATAATAAGTTTAAGCGCTGTGTTCTTGACACCATAGTACTGTAGATTCCTGATTAATGTCTAATGGTGAACGCAGTCGAAGGCCTTGGAAAGGTCACAAAATATACCCAAAGCATCCTCTGAATTCTCCCATGCACATAAAATATGTTTAATAAGCTCAACTCCAGCGTCAGTTGTCGAGCGACCCCTTGTAAATCCGAATTGATTTCTATGTAGCAATTTATTAATACTAAAGAAACTTAACATCTGATCTAAAATTATTTTTTCAAAAATTTTACTAAATGTTGGTAGTACAGAAATTGGTCTAAAATTGGCGGGGTCTTATGTACTACCAGATTTAAATAAAGGTATGACTTTCTATGTTTCATTAAATCAGGAAACACACCAGATTCGACGCTTGTATTAAATATAGTGGCTAGATAAGGTGCTATTATATCTATTATAGATAAAATAACTTTAACGGAAATCCCCCATAAATCTGCCATTTTCTTAACATCAATAGTTTTAAAATATTTAACGATATCTTTTAGCAGTACTCTATGGAATTTAAAAATATTTGAACAAGCCTTTACATTTTGTTTGGGCAATGATTCGGCGACAGTAGGAGAAGAGTTTAATGATTTAGTTGTCAAAAAAGGAACATCAGTAAAATGTTTCTCAAAAGCCATAGCAACTTCTTGATCAGATCGAGTTAAATTATTGTTAATATTCAATTGAAAATCCGAGTTGCGTGGTTTGACCTTGCCCGTTTCACTAATTATTATTCTCCAGGTCATTTTAATTTTGTTAGATGCAGTTTTAATTTCGTTACTTAAATGTAAAGTCTTAGAGGTACTGCGATTTAGATCACATACAATGAGAGAAGGCCATGTCCAGCAGCGGACTGATAAATATAACCGGCCAAGTACGAGTGGGACTCGCGCACCAAGGGTTCCGAACAAATCCGTAGATATATAAGTTTAAAATTATTAAAAATGCTTTTATTATATGATATAACAAAAAATTTACGCTTTTCGAAATTTTTCCTTTATCTGTGCTATAATACGTTGCTTCGTACCAAATTTTAAGATTCTGAGTTCACGGGAAGTACCCTGTAGGTTTTGATTCCCTTGCGAATGTCCAAAATTTGCGCTATAAACGGCTGTATCTTTTGATTGCGTTGGCTTAGAAGTTTGATTTTTTCACAGCTCCAAGGGAAAGTAGACTTGAGTATTTGATATGAATTTCAGCTTGATACCTCCGCGCGTTCCTGAGAAAAGGGGTATTGACAGATAGACAGACAGACGGACAACAAAGTGATCCTATAAGGGTTCCGTTTTTTCCTTTTGAGGTACGGAACCCTAAAAAGAAAAAAACTAATAAAAAGAGATAATATTTTTTGATATTAATAAAGTCGAAAGAGATCGCAAAAATATAAAACCTTATTTTTGTTACAAAGTCATAATGTGGTCCTCTTGCCCGAATGTTGTACCCGTCGATAGCTTCTGAATGATTGGAAGCTAACAACTAAAATATAGTGATTATATAATCTTTGCTAACAACTGCGCAGGAGATATTGATATACCATGTGCTCACTGAAACAGAGACCCTCTTGCCTGTTATAGTTTTATTTCATACCATTAATCGATGTATCAAAAGCCCAAGCTGTTCTCGAATAGCAATTTGTTTATATCATTAGCTATATAGAGATACATTGAAACTATAATATTGGTATCAATTTCATAATTGATCAATATCTTTTTTTCTCATAATTTTCATAGTGGATATAGCAAACTTTGAGATACTTCGTTTGCTAATTAGTTTTATTTAATAACTATTTATCCATTACAACCTATAAAGTCAATTGCTGAACATAGGCGACCCCCATAGGTCGCTTCATTTGAGGGGTTTTTCTATAGTTGCTACGAATGGCATTAAAGCTGAACGCACATTTATCCGCGCCGTAAGCGCCGAACGAGCCGATTTAGAATTCGTTGTATGAAATCATATGAAACCTCGCACACTACACCCGCACCGTACA
Organism: Parnassius glacialis; assembly: GCA_033319125.1. NCBI lineage: Eukaryota > Metazoa > Arthropoda > Insecta > Lepidoptera > Papilionidae > Parnassius > Parnassius glacialis. Next base: position 34,872,237 of record JAVANC010000021.1, read on the forward strand.
CGCCGAATTTTATAAAATGCGGTAGGTATACAATATCGAAGGACGAATGCTGATGACGTCATATTACGCGTTTGGCGCGTGTTGATACTCAGTGTTGTCTAATATTGCCAAGTTAGTGGATTTTCCACTAAAACTGGTGGTTTCGACTTTTTTTTCGAATTATATTTTTTAAGTGTTAAGTGTATACTGCAGTTAGAGGTTGGCACAAAAATGCTGCAACGAAATTGAAATTCCGATAAATGTTGTGAAATGAATACTTAATGATAAATTATGTCAATACATTAAAAAAATGATAGTGAATTTTAATTCAAAAATCCAATTATACCTGATTACTTAATTATCAATAAAAATACTTATCTCAAATATACTACAAGTCTTTCCTCTAAATCTTGAGTTTTCCATAGAAAGATATGGTTTTAATTTAAGTAACAATTCTTTAAATTTCTTGTATGTTAAATACAAATATCTAAAATTTCTTCATCATCATATAACAAGTCTTTAAATAAAGTATAATACTCTCCATACAATTGCCTTTTTAAATTAATACTATGAATTGAATAAAACTACTTTTACGGATTTTATCACGCTTTCTTTGCTGGAAAGCGTGATAAGAACCTGAAAAGTCGGGAATTAATAAAAATAAGTAAATTAAACGCGATAAAATCCGTAAAAGTACTTTTATTCAATGTGTAGTGTTCGCGTAAATATAAGAAATCATTATAATACTATGAATCCAGAATCTCCTTTTTCTTCGAATTTTGTTTTCTTCTTCCTCTGCCAATAAGCAGGCTATTATTATTTTTTTCCATTGTGATTCCGAGCGATAAATGTTTTCAATTTAATCTATCTAATGTACCGTTTCACGCTAGTGGTTGGAAAAAACTGCAAGAGATGTTGGCAATCCAAAAGATTTGCGTACGGTGCGGACGGTGCGTACGTGCAAATGTGCGAGGCTATCAGTAAAATTTGGCGCGTACAGCGCGTACGGCGCGATCAAATGTGCGTTCAGCTAAAATTTACTGCTTTAGTTTATCTTTGGCGCTTCTTACAAAACCCTCAAGAGCTCTGGCCTATATGGGGTAGCTGATTTTCTTACACCGTCAATACATAGTTTCAACAAAACGGAATGACAACTACCAGATATTTATTTTTACACTATTCATATAACCGATGAACATGATTATTTTTATTTATTTAAAAAGACAAGTTTTATAACTATATTAAGCCTTTATTAAGTAATCTAAAATAATAAGTTATACTTAATAATTAATAAATATTAATATTTGAACACATTAGAAAGGAGGAAGCCACATTTCGAAGTTCGATCCATATCCAAGCTTCTTTCGAAGCGAGGCCTCGAAGGCAGTATCTCGTCCGCTGTCCCGGGGGGCGTGGATATCACGCGCGGTTTCTTTCACAACCTCCCTCGCCGCTCGTATTAACTTTGATACGTGAGCCACACTTTCTCTCGCATCTTCCATCGATAGTTGCTTAAATTGAAATGGAGCATATAATTAAAATTAACGTAATAATTCCTCAATCAACCTATATTTAATATAATCTTAAAGATCTAAAACCTGTTATGTTCTCCTGACCAGTTACCTACAACTATTAGCTGCGTAACTAACAAAGTAACCTAAGATTGACCAAACTAGTATTAAGTTTCAAATGTATAAACTCATACATCATGCCGAAATGAATATGCTTAATAATTTCGAACAACTATCGACACAATATTCAAATACTTTATATCTAAAAATCACATACACTGGATCACTCAATATTACATAAAATAAAACGAACACTCAAGATGTAAGTGGGAATGTTTTAGTTTATAAAAACAGCTACAATTGTGATCTAGAACATAAAATTACAATAAAGAGTTCTTTCTGAGCAACGAGTCAAACAACGTACTTTTACTAATTACGTCAATAGATAATGTTAATTTTAAACAGTTTCGTTGTACTTGAAATATTTTATTACCATCTCAGTTATCAGTCATGTCGTGAGAAGAATACAATCGTCCAAGTTAATATTCAAGTTGCATTATTTTATTCATTATTTTTAACGCACCGCAATGCAATAAGATCGGAGATAAGCTATATGGTATTTTATACCACTAAATGGTAGGATTAGTGAATGCGTCAGCTCGACTGTGGAAGGACATGTTCTCACAAAATAACAGTGAAGAACGGCAGCATAATAATGCATTTTCTTCGTATGATGAGTGACGAGAACACTTTTTACTGGTAAAGAAGCATTCCCTCTTAGTTCTCAGGTGAAATAATGCGTCTTCATTATATTCTTTGTCGAGAATAGATATACCTTGGGCCATGGCATCCATTTAGCATCAGATAGACTGTGCGCTCGTTTGACATCCTTTAATTTTGTACTTCTATAAAAAATGCTGAGCGAAAAAGCTGGATACAAACAACTTATTCCTCATTCCTCACAGGATTATTCCTCAAGGATATTACTAAGAATGATGACTCCACTTCTTCTTCGCAAAAACAAGGTCCCTACAACCGGGCTAGGCGCATATGCTTCTAGTAATGCTAACGTTATTATAGTGTTGCAAATGGAAAGGAAACATAAAACCTGATAAGGAGCTAACATTAAAGAAAAACCACCGCAATATTTAGGTCTAGCAATTTTAAGACGAAAACGGGTATTTACAATTATTTTCAACAATTTTTCATGCATTTCATTTACACACACATCATGTAGTCACTGGGAACCAATTGTTTATAATTATACCGTTTAATGTAAAATTCATTACGATTCATAAATATTCCAAACTGTTCAGGATACACGCAAGGTTAACCACAACAGTTTAAAGAAGTAGCTGTGCTTCCCACTGACAATTTGGACAAACAAAAAAAAATGTTATTCGCAACGATGTGTGGACGCATATTTAAATTGTTTACGAATATGGTGAGAGTGTGAGACTAAGAAAGTCTTTTGAATTAATAGAAAATTTCGAGCAAAATAGCGTGTTTTAAGGGATAGCACAATTAAAGACTATAAAATTAAAATCAAGAAAAGTGACGCGCGCTAACACGATTCAAAGCTCAAAATTTGTAAATAACCCGTTAGACATGCGGAAATCACAAAAGAAGTTTTGTTTGCCTTAAAACACAAATTACAAAACCATATTTTTCTTTTCTTCGACTAGAGGTCACTGTTTGTAAAGGAATACAGCACCTAACAGCCCTTCTTCCTCAGGCTACATGCTCGCTGTGATTGTTGACGCTATAACCGCTATAATGACGTGGATGGTTAAATCCTCAAAACATTGTTCCCCGAAACATCTACGTAATGATTCCAAGTATCTTATATTTAGTTTATAACTTGTATGTGTAACATTACTTTCATCACAACACAATACAATACTTTTACGTTTAAAAAACTCCGCTTACTTGATCATCGTCAGGCAGTGTATGGGGGTATATCCGAACCCATTGTCCGACGCGTCCTATCCCACGATCCCAACGCACACCATTCCCCCACGTGCAAGCGCTGATCATTCTCTTACGGCTTGCCGCTGTGGCGTATCCTCCTCGCCAGCTTTCGTCCATACATTCCGACGCCGTAACAACCGTACCAGATGTCGACTAAGTAAAATATATTTTTAAAAGATTAATTAGTTTAAATTTCGATCCCATGGCTTATTTGGAAAGAGAAATAAAATATCAATAAAAGAAATGCTTAAGAGAACTGATGCCATCCAGCAGATAGTTGAATGAACATTTCTAAAAATAACGGACTTGTAGGCGGCGAAGAAATTTAATTTAAAAATTGTCAGTTTATTATTATTTAAAAGAAATATATATGTCTTACCTGAGAATCTGAACTTTCTGAAACTGTCTCCGGTGATGACTTATACAAACTCCCCATTTGAATGTTTTTATCACTAATATCCTGAAAGAAATACATATTTTTATGTTCAGAAAAGTGAAGATTTTTGGAATAATATTCGCCAATCAATACTTTTTACTATTTTTTGGTGTATAGCTTAATAAGGCAAACTCTCAGCGTCTTTTAGACTTTTTTTAGGTAAATCTCTCTATAACTCATCTATATTTATACGTGGTAGAACAATGCTCTTTATGACTAGGCGCCAAACATATAGCTCAAAGAACCGACAACCGATGGAGAAGAAAGGTTGTCAAGTGGCAGTCTCGTATCGGTAAGCGAAGTGTAGGACCCCTACTATATGGAGTGATAATCTGGTAAGAGATACAGGAAGTTGATAGATAAAGGTAGCTCAGATCCTTGCTTTGATTTAAATTTTATCTTATATTCTGTCTAAATGGGTCTAGTAGCAGTCTTTGGCTAAGAATTCTAATTTCAATTTTATTTTATTTTATTGATTAGCGTTATGTTTTCATCGCATTTGGATTTTTTCGTCATCATGGATACGTTAAAACTTCGAGTGATTATGGAATATGTGTACGTACCGTCGTGGCAGCAACACGGAAATAGCGCCACGCGACATCAACGACGCTTAAGGCAATATTACACGGATCAATTATTTCGTTTTAATATTGCTTTCAATTTCATTGCTTCAATAGCATTGAGACATCTAAATACATTTTAATGCGATTGTGCAACCTAATTGAAAGCTTCGATTCACCGAACGCTTTCAATGTAATGGTAACAATATTGGGCATTTTTTAAATACGCTTGAAACATGTATACATAAAGATATACGTAGTAGAGCCATGCTGCATCTATATTAGTCGTATAGTTGTAGCACGAATAGGTCGGCTCGACCGGGGAGGAACCACGCTCTCACAGAATACCAGCGTAAAATAGCAGCTTAAAACTGCTGTGTTTCTATGTGTTGTATGTTGAGTGTAGAGAAGAGACCCTTTTTACTAGAAAAGAGGCATTCCATCTTAGTTCTCACGGATGACAACGCATCTGCATTTTGATTCGCAAACGAGGATAGATGTAGATGTCTATGGCCCACAGCAACCACTTACCATCAGGTGGACTTTGTGCTCGTTTGTCACCCTATCTTATAAAAAAATAGATAAAGATTGAACGATAACTCATTCCACGCACCGCACGAAACTTATTTCGCGTGAGCACATGGATTTTTAAAAATGGTTTTCAAGTAGCGTGAAGATAGGTTTTAAGAAGTTCATTATATTGATTTTCTGTCATTCGCAAATGGTTCAAATAAGAATTTGGATCTTCTTTTGCTAATTCTACTAGTAAGGTGCTTGAAGTTCCTTTAGTTATACTTCTCGAATCCACTGGCGCAGCCACCAACGCCAAGATTTTCTTTTTTTAAATTATGCAACTCATTTATTAAATGGTCGCAGTTTAATGAAATTCCCGCACGTACAAGTTGGCGCGACATTTTATTGCGCTGTGAACATTGAATATCATTTAAATGATTTACGTCTATAATATGTAAAGCCGTTCAATGTGCAATAATCAATGCTTTTCAATGGAATTGATTCAATTTTGGTTGATCCGTGTAATATCGCCTTTACGGAGCGAATACTACAAACGAACGCGGTACCTGTAATTGGTTTGTGCGCTTCTGTTCTAGAAATTTCCATCCAAAAAATGAACCTCGTATTCGTTCAAAAACTTTGGTCAACAACTAAGAATGAAAGGTGATTGTGGAAGCTGATGATACACAATTTACGGCTGAACTAGCAGCAAATTTCAAAGTTAGCATCAAAACATATTGGTCCATTTGCGTCAAATTGGCAAGGTAAAAAAGCTTGAAAATGTGTGCTCCACGAACGCGATGATTGCCAGCGCAAAGTACGTGTCGAGTTGTGTCTTGCACTGCTCAATAGGCACACAAACGAAATAAATTTGAACCGCATGGTTACCTGCGACGAAAAATGGATTCTGTTTGACAATCGCAAGTGCTCGGCTGGTTAGTTGGATCCTGGTTCAGCACCTAAACAATGCCCTAACTGAAAACTTGCCCCTATACAAGTGATGGTCACTGTTTGGTGGTCTAACGCCGGTAGTATCTTACCAAACGGGATGAGCATTACTGCAAATGTGTACTGTGAAGAGCTTAACACATTACTAGAAAAGCTCGCACGTCTCTAACTAGCTTTGGTCATTCGCTCGTCCCCGCTGCTCCTGTATAACAACGCACGACCGTATAATGCACTATTGATGGTCTCCAAGTTATACTTGCGCCTAAAGACTTCTAGTTTTTCCCGAATTTGGATAATTTTTTGGCGGGAAAAAAATTCCATACCCGAGAGATAGTACGAAATGTCTTTGAAGAATTTGTTGCCTCCCGTCAAGCTGAATTGTGCAAGAAGAGCATCAATAAACTGTCACTGCATTGGCAAAGATGCATCAATTGCATTACAACTTTGATTATCATTACAGCCCTTCAGAAGTCCACTGCTGAACATAGGCCTCCCCCAAGGTAGGCCACAAAGCACGGTCCTGAGCCACCCGCATTCATCGACTTTCTGCATATCTTACCAGGTCGTCACTCTATCTAGTGGGGAGACGCCCTACACTTCGTCCGCCGGTACGAGGCCGCCACTAGAGAACCTTTTTTCCCCATCGGCTGTCGGTGCATCGAGCTATATGGCCGTCCCATTGCCACTTCGGGTTACTAATCCGTTGGGCTATATCGGTCACTCTGGTTCTACTGTCGATATCCTCATTTCTAAGTTTATCACGCAGGGAAACGTCAAGCATAGCCCTCTCCATAGCTCGCTGAGCGACCTTGAGCTTCCTCATACGGCCAGCAGTGAAGGACCACGTCTCAAATCTGTAAGTCATCACTGGCAACACGCACTGGTTGTACAATTTCGTTTTTTCCCATGTTAGAGTCCATCTAATTAGATATTTACCTACCTATATTATACCTACTTCAGCCACCATAAAACAGTGCCTGCATTGCTGCGTTCTGGTCTGAATGGTATAGTGAGTCAGGCGGTGACGCATGCCGTCTTAGTTCTCAGAGATAAAAACTCATCTACAGCCTTCTTTTTGAAGTTGGCTGTATGTGTTATCTATTGTGAAGGTGGTCATTTTCTGAGAAAGCTACTTACCAGTAGATGAATTGTAAATTAGTTACTAATTTCAGATTTATTAAAAAAACTGTGGGCTTTTACATCCTGATGAAAAATCGAAGAAGAAAAAAATCTTGCAGGTGATTCCTTTTCTGCCGACTTCCAAAAAGGAGACTGGATTTTTTTTATGTGTGTGACCTCATAACTTTGTAATGGGTGAACCGATTTCGATGATTCTTTTTTTATATGAAAGCTGATAGTTCTCGTGTGGTCCCATTTGATCAAGGCCAGACCAATAGTTTTTGAGTTATTCTTAAATAACTGATATTGAAGTCGGCTGTACAAAATTTTTAATTTTAAATTATTTTATATATTGATAGAATCAGGCGTTACTTTGCGAAAATTCATTATAATGGGGTTGTTATAAATTAATTTGCTTAATTCCGCGTAAAGAAAGAAAATGATGTGTCCTGCCCAGCTTTAAGGGGGACCTCCTACCCTCCATCAATCGCGCGCACTATACCCGTCGCCGTCAATCCCAGCACTACCATCCTCAGCACCACCACACTATGCAGGACACACCACTCTCGAAAATACGACATGTGTTTCGCTTCTACAGGAGGCATCCTCAGGTGAAGTAGACTCTACGGAGGCTGGCCGCTACTTAGCGGCCAGCCTCCGCAGCTCACTAAGTAGCATTATTTTATATATACTAAGCCGCAAGTTTTTTGCAAGTTTAAATTATGCTATTTAAACTTGCGTATTTTTTGTCTTATTGAAAATTTATGTCCTTATTTTATGTCATTATTTTACTCGGCTCCTCGGTGAACGATTCTTCGGTGAAACAAGTGCGCGTGTTATTCCAAATCACCAACTAGAAAAATAACAATTTGCTTTTTAGTTCCTTACCGTGTACTTGTCAGCCATTGGCGCTTGCAATGTGACGCAGTGAATTGGCAAGGCACGACGACGTCGCCATCGAGGCCCACGGCGGGTTCCTCCAGTCTCAACACGCGCTGATACTTCACGTATCGTACCCCCTTCTTCCTCTGAGCTACAACTAAAATTTTAATAATAATAATTATGATTAATTATGATATCGCTCAGATATCTTTATCTATCTCTAGAACCTTAGAATGAGCCGTGGCAGCACAAGGCACACATGTGTATTTAATAGTACGCTAACATACCACGTCGGATCCCCGCCCACACTAATAATATTGTCAAAAGCGATTTTAAGTACTAACTGCTTTACCAAGTGCTCGGTGGTAAAGAAACTCGTGGAGGAAACTCCAATAAACTTAAAAAATCAGAGGAAGCCCGTGTTCAGCAGTGAAACATCAGGCTGCTTCTGTATCTGTTCTGTGTCGTTTTAACCTCGTAAACCATTTTTTTATTTTTAACATATTATCGATACTCGTAAGTAGATTTAGATTTTCCATAATTTCCATGCTTGGCAGGCGAGTTGACAACTGACGTTTTTTTGTTATAATTGAATTTTTATAAGGAAGATACCACTGCCCATTTTTTGTATCAATTTTCTTCTGTCGCCTCTTACCTACGCGACCATATGAGGTAGTGGATTATCTTACGCCGTCACTATACGCTCCTCTCAATTCCTATTTTAATTTTAACAAAAAAATTTCACATCTTACCCGTTGGCTAATTGCGTGGAAGGTCCTTGCAGAAGCGAGAGACCGGTGTGCCGCATTGGAAGTCCAAGCAAATCGAAAAGCTCGTGTAACATAGGCTGCTTTACCAGTACGTCAGCCTCACAATCCGCTGCCAATGCTGGCGATAAATTTACCTACAAACTTTCGTTTTTTCAATACAGCTTAAATAATTTATTATATTTTTACGAATACAATAGATCTCTAAATGTCTTTTTGCCAGTTCTTCTCTGAGAGGGTTTTGCAAAGATCATATAATTTTTTTTATTTTCACTTGGACTTCGATTAACAAAATTTAACAAATTTTGCAATTTTTAGTTAAGGAAAGAATATATTATATGTATTTTCACATTGGTCCTGTGTAAGTTTCGACTCGATCTGGTCACACTTTTTTCATAGAAGCAAAAGGTGACTAACAAGCTCACAGTCCACTGCATGGTGGAATGCTATGTCCCATAGACACCTAAATCTATCATCGATTAGAAACCATAAGATAAATAAGCTATCACCCTTGAAGGAATGTCCCTTTACTAGTAAAGTGGTTACCGGTTTTCGTTACTCACTAAATAATCTAGGCCACCGCTTTGACAAGGTCATTGGATAGGAATTTGATCTCTTTTTAATAATAAAATGCAGTAATTTGCTCAATCGACCTTTACTTGATCTCTAATTTTTACAACGACGACAGGTACAACATTTTTTAAACATACCTACACAGCTTACGGACTAATATTGGCATGAGAACTGCTAATATAATTTGACAGGCGCTTCAACATGCCCCCCGGCGTTGAAAGTCTACCTTTCAACCAGATTCTTCAAGTTCAGGAAGCGGACAAATTTTGCTAAATGATCGGCGAACTATACCAGTCGATGTTTTGATATCCGCCACCCTTGATACGCCGTCCGAGCCTGGATGGACTGCGACGATGCGACCCATCTTCCACTTTAATGGCGGTGAATTCTCCTCTTTTAGGAGTACCAGTGAATTTAACTTCAAAGAGCCTTTACAGGAACGCCATTTCATCCGCAGTTGAAGCTCTGATATATATTCCTTGCTCCATCTAGCCCAAAAATGTTGACGTAATTGTTCTATTCGTTGAAATCGGGTTAAAGAGCTTACGGAATGATCTTTATAGTCTGGTGTCGGCAAGGGAAGTCAAGGGGCGTCCAATCAAAAAATGACCGGGCGTTAGTGGTAGCAAGTCTTCAGGATTCGTTGACAAAGGTGTGAGTGGTCTGGAGTTAAGTATAGCCTCAATTTGTATTAATGTGGTATTTAGTTCCTCGTAAGTCAAATTACAATTGCCCAGCACTCTAACTAAATGATATTTAATGCATTTGACACCAGCCTCCGCAAGCCCAGCAAAATGGGGAGAATAAGGCGGTATAAAATGGAAATTAATTCCTTCATTTGCCATTACCTCAGATAAAGAATTACAATACGTCCTAATAAATTTTGAAATGTCATTGTATGCGCCTACAAAGGAGGGTACCATTATCCGAATAAATATTAAGAGGTTTCCCTCTTCTTGACATAAATCTGCGCAACATATTAGAAGGTATTGCTAGTTAAATCACCCACTAATTCAAGATGAATTGACTTAGTCGCGAAGCAAATAAAAATAGCTATATACACCTTTACAATTTTACAACCACGGCCATGGCGAGAAACAGATTGAATTGGTCCCGCATAGTCTAGTCCAATATTTTGAAATGGAAAACCAGAAAGGATGCGTTGGTGTGGTAGGTTGCCCATTATTGGAGAGATGGTTTTTCCTTTCAATTCTATTACATCTTACACATTGTCGATAACAAGATCTGGCCAAATTACGACCTCTAATCGGCCAGTACATCTCTCTTATAGTGGCCAACATTAGCTGTGGTCCCGCGTGCATTAACCTTATGTGCTCATAATTGAAGAGCAATTTGGTAAAATAATGAGTGGACTGTATAAGTATGGGATGTTTTTTCTCATAACAGTAATCGGAATTTTCAAGACGCCCTCCAACACGCATTATTTTATTATCATCGAGAAATACATTAAATTTATGCAACGGACCTTTAGTGGGTAAGCTTTTATTTTTAATTAACATGGTGTATTCCTCAAATGATTCACTCTGAGATATTCTTATAATAACATTGAGTGCGGTTTGCAACTCTTGATTGCTTAGAGGACCGTGAACGGATTGCTTTCTACAATTATTAATAAAACGCAGCACATAAGCAACGGCCCGATTTAATCTAGTATATTTAGAAAAGCGTTTAAATTCAATTAATTTATTCCGCCTAAATCTTCATTGTTGTTAGAATGAAGTATTCCGTGGAGGATAACATTTGACGATTTAATCTCAGGCAACTCGTGATTAATACTTAAGAAATTTGCAGGCCAGTGAGAGACCTCTTTCTTTAAAAATTCAGGTCCTGACCACCACTTACTCATGGATGAAATATCCTTACAACTCACACCGCGAGAAATATGATCGGCCGGATTACACTCTGTTGGGACATGCCTCCACTCGCAATTTCCAGTCTTCTCTAATATTTCAGCAACCCTATTTCTAACAAAGGGTTGTAGCTTGCTAGGCAACACCTTTAACCATCCTAACACGATGGACGAATCTGTCCAAAAGAAAGTGCGCTTAGCTTGTTGTCTCAGCGATGCTACAACCCTTTGGTAAAGGCGAGCTCCAACAAGTGCACCACAAAGTTCCAGTCTTGGGATTGTTATAGGTTTAAGCGGCGCGACACGACTTTTCGCCATCAATAATTGAATTAAACCCTCACCCTGATCATTAACACTACGCACATATAAACAGGCGCCATATGCTCGCTCAGAAGCGTCCGAGAAAATATGAAATTCAAACAAACTAGGCGAGTCACAAATAACACGACGTGGAATACGTAGAGTATTTAATTTAGGTAAATCGACTATTATCTCAGCCCACATCTTGCTGATTTCTGGCGTCAACTGCTCATCCCATGACAGCTTGAGCAGCCACAACTGTTGAAGAAGCATTTTCATCTTAATTACACAGGGAGATAGAAGTCCTAGTGGATCAAAATCTGAGAAATCACAGATAACATATCACGCTTTGTTCTACCTGAGAATAGCCCTCCTATAGGGAAACAAAGTTGGTCAGTATGTGATTGCCACCCAAGGCCTAAAGTTTTAGTCGGTTCAAAGCCACCAATATTTAAATCAAGCGGAGAAATATCATTTTCACTAACCAGTTGAGATTCATTCGACTTCCACTTTCGCAAAACCATATGAGCTGATGCAAGTGTGGAAGTCACTTTACGGCGCAAATCTGTAACCTCGTTAATATCATCCCCTCCCGTTAGCAAGTCATCAACGTAAAAATCGTGAATGATCACTTGAGCAACCTTGTCATCGGTACACTCTAAGCCTAATTGTTGGAGGCACCTAGTTGCCAAAAAGGGAGCACTAGAGGTGCCGTAAGTCACGGTGTTAAGTTGATAAGCTTGAAGCTGTTCTGAAGGGTTATCACGCCAGACAATTTGTTGCAAATAGCGGTCATCGGGATGAATGACTATTTGCCGGTACATTTTCTCAACATCAGCTGTGAGAACGTATTTGTGTAGCCGAAAGCGTAAAAGAATGGACAAAAGGTCGTCCTGTACCACGGGACCTACCATCTGTATATTATTCAAGGAAACACCCGAAGAAGTCGGACTGCTAGCATTGAAAACGACTCTTAATTTAGTAGTAGTACTACTTTCCCGCAGCACACCGTGATGTGGTATAAAATGCATCTTACGTGGTAAATTATCATTCTCACATTTTTCCATATGACCCAGACTTTCATACTCTGACATTAATTCTTTATACATTTCATAGACCTGAGATTGACCTGCTAACCTGCGCTCTAGCGATAGTAAACACTTCTTAGCTCGTGGCCAAGAATCACCTAATACGTCAGGATTATGTTTTAATCAGGCAATCCTCACGCAAAATCGACCATTTGCCAGTCGTGTGGTGTTTTTTAAAAAGTGTTCTTCGCATAATTTTTCTTCGTTTGAATAAAGAGACGCAGGGCTTACCTCTTCGAGGTGCCAGAAGCGTACTAATTGTTTTTGTATATCTTCATCTAAATCTTTACTAGCCTCATCTTGAAATATTCTTGTAAAATTACATTTAATAGAGTTAACCCCTTTCTTTACATATCTATAATCAATCGGACCTGATACTAACCATCCTAAGCTAGTTTCACAAAGAATCGGCTGACCGTCCCCTAATTTTAATCTCTGCGTTCCTATTAAGTCCCAAAAGACATCAGCACCTATAAACATGTCAACGGGAGCAGGTGAATGAAAATTAGGATCTGCCAGAGAAATATTAGATGGAATTTTTAAGTTTGACAAGTTAACATATCTAGTAGGTACATTTTGGGTTATTGATGGTAGGACAAAACAATGAAGATTACTAGAGAAGTTATCATTCAATGATTTTATCGATACCTTACAAATCTTCTTGATGTGTGCCGAAGCATTATTAATACCGACTACCGACTGATTTACATTTTGAGCGGGCAAACCTAGCCTTTGATATAACTCTTCAGTTATTAAACAAGCGTTACTGCCACTATCAAGAATAGCACGAGCAATATATGTACAACCATTCTTACCTATAACTTTAATTAATGCCGTCGATAACAATACGTCGCCTTGTTCACTACACGATGCAGTGCCTACCTTTGCGGATAATGACAGATGTGCGTTAGAATTGTATGACAACTGTGAGCCTGTCGAACTGTTTGTTTGTTCGAAATGACCTTGCATAACGGGCTTATTATTACCACTACTCGTGTTAGATGTATTAATATCTGTAATTGGTTTTGACTGGTAATCTGCGACGTGCACGAGAGTGTTATGCTTTCGGTGGCATATTTTGCATCCTGGCTTTTTGCAGTGATTTGCATAATGTCCTGAATTAAGACAATTGAAACATACTTTATACTCTGGCAGTAACTGTAGACGCACATCGTTACTTAATCCAAGAAACTGAGGACAACTGCTTAACTTATGGTCACCCTTACATTTAGGACACAGTTTGGCGGAAAAGGCCGAACCGTTTTTATTACCGGTATCCCGAACTGAAACCATTGCCTTAACTTTTGGAGCATATTTTATAGAAGAATTTAAACGGTTAGTAGCACCAGAATTAGAAATTTCTAGTGTTTCGATTAAATCGGCTCGATTTTTTAAAAAAATCAAAAATATATCGAACGTAATAGGTGTATCTTTCTCCAAACGACCTTTAGACTCTTCCCATTCACGATATGTCTTAGCGTCTAATTTTTGAGTAATAATATGAATGAGAAGTGTGTCCCATTGTTTAGTTGGCTCACCGAGAGATTCTAGTGCACGTAAATTTTTATTTATTTGGTCAATGAGACGTTTTAAGTTGACAGACAATTCTTTATTAATTGGTGCTATATTAAATAAGGCTGTCACGTAATTTTGAATTAGTAGTCTTTTATTATCATATCTATCACATAATATAGTCCATGCGACGGTGTAATTAGCTGCCGAGAATTCGATTGACTGTATTACCACAGCAGCGGGCCCTTCCAACGACGCTCTCAGATAGTGAAACTTATTTATGTCATCTATCTCGTCATTTGAATGTATGAGGCTCATGAACGTGTCATGAAACTCTAACCAATTATCATAAGAACCATTAAATTTAGGTAGTTGAATAGTGGGCAGTTTAACAAATTTATGATTGCCGGAATGAGAGCCACCGTCACTGCTTACGTCATCTGACTTAATGCAATCTGCTAAGATCCTTTTTGCAAGAGAAAGCGATTTAAAATACAGGGATTCAAACTCAGTTCGTTCTGATATCTGGGCGTCTATATTATCAGTATTACACTCGATGGATAATTGTACCTCATCATATCGTTCATACATTGACTCAATCCTACTAATACGTAATTGCAACTCATTTACCTCAGTAGCAGCCAATGAAGATACCTTCAGTGAATTTAAATAATTTGAAAAAGCAGTTATTTGTCCCTTGTAGCTAGCTCGTTTCCTAATTTGCTCCTTATCTTCTGGCATGTTGGCTGGTATTGTGAGATTAGTGCAAATGCCTGAAATTTATACAAACAAGAAGTTTATATTTTATAAAATATAATTCATAAGTAGTTTTATACAACTTTGCTTACAGTTATAAAGAAATGAAAACTAATTCCGTTACTTATTTTTCAAACTCTTAAATAATTAAACAAAATGGTACATGTACTACCTTGATATTTAACTTTATAATTAACAACAATTAAGGGTAACAAATACAATTCAGACAATCAAACAGCTTCACAGGTATGCCTTAGTATGTAATAAATAATATTATGCAATGTTTTCAATTATACACTCTCTTGACTTATTTTTTAAAAAACAGTTTAAACCAATAAAGAAAAAAAAATTATAATATCGTCAATATAATTTAACCAAGCTTTATAATTTAATTTAATTATGATTTGACGGTTATTAGAAACTATATAAAACAATATTAAATGAATTTTAGCCGATTAAATACTTTAAGTTATACGTAATTATTTTATAGGTAATTTGGTACTAACCTGATAAATTAGCAGTCGATTTACACAAAATACTACCTGATAATGAGTGCTGGGTTAAATAAATTAAATAATAGTCCAATATCTAAGGGGCTAAGACTCCAGATTTCTTGGTTAAATATCTTCACTCCCTCGGTGGTATTTCCACAACGAATATTTAAGACTTCCCAAGCGTATTCCACTAAATAATATCTTGTCAAATTACGTTTTTTCAAATCCGGCTCGAAGGACCATGGATAGGAATTTGATCTCTTTTTAATAATAAAATGCAGTAATTTGCTCAATCAACCTTTACTTGATCTCTAATTTTTACAACGACGACAGGTACAACATTTTTTAAACATACCTACACAGCTTACGGACTAATATTGGCATGAGAACTGCTAATATAATTTGACAGGCGCTTCAACAGTCATACTGCGTAAGACTTTGAGGGAAGTGGCAAGAAACTTACAAATGGACAATTTATGCTCTTCCTTTCATTCATTCATTAATTACTGCTTATCCTTTTACTATAGTTTCTTTATTTCTTATTTTCAATTATAATAAGGAAGATGCTGATCTTGTTTCAGTTTCCCCCTGACACCTGTTACATCAACCAGGGAATGATACGGGGTAGTAGATATTCTTACATTGCCACTACATAGGAAGGTATGAAAGTTTATATTTAATTAAATTACAAAGACAATAAATAATACCTCAAGTAACCAAGGCTTCATAGATTCGTCAAGAAGCACATCGAATCCGTAGAACTCGAAGCAGTTTCTTGCGGGAGGAGTGCCGGCTGCTTGCGCTAGAAGGGTGAGGGTTACGAGGGCTCGGATGCGTTGCCATACAAGCCATTCCACCGCACCCCACCGACCTACTAGTGCGCGGCGCACTTGCTTCAATGTCCATTTACAACCTGATGATATTGATAATATATTTTATATAATGATTATTCAAATATCATACTATAGTCACTATTCCGCCTAGTAAGTGCATGTTTTATAAAATTAGGGGACAAACGAGGACACAGTTCGCCTTTTAGTATGCTGTGGCACATAGACATCTACATCTATCCTTAATTAAGAATCAAAAAACAGACGTGTTAACAACGCTGTTTTTTCCCCTGAGGACTCAGATGAAATTCCTCGTTACCAGTAAAGTGGGTCTCCGGTTCTCTACACTCACCATACAAACATAGCAGTATTAAGCTGCTATTTTACGTTGGTATTCTAGAAGGGAACTGTGAAGAGCTGTACTGTCTGAGGAATGTTAAGATTATATTTGATCAATCAGTTATTAGGTTGTTCTGACAAGAAATTCTCAGTAGCAGCCCGGAGTCCGTAAATTGGCGGTGTAACCACCCCGTGGTCTTGGTACATATATTAGCAAACACACTGCTCACGGCTAAGCGCGTTTGCATGCGCGCACACTACCTAGCACGTTGACTGATGATGAAAGAGATGACCACTTCTAGCTTCTTACGTGGCTAAACCACGCCGCGGCTGTATTAAGCTGCTGTATGAATAGATCAGGTCAACCAGGTAAGAACGTTTTAAAAAAATACCAGCGTAAAATAACTGCACAATGCTATTGTGGCTCGTATAATAAGTGACCGAGATCCTATTCACTGTTAAGTGGTTCTTAGGTCTGAAGACAAAGGTTATAAGAAGTTTGATCGGAAGGCAAAGAAATATTCTATCTTTGTCTTTCAAGAGTAACAACGTACCTGCATTTTTGATTCTTAACCACGAATAGTGGCTATGATCGTGGTTATTACTCACAGCAGACTGCATGCTCATATACCAGCTTTACTTGTTTTGAATAAATGCGGGTCGTAACCGTGTCAAGAACGATAAACGTCTAATTTTAGAGTCGCCAATTTGTCTATTTTACCGTGAACAGTTCATAGACTGATGTTTTGGCGACGTTTTGTCTAAACATCAGTCTGTAGGCTGCTAAAATCCATCACTTCATCGCGTGCAGTGTTCGCAGTAATGACATGATTTAATTTCTTCAAGGCAAGAGTGAACATACTTGTGTTACGTTAAGACGATGCAACTTACCATCTAGCACTCAATACCACTTATCACTGAGTGATATTGTCTTCAAATTCTCGTTTTTCTTATAGAATAGGAGACAAACGAGCTACCGGTAACAATTCAAACAATTCCTCAGTCAGTCAGTTTTTGCCGACAAGCGGGCTTGCACTTTGGCAAAATTTAAAGAGTAAATAATGTACCTACACTCTTTCTAAGAATAAACAATCGCGTGAGCGTCGTGGGAAACTCCGTTGGAACGAAGTTCCTTTCGTAGTATATTATCATTAATAAACGTTTTATATTATTTATTAACAAATACAAATAAATGAATTACTAGCGTCTATTAAAATGAATCGTCATTTAAAATAAAATAATATTTCGCTTCCTTATAGCCGCTAAGGCCGTCTACACATCGTCAGAAGAGGTCGTGACAGAAAAATCTTACACTACTTCTCGCCTAACCCCATCCGCCAAATTCGTACCGTGCAATAGGGAACTTAGTTTAAATTTAAAAAAATCACTTCCCGTAGTACATAGAAAATACATGGTAATACAACTATTATTCGCAAGGCTAGTAGACCAAGCCGATCGGAAGAAATCGACCGTCATCTATTCAAATCGAGATGATTAAAAAGTCCCGTGTTATTTAATGGTGTTTAAAGGATAATCCATGATATGTACTCAATAGCCAAACTAAATACAAACGCGATGATTCAGCGTGGTAGATATTGACACTCAAAAAATTTAATTGCTTCGTTGATCGTATGGTCGTCAGTAGCAGCCCCGAATCTGGAAATTGACGGTGGTTCACCCCCGTGCCTCGTAAAACAGGGCTTTGATAGGTATGAGAGTTGGGTGTAGGAAGTAAAAATGTTTTTTTTTATAGGATAGGGTGACAAACGAGCACACAGTCCACCTGATGGTAAGTGGTTGCTGTGACCCATAGACATCTACATCTATCCTCAATAAAGAATCAAAATGCAGATGCGTTTTCACCCGTGAGGACTAAGATGGAATGCCTCTTTTCCAGTAAAAAAGGTCTCCGGTTCTCTACACTCACCATACGAAACACAGCAATGTTAAGTCGCTATTTTACGCTGGTATTCTGTGAGAGCGTGGTCCTTCCCCGGTCGAGCCGACCCATTCGTGCTACAACTATACTACCAGTATAGCTGCAGCATGGCTCTACCACGTATAAAACACAGTTTTTGCGTACAAACTCGAGAAGTATAATCCTGTTCTACGCAGATAGCTAGACTTCGATAAAACTCTGACTGCCGAGACCGAAGTATGATCTGAAGGACATGACATTAATTGTATTAATAAAATTTTATTACAAACCACTGCCAATTCTATCCTTGCATTCTGCATATCTTGGTCCACTTTTATTGAGCGATGAATTTGTCAAATGTCGGTATGGATTGTGAATATCTGACAGCGTGTATTTGTCAGTCCCTGAAAGTATTGCAAATTAATTACTACTTAATAGTGGCAAGAGACATGGTAACTCTTCTTAACCTTCATAGAACCTAGGAAAACGATCTTTATTTTAATTTCTACAGACTTGGTTGTGAAAGATGTTTCTTGAAAAACCTGTAAAAAATAATTTCAATACTACCTTCTTAGAAATCAGATCTCATGTTGCTGTTAGGACTGGTTACTTTATTTTTTTTTAGATATCTATACCAACCAATATGGTATGATGAATTTGCAGCCACATGATAGTTGCCAGTGGTTCGTGCACCAGCAAGAAATGTCCATTGCGTACAGATAAGGTAAATATTTTGAAAAAGGTTGAATTATTTCCCTTACTTCAAGTTAAAATTGGTTACGATAAAATATGTAAAAGTATTCGTATTTCACATGCAGTGTTCGATTCAATATCACAAACAGGAGTATAATTAAACCAATCCTTAGCCGGTATAATGGCCATAAATGGACTTGAATGCCTTGTCAAAGACACGGGGACAACCGCAACTTAACCAAAATCCGAAAAAGAATGTGTTTTATTTAGTGACCGACCGAAGATTCGGTTACGGTTTCGGTTTCGGCAAAGTTTCGGCAAAAAATCTAGTTTCGGTAATGGTTTCGGTTTCGGCAAAAAATCTGCCGAACCTTCGGCGGCGCCGAAACTCAGTGCTCGTGGATTATCGTGCGACGTTCGGATGAGTTCGTGATTCGTATATTATGTATTCATAAGTATACATAAACAGAATCTTTTTTTCAATATAGATTGTAAATAATATTTTTTGAAAGTCACTCTTTTGTTTAATTACCTCTGGTTCGAAAAAAACCTCTGCCCTTGGAAGAAGCAGCAAGAAACCCAGCGGGACTTTTTTTTAAATAACAGCTTACAATCAGAGGCGTAGCCTGGACTAATATAAACGTGCGCAAAGTTGCATCAGCGAGGCCCCTTTTCTTTCGTTCTATGGGTCTACCGAATAGATCTATCCTACCTGACATTCATTGACATGACATACGAGGGCGACACTGAAAGTTTTTAGAACTGGCCACTTGTAAACGATATAATAAAAAAGTAAGTTCAAATTTTGAAAATGGAACTCTGCCAATATTATTGTGTATGTATTTTATTAATTTGTCATTTGTTTACGATTTGGCGGCAAATTGAAAATTGTCTGTGTCACATCAGCATGAATTTAAACACTGATTTTTTTATGGATTTCGATGTTATTTAAAGCCGGATACTACCTGCCTGCCGCAGGGGCAATCTAGGAAGCACAGCGATCGGAGCAATATCGAAGGTCGCAGGGCCGACTTAAAAAATTGCCCCTGCTTGCCTACACACATCACAATTAAGCAGGCAATTAAGGGTCATCCCCAACCCTACACCCTAGATTGCCCCTGCGGCAGGCAGGTCAGTAGCCACCTTAAGTCAACAAGAAAGATATGATAGAATTCGATTGGTCTTTCACGATGCAGCCCCATCTCGTGCCACTGTTTATAACTGGTTTAATGAGTTTAAACGTGGTTGTACTAATCTCACCGATGATCTGCGTGAGGGACGGCCATTGATTTAGTCTTGTATAACTCAATGGGGACGGCCTTCTACGGCGACTACTGAAGATAACATCAGTGTTGTGCGGCGTGTGATAGAGACTGACAAAAAAATGACTTATCAGCAGATTCGGACAAGATAAGTCATCGGTATGAGTCAAGTGCACAAAATCCTCCATGAATATTTAGCAGTCAGGAAGCTTTGTGCCGGGTGGATACCTGATAACTTGACAAAGGCCCAAAAACTCTGTCGTGTTGATTGGTGTCGTGAAATGGTTCAAACATTTAATGGAGGTGACTCAAATGCTGTCTTCGACATTTTATATATTATTATTATCCTGAAACTAAGAGACAGTCTGCTGTCTGGGTGTTTCCTTTTTTTTATAGGATAAGGGTGACAAACGAGCACACAGTCCACCTGATGATAAGTGGTTGCTGCGGCCCATAGACGTCTACATCTATCCTCTATTACAAATCAAAATGTAGATGCGTTGTCACCCGTGAGGACTAAGATGGAATGCCTCATTCCCAGTAAAAAGGGCCTTTCCTTCCGAGGAGTTGCCAACTAAAGTGAAGAGAAGTCGAAGTGTGGGGAAAAAAGATGGTGGGCTCGTTCTTCGGAAGGACAGGTCATTACGCAACAATTATTTTAGTGGATTGAAAAACAGTTACTGCAGAGTGCTACACTAACAATTGTTTGCAATTTCTCTTGGAAAAAGTTCGGGAGAAACGACCTCGCAATAGGCTCCTTGCTCACTACGACAACGCCTCGTTGCACACTGCCAAGCAAACAATCGACTACTTGGCGACGTCAGGCGTGGAGTTACTGGGTCACCTGCCCTATAGCACCGACCTCGCACTTTGCGATTTTTATTTATTTCCGAAAATAAAAGAAAAACTTCTAAAAAAATGTATATGGACACTATTTTGAAAAGATATAATAATAGTAATAACTTGCTAGCTATTTTGTTCAGTTTTTGATCTTTTAAGAACTTTTAGTGTTACCCTCGTACCTACTCATATCTATTAATTCCTGACAAGTCTCGTATTCCGTCAATGTAACAATCACCGTCTTTGAAGGTAGTTTCAAAGGCCTGGCAGTCGTATTTAAGGGGGGGCTTCTTGCGATGCCCCAAACAAACACACTTTCACTTTTTCAAGGGTAAAAGTGATCAAATTAAGTAGTCATCCGAGGTAAAGTCTGGGAGCATCGCATTTTAGGGGGTCTCGTGAAGCCTCTTTAAGTGCGAGGCCATGGACGAGAGCCCATTTCGCCCACACGTAGATACGCCACTCTTACAATCATGTATGTAACACAATTAAAACAAAAAAGAGATTAGAAATAGCTTGGTTGTGATCACCATAGTGGGGTTATTATAATCCATAAATTCCTTAATATTACAATATTTCTTTATACAAACTTAGTTTATTAAAGTTTTTTAATTTTGAGCAGGTTTTGTATATTTTATGGGATTTTGTTAAGGTGTGTGTATGTATATTGTGTGTGAGTGTGATATATTAAGTTAATGCTCTCATTGAATAATATTAACAATATTGTCAAAACAATAAAATATGTTCTCAATTAGCGAGAAACTTGTTATGGGTGTAAGTGTTGATTTTTTTACAAAATTGACTTAAAAATTACTGCTTAACGTTAAATTGTTGATTTTTACTTGAAAATAAATAAATATATTGCTGCATGACTATTACAGTTACTGTTTTTGATTAACATGCATTACCTATCTGTATATGTATAAAAAATATACCAGATTCCAGTAAAAAGAAAGAAAAAAATGAACATGTCCAAATAAGGTTCGGTTTCGGTTTCGGCCGAAACTGACATGCAGACTGAAGGTTCGTTTTCGGTTTTGGTTTCGGTTGAAAATCCTGTTTCGGTCGGACACTAGTTTTATTGTTACTACGAACCATTGGCAATGAGAGCTAATCATTTTACTCTCACCAGATGTCGTTAGTTGGAGTGCGATGAACTTATTTTTTACAAAATATTATAATTGACAAAATTGCGTTTTCCATGAAATTTTATCAATTCTAGAGTATGTAAATACACAAAACAATGCTTTAGTGCTTTGCTTTTTAATTTTTGCTTATTTTTAATTCTTGTTTTTATTTTTCTTTTTAGGAATTGCGTTTGGTTTACCATTTCTAATCTAATTAATACAAAATATAACTATTATTTCAGAAAAAAACATTAACCCTTACATTTACCGAACAAATTAACTTGTCCCGCAACGAAATTTGTCGAATATTTCCTCATTCCTAAGTGGCACCGCCCTGGTGGCAGAAAAGGTCGTGTATATCATTGTAATAAGAGGCGACTATGCGATGTGCTAGAAAGATCTTATAACTTCCGATAGATGGCGGTATAACCATTTGCTAGGCGTAAATACCTAGACCGACGACGGTAAGCAGCATGTCCAGCAGAACTGGGTTCCTGAATTGGTACTTTTTCAGGCTAACGTATGGAATATAATTTTTTTGTAAATATAATAGCTTCGTATTAGATCAGACTAGTTACTTAGTGGCTGAGTACTCTCGTTTTCGTATGCTTTCTCTGGTCTCTGAAGACGTGTTAAGTTTAGATCAACTTTTGGGGGATACCAGACGAAAACATGAATCGTAATTATTTCCGAGAGTTGAAATAGATATGACCAGTTTGGTAGAAGTTGGTCATACTAATAAAGACAGTCAAAGACGATTGGTTCCTAACTTTTTAACAAAACCACTAACATTTTAGTATAGTGCTGAAAAATGGTAATTTTTAAAGAATAATGCACATATATTTAAGTGGGAAAAGTAGGAGTTAATAAATAGATCTAAATCTCTAGGTATTGATTAGTTTTAAGGAATTGCATTTTCTTACCAAATCTCGCTAGTCCCTCTGCATACATATAAGCAGTAAGAGGGCGGTAACCAGGCACGCACACGTAAAGCCTTAGATCAAACTTGTACCCAGCTATCAACAGAGGTCGTTCTATGTACCGCTGCACTACTGCCGCACTACCGCATCGCATCTCACACACGCTCTGAAATACAAAATGACTTCTATGATTTATGCTATACATGACTGGGTAAATTAGTTGTCATCATATTCCACCCATAGTGAGTCCTAAACTCTAATCCCAGACAAAAATTATGATTGTTCATTAATATTTTTGAGTCCCCGTATGCCTTACAATCATACCTTATGGGTATACATTTGTGAAATACAGACTTGTTACAGATTTCTTGTTAATGTAACTGCTTTCCAATACCCTAAACATCTATACGAAATATTGCAGTTAGCAACGTTTTGACGCTATTAAAACAGTATTATTTGTATTCCACAAGCGAAAGTTAAAACAGAGGGCGCTGAGAAGTATAAATGTTCTTTGCCATAAATTTTTTAGTTTAGTAATTAGGAAAACCGGTGATTATCTTCTTTAAATGTAATGTTCGCTGAAATGTAAGTGTTCATTCATATTCATAATACACTTTGGTAATTCTACAAAAGTTTTTTTTTGTATAGGTGAAGTTTAGTATTCTTTTTACATTTTCACTAAAAGAAATTTCTGTGAGTAGTTAATATTTCGACGTTTTCCTAGTAAGTTAGAGCAAAAGGACAAAAATTATAATTTTCAAAGTCGCTAACGCTCCCAAGATTAAAACAGCTATCCTTCATTCCTAATCTAAATTCTTTAAATCTTCATTGTAATCTCTTCTACTAGATTTATCTCAATTTTGAAGTTTGTTTGCGTCATTTAGTAGTGAAATTTTTCTTTAGAATGGCAAATTTAGGAAAATAGGATTAAACAAAACATTATACCCGAAACAGAAATATTCCACGGCCCTGGCTCTGAGCAACCGGCTTATGTATCCAGACAACGTTAGATCCTGAAGCATCCTCGGCACGCCGTAGTCGAGAACATTCCGAGACCAACTTAGCGTATTCCAATGGCAAATGAAAGCATGGTGGGCTGAAAAGTGAACGCGGGAATATATTATATAACAGGATATGATTAATATACGTATGTGGGTTTGACTGAGGTCTACTAGGTTAACAACATACAATCACTACAATCAGATGTCAACAACGCAAACAAATCAAAATGTTAAAAAAACAAGGTTTCTTTTATAGAATAAGGGTGACAAGCGAGCACACGGTCCATCTGATGGTAAGTGAATGCTATGGCCCATAGACGTCTACATCTACCCTTGATTAAGAATCAAAATGCAGATGCGTTGTCACCCTTGAGGACTAATATGGAGTGCCTTGTTTCCATACAAAACACAGCAAAATTAAATTTGGAAATTTTCTGAGCTGATATTTATTAGTATAACTATTCTCCATTCTGGATTCCATCGATTATCTCTATGTAATATAAAAATCAATTGCTGTCCGTTAGTCGCTCTAAAACTCAAAAACTACTCGACCGATTTTGTTGATTTTTTTATGTGTTTGGATGGGTCTATAGATGGTTTAGATTCACATTTGGATCCGGTAGGTGGCGCTTCTGTCGAGATCCAGAAATCATCCGTGCGAAGCCGCGGCGAATCGTCGATATAAAAGTCCAATGCTGAACACAGGCCTCTCCCATATACAGGCAGTATAGAGGGGATTGTGACATAAATAGTAGTTATCACACTTAGCAGAAGGATAGGATGCCGCATTTTTTATTATTTTGAGTTCTTTTTAGGAACATGCTGATTTCTTTCTCCTGTTTTAGTTTACCTCTATCGTATCTTACGACACTCACGATTGATATAAGTAAGTGGATGTTTTCACACCGCCATTTCAAAACTTGTAGTATCAGACAAATGAGTTATTACTTTTACCAGGAAATTTAATTCGACAATACTACATCACTAATATGATAAAAATTGTCTACCTTTCCTTGAACTTAGTCTTTTTGGAACTTTAACAACCTCAATTTATTTGCAATTTCATTCCTTTACCTATTTGGAAGTAATTTTAGTCTGCGCTTAACCGCGTATTCCGAGCAACCTTTAATTTAAAAAAAAGTTCTTATTTGAGACATCGCTATCAAAGTTGTTGGCAACGTTGAAAGAACTGAATCCGAGCAACGGAATAGCACCACCACGCTAATGTCCCAAACACGGCAAAACAACGGCATCGAGTCTTTCTTTAGGGACCGGCACGCGATCGCCGCGGTACCACTTGGAGTAATTGCTATGAAAGCACGATTCATTAATATTTCAAATGATAATTTAATATTACCATGAACTTTCACCTCTCACTCGGTCGGGAAAAGTCTTTAATGTGACCTTTGAACGTCGTCGCGGACAAAGTTTGCTAATTTAATTTCATCGGTGCTGCTCTTGTCGGTTTTTAGTAAACGGGGTTGTTTTTAACTGTTATACAATATGATCATTTTGACAGATCTTTGTTAAAGTACTTTATTATTTTTCAGGTTAATTTTTTTTTACATTTAAATGATATTTTTATTTTTTTTAAATATACAATATTTTATTATATACAATATTAACAACTATAATTAAAAAAAAAACTAAAACTAGTAACTTAATTATCATACAGGTTATTTTATCATGGCCTTTTTTTATATACATAATAGGATTTTAACAGGATGACGTTTTTTTTAAATTGTTATCATGATTTGTTTTTCTTTTAAATAATACCAGTAACGCTCTTAATATTACTAATATTTGCAAAAATTATTGTTCAAGGAGTAGTTTATAATTAAACTCGGATACACGGATACGTTTTAGTTTTTCTGCCTGCATTTAACTCCCTCCGTCCAAAGCTTCAAATTGCGATCACAAGCAACTACTGTCGCTTTAAATTCACGGTCACAAATATGTCAACAGATTTTGGTCAGTTATATCGAAAGCCAATATCACGTCACATATAATTAACAATACCTTGAATATAGTATCTTTTTTATATGCAATAACGGTGACAAACGATCACACAGTCCACCTGATTGTAAGTGGATTTTGTGGCAGTCCGGAATAGCGAGCGGTCAGTTTTATTTAAAAGAAATAAATTGTCATCATCAGTACATGCTGCCTACTTTCAAGAAGGTGATCACATTAATCGTCATTTTTGAAACTAGATTTGCAATTGCAAAGCAGGTTTTCCCCCATTTGTTCCAAAAGAATTAAGTTTAATGGAGGTCTGCACCCAGCCGATATGGCGCTTTTATTGCTTTATTGAAAGTATTTATTAAAAATATTTTTTTCTACTGAAAAGTTCCATCGTACTATAGAAAACAATATTTTCAAAGTTTATCTTATAGTAGAAAGAAATTATTTAAAATTAACGGATTTACCTTCATTTTATTCATTCACTTCCAACTGTATACATTTCCTAGCTTAATTGTACTAAAATTTGTTTTTCTATTACTGAGGATTCTTTTTACGTATGCATCCGCGTCTAACCTATTTATGACACTAATCAGCAATGCTAATTGCACATTTGCGTGTGACCAGCACAACTTGAGATTCTGTTTCAGGGTGGACAAGTAATTAAAGCCTTTGTGCGACTTAATCTAAGTCTTCAGGGTTAAACGCACATTTAATTTTCATTATATGTAATTGTCTTGAATATGAATGTGGAGGGACACACGGGCAGAGGAAGGCCGAATAAAAGATGGATCGATTGTGTGAAGAGTGATATGAGAATGAAAGGAGTACGTATGGAAATGACGGCTGATAGAGAGGAATGGAACAAAAAGATTTACTGCGCCGACCCCAGATAATGGGAAATGGTTTAGAGAATGATGATATATGTAATTGTCTACAGGTTGATACTACAGACACCTTGCTCATGTCATCAGGTAGAATTAATTCTAATTTGAAAATTGTGAAAAATATCACTTAAACAGAATTATTATAGTATGAATATGGCCAGGAAGCATTCAACTTTTAAATTTATTTTTAAATATAAATGTAATATCCACGGCCTTTTATAACAAGGTAAACATAATAAGGTAATATCAAGTAGGATAATATGAAGGACATAGTAGTAGTTGATTTGAAATGACCTTAATTTTTTTTAATTCTAAACGAAACATAACATTTATAAGGATAACCTTGTTTAATATGATATTCTATTTAGATTAGTTACAAACATAATTTGACTTGACGTATGTTCCTGCTATTCAACAAAAAACTATAGGTTATTAACTGGATAAACGACACTTACGGCAATGTTGATCTCGTGATAACGATCTCTTTGTCGGTTTCGACCATGGGAACAAGTTTAATGCAATGTCTTTGTCTACACAAGGGATACAACAAGACTCGGAAACCTGCAGTGTACTTTTTACATAAATGTTGACTTTGGCTACGGTTGCAGCAGAATCAGTTACAGATATTACATGAAATTTATAATAAAATGATTACGTAGACGACCTTGAAGTTTTTCTTATCATTTTTTTCGTTCTACCAAAACAACCTTCAGTTAGCTGATTTAAGCAAGCAATTTTCAAGCAATTCAACTTTCATTTTTAAACATTCCAATCCAATTTCTGTGTGTATTTTTATTCTGTGTACCTTTCGTTATAAACTCGAAACTAGATAATGTCGTGCGCCACGCAATGATTCGCGTAGCTTCATTCAAATAGCCGATGACGTGGGGCGATTGACTTGTGTTCCTGTACTGCACGCGCCAAAAAATCAACAAATGTTACTGTGTACCAATATAATAAATAGGTGTCTGGAAAAAACAAGGAAAACATGGGGTATGTTCTCCTTATGTTTTTTCCAGACACCTATGTTCTTTATTATAAATAAACCAAAATGGCCCAAATATTATAAGTAATATAAAAATAATCGAGTTCTAATGTTAAAAGCATTACAGCATGTATAATGAAAACAAGTGTAGTTATTATTTTTAAAACTAGTATCAAATATGGCGTGTTTCCTGATTTAATGAAGCTTGGTAAAGTTTAATTAAATCTGGTAGTATATTAGATACCACCAATTTTAGAACAATTTCTCTACTGCCAACACTTAGTAAAATTTTTGAAAAAATTATTCATGATCAAATGTAATTTTTTTTAATGTAAATAATTTACTCCTTAAAAATCAGTTCGGTTTCGTCGCTCGACAACTGATGCTGGTGTTGAGCTGATTAAATATATTTTCAATGCATGGGAGAATTCACAAGATGCTTTGGAATATATTCTGTGACCTATCCAAAGCCTTGGACTTGTGTGAAACTACATCAATACGGTATAAGAAGTTCTCATAAATCATTTTTTTTTCATATTTATGTAACAGAACGCAAAAAGTATGAGCTCTTCTGGGTCGATAGTAAAAATGGGCGTGCCTGGCCCATTTTTAACCCCACTTTTACAGTTCTTTTTGTTTCTTGTATATATCAATGCCTTCCCTTAAATATTAGGCGATAACCATGATCTAGTATTATTTGCCGGTGACATTTCGTCAATTTTAAAATTAAAACGACAATCCATACATATAATAAATCGGTAGAAGAGTCGTGTCTACAATTCTAATATTTTCTGAAAAAAAAACAAGTCCAGGGACTAAATAAAGAAGCTAAAGCCAAATTAGTGGTTTTTAGAATTCTTGTCTGTATGTCTGTCTGTGTATTCGCGATTCACGTAAAAACTACCAGACAGGTTTCCATGAATGTTTGGTGTGTTAAAGGTAGTTAGAAATCTGGGGCAAATTATAGTCTACTTTTTATCCTATTACGGAACTTCAAAAAAATGAGGGTTAAGTATTTTCGGTCCCTTTCTGTTCCTTGTATATATTAATGACACTTACCTTACATAGTAGGGGATAACCATGATATAGTACAATTTGCTGATGATACGTCATTTGTTTTCAAATTAAAGCGACAATTATTAAAATATGACGAAGTAAATAATATTATGTCTAACGTAGTAAATTAGTTTAATGTTAATAACTTGTATTTAAACATCACTAAAACTAAATGTATGGAATTCATGACTCCAAAGGTCAAACAATTAAATACTAATGTAATTTTAAACGGGAAAAGCAATCTATGATTTAAAACCTAATGAGTCGCCCCGACAAAAATTTAAGGAAATTAATATATTAACTTTGACCTCTCAATACATTTATGAAAATGTAATGTACGTCCACAAAATGAAAGTAGTTATACAAAATTAAGTGATATTCCTTCTGTAAATACTAGGAACAGACAAAAGCTAGTAGTACCAGTTACTCGACTCCACCGAGTCAGTAATTAATTCTCGGGGCGATTTATACGCTTTTACAACAAAATCCCGGAAAATATACAAAATTTGACCTGCTCAAGTTCAAAAACTTTATTAAACTAAGTTTTTATAAAAAGGGTTATTATAATATTAAGGAATTTATGGATGATAATAACCCCTGGGAATGATGTGATTGCTACCAAGCTAATTCTAATTTGTTTTGTGTAGTTAACTGTGTTACATACATGATTGTAAGCTGTTATTAAAAAAGTCCCGCTGGGTTTCTTGCTGGTTCTTCCCAGGACAGAGGTTTTTTTTCGAACCAATGGTAATTAAACAAAAGAGTGACTTTCAATAATTATTATTTATAATCTATATTGAATAATAAAGTCTCTGTTTCTGTTTCAGTCTACTAGCAGCCTAGTTTTTAGAACAACATTTTTATCACATTGCTATGTGGTATCCGCCAAACCAAACTTGCACTTGCTACTCAACGTAGAGGAGCGGCTAATAAAATAATAAGGTAGGTAGTAAGGTAGTTATAAAAGCTATTTACGTTATATTTATCAATATATAAGCGAATAAAGAAGTTTTAGTGTTCAAAAATAAAATAGGAATAATTATTATCCCAGACTACATAAAATGTGATACTAATGTTATAATTAGGATATGATGGTTGAACTACCATTCTTTTCTACTACCTATCTCTGCTATAGGCAATGCAGTATTGTGTTCCAGTAAGAAATGCCAGAGAGAAAAGTAAATTCATCTTGAAGCACTACTTTTCGATAATCGTTATTCAACCTTTACGGATATTACTTACCTACCTACTATCTAACTGCAGTCATATGCTATTAAGAATCGCTATCAATTAACGTATTTATGTTATAAGTGAGAATCTACATATTGAACTTCAAAAAATCTAAACAGATAGGATAGATAGGATAGGATAGTATATGATAGCATAGAACAGAGTAGGATATAAAGATATTCTTATTGTTACGGATGAAATCAAAATGACACAGTACTCCTTTTTCTTTTATATTGAACTATAAACTTATTACCTTAAAAAAGCTAACATGGTGGACATAATAAATAGGCTAAGATTATTTACTAGGATAGGGTGCTTTCCCCAGGAATCATAGTACTGCTCACTGTGAAAGGTGGGTTTTACGATTTGGCTCAATATAAAGAAGAGCTCGATTCTCGTTAGGAGTATATAAATTGTTCCCATGTTAATCTGGGATCCCGTGTTGGTCTAGAACTTATATGTCCCAATTATTTTAGGCTAAACTTAGTCTAAGTAGCTCGCTGCTCTTTAAACTCTGCCTACTCCCTGGGAGATTATAGTCGTGATGTTATGTACATATATGTAGGAATGAAAAAGGTATAATGAAAACTTAGCGCAATGTGGTCTGAAATCATCTTTCGGTTATTTGAGCCATATAGTCGGTTCATTGCCACTTCAGCTGATCTGATAAAACATTTAATTTATACTTAGCTAACATATTAATTTTTATTTAATAATATTCTATGACGTTGCATTATCTCTTACGAAATTAAAGCCTGCAGTAGTTTTACGATTGCTTGTAAATCACATTTATGCACTTGTGTTAATAAAAACCATTTTATAGACAATTAGAATTTACCGGCCCTATTCAAATTCATGAATTCGCGTGACTGCATTTTTGTTAATTTATGTTTTAAATTATAAAAATATCGTATTTGGATATTTCACGGAAAACGTTTCGTTTTCGTTGATCATTATTTACAATCTAATCACTGTAGCGTTCGAGATACATTAAAGCAGTTCGGGTAGATTTTATTATAACAACGGAAGGGAAATTGGGGGTTGAAACAGTAAACTCGAACAATAATAAGTGATTGTGCTGAAAATAAACTTTACGCATTTCGTGAATGAATGAAAGTAGGTACAAAATAGTTTTTTTCTAAAACGCTCATTAAAACTTTTGATTACCGAAATAAATTTCTCTTTTATTTCTATTTCTTCGAAAGTAATTTTGGCTTTCTTGTAAAGCGTGTAACTATATATAACTTTTCTAGTAGAGAATTTTGTTACGTACAAAAGTAAAAAGTAAAGTAAAAGCCTATAATATACGTCCCACAGCTGCATACACCTCTCATTATTACAAGTACTCCTCTCATTACTGAGATGGTTTTAGGGCATGGGAATGGCCACATTAATACATGTGAAATATTTTTGAGAGGGTTTTACGAAATATTATTTTGTTTCTCAGAAGCATTTGGCAAATCAGCACTTAAAACTACAAATAACGGTTTTATTGGTGGTAATTGCATACTGCAAGAACATATACCTTAAAGCGTCAATACATTTTCTTCATTATCAGTTTAATTTTAGAGAAGCCTTTCTTATATTAAAGAATTTGCTACAATCGCGACGATTAGTAGATGAATTGGCAATAGGTGTTAAACTGAATCTTACATCAACAGTTAACACCGACACTGGCAGTTTTCAATTATAATAACATACTTTACCCTAATGCCGACTTCGTCTGCTACACGAAATGTACGTACTATACTATTAGACAAAGAGCAGGGCTCTTACTATCGATAAAGCTGGTATGACGGTTTAAAAACACCTAATAATCCAAATTCTAACGACTGGTGACAGGAAGTACGCGGCTTTACGTTCAACCAACATGTCAGCCCAGTGTTATGACTATGGGCAAATTTTTCAAATATTATTCTTTTACTTATAAGGAAGGGACCAATATCCAGAAATAGTTTACTAAAAGCTATGAAATTAAATGAATAAAAGAAAAAAACCGATGTAAAAACAAAAAAAAAAGCATATTCAACATTATTTTTAATAGTATACTGAAGTCGAACTTACGAGTAGGTTCTTTGTCTTAGGACAAA
Source organism: Parnassius glacialis (assembly GCA_033319125.1). Classification (NCBI taxonomy): domain Eukaryota; kingdom Metazoa; phylum Arthropoda; class Insecta; order Lepidoptera; family Papilionidae; genus Parnassius; species Parnassius glacialis. The sequence goes on from JAVANC010000021.1 coordinate 34,904,656, forward strand.
GTGTATCGAAGAATTACATCTCTGACTTCAGAGCCTATTATGTGGAAATTATTTTATTCTTTTTAGTTTTTGAAGTCGGGTTTTCCTTATGTTTATTATTACACTTTTTTTTTTGAAAAATTCTAAAATTAATTTAATTTCTAAAATTAGACCCTCTTGAGCGGATTACACAATTACACAAGTTTTTTTTATAGAATAACAAACGAGCACACAGTCCACCTGCTGGTAAGTGGTTGCTGTGACCCATAGACATCTACATTTATCCTCAATAAAGAATCAAAATACAGATGCGTCGTTACCCGTGAGGACTAAGAATGCCTCTTTTCCAGTAAATAGGGTCTCCGGTTCTCTACACTCACCACACGAAACACAGCAGTATTAAGCTGTTATTTTACGCTGGTATTCTGTGAGAGCGTGGTCCTTCCCCGGTCGAGCCGACCCATTCGTGCTGCAATCACAATATAGCTACAACATGGCTCTACCATTATTAAATTAAATTATAACGAACAAAACAAAAAATTAAACTGTCATTTACATTCCATGGCTTCCCACATAATGGATGAAGAGGTTAAAAAAACGATTGAGTTAAACAATTGATATTATTGTATATATATATTGATATTTGGATCAACGTCTTCACGTGCTTTTCGAGCCACAGGAGTAAAACCCTGCCACATTCTGACTCCGGGCTGCTAGGTGTGTCATTAAGTTGATCCGAGAATGGTTTAGATTAACAATTGGACCCGCTACGTGGCGCTGTTGTCGAGGTACGGAAATCACTGGTTCGGTGCCGGGGCGGATCGTAGTATTTTAGTAAGATTAAAAAATCCCCTACTTTTCCACCTTTAAGTGTGGAAAACATTTTGCTTAAATTTTAATATGGCTTCTATTTAGTACCTCTGCGACTAAGCATTTTCCGACATTAAAAACATTATCAAAATACATGATTTCCTCCAAATTGTTACAGCCGTTTCCGAGAAATCAATTAGGTACATCCATAATATATAAATAATTGTCAAGGTCAATGCAATAAAAAAAAATATTTTTTCTGAAGTGGGTTAAAAATGACAAAGAATCTATCTGTCTGTCTGAAAAAAGCTACGAATTCTAATATTTTATTAGTAATAATCACACACATTACCACTTTTTTATATTGAGATACTGTCCTCTCCAAGGATGTACCATGTAGCAGGGATTCTTTGGAAGATTCGTCACATTGCATTGGTTAATTAAGCGCATAAGCGATAACCCACACTGGCAATGCTGTAAAGTATTTTAGATGCATTTGTCGCTATCACTCGGTGGCCAGAATCTTTTCCGTCAGTCAGCTGGGGATAGATACCGTGCCCAGATTAGGTTGGGGTTTGGAGAAAAAATTAGGTCACTTATTTTCGATTCGAATTCCTCCGATAGATCCGAAGAAAATTCCTGCGGAGTTTTTCTTTTGTTTCTTCTCTGGTAGAAGAATCCTTATTATGAAACGGTAGTAGATTTTGCGAAATAATGATATTTTGACCAGGATTTTTATTTCTTACGTTGTCAAATTACATAAATATATTTTATTGGTATTAATTTTCATTTAACGCTAATTAACACCTCCTGTATGGTCTTATCCAACAAATTCTAAAAACGGAGTTCGTTGGCTTTTACCTCAACTACAAATTGTAGATCGTATGAAGCGACTGCTATAACTCTCAATTATCTATATGACATTTGTTTTCGTAATATTTTATTATATAAGATTTAATCAGCACTAAACTGTTCCAAAAGTTAAAATTTAACTAGTATTTGGGACAAACTTTCTTTTGGTTATATGCAGTCTCTGCTAATTTATGAAGAAAAATTAGAATTACAAACGAGGTTACTAAAGGTTTTAAAGAACAATGCTTATTTTTTACCTGAAATCATAAATTGATCCATAAATTCTTCTCATACATCGTAAGAGCCGCGACAGACTGTCCTTCCGGCATATTGATCCACCTTTCGGAATGTGGTTCATAAACTGAAATCGAAATAAACATAAACATAAAGATACTTGTCATGTAGCGCCGTCCATAAAACTATCAATGGCTTCCAGAGCACCATAACATTCGATTACATATAGATACGTGGGATTCGAGTACTCTGAATTGCATAGTATCACACGATTTGTGCTAATCTATTGAGCGATGACACAGGTCTTGTAGTCTGTGAACCTTGCGAAACTACGGGACCTGGGTTCGAATATTACCAGCCGGAACCAAGATATATGCATAAAACACAAATTATTGATTTTCCCGTCTGGTTTCCTTGTGATTGTGTATTGAATACTGGGTGATTATTTAGTTTTTCAACCTAGTATAGGGGCTCTTACTTCAGATTCGTAGTAGTTCTTACCTTAATTAATGGGGAAATATCTTCATATAGCATGCCTTGCAGGGCCAAGGATGTATTATGTTGTACTCGCTACGGCTAAAACCTTATCTTTCAACCTTCATCACATATCGGCAGTATTCGTCACAGCATGGCCAAAGGAACGCTTACGCACATACGAGTATCTAGCGGCCTCATTACCGGTCCCCGCTTAGCAGTCCCTCCTCGGGCAAAGACCATTCTTTAATCTGTTACGCCCTTAATCACTATAATCTTTCTTTTTTTATAGCCTATATTCTTTAACCCCAATCCGATACGGAAAGCCTATGGTGCCACAGAAATGGAGCAATTGAAAGCACAGATTTCTTGTGTCTAGGGGCATTTTTGATCTAGGGTAGATCTGGGTTCGCTGCCGACCAAGTTTCGTGCTGCAAGGCTGCGCAGGGTAGGGAAAGCGGCGTATCGTAATACCAACACTCCTTTTCCTCGAACAAATTTCTGCCGCAGTCTTACAATGCACACTGAACTCGGCAACTAAAAAGCAATGTATATATATATATATATATATATATATATATATATATATATATATATATATATATATATCTAAGAGTTGAGCACAGGCCTCTTCTCAAAGAATGCGGTCCAGTCCGACGAACAGCTCTAGTAACTATTGGTGGAATTCACATGTCTTAAGAATATTTTATTTCTCAGACATGTCGATTTTCTCATGATATTTTTCTTCCCATTGAATTAAAAGAAATCAGCACTGAAAATTCATTGGTGCTGCGGTGATAAACCTCATCCCGAGTTCTACTTGCGATTCGCGTATTGTGCAATTTGTACCTAAGGCAACTTAAGGCAAAAAAAAACCTACTTCAAATGTTTAATAAAACACTATTCAATTTTGCTCCCTCTATATCTGACAGTGCTAGCTATCCTATGTTATGTTTGATTTAAATGAACTTACTGTTGTCAGTGATAACACATGGATCAAGACGAGGTCCTCCACTACGAGCCGTATGACGAAGTTAAAGTCGTTTAGCGTGTTATGGAGTGGGTGCACCGAGATTCTCTGCATGTTAGAATCTACAATGCAGTAGAATCAAAGTAACCGACATTGCTCAGTGGATCCGTAAGCCGTAATGGCAATTGCCCGAGGCCAATATCTCGACAAACCGACAAACAATGGAGAAGAAAGGCAGCCTTGAATCGGATAGTGCAGCCACGTTCGATGGAGTGATGACCTGGTAGGACATGCAGAAAGTTGATGAATGCAGACGTGCAAATCCAAATGCAGTGGTCCTGGCTCAGTAAAATATTGTGTGGCAGTCCTTGTACCTAAATTTAAGAGTGGGCATTTGTTGGTCCAGTTGAGTGAGTTCTCCAGTGTTAGTGCGTATATTAGAATATCTTCTACTTTCGAAAATATTAGGAAATTAAAAAAAAAATTTCCGCAGTTAAAAGCAGCCATCTAATAATTCATTCATGTCACACTATAATTTTCTATAAGTGTATGTGAAAATCGGTGTTTTCAGACAGACGGTCGGACTTTGTAACGAGATCTACCTCTAATTGATACATCTTTTACAAATGTTTTAGGAATTTCATCTTTAGGAGTTTTCAGGGAATCAAATTTCATTGCAAAATTAAAGTCAAACTGGTTTAAATACAAGCAAAAATGCAACACAGTTAAAACTAATACTTGAGTTTCAAATAGAGATTTTGTAACACGGAGGAAGGCGCTTACAAATTTCATAAGGTCTATTGGTTAATGGCGGGTGGGCACGCATGCATCTACGGGAACACCGATCGCTATTTTTTTACCCATTACGGTAATATTTCACGTGATCCTTTTTTATACTCAAAATTTTTCCCGAACAATTACTCAATGGCTTTAGGCTTTAAAATATTATGAAATATTTACCTAAAAGCACAATGATTAAAACAGTAAATAAAATACTCGCGAGAAAAATTTAAATATTATACCCTATGTCGCTTCCACGACTAAACGAATCTAAAGATCCAATTAATTTAAGCCAAAAAAGTTAAAATACATCAAGCCGTTTAGGCTGCAGAGTGCCAAAGAAATAGACACATACATCATATACACAAAAATAATTCGCTTGTTCTGGAGCAGTCAGGTAAAAAGTGTATTGTTCATCATCATTATTATTATAAAAAATATATATTTACTGTAATTCAAAAAATATAATGCAAAGACAACCTTCTAAGCATAAGCTTCGATTATTTACTTATTTTTCTGTGGTCGTAAGTTAATATGATGAAGTAGGTTACATTTAAAAAAAAATTGTAGAAGAGGGGGCAAACGAGCATGCGGCTCACCTGATGGCAAGTGACTACCGCCGCCCATGAACAATCGCAACACCATGCAATTGCAGATGCGTTGCCGGCCTTTTAGAAAGGTGTAAGCGCTTTTCTTGAAGGTCCCTAAGTCGTATCGGTCCGAAAAAATCGCCGGTGGTAAACAATTCCACAGAGAAGTTGTACGAGGAAGAAAACTCCTAGTAAAATACACAGTCTTGGACCGCCAAGCATCCAGATGGTGAGGATGGTATCGTGAATTTTAACGCAATGTGCATTCGTGAAATTTGGCGGCTGGAATTAATCCGAACAATTCGTCAGAACACTCCCCGTGGTAAATTCGATAGAAAATGCAAAGGGATGCAACTTCCCTACGCAGTGCCAGTGTATCGAGCCGATCAGAAAGAACTTGATCGTTGACGATTCGAACCGCTCTGCGCTGGATGCGGTTAAGTGGAAGGAGCTGGCACTGGGGTGCCCCGACCCAGAGATGAGAACAGTATTCCATGTGAGGCCGGACTTGCGCTTTGTAAAGTTGCAAGCAATGTGCCGGCATGAAATACTGTCTCGCTCTACTTAGCACGTCAAGCGTTTTAGAGGTCAATTTGGCCTACCCTTCCAAGTGAACACGAAACTGCACACTATTCGATATGTCGACGCCAAAGATTGTGATGCTAGCTGAGGCAGCAAGGGGAGTGCCTTGAAACTGAGGAGATACGACAAAGGGGTTCTCTTTAGCGGTAATCGTGCAAACTTGTGTCTTTTGGGGATTAAACTGAACTAGATTTAGTCGTCCCCAATCCGAGACTTTGTTTAGCAAAGACTCGACTTCAGACACAAGTTTGTCCCAGTACTTGGCGACGTTTTCCCGAGAAATATTGCCACGACCGGTATATAAGGCATCACCAGTGCGGTCGTCTGCATAGCAATTAATGTTACCAGTTTGAAACATATCATTGATATGTAGGAGAAACAGCGTTGGTGATAGCACGCAGCCTTGTGAAACACCAGCGTTCATAGGCTTGAAATCATAGCATGCAGCGTCTACAACAACCTTGATGCTCCGATCAGCAAGGAACCTAGTGATCCATTTGCACAATTTCTCGGGAAGTCCATAGGAAGGAAGTTTCGAAAGAAGCGCTTTGTGCCAGACCCGATCGAAGGCTAATTATCATTCTATTTATTAATTCTTTATTGCATTCCTTAATATAAAATAATGCAAAGGGCAGACTTAATGCACTAAACCATTCTCTATCAGTCAACCCATGGAGTGGTGAGAATTTGACGTAGGTCTAGCAATATAGAATGAAAACAAAATTAAAATGATAATTAACTATTTATTATATACATTTTACTAATACTCATATATAAATTTTAAAAAATATAGAAATATCTACTATTTATATTATAACTATGAATATATACGTATGTTATCAATATATATTATTGGGAGCTTTTCTGATGTCATCGGGCAAGGAGTTCCAAAGGCGTGTAGCCTGAACTGTAAAGGAGTAACCGTAGAACTCGGTGAAGTAAACAGGAATACATATTTTGGTTTAGAAGAACGTAAAACATAATAGCGTGTGATGAGAAGATATATTGAAATATACTCTTAGGATAAGAAGGCGAAAATGGGTATTTTATATGGAAAAAAGAACAAGTAGTATTATGGAATTACGCCTCTGCCAGATTGTAAGCCAATTAAACTTAGATTTATATTGCGAAATATGGTCATACTTATATTCATCAAATCAATCTCATTATCGTAAAATTAAAATCAAGTTACAAAACACATAACTGTGTAAGATATCAAAGAGCGCTTATTGTTACTATATGCCGCTGAATTTAAATATCTACCACGAGAAAACTACGTACGGGAATCCACAGACAGTGGTTTTGCCCTTCACACCTTCATGATTTATACGTTGTAGAGCCATCCTACAGCTATATTGTGATTGTAGGACAAATGGGTCGGCTCGACAGTGGTAGGATGGGTTATTCCGTTTATCCACTCTAAAAAATCCACTCTAGGGTGAATGATTGGAATTCACTTTTATATGTTCTTCCGACTTTTTACCCCAAGTACAGTTCAACCCATACTCTAATTATTCATTAATTTTTAATAACAACAAATTTAAACAATAATCATACAAGTATTGCCGTTACCGTTACAGCCTATTAAAATCATTAAGCACTAAGCATTAGGAATTGAATTTAAATCTAATTAAACACCATAGTTTTAAATAATAATATTATATAATTTATAAACACACAGTCACAGCTCACAGTATCCACGTGCTTTTGTTGGACTGTGAGTTCGTTTGTCACTCTTATTTTATAAAAGATAATTTGAAATTAAACATTTTGTGAACATATTTTGTAACCGACTTCAATAAAACTTATTAAAATTAGTCAAAAACTATTGGTCAGAGCTTGATCAAATTTATATGGGACCATATGAGAAGCACCAGCTTTCAAATAAAAAGGAATCTTCAAAATCGGTTTTCCCAGAAAAAAAAGTTATGAGGTAACATACATAGATAAAAAACATACAGCCGAATTGAGTACCTCCTCCTTCATTTTTGAAGTCGGTAGAAAAAAGATACTGAATTTTGGTCACGGCGGCAAGTCTCATCTACGCAGGCCGGGGTCACAGTGCATGAATGCGTGTGTGGGCGTGCACACCTGTGCACTCTCTATTTCCTCATTCTTGTCTCACAAGACGTCAACCTGACATGACCGGAGTGAGATCAGGCACAGGACTAACGGCTTTACGCACTTTCCGAGGCACAGTGGCAAAACACCGGCTTCTTCATGATTCCGGGCTGCTACTGAGAAAAACTCACAACTGATTTTGACCGACCGACCGTGGACCTCAAGATTAGTATTTGCACTTACGTCTTCTAGGCCAACGGAGCAGTCAACCAATTATAGGGTTACTATCGAAAGAGCGCGACTTCTATGTCCCTTCTCGAGTGATACTTACACCGATGCATGACACGAATTTCTGACCGTTAGCGTGGTATGCACTCCTTTTTTTATAGAATAACGGTGACAAACGAGCACACAGTCCACCTGACGGTAAGTGATTTTTGTGGCCCACAAACATCTACATCTTTTTTCATGTAAAAATTAAGATGTAGATTGCTCGTCAAAATCAAAAATTGAAATGTCTCTATTGAAACAATTTCATGGTGGCGGTTAAGCTATTCATTAGTAACTAGCGTTTATAAAAGTTTCTCTCACGTTTGTCATGAGTTACACAACACAAAATGATGGCCCGATATTAGACAGCTGTGTTACGGACCGCGAGTCTATCTTGTGCACGGAATTTTTTTTGTATGTTCCGCAAAATAATTGTCCAGTTCTGAATGTTGATTAAACTATGAATTTTCACAGGTTCAAGAGAAAAAAACATGCAGAATACAATCTATAATTATTTTACCACGTCAAATATTGCTGTTATGGTATTCGTGAATGCATAATCATTTTTGTGACCTTTGTAGCCCAGAGCTCCGCAACTCGCGTTATGTTTCATAGTACTCGGGTAAGCTAAATTCGATGCTGGTGCCAGAATTAATGCAGTTATTAATTGCATTAATAAAGTGTACGAAAACTTCATGAGGAGAGCTTCATCAGCCCATAATAGTTGACGGTTGATTATGAGCCTTTCCATTGTATATAGGGCACTAACAGACGTCTCGCACGTTTATCGCTGCTGTCCGTCGCCGGTCTCATTTCTTTTATGCCTAGTGCCAACGAGGTGGTTTAAACCACTATCAATCGGCAGCCCTTAGATCTTTTCAATATTTCCCATAGTCACGCCTTTTAAGACACCCACGGGACGAAACGGCGTGATGGATTCTCTTACATGACTTGGCACGGCAAACTTTACCACCAAACTAAATAGTCTTAATTATTTTGAGATAATTTCTCATTAAGTTTAGGTTTACTCGTCAAACGGAACGAGTCGTTTAATTGTTATGGGCAGTATCTAGCTGAATTGTGATTAATTATGGTTTACGTTAACCACATTTAAAGGGGCAGCAATTTGTATGAACCAGTGGGATACAATTTACCAAAAAGATATAACAATTAAAGCTATCTTTGTGAGCCACTTCTCTCCCCTAATAGGGTCTAATAAAACAAATATTCGGTCCGGTCTAATGGCGAAGATCGAAATACCACACACTTTTTGAATCATATGGGGACAAGTTTCCTCAGAACTCGTAACAAGCCAATTCAATTTAAAATCATTTATTTAAGAAATTTAATTGCTAAGGAATCAATGAGAACTCGATTAATTTCTATTTTATTAATTGAAAATTAAAAATTTTGTACAGCCGACTTCAATATAGGTTATTTAAGAATAACTCAATAACCATTGGTCTGATCTTGATCAAATTCATATGGGACCACAAGAGAACTATCAGCTTTCATATAAAAAAAGAATCATCGAAATCGGTTCGCCCAGTACAAAGTTATGAGGTAACACACATAAAAAAAAACATACACCCGAATTGAGTACCGTCTCCTTTTTGGAAGTCGGCAGAAAAATAAACAAATAAGGTCCCTTATTTCTACAAGTTCAAGTTATAGTTACATACTATATATATGACCCACTGCTGGGCACATACCTCCTCTCATTTCTGAGAGGTTTTTAGGGCAAGGAAATGCGTGTTGGTGAACTTCACATGTCTTCGAAATTTTTCTTTTATTTCTCAGACATGCGGTTTATGATGCTGCCTTCATTGCCGACCACGTGGTAAAATCAGCACTTAAAATTGCAATTAACAATTTCATTGGAACGTTTAGCCCCTGAGCTACCAAGGCTCTCCATTCGGTCCCTTATTATGGGAAAGTCCTAGAATATCTGAGTCCTAAATTAAAGTTGGTTACGAAGTGCACTTAAAAGCCATTTCTACTAGATAGTTTATATAAACAATTCTACATTGACGTAAGTTCTGAAACAAAATTTTATTTTGTACTTAAATGGTTTTAAGCACTTTTTGCACCGCAGAACGGGTCGTTACCGAAATCAAATAATTTTTAAAATATAGCTATGAGCAGTGCAGTATAATTTATCTATTAAATTATTATGGTGAAGTAAATGTAGCCTCGACCTGCTATCCTATCACGCTAATACTCATTTCAATGTCTCGTACCTGCCAATCCCCAAGAGCCTTGTAGCACGCAGCCGGGAAGGCGCTCGTCCTCCACCAGAGGTTCCACCTATCCTCGCCGCCGTTATAGCCTTGGTACATACGCCATCCGCGTTCAGCGCAAACCTAATTATTATTGAATTACTGTAACTTGTTTATTTGTAGACAATATTTAGACAGAAAGGTTTTTTTTGACCAGTAAAGCAGCCGTACATAACTTATTATCCGACAACGGTCGAGTTAAAAGGAAGGGTGAGAAAAATTTTTGGCTGGTAGGTATGCGTAATATTTATTAACTCTTAAACTAGTTGGATTTTGAGAAATAAATTGGTCATAATTGTACGGGTAACTTAGACTATAACCTAAGCGTAAAATAAATATAGCGGGCATGAACTTAAAAATTTAAATCCTAAATAATAAGCAAAAATGTATGGTAAAATTAAAGGTGCTAATGCGTTCATATAAATAAATAAATAATGTATATATATATATATATATATATATATATATATATATATAATTTATGTACTTAGAATGACCTCTTGAATGAAATTATTTTTTTATATATTATCACTGCAGAGTTGACTTCTTTATTTTTCGAATAATTTTACATTTACTACACGTATTGCACGGTTATCTTCTCTATAAAGTATAAAACAAAGTCGATTCACGCCCTCTGTAAGCTTAGATCTTTTAAACTATGCAATGGAAAATCCGATGCAGTTTTCATAAATAGAACGGATGATTTAATAGGAATGTTTGTATGTATAATAGATGCATATTATATATGTATGTGTGTATACATATATATATCCTACTAAACGGCTGGACCGATTTCGATGAAATTTTGTGTGTGTGATTAGAGAATTGGCAAGATGAAGAGGTTTACATTAACAATCGGATCCGGTAGGTGGTGTTGTTGTTTAGATCCAGAAATCAACCGTGCGAAGCAGGGGATCGCTAGTTATGTACCTATATAATTATTATGTCGATGTGTTTGTCCTTCTAAATGGCTTGACCGATTTTGTTGAAATTTTGTGTGCGTGATTGAGTTGCGTGCCCTGTGAAGTGGGGGGTAAAAATACCCACTACCCCATATCACCACTATCTCCCCGTGGGTGTCGTAAAAGGCGACAGAGGGAAACTGAGGCAGAAGATGGGACAGCAGCATCTTTCTGATAACAGCAAAAAGCAATAAAAAAACTGCAGTTGCCAACACGCTTGCCAAGCGTGGCAACTATGGCAATATACCCCCCCCCCCCTCATGAGCAATGACACTAATGAACGACCCCCAGTCCCCGGCGGCCCCGCTGTTCCTGGTTACGGTGGCGACCATGGTAACAGCGGGGCAGGGGGTGCTAAGAATCTCCGGTGGAGGTTCGGTTGCCATCTACGACAACTTGACCTAGCAACTTATAACGCACGCACCCTGAGGACTGACGAGAAGATCCTGGAGCTAGAAGAAGAGGTAGGCTAGTTGCGCTGGCATATTATAGGATTATCCGTAGTCCGAAGAGAGGGAGAGGACACGGTAATCCTCGAATCCGGCAACTTGCTCTATCACCGGGAGGATGACCATCTGCCCCAAGGAGGTGTCGGATTTATCGTCCACAAGTCTCTCGTTAACAACGTTGTAAATATTGAGAGTGTGTCGACGAGGGTTGCGACCTTATACTCAGCATCATCAAACGGTATTCGCTGAAGGTCATACAGGTTTACGCACCAACCTCGCCACAAATCAATGCGAAGGTTGAGCAAATGTATGAGGATATCTCTGGAGCCATAAATTCCTCCAAAACCTACTATACGGTGTTAATGGGAGACTAACGCAAAACTAGGCACAAGAGACAACGGTGAGCTGAAAGTAGGGATATTCAGAATAGGGCAACGGAACACAAGAGGCCAGCAGCTGGCCGACTTCATGGAGAAAGAAGGACTCTTTATGATGAACTCTTTCTTCCAGAAGCGGCCCCACAGGAAGTGGACCTGGTCGAGCCCCGAAAGTTCAACAAAAAATGAGATTGACTTCATTTTGACGACCAGACGACAACTATTCACTGATGTCTTAGTAATTGCGAGGGTGAAAACGTGTAGCGATCACCGAATGGTTTGAGGCACACTGAACCTAAACATTAAGTTGGAGAGGTGTCGTCTAATGAAGTCAACGCACCGTCCCGTGCTCTAATCAAAAGTCCCGAAACCTTTCAGCTCGAGTTACATAATCGATTTCAGTGTATAGAAATTTGCAATGCAGTGGAAAATATAAATGACAAGCTCGTGGAAACTGTCCATGCGGTCGGAGCTAAGTTCTGCGACTCGCCGCAGAGGAACAAAAAACTCTCCGATCACACTCTTAATCTCATGGGTGTTAGAAGGAAAATAAAGCTGCAGTCTTCAGTAGATTTGGTAGCATATATGCAACTGAACAGACAGATAGGTACAGGGAGTTACGTAACTTTAATACTGCTCGTATTGAAGAAGCTATTGAGCGGAACAGGGCTCCAAAGTCTTTGCCAGAGATCTGTCTGACAGAAAGTGCCAACTGTCAAAGCTGAGGACCGAATGTGGCAGAATATTTTCCGAGACACCTGAGATTTTGTGTGAGATTGAGAGGTTCTATGAGCTGCTGTACACGTCATCGTTGGAGCCACACGCAAGTGTGTGAGTAATGATCCAAGAGCAAGTCCTATTAGACACTATTCCGATGATATCCCGGACGTTAGTCTAAGCGAGATTAGAATGGCTCTCCAGCACCTTAAAAACGGCAAGTCCCCCGGCGAGGATGCAATAACAGCCGAGATTCTGAAAGTGGGTGGAAAACCGGTACTTTAAGTCTTTTAGAAGCTCCTTAATTCCGTCCTTCATGGAGGCACTACTCCGAAAGCATGGAGCGGAAGTGCGGAGGTCTTGTTCTTCAAGAAAGGCGACAACGCTCTCTTGGAGATCTAGAGACCGATTTACATTCTGGCCGCGTCTACGCGCTGTTTTCGAGAGTCATTACAACTGTCTCGCATGCAGGCTCGATGACTTCTAGCCTCCCGAACAAGCCGCTTTCCGAAAAGGCTTTAGTACCATAGACCACATACATACCCTTTGGAAAATTGTACAAAAGACCGAAGAGTACAATCTGCCACTTTGTCTTGCGTATGTGGACTATGAGAAAACCTTTGATTCCGTCGAAATTTCGGCGGTGCTGCAGTCCCGCCAGCGGTGCCAAGTGGACTGTCGGTATATCGATGTGCTGAATTGTTTGTACAGTAGGGCTCCGATGGCTATCCGAGTACAGAACCAGAGTAGAAACCTATCCAACTGTAGAGAGGTGTATGACAGGGTGACGTAATATCCCCGAAACTCTTCACCGCTGCTTTGTAAGACGTTTTCAAGCTACTGGACTGGAAAGATACTGTATTAACATCAATGACGAGTACATCACTCGCTTTCTATTTGCCGACGATATAGTCCTTATGGCAGAATCACTGGATGACCTAAGCACTATGTTCAATGACCTCAATAGTTTCTCCCAACGAATAGGTCTTAAGATGAACATGGACAAAACAAAAATCATGTTTAACGTCCATGTCACACTTGTGCTGGTAGTTGTTGGGAGCACTAAGCACGAAGTTGTTGACGAATAAGTTAACCTGGGACAAATAGTCCGACTAGGTAAATTCAACTTTGACCGAGATGTCAATCGACGGATTCAACTCGGCTGGGCAGCGTTCGGGAGATTACGACTCATCTTATCGTTAGACATACCTCAAAACCTCAAACTAGATTGTTCGACTAGTGCGTGTTTCCAGTGATGACTTATGGAATTGAGACGTGGTACTTCTCTGCTGGCCGAATGAGGAAGCTCAAAGTCGCTCAGCGAGCTACGGAGAGGGCTATACTCGGCTTTTCTCTGCGTGATAGACTTAAAAACGAGGATATCCGCAGTTAAACCAGATTAACCGACATAGCCCAAGGAATTAGTATGCTGAAGTGGCAATGGGCCGACCATATAGCTCGAAGAACCGACAACCGATGGGGAAGAAAGGTTTTTGAGTGGCAGCCTCGTACTGGCAGGCGATGTGTAGGGCGTCTCTCTACTAGATGGAGTGACGACCTGGTAAGACATGCAGGAAGTCAATGGATGCAGGAGGCTCGGGAATGTACATTGCGGCATTCCTTGGTGGAGGCCTATGTTCAGCAGCAGCAGTGGACTTGTGAAGGGCTGTAATGATGATGATGATGATGATTGAGTTAATTCGAGAATGGTTTAGATTTGAACTTGGACCTGGTAGGTGGCGCTGTTGTTTAGATCCAGATATCATCCGTGCGAAACGGGGCTGATCGCTAATATAACTTATAATAAAAAAATAAAAATAGCAAGTTAAATAGTTTATTTATTTCCTTCATATAAATTATTTTTATATATTACTCTTTATTTCGTTTTTTGGTTCGATTATAAAAATCTAATTTTAATGAACCGTGAAATTCTGAGCATTAACTTTTAATATACATAAACACTCACGCCTGTCACCCAGAGGGGTAGGCAGAGACTATGGACTTCCATTTGGCACGATCCTAACACACCTCTCTTGCTTCCTCCACATCCATATACCTACGCATACACGCTCTTCGGTTAAAGGTACTCTTAATTTGGCCCATTTTCAATATATCGCCAATTTGGTCGATAAACTTTCGCCTAGGGCGACCCTTCCCGACTCTGCCATTCACCTCTGCCACATAAATTTGCTTTGTCACTCTTTCCTCATTCATTCTTTCTACATGACCAAATCACCGAAGCATTCCTTTCTTAATCCTAGTCACAACATCATCTTGCAAACCACAATCTTCTCTTATTAAACAATTTTTCACTCTGTCATTCAGATTCATCCCTAACATACTCCTTAATGACCGCATTTCTACTGCATTTATTCTACTCTCGTGCTTCTTCTACCACACCCAACTTTCACTACCATACATTAAAGTAGGCACTAACACAGCATTGTGAATTGCCAAACGTGCCTTTTTGGAAACATTCTGACTTTTCACAATAGAGTGTAGAGCCCCATTCACTCCATTTCCTGCATTCACTCGTCGTTCTGTATCCTTATCATATCTACCATCCCTGTTAAACACACATCCCAAATACACAAACTCATCTACTTGCTCTACCAACTCCCCTTCTATTCTTATTTCACATATCGTTTTACTTTCTTCTCTTTCAAAAATCATAACTTTCGTCTTACTTGCACTTTCATTCCCTTTTCTTTTAATGTCCTGTTCATTAATGTAACCATCATTTGCAACTCGGCTGCCGACGACGCAAGTATGACTTGATCATCGGCGTACAAAAGGCATTTGACGGTTAACTCACCCATTCTTAACCCGCATTCTTCTACTTTCAAATTTTCCAAACTACTGTCCATAAATAGGTTGAACAGCCACGGGGAAGCCACACAGCTCTGTCTGACACCTTTATGGATGCCAAACCAGTCCGAGTAGGCCCCATTGATTCTGACACAAGCAACTAGAGTCCCTATATAGAGACTTCAATGCCTGTATTAAGCCAGCGCTCAACCCAAATTAGTTTAGTTTTTGCCATAACACATCCCTGTCCACTCTGTCATAAGCCTTCTCCAAGTCTATGAACGCACAAAAAACTTTTTGGTTTTTGGCCAAAAATTTCTCCGCGATCATGCGCATGGAAAAGACCTGATCCGTACATCCCATTCCCTTTCTAAATCCCGCTTGCATTAACTTTTTGTTTGCCAGAATAATTGTGTCTAATTCCACCAAAATGCAGAAGGACAGCAAGCCCGACAGAGAGTAGATGCCGTGGTCAACAGATAACCAAATCTATCCTCGATTAAAAATCGAAATGAATATGAATCATCACCTTACGAAACACTTATGCTGCAGTTTTACATAGATATGGTGTGCGGAACAGTGCCAGCGTGGTTTATCCCCGGTCGAGTCAACCCATTTCTGCTGTAGCGGGTCTCCACCACATACTAATTTTAATTCACCCAGACTGTAAATTAAATATCCTTAATATCTTAATTAATTAACACAAAAAAGTTTTCGAAAATTAATACTTCCTAGTATTTACCGTTAAACACTATATTATGTTGTTTTATAAGTTATTAATAAAGTTATCTAAAGTAACTTTTTTAAGAACGTTGATCAGCCTTATTAGACAAGTGAACAACTTAGTTCTTAACCCTCTACCTAGATGCCACATAACGCTCTCAGAAGAGGCCAGTGCCCAGCAGTGAGAAGTATATAGGTTGTAACTTCACTTATTTCATCATAATGTATTTTGAATAATTCTTATTACCACGATTTTATTACGTACTTTCTTCTTTGTCTGTCGTTCCGGGTGGAATATAGTAATTGATTTTAAACTAACTTCCCGATGAGCTTGAAACTTGAAATTTTGAATATAGCTCAAATTCAGATGACAATGCAAGAAAGTGATAAAAATAGTGGTAAGAAATTAAAAACACAAATTAAAAGATTTCACTTGTGTATATTATATTAAAAAAGCACAAACCTTTATTAGAAGACTAGGTCCCGAACCATTATCATTTAGTCTATAAATAAAATGTTCGTCAATTTCTTCTTCCATTGTACTAAAATCTAAAGAAAAATTATAACATTTTTAATAATCAAAACAATTTCCACAATAATTTTATACCTATTAGTTAAAAATGTATTTATATATTACACGTTACACGTACGACGTCGATTTATCTATCTCCCATTTTTGATTAAAAGACACTGACGGAAGGGGCTTGAGTGTAAGGCGAACGTAAGGCTTAGCGTAGGACATTAAATTCCGTAGCAACGTTACGAAATTCCCGCTCTTTGATACGTTTACAGTGGAATCGCGTGGACGTGGCATCGACTACACTACACGCCCGCCCGCCCAACACTGTTTCGCCAATTCGACGGCATCTTGCAGACATCAAACGGAGGTAACCGAAGTGATTTATTACCGCGCATTCGTAACACGCTCTGTAAAAAACATAACTACGAGTACATGAATGTTTGCTAAAGAATATTTATCACAGGCAAGTTTATTGCTACACAAATAGATAGCTTCTAAATGAGACTTGATCTAAAATAACTAAAAAGCCATGTGCGGGTTGACGGGTTAACTCGGCTAAGTAAAGACCCATATAATGGAATAGATTTTTTTTTATTCAGCATAGATTGTAAGTAATTCTTTTAAAATATTTTTTCTTATTTTTAACACTGACACTTGCGGAGTACAACTGTAGTGTTTCCAGAAAATAGTAGAATAAAGCAAGTAATTTCAAAAATCGGAAACTTTTGTTGACAACGAGATGATGTAGTGTCGTGACGTGTCCTAGTCTCAGATATGACAACATATGACAACAGCTGTGTTGTACGCTTAGAATGAATTTGAAAAAATTAAATTCTGAACGCATCGGGAGTATTATTGTTTTGGTTTTTATTAGACAATAAAATAAAATTGCAAATCACCTATGCAACAAGAAGCAGTGATATTTTTTTAATTTTACCACGTTTTTTATCGTACCCTTGCATTGTTATATACAAATAAGAAAGTGACTTAATAAAGACGTGGTAACAAGTGATTTTTTTATTTGGTACAAAAATTAATACACTGCGTTTTTTTCCATGTTCCTACATTATCCGATCTGCGCTATGTTCAATTTTTAAGTCTCTCTCTAATCGGGAAGTGCTCGGAATTTGGGTTGCAAGATTCCACCCGGAACGACATATATATATATATTTGTATTTTTTTGCTATACTTTTGTTTTATTACACCTTTGGTTGCCTGGAAGAGATCGTTATGTAGTGATAAGGCCGCCAAATTGTACATATTATAATCTGATTTTTGTTATGACATTTGTATATTTGTTAGTGGTGTACAATAAAAGTATATTCATTCAATCATTCATATATATATATATATATATATATATATATATATATATATATATATATATATATATATGTTTATATTACATTAGGTTACATTAAATTCATTCAAGTGCAAAGATGTTTTTATTTTCGTCCAGTATCATTCGGTGCATATTTTTTATATAATATGATAAATGTGACAAACGAGCACACAGTCCACAGTCTGATGGTAAAAGTGGCCCACCTACATCTATCTTCGATAAAATTAAGCGTTGTCGTCCATGAGGACTAAGAACGATTGACATGTTTCCAGAGAAGAGGGTGTCCCGTTGTCTACATTCACCATATGAAATACAGTAGCATTAAACTGCTACTTTACGCTGGCAGTCTATGATTGCGTGGTCCTTTCTCGTTCGAGACGACCCATTAGTGCTTCAATCATAACATAGTTTAAGCGTGGCTCTACCACGTACAAAAATACAGTTCACTCTTTATATATGTCTACGTGTTTACAAAACCACGTATACTTAATTATAATATACTATTTCAAATGGATTTTTAATAAAATTGTATTATTAAGATAGTACTAATGCCCTACTAAAATACATAGTTACACAATTTCGGATCATCCATGAAAATTTTCAGTGTATGGTAATGCTAGCCGAGTTTTCGTGTGCGCAGCTTGTATTAACTTCACTAAGACGATTATCGTAAAAACACCCCTTGCAAACCCCGACGTGACTGACTCCAGTTAACTTTCCCTAGGGAACACTTTTAATAAAAAAGGTAACCAACCAATGTTTGAATTATTTATCATCACGTGGCAACTCTAAGCAACCTATTGTATGACCGTAGTTTTACTAAATATATTAAATGCGACTTGCATTTTAAATGCTACCTTATTTTTAGGTAGCATTTAAAATGTAAATCCTCCTTTATTTTTAGGCCACAACCCGCCTCGGCTTTATCTGGATAGGGTCTAATAATGTAGCGAAATTTAGACCTATGCTATTCAAGACCACTTATTTGATCAATTTATCAATTTTTCATTCTTATCGAATCCGTTTATATCTTACCTATTTGTGCTATCAACTAATGATGTGTTAAGGCTGTAAATATAACAAAGCCAATATAATTACAGGCTGTAACTGTGATAGCATTCCATCTACTCAAGGGTGGCTTTGTCTGGAATTGGTTGCAGTTATCTACAGGCTAAAGTAACCAGATATCATAGATTATTTGTCCCACAGTATTATTAAAAGATCGGGTTTTAAGATTGTTTTAACACTGTAAAAAGAAGTACATTTAGATGCGAACTTTAATAGAAATTGTAGCCTTTTTTTTTTGCGGATGGAAAATCATCAAATGACACCTTTCGCTCTGAGTGGAGCGGAAGGGAGTGTCAGACTTTTACTGACTAAAAACCATCCGTGTTCCTTCAGTGCCCTTACGTTCCGGAGCCGCGGTATCTCTTTCGAACAGCCCGCAGCTTCGAACAGCCCGCAGCCTCGAACAGCCCGCAGCAATAGAAATTGTAGCCTTACGAATGGATTTGGTAATTTTAGGAATAGCGGAACATCAACACTCACCTTCATCTGCTTCAGTCAGAATAGTCGCCTTTATAATAATATTTCTCTCCAGCAAGCTTGTGCGAAGGCACAACTGCTAAATTCAAGTAGTTGAAAAATTTGACTACATAGGCAGTTACTATTGACTCCAGTGTCAATAGTAAATACATAGGCTGCACTAAAAGTATCGGGAATGGAATATTTCCACTGTTCCTGTCATATTAAAATCTTTTTAATTAAAAACTCCATGGTTTTAAAAATCTAATACCATTTATTTATTTAAAAAAAAGATTCTCGGTCTTGTCACAAGCTTTTGTCAAACTTGTTTAGTCGTTGAGAAAATGGAATTGACTCGATAAAATTCAAGAGCGATGATTTATTATGATTTTCGAAGTGGTTTAACACAAAAACAGTGTGTTGACCGGATGATTTCTGCATTTGGTGATGAAGCCCCATCTAAAACCATAATTTATCGCTGGTTTGCTGAATTTCAACGTGGACGTGTCAAGCTCAGTGATGATCCCCGTCAAATTCGTCCAAAAACTGCAGTCACCCAAGAAAACGTTGATGCTGTGCGTAAGCTGATTGAGGAAGATCGACATGTGACATACCGCGAAATTCAGGCAACTTCAGACATTGGCATGAGTCAAATACAAATAATCTTGCATAAACAATTAGGTGTAAGAGAGTTCTTTTCCCGATGGATACCGCATTCGCTCTGTGAAGAGCAAAAAGCGGCTCGCGTTACTTGGTGCGTCAGAACACTCGAAAGATTCCACGCAGGATCCTCAAATGCTGTATACAACATCGTATCAGGTGACGAATCCTGGATATACGCGTACGAACCCGAAACAAAAAACCAGTCACGAGTTTGGGTGTTCGAGAAAAAAGTTAAAGCCAACAAAAATTGTTCGTTCACGGATTGTTGCAAAAAAAAAAATGGTGGCCACGTTTGTCTCCAAAACCGGCCATGTTACGACTATTCCTCTTGAGGGACAAAGAACGGTTATTGCAGAATGGTATGCTAGCATTTGTTTGCCACAGGTCGTTTCTGAATTCCGTAAAGAGAACTTCAACCGCCGCATCATCCTCCATCACGACAATGCGAGTTCTCACACCGCACGCAGAACAAAAGAGTTTTTAGAGCAAGAAAACATAGAGTTATTAGACCATCCGCCGTACAGCCCCGACCTAAGCCATAATGATTTCTATACTTTCCCTAAAATAAAGAATAAATTGCGTGGACAGAGATTTTCATCACCTGAAGAAGCTGTGGACGCCTACAAAACGGCCATTTTGGAGACCCCAACTTCCGAATGGAATGGTTGCTTGAATGATTGGTTCCCTCGTATGGAAAAATGTGTCAAATTTCGCGGAGAATACTTCGAAAAGAAATAAATACATTTTTAAATAGTTATGTTGTGTCATAACCTTAATTCCCGAAATTTTCAGTGCCGCCCTCGTATTAGTATTTACCGCTGAGTAAATCTTTGATTGTCAACTACCATGTCTAATATTATTTTATTAATTGATTAATTAATATTATGGCAAAGCGAACTATTTTGCAAACTCTACACTGCCACATAACCAATTTTGATTTTGAATATTATTCCTTAAATTTAGAAAAACATGTGCAATAAGTTCGTTCATTCTTGGGGCAATATATACGCTATTACAACAAAGTCCCAGAAAATATACAAGGTATCTCTATTAGCAAGTTTAAATATTTAATTAAACAAAAGCTGTATAAAAAGGGTTATTATAATATAAATGAATACATGGTTGATTATAACCCCTGGAGTTTATAATCATTTTTGTATTGTAAAATTAATTAAAAAAAAAGTCCCACTGGGTTTCTTGCTGGTTTTTCCTAGGACAGAGGATTTTCTTTCGAACCAGTGGTAAAATAAAAAATGACTTTCAATAAGAATTACATACTTGTAATCAATATTGAATAACATTATTGTATTCTATTCTAAATCGCGTCAGGAGGCCTCGATTTATGTAAAGAATGAACTTTGCCATCTGCGCCCGTTACCAGTCGATCCTCTTCGATTTGTATCAGCTTATATTATAGGCATCTTAATTTTGGTTATTATAAAGATGCACACGCATGTTGCACGTCTGATAAAGTTTTTCCATTCAGGAACACGATAGCGACGGATTGAAAAATACGCATATTTCAACCGTTGGTGTGCCTCTCAGTAACTGAATGTGTATGTCTAAAGTTAGCTGCCAACAAAACACAACACAGGCGGTGTTGCAGTCTCAACCAGAGCTTGGTCGCTGCGGATGTCCCACAGGATACAGTTTAAGTCATGTACCACGTGCTTGTTTCATTTGCTGCAAGAGAGCGTCGCAGCCACTGCTCTCGCTGATTAATTTGAATATTGAATGTGCAGTATATCTAGTCGCCCGAGGAAGCTGCAGTCAAGGTTTTATTGTTCTAAATTCTCGGCGTTATGGCTAAGATCCCTAACGACATTGCTTGACAATTCTTCCCTTCGGCACGGTGAGAACAAATCAAATTAGCCAATTTTATAAAATTAATAATTAAATGAAGAATACACACCTACCTACAGATAGATATAACAAATACTTAACTTGAAATTTTAATTTTATTTTGCTAAGTCCCTGTGGGATAAGCTATTTTTTCCTGAATATTAAATTCCTTTTTTTTATAAAATATTTTTTAGTAGTTACTAGTACGTCATAGCTAGAAGAACCGAATTTCATAATCCTCTGTTCGGCTATTTTAGCATGAAAAGAGAATTATGCTCGTAGAATTCTTCTTAATTATATATTAGGTATTCAACAGGAACCGTGTTTTTTCAGGAATAAGTATCCTGTTTGTTATTTCAAGGCAAAGACATACGTGTAATGATGGAACATAGAATACACAATAGAATGGCTGCCAACCTTATGTTGTACCGGAAACGGTGTCGCCGGAAGCACACATATAAGCGGTTACGTTGTATTATCACTACTAAAAACCCAATCCGCTCATTTGTCAAACATATTTCAATAAATAAATGTTACAAATGCATTTTTATATTACATAAAAGGTAATAACAACGGATTCACAATGAATCTTTACAGACCGTCTTCTGAAAAGAAAGAGAAGGAATAACTGTGCTGACAGACGAAGCAAATTTTCACATTTTGACTTTTGATCGATGTTAACGTTCATAAAGAAAAATCGTTTTTTTTTAATGACCGTTACCTCTTAAATTTAAAAAAAAATATTTACTTATAAATAGTGTATGCAAACTAATTGCAAATACATCTTTTTTTCTTATTTTTTTTAAAACAATGGCGGTAAGTATGAAAATACTAGTCTGTGCGTTTAAGCAAACTGTAGTATATAATAGTATCACAGCTCGGATGTAGACTTGTTTAGTGATTTACCGGTAACCGGTAACCACCAATATATTTCGAAATATTTTAATAATATTTGCTATTTTATGTTTTGAGAATCGACAGCACCTCAATTGGTAATTTTTTCGATAAAAACATCCAAAATTAGGTTCATAATTATATATATGTGTATATATATATATATATATATATATATATATATATATAAACAGTGGTAGAGCCACGCGGCAGCTTTTGCTGTCGCACGGATGGGCCGGCTCGAACCGGGGTGGTACCACGACCTCACAGAATACCAGCGTGAAGTAGAGGTTTACCTCTGCATTTCGCTTGGTGAGTGCAGGTGGCCGGAGGCCCTTTTTACTGGAAATGAGGCATTCCATCTTAGTCCTCACGGGTGAGAACGCATATGCATTTAGATTTGTAATAGAGGATAGATGTAGATGTCTATGGGCCGCAGCAACCACTTACCATTAGGTGGACTGTGTGCTCGTTTGTCACCATTATCCTATAAAAAATATATATACATATATAATTATGAACCTAATTTTGGATGTTTTTATCGAAAAAATTACCAATTGAGGTGCTGTCGATTCTCAAAACATAAAATAGCAAATATTATTAAAATATTTCGAAATATATTGGTGGTTACCGGTTACCGGTAAATCACTAAACAAGTCTACATCCCTAGCTGTGATACTATTATATACTACAGTTTATATATATATACTTAGTAAACATGTTGTTATCTATTGTTTAATGTTATCAATTTGAAATTTTATTGCAGAAAATATAATACAAAAACATAATCTCCCGTGGGTAGTTGGCTAAACAACACGTTTATATTTTGCTCCAATTTAAATTTTAAAGTTTAATGTTTTCTGTTATATTTGTGTAATTTTCTTGATAAATTATAATGAATAATTAGTACCACCCACCTCATGAGTGTTTTTCCAAGTTCATATACTTGTACATAATAGCATATATCATAACTGGCACAATCTTTTATTTTCTCTTTATCAGTGTCAATTTATAACGTAAATGGAGTCTTCAATCAAGTAGAGCATGGCCGACCTAATGTAAGTATTCCATAAGAGAATGACTAACTTTGAAGAACAGTTACATAAATCTCCCCATTCAATATCCAACACGGCATCACTTGCTGCAGAGTTCACCTCATTCAAGGCTTTTGTGGTCCAAGCACTGAGCAGTCTACAACAGCAAACGGTGCTCCTGGCTCATACTGTCGATCATTTGGAAGTAAGGAGTCGCAGGAAAATGCTTTTATTTCATGGTGTACCAGAGACCTCAAAAGAAGATACTGCACTGGTTGTCACAAGAGTTCTTAATGAACAGCTGAAGATACGTGACTGCTCAACCAGTGATATACGAAGGTGCCATCGGATGGGTCGTAAAGCTACCCCAAACAGACCACGACCTATTCTTGTAAAGTTTCAAAACCTGATATTATGTGATAAAATATGGTACTCCAAAACTCAGCTTAAGGGATCAGGTGTCACAGTCTCTGAATTTCTTATTAAATCAAGACACGATGCATTCATGGCTGCTCGAGATAAGTATGGAATTTCGAATTGCTGGACTAAGGATGGATCTGTTTATATTCTCAGGCCTAATGGTTCTCGTCTTCGGGTCCTTACAGTGAGCGAAGTTCATAAGACTGACCAATGCCAAGATGCCTCAGCTAAAGTGATTGAAAAGAAACCAGCATCAACAAAGACCAAGAGAGGGGCCACAGTTAAGAAATGATTGTGATTGTGCTTTATTACGTTATCCCTTTTTTTAATGTACTTAGTATATGCAATTTTTATTCTAAACTTTAATTTAAACGAGTCTCGCTGCAATTAATTTACACTATTTTAAGCTAGGTAATTTTATTCTGATTAGCACGTTATTAATTGACTTTTACGTTGACCCGATTACGTGTAGCAATTGTTTCATATATATTATTATTTTGTTTATTAGTTGCTACGCTTAACCTTGTGCGGGTAAAAGTGAATTAATTTTTTGACAATATTAATACATTTTATGTTCACGCATAGCTTACTGTATATCTAGTATACAGTTATCTGTGCTGTATATAAACTCGTGCTGGGTGTTGTTTCTATTTTTCCACAGATTATAAAACATTATAGCAGCTATTTTTAATTTTTATTCTTTATTTCGTTAGTTTTAGTGTCGCATCGGCTACAAGTCCTTCAGCCAAAAATTTTAGTACACTGACAACTTTAATATTTTAAACTTTGTCAACCTAAATCTATTAAAATAGTCATATATAATATTAAAATAGTTTGTAAGTAGTGTATTTGTGTAGCGATATTACCTAAATTGTATTTTTTTTCCTCATTTTGTTATTTTGAAATCTTGTTTTTTTTTTGTTTTTTAGTTCTGTTATAATTTGTAATAACACTCGACTGGTGGGTGGGCATGATTGCCTTGTTGTAAGAAGTACATTTAATTTAGTAGTTAATTTTATTTTAATAATTTAGACTTTTAATTTAAATATATTATAAGTATATATTGTAATGGCTATTAATGATATAAGTGGCGATAGTGAGATGTTTTTCACTGCTGATGACGACAGTTTTTGTTCTATGGTAAGTGATAGTGGAAGTTCTATTTCCACTCCTCTCGCAGAGTTTCTTGATTCGCAGTTTTCTGATGTCCCTAACAACTTCAACGTTGTTCATATTAATGCACAGAGCATTCTGGCCCACTTCCCCGATATGCTGACAACTTTTACTTGTAAAAATATACATGCTGTTCTTATTTCTGAATCGTGGCTGAAGCCCTGTCTTCCTTCTACCTGCTACAATCTTCCTGACTTCCAATACGAAACGATCGCTCGGTAGGTGGCGGTGGAGGTATCGCCATTTATCTACGTTCACACATTCCTTTCACTATTGTCGATGTATCTCCACAACCACCTCCGCCTGATGCCGGTGAGCATCTTTTTATTGAAGTCACACTATCTCACTCTAAAGTTCTTCTTGGTGTTTATTACTGCCCTTCTATGCTTATTGACTTTTTCAACTCATTCCAAAATATCTTAGACAAACTTACTCCCTCCTATTCACATACGATTATAATGGGCGACTTTAACACTTGCTTACTTAAACAGGATGCCAGGGCTTCTTCTCTTCAGTCAATTTTATATTCTAGTAATCTCTCTATTTTACCGTTAAATGCCACGCATCATTTTCCAAACTCGACGCCCTCTCTCCTTGACCTTATTTTTGTTTCCTCTTGTAACTTTGTCACGAGGCACTGTCAATATACGGCCGATGCATTTTCATTTCATGACCTAATCTTTCTATCTTATAAAACTCGATCTCCCAAATTTAAACCAAATATGTTACTGCAGCGTAATTTTGGTGGCATGGATATAGACAGTCTTCGTAAGGATGCGTTGCTTTGGGACTGGTCAAATCTTTATAGCGCAGATAATCTGGATAATAAGGTCTCAATCTTTACTTCTGCCCTTATAAAAATCTTTGATGTGCATGCACCTGCACGCGTAGTCAAAATTAAACATCGTCCATCACCTTGGCTTACTGATGATATTAAATCTATAATCAACAAAAAAGCGATAGCTAAGGCTAAGTTTAAACGTAAACCGAATGCGTTTAATAGGGAAAAATATATTAACATTCGCAATCACTGCAATAAGGTGTGTAGGGATGCTCAACGCCTTCATATTCATAAGTCAGTAAAAAATTGTGATACGGCAAAGGTCTGAAAATTTCTTAAATCATTGGGTGTTGGGAAATCTAAGAATAGTCCAACGACAAAAGATTTAAACGTTAATGGTTTAAATAAACATTTCTCTTCTTCGTCCTGTTTAGATAACACTACTAAGGCTAATACACTAACATATCTTTCAACTATTCCCACTCCCAATCATTTTTCTTTTATTTTCAAACCATTCTCTGCTTGTGACGTTAAGAAGAGCGTTCTATCTATTACTTCCAATGCAGTGGGAAGTGACTGTGTCAGTCGTAACATGATTCTTCCCATTCTCGATATTATACTTCCTATTATTTGTCATATCCATAACTTCTCCATTTCTACAAGTAGTTTTCCATCATCTTGGAAAAATGCTGAAATTATTCCTATTCCAAAGAAAAGTAATCCTCATCCTTTTCTGAATATCGTACTATCTCTTTACTGCCCTTCTTATCTAAAGTCCTTGAACGCCTTGTTTACACCCAGTTCAACAGTTTTCTTTGTGCGAATGCTCTCCTTAATCCATTACAGTCAGGATTTCGACCTGGAAACAGTACTACCACAGCATTGGTGAACATCACCGATGATATCCGATTAGGAATGGAAAACGGTGAAGTGACTGTTCTTTGTTTATTAGATTTCAGTAATGCTTTTAATACCGTTGACCATGATGTCCTACTCGGCATAATGCGCTCTCTTAACGTATCTCCAACAGCGATTGGTTGGTTTCAAAGTTACCTGTCTGGTCGCCAGCAACGTACACGTATCGACAATATATTATCATCTTGGTGTAAAGTACGTGTTGGTGTACCACAGGGAGGCGTTTTATCTCCTTGGCTTTTTGCAGTTTTTATAAACTCAATATCCAATAATTTAACTTCTTCCTACCACCTTTATGCAGATGATCTACAAATATATACAAAAGCTTGTCCCAACGATCTACCCAATGCTATCAATATCGTTAATGCAGATCTCGATCGCATTCTTGAGTGGAGTAATGCATACGGCCTTTACGTTAACCCAGCAAAATCGCAAGCCATTAACATGGGCAGCGCGCAAATGTTGGCTAAGTCGAGCCTAGATTACCTGCCTCTAGTATTTGGTAAAACTATTATTCCTTATGTAGATTCAGTAAAGAACTTAGGTATCCACATAGATAAGAATCTGTCGTGGGGACAGCACATCAAAGAAATTAATCGTAAAGTTTATGCCTCGGCAGCCTCCTTGCGTATATTACGTAACTTTCTTCCCATTTCCACCAAAACTATGCTTGCCAAGTCCCTTCTCTTCCCTATTTTTGACTACGCAGACGTCAGCTATCTAGATCTCACCGAAGCATACCTCGATAAACTTGAGCGAATTCAGAATTTTTGCATAAGGTTTATATTCGGATTGCGCAAATATGACCATGTATCTGTTTTTCGTACTAAGCTCAAGTGGTTGCCAATACGACTTCATCGGAATGCTCACATACTTCATCTTATTTATAGTGTTCTCTTTAATCCTTCTTACCCTTCTTACCTCAAAAATCGTTTTGAGTTTCTTCATGATTCCCATTCGCGTAACTTGAGATCAGCAGAGAGTTTGAAGTTGAATTTGCCACTATACACTAGAAAATTTATGAACAAGTCTTTTACTGTACAGGCCGTTCATTTATGGAATGAACTCCCATTGTCAGTAAAACGCGCACCATCCCTACGGGTATTTAAAAAACTAGTTAAGAATCACTACCTCGCACTTTAAATTCTAACTTCACTTCCACATCATCATCATCATTCATCATTACAGCCCTTCACAAGTCCACTGCTGAACATAGGCCTCCCCCAAAGAATGCCACAAAGCACGGTCCTGAGCCACCTGCATCCATCGACTTCCTGCATATCTTACCAGGTCGTCACTCCATCTAGTGGGGGGACGCCCTACACTTCGCTTGCCGGTACGAGGCTGCCACTCGAGAACCTTTCTTCCCCATCGGTTGTCGGTTCTTCGAGCTATATGGCCGGCCCATTGCCACTTCAGCTTACTAATCCGTTGGGCTATGTCGGTCACTCTGGTTCTACTGCGGATATCCTCATTTCTGAGTTTATCACGCAGAGAAACTCCGAGCATAGCCCTCTCCATAGCTCGCTGAGCGACCTTGAGCTTCCTCATACGGCCAGCAGTGAAGGACCACGTCTCAGTTCCGTAAGTCATCACTGGCAACACGCACTGGTTGTACAATTTCGTTTTAAGGTTTTGAGGTATGTCTGACGAGAAGATGTGTCGTAGATTCCCGAACGCTGCCCAGCCGAGTTGAATCCGTCGATTGACCTCTCGGTCGAAGTTGGACTTACCTAGTCGGACTATTTGTCCCAGGTAAACATACTCGTCAACAACTTCTAGCTTAGTGTTCCCAACAACTACCGGCATAGGTGTGACATGGACATTAAACATGATCTTTGTTTTGTCCATGTTCATCTTAAGACCTATCCGTTGGGAAACACTATTGAGGTCATTGAGCATAGTGCTTAGGTCCTCCAGCGATTCTGCCATAAGGACTATATCGTCGGCAAATCGAAGGTGAGTGATGTACTCGCCATTGATGTTGATACCGTATCCTTTCCAGTCCAGAAGCTTGAAAACGTCTTCCAATGCAGCGGTGAAGAGTTTCGGGGATATGACGTCACCCTGTCTTACACCTCTCTGCAATTGGATAGGTTTCGTACTCTGGTTCTGTACTCGGATAGCCATCGTAGCCCTACTGTACAACTTCACTTCCACACTAGCCATTAAATAATATATTATATGTATCATATCAATTTCATTTAATTAATTAAATAATTCAATATATATATATATATATATGTATATATATATATTGTATGTATATATGTTTATAGTGTGTGTATGTATAGTATGTATATCTGTTTATTTTATTTATCTCTTTTTTTTCTCTAACACACCAATTTGCCCTGCCCTTGTCATATTCGTGCAATCCTGTCCATTCATTGGTTGTCTGGAAGAAATTGCTATCAGCAATAAGACCGCTCATTGCATACTTCTTTTCAATACTTTTCTATTTTAATGCGAAAACCTGTCCAGCTTGCATGACTTAACTGCTGAACTGATTTTGAAAAAAATGCAAATTAAAAGGTAAAACTATCACAGCTTAGTAGGCTTTACAAATTTGGTCGTTATTTCCCATTAAACTGCGAACTTGAAAACATTAAAAAGGCTTGGCAACATTTTATCCTCAAAATTTACTATAGGAAACGCTGTACGACCGAACTCCACGCGGATGAAAGCTAGTATTCATATAATTTCTTAAATTAGTATTTCTTTAAGCCAATAAACCTTTAAAATTAGTTGATCTATTTGCCTACGTTGTTTAACATCCACAAATTTCCATTCGTTGCGACGAATACAAAAGTAACTAAAATTATTATTAATCTATTGGTCCGAGAGCTCAAGACGCATTTTTCATGAAGTGTTTGATGCATCATGAAACTATGTTGAAAAGTATCTGTCCACTCAATAAGCAGGTATATGATATGAGATAAGAGGCCGCCAAAGTGTCTACGTAAGTAGCATCCCACACTGTAGCTTTACCTCTCTCCCAAGGGACCAATGTCATACCGTCGGGTCTACTGATATCGTCTCTAAGTTTTCCACAAGGCTCTAAAACCAATGGAATATTTATAGAGATAAGAGCCCTTTGGATGACATCGTTCAAAGAACCGTGCCGAGATGCGTGATGCATGTTGCATCACACACTTCATGAAAAATGCGTCATGAGCTCTCGGACCATATAAGGAAGGCAGTGCTTACTTACATAAACAAAAAAGTCTTCACAGAATGATAAAATTTATTAAAAAATTTATGTTATAGTAACATTTCCGTTTTTTTCCGATTTGCCGTAACGTAGACATTTGCCGACTTTCATGTATGCCGAAAAAATAAATCTATAAAATTTATATCTATAATTTAATCTTAAATTATAGATATATAAATTAGATATAGATAAGCTATATAAGTTATAGAAATATATTTAGAAATTAGTTTTGAAGAGTTTTTTCATTAAACCTTGGAAAATATACAATTTTGTTTAACTACTGCCCTTTAGTATTTTTAGC
The DNA here is from genome assembly GCA_033319125.1 of Parnassius glacialis. NCBI lineage: Eukaryota > Metazoa > Arthropoda > Insecta > Lepidoptera > Papilionidae > Parnassius > Parnassius glacialis. Next base: position 34,935,193 of record JAVANC010000021.1, read on the forward strand.
AACTCAGATTTTCAACAAGAAATGATATTGAACATTGATATATTTTCTAATATACATTTTATATATGATTTCTTATAGGATTTTGTTTAATATAATCTCATGAAACAATTATTACAGCCAATAAGTGATTACAACGTTTCGAGCTTTTAACAGTGGTAGAGCCACGCGGCTTTTGCTGTCGCACGGATGGCATTGCTCGAACCGGGGTGGTACCACGACCTCAAAGAAAACCAGCGTGAAGTAGAGATTTACCTCTGCGTTTCGCTTGGTGAGTGCAGGTGGCCGGAGGCCCTTTTTACTGGAAATGAGGCATTCCATCTTAGTCCTCACGGGTGACAACGCATCTACATTTCGATTTGTAATAGAGGATAGATGTAGATGTCTATGGGCCGCAGCAACCACTTACCATCAGGTGGACTGTGCGCTCGTTTGTCACCCTTATCCTATAAAAAAAAATCTTCAGTGCAGTCATCTGTAGTATCGTTTTTTCGAGCTATCACATTCTCAGATGTTGATTTAATCCTTTTCACGCTAACCGCTGTTAATGTTATGTATACAATTTATTTACGTGGAATTGTATTGTCATTCAAATATCTTTTGTGATATATTGATAAGAAGTCAGTCTAAAAAATAATATTTAAGCGAATTTAACTATTTTTCGTAGGCCTTTCCATGACTTCTGTCCATGTTTTTTATGATCGGATCTCCAGGAAAACTGCAAAAATGGTTTATGTAAATAAAATACAGGGTATTTTTGAAACGCTCCCGAAAACAAAGACAGATGATAGAAGATACTACACCTTAGCACATGGGTCACAAATAAATTTGATTCCGACGAAAAAAAAATCATCTTTTCACAACGTTTTATTAACTTTATTCACGCTCCATCATGTTAGTACATCTAAATGAAACGATAATTTCATAAAAAAAAATCTTGAAAATACTTAAACAGAAAACCAGCAATGAAACTTAAAAATTACATCAGCTGATAATAGGGTCAATATACTCGCGGACGCCGAACGCTTATAGATCCCGTCACGTAAAAACGCTGGCCTTGAACCTGGGCACTGAGCGATTTTTCGAAGTTTCATTTTTATTTTAATTCTTCATTTCTTTTACAAAATCAAAGATAACGATGAGATAGTGTTTATAATTGTGTGAGTACTGAGTACCCAATTAGGTACGTTTATTAATTTCAATAACTTTTTGTAGTAAAGATAATGTAATAAAATGTACAAAATCAGGAAGGAGAGTAAAATTCCCTGAGTATTATCGCCCGTATCACAGTCTCTAGAGGGGGGTGATGTGGAGGCATATCGAACCTGGAACTTCAAAGCGCGGCAGCGAGTGAGCGTACAGCTGTCTTTATACTATGGTACAGCTACTCGCGACTGTATCTAGGTCAAACGGCCACGCCTCAATCGACTTGCGCGTGAGCGGGTTCCCCCCGCCAGTCCGCATCTGCTATCGACGTAGAATGCATGTCAATCGTGCGCTTGTCCGGGCTATCGTATTCATTAATATAATTATTGTAGTCGCGAGGTACATATCGAGTTGTGTATAAGTTCTATTGTTTGTGTTAAATTGTCTTTCCTTTGTTTTCACTGTGTACATTATCCGCCGCATTAAATGTTCTGTGTATTTGTAGACAATAAACGTTTTGTGCGTTATATGTGGTGACTTTTATTGACACTCTAAACACCCATACAACCATAACTTTTAAATTCCATATGAAAATTAGTCGTAGGGATAAAACTTATAAATAATAAACGTTGACGATGTCTTAACATACATAACGCTTTAACGGTGTGTGGAAGGTTCTCCAGTGCGTCAAGGACTTTACATTGTGCGCATTTGTTTTAGCGTATTTGATTCACCTGCAGGAGAGACCTCCAGTCTTTACACCTATCAGCACAGCGGACGACGTAGAGACCGCTGCAACTAGAATTATCAACAACATCAAAGAAGCCCTCGACGCGGCCTCTACGGTCGTCCCGCTAACCAACAGACGAGACGTCCTGCCACGACCGATTCGGGAGAAAATAAAGCGCAAGAGGGCGCTTAGGAAGCTCTGGGCGAGCACTCGCTGCCCAAGACTGAAGACGCAACTTAACAAGATTTCTGATGAACTGTCGGTTGCAATCCAGGCCCACAGAGGAGAGGCCTGGGAGCGGCGCATTGTGAAGGCAGATGAGCAAGATGCGTCGCTCTATAAATTGAGCCGGCAGTTGACCAAGAAGCGACCTGCCGTATGCCCGCTGACCAACAGCGCGGGCGAACGTCGTTATGATGCCAAGGGCAGAGCGGATATCCTAGTAGAGCACTTCGAGGAGCAATTTATGCCGAACCCAGCAAGTGCGGAGTTCATGGATCTTCATGCCCGGAAGGAGAGCCGCGTACAGGAGTTCCTGTCATCGCCCGCGCCACCGCTTGCAGGAGAGTGGTACATCTCCCCCGCTGAACTGCGGTGGACAGTAGCCCGCCTGCAACCCAGGAAGGCGCCGGGGCACGACGGGATCACCAACGCTGCGCTTCGACAGCTGCCCAATAGGACATTAGTAGAGATCGGTCGACTCTACAATGGAATATTGCGGACATCCCACTTCCCGGAGGAATGGAAGATAGGGAAGGTAATCGTGTTACCGAAGCCCGGGAAGGACAGGCGTAGAGCTGCCAGCTACAGGCCGATTACGCTGCTGCCGCACATAGCTAAACTGCTAGAAAGATTACTGCTCAGACGCCTCCGCCCGTGCATCCAACTTCGGGCGGAGCAGCATGGATTCAGGAGGGACCACTCATCAGCAACTCAGCTGACCAGGGTGCTGCACTACTTAGCGGTCGAGTACAACTTCGGCCGCACATCGTTGGGCGTCCTTCTCGATATAGAGAAGGCGTTCGACAGAGTATGGCACCCTGGTTTACTCTACAAGCTAGAAGATCAAACAAGTATCCCTCCTGCTATGTTGCGGCTAGTAGCGTCATTCCTGGCTGACAGGAAGTTCTACGTCTGCGTAGAAGGCGCGATGTCCGCAATGAAGACCATCAGAGCCGGCGTACCACAGGGTAGCTGTCTGTCACCAGTCCTGTACGCGGCTTATACCAACGATATCCCAACACTGGCTGGACACCTGCGAGAGTGGGAGGACGACGTCGAACTGGCGCTATACGCGGACGATAGCGCCTACTTCACCTCGTCCAGAAGAGCCCACATCGCAGTCGCCAGGATGCAAAGGCTGTTGGACTTGCTGCCAGCATGGCTGGATGAGTGGAGGATGGCCGTCAATGTTGGTAAGACGGCCGCTCTGCTCACTCGCCGCTACAGAAACTTTCCACCACCATTAACGCTCAGAGGACAGGAGATTGCATACCAGAAAACCGTGACGTACCTTGGATGCCGGATCGACAGAATGCTGCGCATGACCGCGCACGTCGATCTCGTCGTCCGCAACGCGAGAGGTGCGCGGGCGGCGCTGCGTCCCGTACTGGCATCCAAGTTACCACTGAAAACAAAACTGAAACTTTACAAGCTATACATCAGACCAGTACTCACCTACGCTGCTCCGGCCTGGTATGCACTCCTGAGTGACCGGCAGAAGCGGCGACTGCAAGTCCAACAGAATTTGGCATTAAGGACCATTGTCGGTGCTGGTCGCTACGTCCGGAACGACGTGATAGCGGCCGATCTGAAGATAGAAGACCTACAAGAATTTGTGGTCCGGTTGGCGCGCGGTATGTTCAACCGCGCTGACAACGGGCCACACCCCCACTTGAACAACTTCGCGCCGCTTCACGCCCGCCCTCCGGACGGGCGACCATTACCAAGAGAACTCCTCCCTATATAGATTAGGGAGTTGAGTAAATCCCACAATGCCACAGAAAGGCCAACATAGACATATTTATTTTACCAAACATATAGAGAACCAACTCACATTAATTAGATAAATGCCAAGAAGGCACCCAAGACCGGCCCATAGTTATGGGCCGTGATGAATACCCAGGCAATGGGGAGATGCCCGAGGCCTGAACCTGCAGCGCTAAGGCGTATGTAGAAGAAGACAACGTAGTATTTGATTAATAATTTTAGTTTTTAAATCAGTTCCGTGTTGACTATCTAAAGAAACAGTTTAATTGTGTTGTTTATTAAATAATTGATGTTATTACTTGCTATTTATTACTTAATGATATTATCCTTGTTGTAACGTTTTAAATTTCTTGTTTTGTTTTTATAATGCCTAACACGTACGTTTATAGAAGCTCGCAGGAATGCTTCGCATGCATTGCGAATTTACCGAGAGAAATTCCCGACCGCTCGACTTCCAGCTGACTGATAACAGCAGCATTTCAGCGAGTGTTGGAAAATCGGCCCATTGCTCTGGTAGCGGCAGGAGGTGGAAGTCAAGTGGCTGTTCACTCGGAGGAGCGCATTTTAAATGTCGTTCGCCGGAATCCGAACCTAGGTACACGAAGTATCGCTAAATTGTTAAGGCGTCGGGATGGAACAAGTGTGTCATACTGTACAGTTCACAAAGTGTTAAATTGTAACCGAATGCGCCCAAACAAAGTGTACAAAGTGCAAGCTTTAGTTCCCGGCGATCACGACCGCCGGCGAGTTTTTTGCCGTTGGTTATTAGACCAGCAACAACGTGTGCCTGGTTTCATTGAGCACGTCACCACGGAGGATTTAGAGCGGTAAGCTGTTTCATACCTATTTTTTTTAAGTAACTTAGTACTGAACTGATTTGAATAGGTACATAACTGAATACATCGAATAATAAACATACCTACACGATGAATAAAACACATGGTGCACCTTGGTTACATATCATTTAAGTATTTTTTTCATTAGCGGGGAATCGAACCAGTTATTTGGGTTATTTTACCTGTGAATTCGAATTAAAGTGGCTACGTGGAGACAAGCACAGTGGCAAAATAGTAGGTTAAGTAGATAAGTTAGGTATTTAGACAAGTGTTGTAAATTATTAGGTATTGTGATATGGTATGGCACATTAGGCTAGTGGGCGCGCGGCCTCTGCGAATTCTGCGTTCTCACGTACATTGACCCTTAATCAGCTGATTGTAATTCAGTAATTCCATTGATGGTTTTATGTTTAAGTATTTTCATGATTTTTTTTATGAAATTATCGTTTCATTTAGATGTACTAACATGATGGAGCGTGAATAAAGTTAATAAAACGTTGTGAAAAGATGATTTTTTTTTCGTCGGGATCAAATTTATTTGTGACCCATGTGCTAAGGTGTAGTATCTTCTATCATCTGTCTTTGTTTTCGGGACCGTTTCAAAAATACCCTGTATATCTTATCTAGTACGTAGTAGTACCAATAGTTGTAAAAATTACAGAATCGTAAGCCAACATCAGGCAAGAAATATATTTTTTTACTTTTCACACAAAATGGGTATACTTTTTGGGTGATTGGGCTTGAAGTGAATTTACAGTAGGTAGTAATGATACGGAACCATAAACTTTAGTGAAAATTTTCAATGATAGATACCGATAGAGGGAATAAAATTATAATTTAATAAAAAAAATGTTATAACACTTTATTCGTAGGTCGGTAAAATACTATTTTTCCCTGTATTTGATCGCATGGACCAAGTACAATTTTAAAAGCGACAACATTTAACGGTTTACCGGTATTAGTAAAATTTTGTTAAATCACTGTTGTTTTTACACATCAATATTTCTTTATTTTTGTTTCTAATATGTACAAAATGTAAATAGTTTAGACTTACTAGTGTAAGGACATACCACTTTTATTCAAATTCCACATCCGGTTATTTTCCCGATACGTAATTATCGCACAATTCGGCATTGTTGAAATAAATTGCACCCAGCAACGCTTGACACAAAAATTGGGGAACGACTGTGACGTCAAAAGAGATATGTTGACATTTAAAGGTGTAAATTGACATGTTAGTGGCTACACGGGCACAACCTACTCCCCCGTTCTATTGTGTATGTTATTCTATGTGATGGAAGGTTGTCAAATGACAAGGAGACGTATTGATCTGTCTAAAACTTTGATTAGACTACCTCCTTATTCTACCTTAATACTAATGTGTAATATATTGGCGTGCGGACAACATATAAAAAAAAGAAATGAATGCGTTTGTGTTTTACATATAAAAATAGATATAAAACTTATGTTTATTATGAATATAAATTACAAAATTCTAATCTATAGAAATATGTATATTCTATGGGTAGATCGGTGGCCAGATCCACCTTTCCCATATTAATGTCGAGGTCACAATCTTGTACATAGTTTTGTCACTATCTATTAATGCTAGACGTCTACATGCGATTAAATATATGGCACCAGTTAGTTATTAAACAAGTAGGAAAAACGTTTATCATTATTTGTTTAGTTCTAAATTTCTAAGTTACAAGGTCGAATAAAATATTCAAGCAATGATAGTAATACAACCCTACTCAATTACAGACGATTTGCTTGTCTCTGTAAAGTATTGCAAAAGTTTATTAAATGGTATATATCATTTTATCATTAATAACCTTGACAGTCGTCTGGTAACTTCTACCACACCGATAGCATTACTATCTTAGTATAAGTTGGTATAACTATGGAAATAAAAACGAGATTCGAAATCAACACCTTCGAGAATAGCCTCAAAAGGTGAATTCGGAGAGTTTATATATGAAATCAATATTAACAATTGCGTGGATGAGTACATGTGTATAATATTTCCAGTCAAATAACAATGGAGTTTCACCATCTCATATAATGCATGAATAAAAGAAAAAATATACCTGTTAACAGAGGTGTTTATTTCTTATAAGTTTGCGCTCGAAGAACCAGATGTATCGTACCTTTTAAGCCACTCTCCGTTACTGGCGTGAGTATATTCCTAGTGAATTAAACTACTTTTACTGATTTTTAAACCGCCTAAGTTATCATGGGAGCTGCAAAGCACTCGAAACCTAGGGAGTTAAAACTATGTTAAACTCAACGAGATAAAAATCGTTAAAGTTGTTTTATTCAATGTGTAGCCTGCGTGTAAATATAAGAAATCATTATTATTCTGACTTTAGCCGTATAAGAGATATTACACCGCTATCTATCAGAGGCCGCCGCTTTTCAACGGCACCTACGCACTATGGGAAAACTCCATACAAAGCCGATTCATAACTGTTTTTAACGAAAGTCGTTACGTGATGAAAATTATAAATTAATATACTATTATACATAAAGCTTTTTTAGGTATTTTTATATTATTTTGTATGTTTAACAAGTATGAAAGAGCATCAATTCTTAGTCATATTCGATCATATAATTTTGACGAAATACGTTATTACGATTCCATGCCACATTACTTGAAAGTTTTCCATATAAGTATTATACATTTTTGCATTAATAAATGCTTCTCCAAATTTTTTGTAAATAATATTATATTATATTGTTTTACATTCTACTAAGCCAGCGCTTATATACCATCCCATCTGATGGTAAATGGTGATGTAGCCTAAGATGGTGAAGCGTACTGACTTAACAAAAGCCTATTCACTCTTGCCTTGAAGACACCCACGCAGAGAGAACGGATCCCTGAGAAACACTGGCGTTAGTCGCCATACGATCAGATGAGCAGCCATTGATAACGACCCGGAGAGACCATTTAGTCAGAAAGTCCTTTACCCATTCAATCAGCCCAAGGGATAAGCCGTACGCTGGAAGCTTACCCAAAAGGCTAATGTACCAAACTTTGTCAAAGGCCTTCGAGACATCAAGGGAAACAGCAAGTGCTTCCCTACTGTTCTCGAGTGCCTCGCCCGATACGTGTATGCTATATACCCTACAAGGTCCCCAGCTTACCGGTTTCGGCGAAAGCCATATTGCCGGTCACTAAGGAGGTCATTCTATTCTAGGTATGCCATTAAGCGGGCATTCCATATACGCTCCATAATCTTGTTGAGTATGGAGGTAATTGAAATTGGCCGATAACTGGCAAGTTCGGCACGGCTGCCTATTTTTGGAACAGGCTGCACGTGCCAACTTCCAGGATTTCGGCACTATTCCATTCCTAAATGAGAGGCGGAACAAGCGTGTCAGCACAGGAGACAACTCAGGTGCAAAAGCCTTAATAAATATAACTATTATACTATCTGATCCACTAGATTTATTCACGTCTAGACACCGCAGGTTTTAAGAACCTCCTTATTTGTTCCATCTCCGACATACAGGTCCCGCAGTGAGGTAATTTAGGTGGAACGTTGTTGCCACTGTCCAGACGTGAATTGTAGGCAAAGAGAAACGCGAACAGATCCGCTTTCTCTTTAGCCGTATGCACGGGTGTGCCGCCCGGTTTTACCAGCGGAGGCAGTGTAGGCTGACAAAAGTTTATCTCGACCGCTTTGGCGAGAGACCAAAAAACTCTAGTACCGGATGGTCTGGCAGAGAGTTTTGCGTTAATATGTTTAATGCGATCGAGACTAGTTTTCCGTAATGTTTTTTGTAGAACTTGGTGGTCTGGTTGAAATTTCTCTTCTTGGAGCTAATATCCGGTGTTCCGATGAATTACCGACTAAATTAAACACTATTTGAAGGTATGATTCTGTAATAAAGAACTGACTATACTTCAAAACACAACAATATTATGATACAGAAAAATCGCTTTGTATAGCGCGAGTTAAGTAACAATTAGCGCCATCTGTTCATAGAAGGTAAAATCTCGCTAACATCCCGCCCGCCAAGGACTCCGTCCTTCTTCATGGCAACAGGATCAGCTTAGATACAGGACGCTTCAGGGTCGATCCTCTGCACTTCAAGTTTACTACCCTGACTTGATCATCGGGTCCAGGATGAAGCTGTGTTATTCGTCCCAATAACCATTTCGCTGGAGGGAGGTCTGTCTCTTTTATTACGACCAAATCACCGACCTTTGGTGCATCCACCTTTGTGTGCCATTTGTGTTTTTGTTGTAAGGTATTTAAATATTCTTTGGACCATCTAGTCCAAAAGATTTTTATCATGCGTTGTGTCAGTTTCCAACGTTGGAGTGGACTTAACATACATAACATAAACACTCACGCCTGTCACCCAGAGGGGTAGGCAGAGACTACGGAATTCCATTTGGCGCGATCCTGACACACCTCTCTCGCTCCCTTTACATCCATATATCTACGCATACACGCTCGTCGGTTAAAGGTACTCCTAATCTGCCCCATTTTTAATGTAACGCCGATTTGGTCGATAAAACTTCGTCTAGGGCGCCCCTTCCCGACCCTGCCGTTCACATCTGCAACATAAATTTTCTTTGTCACTCTTTCCTCGTTCATTATTTCTACATCACCAAACCACCGAAGCATTCCTTTCTTAATCCTTGTCACAACGGCATCTTGCAAGCCACACTTTTCTATTATCACACTATTTCTCACCCTGTCATTCAGGTTCAGCCCTAGCATACTCCTTAAGGACCGCATTTCTACAGCATTTATTCTACTCTCATGCTTCTTCTGCCAGACCCAACTTTCACTACCATACATTAAATTAGGGACTAACACGGCATTATGAATCGCCATACGTGCCTTATTTGACATATTCTGACTCCTCATAATAACGTGTAGAGCCCCATTCACTCTATTTCCTGCGTTCACTCGTCGTTCTATATCCTTATCATATCTATCATCCCTGCTAAATAAACATCCCAAATATACAAACTCATCCACTTGCTCAATCAACTCACCTTCTATTCTTATTTCACATAAAGTTTTACTTTCTTCTCTTTCAAAAACCATAACATTCATCTTACTTGCGTTCACTTTCATACCCCTTTCTTTCAATGACCAATTCATTAAAGTAACCATCATTTGCAACTCGGCCGCCGACGATGCAAATATGACTTGATCATCGGCGTACAAAAGGCATTTGACGGTTGACTCACCCATTCTCAACCCACATTCTTCAACTTTCAAATTTTGCAAACAACTGTCCATAAATAGGTTAAACAGCCACGGGGAAGCCAGGAAGCCACACATCCCTGTCTGACACCTTTATGAATGCCAAACCAGTCCGAGTAGACCCCTTTGATCCTAACACAAACACTAGAGTCCCTGTAAAGAGACTTTAATGCCTGTATCAAGCCAGCGCTCAACCCAAATGAGTTCAGTGTTTGCCATAACACATTCCTGTTCACTCTATCATAAGCCTTTTCCAAGTCCATGAACGCACAAAAAACCTTCTGGTTTTTGGCCAAAAACTTCTCCGCTATCATGCGCATGGAAAAGACTTGATCCGTACACCCCATCTCTTTTCTAAATCCAGCTTGCACATCTCAAATTTTTCCATCAGTTTCTTCCATAACTCTTTCAATTAACACCTTAGCATACAGTTTACCCACAATGCTAAGCAAGCTGATACCACGGTAGTTTTTACAGTCCTGCTGCGAGCCCTTTCCCTTATATATTGGGACTATAACGGCTTTGCACCAGTCTTCCGGTACCCGTTTCAGTTGCCAACATAAATTAAACAAGGTGTACAGCAGGCCTGCAACCACACCCTCTCCAGCCCTTAGCATTTCGAGTGATATTCTATCATATCCGGCTGTCTTACCTGCTTTCATGCTTTTCATTGCTTTCATTATTTCATCTACACTTATCTCCCTACCTCTCTCCACTTCTTCCGGAATTTCTATTTCACTTACGTCAGACGACTCTTCACACTTAAACACGTTTTCAAAGTATTCCTTCCATCTCTTTAAATATGAAACTTCATCATTCAGCATGCAGCCATTCTCGTCTCGTATAGCATTCATTCTAGGCTGTTTTGAATTTCCCCTGGCAGTTCTTACGAGCTTCCAGAACATTTTAATATTTTCCTGGAAGTTATCAGATATCCTTCTATCATTCTTATCTATCCTTTCTTGCTTTTTCCTTTCAACAACTTCTTTTACTCTCTTATTTATACGTCTAAAATCTGCCTTTTTTCTTTCAATTTCATCATTCATACCGCCAGAATTACCAGCTTTAGTTGCTAGTAAACCTAGCCATGCCCTCTTCTTTGCTTCAACTTCCATCCGTACCTCATCATCCCACCACAACGTATTACTTTTCCTTTCATTCGTTCTCTTACTTACACCACATACTTCGGTGGCTGTATCCACCAAAACTTTCTTAACATTATTCCATACATTCTTCAAGTCTAAATCATTCATATATAATTCATTCAAACCACTTATATTTTCCCTCAGTCTGCATTTATACTTCTCTTTCACACCTTCATCTTGTAACCTCTCTATTCTTATACGCTGTAACGCAGTGGTAGACACAGATGTCCGATGCCGCCAACGTCTGAATAGACCATTAATTCGGCATAAGACCAAGTAATGATTCGTCCCTACGTTGGACCCCCGGTAAACCCTTGTATCTACCACTGCGCTTCTCATTCTTTCATCCACAATTATGAATTCTCATCTCATCTTTCCCATGTATACATGTGAATCCTCTTATGGCGAAAGAAAGTGTTCGCCACAAAAATATTCTTTTCCACACATATGGTGAGGAGGTCTTCACCATTCGCATTTATTCTTTCATCGCCATACGTTCCTAATATCCTTTCATAACCAGACCTCTTCACCCCAACCCTTCCATTAAAATCTCCTAACATAATAATATTTTCATTTTCCTTACATTTCATCAACACCAGCCTTACCATGTCCCAAAACTGCTCTCGGATATAAGTGAGCTTAGACATATCTGGGGCGTACACCCCCAGCACAAACAACTTCTTTAAGCCCACTTTCATTCGTATCCACAGCAGCCTTGGGCTTACACATTCATACTCTTTCACACATTGACCCATTCTTTCTGAAAGGATGACACCGACCCCTGGCATGCCCGCTCGGTCTCGTCTACTCCAGACCAGTAAGCGGTATACATGCCATGTGCAGTGACATCTCTTCCCTTTCGTTTCGTCTCGTTTACACATAACACATCTATTCCTCTATCATTCATCATTTCGCATACTTCATCCATTTTATCATTCATTGCTCCACATACATTCAGCGTAGCCAGACGGGCCTCCGCAATCCACTTTTTGGCCCTTTCGGGAGACAGGACGTGACGGGTGGCGAACCTCGTCGCCGGTTTTTCTCCGGAAGATTCTTCGCACCCCTGCCCCATTAAAGGGGCGCCGGGAACTCGGGGCCATTTCTTTTTCTTCTTGGCTCATGGTGCGAACTAAGGGGTGGTAGATTTTACGCCACTACCATCCGGCGAGAAGCCGAGTCTGTCCTATCGGCTTTGTCGCTCGTTTAGCACCACCCGGGGGATACGTGTAGGGTGGGCCTAGGGTTAGGTGGTCGAAGCCTACGGACGCGAGCGACTCATGATATCAGTAATAGTAATATTGTTAGGTTCTGGTATCACTGTTAAAGGTTCTCCTACTAAAAAGTGACTTAGAGTTAATGGAGATGTATCGTTCGGATCATCGCTGAGACTGCTAATCGGACGTGAGTTCAGAATCGCTTCCATCTGACAAAGGACCGTAGAAAATTCTTCGAAGGTAAGTGTCGCGTTGCCAATTGTCTTCATCAGATGTGCCTTAACAGATTTCAAACCCGATTCCCATAGACCTCCAAAGTTCGGTGATTTTGGGGGAATAAAGTGCCATGAGGTTCCATCACTTTCAAGCATTTCTGTTATCTCCTTTAATACGTTCGTCATGTTTTAATTAAGCATTCTTGTAAGCTCATTTGCAGCGCCAACAAAGTTCAAACCATTGTCACTCCAGATTTCAGCGCAGTGACCCCTACGTGACACGAATCGTCGAAATGCTGCAATGAATCCAGATGTGGTAAGGTCACTTACAGCTTCTAAGTGTATAGCCTTTGTTTTTATACATACAAACAATGAGAATCATTTAAAAGAAGTCCTTTGTAAGATTTTTGTCCCCTACCCTTTGACACTCTCATCTGTATAGGTCCGGCAAAATCTACACCACAACAATCAAAAGCTTTTCCAGGGGTTACTCTTACACTCGGAAGTTCACTCATAATTGGTTGTTGCGTTCTGGCATTGTATTTAGTGCATGTAACGCATTTACTGAGGTATTTTATCACTGACTGTTTTAAACCTATTATAGAATATTTGCTTTTTAGGTAGTTCATTGTTAAAAAAGTTCCTCCGTGCATCACCCTTTCATGTACATCTCTAATCAACAAATATCCCAGGTGAGTATTTTTTGGAATAATTATTGGGTGTTTATAATCTTGTGATATATTAGCTGATTGTAATCTGCCACGAACTCGTAACAAGCCGTTGTCATCTATGTATGGTGTGAGTGTGATTAATTTACTACTTCTTTTAACTTTTCCCTTTGTTTTCAGGATTTCAAGTTCTTCAGCAAATTCGATATCTTGAGTAGTTTTAATACATGCGTCGAGGGTTGTCTTCATTTCTTCCGCGGTAAGGTAAGTAGACATTTTATTTCCATTTTCTTTATTTTCTTTTAGGTTTAGGAATCGTCTGCAATAGGTAAGTACTCGTATCATTTTCTTAAAACTTGAGAATCTATTTAGTATTGATTCTTCTGTATTGTTGTGAAATAATTTTGTGTGTTGTTTTCTTTCTTCTAATGTTGTTTCAGGTACCTGTATTTTGTTAGTATGTATGTTAGGGTTCCTCATCCAATGAGGTCCGTTCCACCACAGTTCAGCGGCTTGCAGTTCTGAGGGTTCTATTCCACGAGAAGCAATATCTGCTGGGTTCTCTGCTGAAGCTACATGATTCCATCTATCGTTATCCAGTCTGGTTTGTATTTCTGTTATCCGGTTAGCTACAAATGTTTGCCATCTTATAGGTTGTGATTGAATCCAAGCTAAAACAATTGTTGAATCGGTGTAGGCGTATATTTGATTTCTAGGTATTTTCAATTTCTTTGATGTTTCAGCCAGTAATTTTGCCAATAAAACGGCGGCACATAGTTCTAACCGTGCTATGGAGATTTGTTTTAATGGAGCAACTTTTGTTTTACTTTCCAGAATAGTGACATAGACTTCATCTCCTTGTATCACTCTTATGTAGAGTACTGCAGCGTATGCTGCTGTTGATACATCTGCGAAGCCAAATAATTCAATCTTGTCATTTTCAGGGTGAGTATGTATCCATCTATTTATTTTTAAATTTTGCAATGTAAGTAGTTGTTGTCTAAAAATCAACCATTCCTGCAGAAGGTCTGATGGTATTTCTTAATCCCAGTCAGAACTAGAAAGAAACAGATTTTATTTGGTACATACAGCACCCTCAAGCGGATTACATAAAACATATAACATTTAACAGTATTAGTATTTAACAATAACTACATAGCCAAAGTTTCTGTATTATCACCTTTGCTTTGATAATAACTGGAGCCAGCCATCCAAAGGGATCAAATAAACGAGCCACGTCTGATAGTACTCTTCTTTTCGTGATTGGTTTGATAGGTTTAGGCAAGTTGACAGATATTTTGAATTGGTCATCATTTCTATCCCATGCAACTCCTAATATTTTTATGATTTTGTCTAATTTTATCTCGAATGGTTGTATGTTTTCTTTGTTTTGCTGTATTATTTGTAACAAATTTTCTGAATTACTAGACCATTTCTGCAGTATGAAACCAGCGCTTTCTAATAGCTTGTTGACTTGTTCATAGATTTCTATAGCCTGTTTTTCAGTGTTAGCACCTGTCATCAGATCATCCATATAAAATGACGTCTTAACAATTTCTGCAGCTTCAGGATATTTGTCACTTTTATCATCAGCTACCTTAACTAAAGTTCTAACCGCCAGGTACAGAGCGCATGCAGTTCCAAATGTAATAGTTAGCAATCTATAGAATCTACAGTTTTCATTAGGGTTGTCTCTCCATACAATACATTGGTAGTATGTATCTTTTTCCTGCACTATAATTTGTCTATACATTTTTGTTATATCATTTATTAATGCTGTCGCCATTAGTTAAAATGCCTATTAATAAATGCTCATAGAAGAGCATTATTGGAGTCTCTTCCTCTGGCCTCACCAATTTGAGGTAGAAGTTCAACATCCACAATTGCATTGAGTTTGTCATCATGATCTGAAAATTATATTACAAATATTATTATGTAAAAAAATATTATATTCATAAATGATTAAAATTATTTGTGTGCAAATTACCTGGTACTAAATCTTGTCCTATTGCAATATTGTGCAACACTGCAAGAGTCACAATTGTAGGTTTCACATTTTTCATGTCTTACTGTCATGCCATAAAATAGACTGACACCGCTGCTTCCACACACCAAAGCAACGTTCAACATAGTTCCGAGTGACAATTTGTGCTCGATTATATCTTTCTTCACGCTCATTTTGAGGTCTTAGTATAGGTGTAAATAGATATGGCTCTAATCTGTAGCCTGAATCTCCTAAGAGTACTCTCTCGTAACTCTTTTCTTTCAAAGTGGATTCATTAAAGACACGGGAATCATGGGTACTGCCTCGCCATCTGGCAACAATGTCTCTGATATATAGTTTAACATCGCAAACTACCTGCATTAAAAATGAAAAATATGTGAGCACAGTTATGTATGTAGGTAAAATAAGTACATATTGATATGAGTAATATACCACCTGGCAAAGAACTGCATTGTATTATAATATGAACTTGCACATTCAATGAATAAAATCCTTTTCGGTTTATATAATACTGAGCTGCATCACCACCAAATTTCTTTATTTTTATGTGAGTGCAATCGATGCAACCCAACACAAGGAAAGTTTCTTATCTCTAAGAGTTCCCTTATAACCCTTTGCTCTTCTGCCAAGGACTGCGGCATTTTTATGTAGTTGTCAGAGTGACGAGCAATCGCACGAGCTACTCTGGCACAAATGCGACTCACAATTGGTTGAGTCAACCCATGAAGGTCTCCCCCATCGTCTTGAACCTAAAAAGGATAGGTACAAAAACGTTTACACATTCAAATAGGATATTATTACTTGTACGCTACAAGTTGACTTACTTCACGACGTCCCCAACATCTAATGGCGGTTTACACCTGCAATTCTGGTGACGTACCACAACCTCTTGAGTCCAGTTGTAAATCCTGCCTGACGAGATCAATTATAAAAGATGCCGTATGTTTTTTGAAGCGGTATCGCTGTTTGAACTAACATCGGGCAAAGAAAACTGATCATATCTCTTCCGGTAAACCTTACGACGAGGATGCGGAGCATTTTCTACTTGGTCCATAGCTTCTAAAGCTTGCATAGCTTGCATAATGACACTTTAGCAATTAAAATCCACAAAAAACAATTTCACCAACAATAATCTATACAACTTCAACAATCAGCTGTTCGTTGCTCGCACGCAGATCCGCCATTTTTTCCTTATAACAGGTTTATAATGGGTTTATAGTACGGTGGACCCTTCTATAACTTATGAAGCCGCTATTGAACACTTATAGTACATTTTAGCGTTATAGTGCGTTTATGAATAGTGTTTTACGGGTACCTCTTAATAAGAAGCTAATAAACCTATTTTAACTTTTTATGAATAAGGCCGTACATCTATAAGACATATAAATATATCTAATTTAAGTGACCAGTATATTTTGATCTTTCTAAAGGTTTCAATATACGCCGTTTAATAAATTTATGGCGTGATCGTCTTAGTTAGGACCCTTATTTACGTTATGTTTGCATAGTAACTTAGTTCTTTTATGTGTATCTTGGAAGAGTGAATATTCACGAGAGCAATCGAAAGTTGTTGGTAGCGTCTTATTAGCTAAAGAACCCCGTTCACGAAGATAGAGCTCAAAAAGGTTAATAACAATAAATTGTCCCTATTCCACTTGTGTCAGGTTCACAACAATCAATTCCTTATTAATTAATCCCTTCCCGCTTGGAAAGGGCTCACAATATTTATATCAAATACCAGATACAAGAGCTTCGCTCTCCCACATTTAAAAAAAATGTGGATGAGGTCCACGGCTCCGCACACGCCGTGCACAGTGAGCGCCAATCATTTTAATGCGCTCCCCCCCGTAGGGTACGCTAACTTGGGAACTGCATCATAGAGACCTTCTATATTAATACTCTACTTCTATATAATATATTCGTTAGACTTTACTATGATAAGTCCCTAATATAGGACTAGTTATTGTGCAACCTTAGTACCAGCAGTCGATCAGTCGACCACCCCATATATATGTACAACCTTGGGTATGTGTCTCCGGCAACGCCCTAATATAAGGGAACATTACAAGAACACCTTCATTAACTTAGAATTTTTCGATTATTACAAGAACACTTTCATCAACTTTGATCCATTTTTTCTATTATATTACAAATGTTATTTATCTTTATTATTGCAATATAATCGACTTGTATTTATATGATTTAATACATTTTGAATATTTAAATTTTTTGACTTAAAATAAAATTTTAAACTCAAAATAAAAATTTGACCAAAATAGATATCAAATTCAAGACATATATTTTTGACCACAGGTAAATTAGGTGAGAACTGTTTAACATATCTCATTTCAATAAATTTAAAAATACACCGTCATCCATGCTATTTCATAAAGAAATGAAAGTTTTTGAAAAAATTTAAAAAATCTCGCGATGTGTTTTGAATCCGTATCAAAAAAGATGCCAAAAATACTTCGACATCGGCAAGCATCGGTAAAAGGTAAATATCTTACTAAAAAAAGTGATAAAATATAGCACCTTAAAGTATATTGGTTAGTTTTTGTTTTATTAACTTATATAATATTTTTTGGGGGACGGGAGGCTACTGACGTGGCTCATAATCGGTATCCTACTGCACAGTTGATCTTTCTGGGGGACTTTAACGCTGGTCACCAAGACTGATTATTCTCATACCAAAAGACCGACCATGATGGAAGAGAAGCGTGGAATTTTGTTTTGAAGCTGTCTTTCTCAGATGGTAAAGGTGGAGACTAGAGTACCTGATGTAGACGGTCACATAGCACATTGCTTGGACTTTCTGCTGACTACCGAATCAGGTAGATATGAAGTAACACACACACACACACAAACACACACACAAACACACACACACACACACACACACACAAACACACAAACACACACACACACACACACACACACACACACACACACACACACAAACACACACACACAAACACACACACACAAACACACACACAAACACACACACAAACACACACACACACATACACAAATAGGTCGCAAATAATTTTTCCCTAGTACTATTAGGCAAGACTGAATAGGTTTTTGTTAAGTCAGTGCAATTCACCATCTTAGGCTACATAACCACTTACCGATGGGATTGTAGTTGCTTTACTACTTGCTGGGTAAAAATAGTAAAAAAAAATACCCTGAGAAAGTTTGCATTTAGATATAATTTTTCTAACTAACCATAAAAATATGATGAGAATATGTATATTAGTATAAATGTTGCCTCACACGGGACAGTAATAATATAATATTATATCTTCCATTATCTACGCATGAAAACTTTTAAAATCTCTGAATCCCGAGGTATGTTCATATTAAGAGGCTGAATAGAGCCACATTGATATGCATGGGGATCGTTTTGTAATTTCACATCGTTATCGAAAAAACATTGTACGTATTTCAGGTGGCGGTTTGCAAAACACGATTCCACAAAAATTCACTCAATAGGAAATAATTGCAAAGTTGCTTCTGAAAATACTTAAATGCCATTAAAAACATAACTTGTAAAAAAGCCAAGTCTCGCAACTCAATTCTTCTACCGTAAAAAGTTGTGAGATCCATGTAATACCAAATCGGTCAATTTATTCAGTCCGTAGATTGATACATAGATTGACTTGGCAATCGCATGAAAACACAATATATCTCACAAGTAATACATATTATATTAAATTAGATTGTTTAGTGCGATTGCCAAGTCTATGTATCAATATATGAACTGAATAAATTAACCGACTTGGTATTACATGGATCTAACAACTTTTTACGGTAGAAGAACTGAGTTGCGAGACTTGGCTTTTTTTAAAAGTTATGTTTTTAATGGCATCTCATTTCTTTTTGTAGATAGTTATATCTAGGTAGCTATTTACACCTATTATTCCATTATACATATATAAGTACACTGATTCATTCACTGCAAATGTAACTTTGTAATACTATATGTTTATATGGGATTACAAAGTTATTTATGCAGTTGATATATCTCGAAAAGTGGACCGAAATTGTAAAATATTTTAATTTTTCCTTGATTTATATATTAAACAATAATTTGATTCCAAATTCAAAGTTTCTATGTCTGCTAGAAGTGCCTCGGAGTTTTGATGATCGGTCAGTCAGTGAGTGACAAAATTAAGAAACTTTGAATAGTTATAATTCTTAAACTACTGGTTCAAATTTAATAAAATTTGAAATTTGCCGAGTTTATATAATGCCTACTTGTTTAGTAAAAAGGCTCAGGCTTCTAGTTTTATCCATAACGAATTTATAGGGTTTCAGAAATGGCCTGAACTGCTTCGAGAAAAGGATGGTACGGCCGTGCTGCTTTTTTGCTCGATTTGGCGGGGGCACTACCGTGCCCCCAGATTTTCATCGTCAATTTTTTCTTACGTGGTAGAGCCATGCTGCAGCTATATTAGTAGTAGGTATAGTTGTAGCACGAATGGGTCGGCTCGACCGGGGAAGGACCACGCTCTCACGGCATACCATGTAAAATAACGTAATAAAGTTTAACCCTGCTGTGTTTGGTATGGTGAGTGTAGAGAACCGGAGAACCTTTTTACTGGAAACGAGGCATTACAACTTAGTTCTCACGGGTGACAACGCATCTACATTTTGATACGTAATCGAGAATAGATGTAGATGTCTATGGGCCGTAGCAACCACTTACCATAAGGTGGACTGTGTGCTCGTTTGTCACCCTTATTCTATTAAAAAAAACTTTCTGAGATTTTAGTAAAATAATGTTAGGTATTGTAAGCACTCGTACAATTATATATCTCATGTTAATAAAGCTATTGGGCTATTTTGATTTTTAATAAAGTGATTTTACTTTATAGGTTAAATAATTTATTTACCCTTCTATATCAAGAACCGTTTTTCTGTCACTCCTATTGAATTTAACAGTGCTTGCTGAAATTCTTTCTCATCTTCTTCATTATTCTTCATCATCTTTAGATGGATAAGAATCGCGCGCTGATCCGGCTGTTAGATATTGCAAAAATAATCGAAAATATATATTTTTACTTTCATGCCGAAGACTACCTTGTTTTATTTTATTACGGTCAAATAATATTTATTAGGTTATAAAGCAAGTATTTACAAATATTTTCATTGTTTTGTTATTCTATTGTTTACAGTTATTATCACGTCTTAGCTTTACACCAAGAATTACATTAGAAATTCTTGATGGGATGCGATGTAACGCGCATACTTTATTTTAATCGAGAACTATAATATATATATATTTGTTTTTTTTTGTCCAGTAGAGTTTCAACACAATCTTAAAAAAGTTCAATGAATTAAAAAATGCCGATAATTATATAATTTCGAGTCAGTGTTTTACATTTAAAGATCAGTTATAAAGAGCCAAAATTCTTATTTTCATTTTGATTAATTTAATTCGAGAATACAATAAATGTGAAAGGGCTTTTATCTGCAATAATAATTTACATCAAAAATAACATAGACTTATAAAAGTCATATACACGGTCAATCATACTGATGATTATCAATTATACTACAAAATATTTAAAAGACTATTTCCAGTATAATGACCCATATATCATCATTAATGTTTGACTGGCACACATAAAAGTTATATCACATGGCTAAATGATTGACTATTATATTATGATAAGGTCATGCTTTTCTATAAAAAGTTGCAAGAATTTTTAAATCACGGCACCTATTGGTTTGTTTTACTTTTCACTTAATTAGTGAAAAACAAGATGGACTGATCTAAAAGTTTACTTTCTTGTGTAAAAAGTGCTATTTAGAATTTTATGCAAATGATAATTAAAGTTTCTATGTAAATAAGTGTAACATAGCGGGTATTATATTCAAAGGTAGCGGCCATCCATATTTGCAAAGCAAGCATCATTTTCTGTACAGAAACCGGCAAAATGTTGCTCAAGGCACTATAAACAAAGCAGCTGATAAAATATTATACTCATAACTGTTAACAAAAACTGTTTCTGCAAATGGTCTTATAGAAAATAATAACTATTCCGCCGTGTTAGGTGCACACTAATAATAGCTCCATTAGAAGGAAAAGAGGTAAAATTTTGTTTTAGAAATGCGCAATCAATATTGTTTTGTCTGCAATTGAGCATAAAATAAAAAATAACTTCAGGCAAAGAGCATAACTGGCATTATACTCAGGACCATCAATTGGTATGGAAAAAATAATTTTAACAGGTTTAAAAAATCAATCAAAATTCAAAAAAACATAAATATTAAAATCAAAAAATTAATATATGTATGTCTATACATACATATAATGATTTATGGCCGCTTAGTAACTGACGGTGACTCAGTATAACATCCTACAGTCACGCCGAAACTAAGAGGAGAGAATCACTGTAGAAAAGGTAATAATTTATTGCGGAAATTTTGTGATAACAATAAAAAAATTACAAACTTATCCAAGTTAATCTAACTTAGTCTTACTTATCCTTATGCCTTACAAAAAAAACAAATAATAAAATAGTCAGATGGCGTCAGTTTTTAATAAGATATAACAAAAATAAACAAAAAAAATAAATTTCAAAAAAGTTTAGTATTTAATTGATTATATACCGCTGACACTTAATCACGCTTTTCGAAACCACGCCAGTTGTAAAAAATACTTGTGTGAAAAGACAAAATATTCTTTTCAAATTTCCGCCGAGTTGTAAGTAGAAAGTCAAATAGGTCATGTGTTAATTTTAATTAAATATATATTATGTGAAGTGATCTTGACTACGTTTCATCGATTAACCATTGGTAAAATTTAAAACAGGAATTTTACAATTGTGTTTACAAGAAACATTATTAGTTGAACCTTGCAGCTTGTTCATTATTTTTATTATAAATACCTATAAATGTTTATATTATTAATAAATAGTTCCCATAATATTTTGGATTATTTTTTATTTTGCCCTATCTGCAATGTTCTACGCTCTATAGAAAATGTGGCGTATGACATGACTGACAATCTTTCGAACGTTTTATCTAGGTACAAAGATGTTTTACGTTTTCGTCGCCTCCACATGATATTTTTATCAGTATAAGGTACCCTTCTGTAGCTGAAACGAATATAAATATTGCTACAAAGTAAAGTGAAAGGCTATACAAGTCCCTCTACTGGTCACAGAACTCTTTTTTTTATCTCTGAGAGGGTTTTAGGGGAAGGAAATGCCCGCCGAACTGCCCCAATGCGTGTTGACGAAAATTGCAATTACAAATTGCATTCGTGCTATCGGGGATCAAACCCGGGAATAATTTACAGCGAACGCTTTGACCCAGATCTACTAATACAATACAAATAAATACGATTTAACATATATAATAAAAGAACTCTTACGTACTTGAAACTTGAACACTTGATAGCTCGTGATGCCTACCGGACAAAGCTACAGCACAATGTATTAATTACATATTTTTACATTATTGAAGATGCGTAACCACATAATTCTCAGTGATGCGCAAGCATAACAGGCAGTACGTCACTTTTATAATTGTCATCTCTGCAGTCTATTAATCTTTGCACTTTTATAAGTAATACAGAACGTAGTTGCTAGACGGTGTTGACGTTGGTTAAAATCTCTGCGATAGCCGTTTTGTCAAGGTCATTCAGGCTAGTTAAAGCCTTAAGGCAAATTCGTGGATTTGAATGATCAAAAGTGGTTTAATATTTTATTTTAATTTATTTCCATACTAGTACAAAACTAGACGGTTCGACAAAAAATGAGATTGACTTCATTATGACGACCAGACGACAACTGTTCAGTGATGTCTCAGTGATCGCGAGGGTGAAAACCGGCAGCGATCACCGAATGGTTAGAGGCACACTAAACCTAAATGTTAAGTTGGAGAGGTCTCGTCTGATGAAGTCAACGCTCCGTCCCCCTCGTGCTCTAATCCAAAGTCTCGTAAACTTTCAGCTCGAGTTACAAAACCGTTTTCAGTGCCTAGAAGACTGCAATAAAGTGGACGATATGAATGAAAAGCTCGTGGAAACTGTCCATGTGGTCGGAGCTAAGTTCTGCAAGACCCGCCGCAGAAGAACACAAAAACTCTCCGATCACACTCTTAATCTCATGGCTGTTAGACGGGAGATGAGGCTACATTCTTCAACAGATTTGACAGCATACAGGCAACTGAACAGACAGATTTTCAAATGCATGCGGCGAGACTTACGCAACTTCAATACAGCTCGTATTGAAGAAGCGATCGAGCGGAACCAAGGCTCCAAAGTCTTTGCCAGAGATCTGTCTGCCAGAAAGAGCCAACTGTCAAAGCTGAAGACCGAATGGGGCAGCATCGTTTCCAGGGCACCTGAGATTTTGAGTGAGATTGAGAGGTTCTATGGGCAGCTGTACACGTCATCGTTGGAGCCACACGCAAGTGTGAGTAACGATCCAAGAGCGAGTCTTATTCGACACTATTCCGAAGATATCTCGGACGTCAGTCTGAGCGAGATTAGAATGGCTCTCCAGCATTTTAAAAACGGCAAGGCCCCAGGCAAGGATGGAATTACAGCGGAGCTTCTGAAAGCGGGTGGAAGACCGGTACTTGAAGTCCTTCAGAAGCTCTTTGATTCCGTCCTCCATGGTGGCATTACACCAGAGGCGTGGAGCAGAAGTGCGGTGGTCTTGTTCTTCAAGAAAGGTGACAACACTCTCTTGAAGAACTACAGACCGATTTCCCTTCTGAGCCGCGTCTACGTGCTGTTTTCGAGAGTCATTACGAATCGTCTCGCGCGCAGACTTGACGACTTCCAGCCTCCCGAACAAACCGGTTTCCGAAAGGGCTTTAGCACCATAGACCACATACATACCCTACGGCAAATTGTACAGAAGTCCGAAGAGTACAATTTGCCACTATGTCTGGCGTATGTGGACTATGAGAAAGCCTTTGATTCCGTCGAAATTTGGGCGGTGCTGCAGTCCCTTCAGCGGTGCCAAGTTGACTGTCGGTATATCAAAGTGCTGAAGTGTTTGTACAGTAGAGCTACGATGGCTATCCGAGTACAGAACCAGAGTACGAAACCTATCCAATGGCAGAGAGGTGTAAGACAGGGTGACGTTATATCCCCGTAACTCTTCACCGCTGCATTGGAAGACGTTTTCAAGCTTCTGGACTGGAAAAGATACGGTATTAACATCAATGGCGAGTACATCACTCACCTTCGATTTGCCGACGATATAGTCCACATGGCAGAATCGTTGGAGGAACTAAACACTATGCTCAATGACCTCAATAGTGTCTCCCAACGGATAGGTCTTAAGATGAACATGGACAAAACAAAGATTATGGTTAATGTCCATGTCACACCTATGCCGTTAGTTGTTGGGAGCACTAAGCTCTAAGTTGTTGACGAGTATGTTTACCTGGGACAAATAGTCCGACTAGGTAAGTCCAACTTCGACCGAGAGGTCAATCGACGTATTCAACTCGGCTGGGCAGCGTTCGGGAAGCTACGACACATCTTCTCGTCAGAAATACCTCAAAACCTTAAAACAAAATTGTACAACCAGTGCGTGTTGCCAGTGATGACTTACGGAACTGAGACGTGGTCCTTCACTGCTGGCCGTATGAGGAAGCTCAAGGTCGCTCAGCGAGCTATGGAGAGGGCTATGCTCGGAGTTTCTCTGCGTGATAAACTTAGGAATGAGGATATCCGCAGTAGAACCAGAGTAACCGACATAGCCCAACGGATTAATAAGCTGAAGTGGCAATGGGCCGGCTATATAGCTCGAAGAACCGACAACCGATGGGAAAGAAAGGTTCTCGAGTGGCAGCCTCGTACCGGTAGGCGAAGTGTAGGGCGTCCCCCCACAAGATGGAGTGACGACCTGGTAAGACATGCAGGAAGTCGATGGATGCAGGTGGCTCAGGACCGTGCTTTGTGGCATTTTTTGGGGGAGGCCTATGTTCAGCAGTGGACTTGTGAAGGGCTGTAATGATGATGATGATGACAAAACTAGGCTTACGCTTCATACAATTTTGAACCATTTCCTATATTTTCTGAGATATTGTTGTAAAAGAATTTTGAATTACTGACTTGGTGGAGTCGAGTAACTGATAATACTAACTTGTGTCTATCCCTAGTAATTACACCTTTATCTTTGTGTGCGTACATTACATTTTCATAAATGTATTAAGAGTATATGAATTCCTTAAATTTTTGTCGTAGCGACTCTTTAGGGTTTGAATCATAGATTGCTCTTATGACCCTCTTCTGTAAAACAATTATAACTTCAGTGTCAGTCGCGTGTCCCCATAGCAAAATACCATACGACATTGTGCTATGGAAATAGCTAAAGTAAACAAGTCTATCTGTATCCACACTGGTAAAATTTCTAATCTTTTTTACAGCATATGCTGCAGAACTAAGTGTGCTTGCTAATTTCGATATATAGGAGCTCCATTGAAGCTTCGCGTCTAGTGTTATTCCAAGACAAATGATGGTGTCGACAAGACTCAGTTCCTCCCCATTTAAAATTACATTAGTATTTAATTGTTTGACATTTGAAATCATGAATTTCATACATCTCGTTTGTAGTGTTATGCTACTTACATATCATTCTACATCTATTTTTCCATTCTGTTTTTGATTTACTGCATTCATATTTTGCATCACCTTTATTTCCATAGGATACTGTAACGTTTTTAGACCATAAGAACACAATAACAAATCATTTTCACTTCGTATTTTCACGCTACCAGCACTTTTTAAATCGGTGTCAATGGAGTCTACCTTTTTCGATCTTTTATTTAGTTCTCCGTAACTCTGCAATTTCGGGTTTCGTGCGCGCTGTTGCGCTACCTTTTTTCCTATATCAATAATATCTCATTTCTTACTTAAATCTTGCCGTTTTTCAATTATGAGCCTGAAACCAAAAATTGACATGTTTTGACATCGTTGTTTATCTGGTTGTCATGGCAATTTTTATTCAAATTCGTTACCGGTCTAATGTTTTTACTTAAATATTCTTTTCCTCTGGGCCATTTACAAAATTTTGCTTTTAATTTGAATAATTTCCCGTTCTCTCTAAAAAGGTATAAAAGCCGAACAATCGGTCAATACGGGAGTCTCGCTTCAGCTTCCAAACTTGAAGCATCTCCTAAAGGCCTTATCCCGGGGCCGCACTGCCCCGGGATCCTGCAAGCCTCTGTCTTCACCTGAAGTCATCGCCTAGCCTACTCCAAGCGCGGGGCCGCACTGCTCCGGGATCCTGCAAGCCTCTGTCTTCACCTGAAGTCGTCTCCTAGCCTACTCCAAGCGCGGGGCCGCACTGCTCCGGGATCGTGCAGACCTTTGCCTTCACCTGAAGTCGTCGCCTACGCCTCCACCTACTAGTGCTCGTGCTATCTTTAGCCGCTGTGCGTGCTTGCTCCAGGCGCTGCGAGCGTTTACTCCAGGCACTGAGAGCGTCTAATTAAGGCGCCGCGTGTGCCTACTCTGGACGCTACGTGTGACTACTCCAAGCGCTGCGTGTGCCTACTCCAGGCGCAGCGTGTGCCTACTCCAGGCGCTGCGTGTGCCTACTCCAAGCGCTCGGTGTGCCACTTTAATCTTCAGGCTCCGCTTCAGTATTCATCTATATTTATTTTCTATTTAATTGTAATTTACGTCACCCATCACCATCATCATACTTCATTTTTTTATATAAAATTGTAAATATCTTTTTAAAATTTTAAATATATTATTTTTTTTTGTTCTATTTTTGTTGTTTCGTTGTTGTTAGGTTAGGTTCTCTTTTTTTTAATTGTCGCTTCACGACACGTTTTAGTGCCATTTAAATGCAAGTCATCAACATTTAACCAATTTACTAATTTAGAAATAGCATTATTTACTTCGACATATTTTAATAATTGTCGTTTTAGTTTGAAAGTTAATGAAGTATCATCACCAAATAATACTATATTATAGTTATCCCCTACTATGTAAGGTAATTCAATATTATATACAAGAAACAGAAAGGGGCAAAGAATTGAGCATTGAGGCACGCCTATTTGTACTATGAACCCGGAAGAGCTCATTATATTAATGACATTTTTTTGCGTTCTGTTATATATGTCTTAAATATGAAACAATTAATTTAAGAACATAACTTCTTACACCGTGGTGTTGTAGTTTCCTGGTTAATGTTTCATGGTGAACACAATCGAAGGATTAGAGTAGGTCACAGAATATATGCTAAAGCATTCTGTGAATTCTCCCATGCATTGAAAATATATTTAATCAGGTCAACACCAACATCAGTTGTCCAGCGACCTCTTGTGAAACCAAGTTGATTTTTAAGAAATAAATTATTTACATTAAAAAAATTAACATTAAATCAAGAATTAGTTTTGCAAAAATCTTACTAAGTGTTGGCATTACAGTAACCTTTATCTGCTCTTATGAACTTCTATTGTCGCCCATTCATTGAATGCCTTCTGATTGCTCAAGGAAACGTTTTAGAAGTAAAAATATTATCAAATTCATTGCAAATAAGCTTAGCAATGTTCCATACAAAAAATTTGGTTCATTTTGGTATGAGATTGATGGAAGTTCGTATGTTACTTCTAAACTTCTCTAAGCGACTTGAATTTACTGGAACAAAAACAATTTTCTCATCTACTTACTTTTCCGAACATAAGGTAATGAAAATAACTGTTCACAGTGATCGGAACTCAATTTTTGAGTTATATAATTATAATTATAAGTCAAAAATTGAGTTATGATCACTGTGAACAGTTATTTTCATTAACTTATGTTCACAAAAAGCCAGTAGATGAGCATTTTTCATTTTTTATGCATCGGCTTAAAATTTGTAAAAATGTTATCAAAACATGTTGCACTGCATCCAGTTATACGCCTTTGCTCTAAAAATAAAGTAAAAAGAACATATGATTTAAACAATCATCTAAATTTAATATTGGTGGAGGAAGCTTCTAGGAGATTGATATTAAAGTGTCCAATAGATTTATTCTGTTTATTAAGCTTAACAAAAACTTCGTCCATAATTTTTTAAAAGCATCATATATAGAATATGGGGGTCTGTAGACGATTACAACAATGAGGTGCTCAACCTCAACACATGCCATGTCTACAATTCGCTCAACAGAGAGGCTCACAATATCTTTACGTTCTTTACATGATAATAATTTACTAGCTTATATTAACGAGGCACCTTTTAAAACCGTTTCTCTATTAAACGAACTGACCACCTGGTGATTACTGATATTAAACATTAAGTTATAAGCTTTTTACCAATGTTCAGTATTACATAAAATATGACTATTTAAGAACAATTCCATTTATAACTCTTTGTCTATCATGCCTTGTATATTCTGATGCACCAGAAGTAAACAATTTTTATTATCAATTTGTGGAGTAATACAATTAAAGATTTGTAAGCTACATTCTAAATTATTTAATTTATTATAACTGCTAGATTCCTGTTACTGTCTCATTTTCTAATTTAAATGACTTGGAACTGATTACAAATTTTATATTAAGTCATTAATTTGCTCAATAGAAGCAGATGTCTGTGTAGCCAAGATCTTGGGTGAGTTAATACATGAACAATAATATAGCACATTTGCTATCTGTCTTAAATTATATTTGGACAGGTAATACCTATCTCTAGTAAATAAAATTCTTTATTAAATTATTTATGTCTATTAAATTAATTCCATTATTATAATCAAAACAGATAAATGTCAAGTTTAAATTGTATCTTATTTTAACAGTGGTAGAGCCAGGCGGCAGCTCTTGTTGTCGCACGGATGGGCCGGCTCGAACCGGGGGTGGTACCAAGACCTCACAGAATACCAGCGTGAAGTAGAGGTTTACCTCTGCGTTTCGCTTGGTGAGTGCAGGTGGCCGGAGGCCTTTTTTACTGGAAATGAGGCATTCCATCCTAGTCCTCACGGGTGAAAATGCATCTGCATTTGATAGATGTAGATGTCTATGGGCCGCAGCAACCACTTACATCAGGTGGACTGTGTGCTCGTTTTTCACCCTTATCCTATAAAAAAAAATATTTTCCTGTGGCCAACCCTGTATGTTGGCATTGTAGAAAAGATAATGTTATCTACATTTAAATTATTTAGATAATCAATATATTTTAATAATTGAGTTATGTTTATATTGCCTCTTGTTCCAACAAGAATTCTTAATGTGCTATTAGGGCAAAAGTTACTAGTTAAAACTTTATTCATTATATGACTAAAGGATGCTCCAGGCATACAATAATTACACTTGTTAAATGTTGAATTTATTTATAATACCTACGGCCCGCGGGGTAACCTAACCTGCATGGATCCCATTCCCGTGGATATTCCCCAAAATTCCTCCTTATGCATGTAAAGGATACTCAAGGAATGTTTGTTCCGAATTTCAATTCTCTAGGCAAATCAGTTGAGGTTGTGATATCTCTGTCAGTCTGTCATTTAGTTAGAGATCGCCTAAATAAAAACTAATACGTTTCTTGTGTATTGATAATATATTTTGTCAATTTACCGTTAAAACTGACATAAATTTTTAATCTGCACGCTTTTTCAATTGTGTTCTAATAGATAGATCTTACTGTTGTTATTATATTTGATATAAAAAAAACGACGGGTTTTTGGGTCATATTATTTACGTGTAGGCGAAGTGTAGGGCGACCCCCCACGAGATGGAGTGACGACCTGGTAAAACATGCAAGAAGTTGATGGATGCAGTGGCTCAGGACCATGCTTTGTGGCATTCCTTGGGGGAGGCCTATGTTCAGCAGTGGACTTATGAAAGGCTGTAATGATGATGATGATTTACGTGATATAATATTGTTGAAAATAAGGTCCACTCTAATTTTTTACTAAAGTTTTATTTCTCTTTGTCATTAAAGACTAAAAATAAAATATACAAAATATGTCTATTTGCAAGAAAGCAAACGGTCCATTTGATAGCTAATGTAATGCTGTAGTCCAAAGTTCGACTACGAATAAAAATGCAGATACGTTTACGCCTGATTACTAACATGGGATGCGTCGTTACCAGTTCTCCTGGGCAGTATCTATTGATGTGGTTATTTAGACTTAAGGTAATCAAAGAGTATTTATTAAAATAACGACGGGTTGCACTTCGGGAGTGCCGGCAGAAGTGAAAACTTGAATATTAACGTTGTGCATTTATGATATTTTGGAATGGCGGAGATTATTTATTATTATCTTATTTCATTTATTTTCATTCGAAATTATTTGTTTGGAAAACCTACACCGCACATGCGCTTATTGTGATGTTATGAAAATATAGGTTAATGCTATAAAGTATAAACAACAACAACAACAACAAACGACTAATCTTAATAATAAAATTATATTAATTAATAAATGAAAATTAATTAAACCTAACTTACTTCCTCTCCTACGCCGCGCCGACGGTCTACTCTCCGTCCGTCTTACGAATTTTCGATCAGGACACGTGACCTGAAGCGAGTTTAACATTTTTTACCCATTAAAAAATAAGTGCACAACGCCGCTAAAGAAGTTTTCACTTCAATAAAAGTAATAAAATCTACAAAAATAAAATGGTGGCGCATTCAATTGGATTAACAATCTCTACTATTTTATTTTTTATTTATTTACACACATACTATATACACAATCATTACAGGGTGAGTACCCTAATTCGACAGTGTAGCTAGCTAATATGATATGCGATTATACTGAGCTCACTCAGCGAACATAAAAATATCAGTTCGCTCCGACATGGTGTTGATCATACGCAGCGCGTGCGTGAACGATGCTTGCTGCATCAGTACGGTGCGCGCGCGCGGTACCGCCAGTAACGACGGTCGTCGCCGGCGCCCCACGCTTCCGTCTGGCGCATTCAGTCCCACCATCTTCAACACTATCGGGCTGTGTATAATACCCCTGATCACCTTCAACACGTACACAGCGAGAGCGACTTCTCTTCAGACTTCTAGCTTGTAGTACCCGACCATACCGAGTAAACAACAATATATGATAGCCCAGGTACACTCCGAATTGCTTTAAGTATAAAAATGTAATAAATTTGGTTTGAATCCGTTCTAACATACTGTTCGCGCGAAAGCGTTAGTGTCAATAATAGACGTCAGAGGGCGTGCACCTCTACGATACCGGTTTTGGACGTCCGGTCGTTTCGAGGGCACGCTAGGACAAGTAGTCCTTTTCATCGCGTCGAGGGAGCACGCGTTCTTGGTCGGGAGGTCGGAGGCGGAATATGTTAGGCGCGTATAGTAAATATACGCGCATTCCTGTTTTGTTAGCTTCATCCCGGGACTTAGGGTCTAATTCAGAATCTGTATAAGTGGATTCGACCGTATTAGTTACTAGTGCGGTAGTTGATATTCTAGAAATAACGGTGACCTTTGATCCGTACGTTCTGTGTTCATTTTCGCGAGTCAAGCGTTATAACAAACGAGAGTTGGTGGCTTCTGTAAGGTAGTTAATCGTACGACAGAGTTAAAGAACTGTTATCGTAGAAAACGAAGAAAGTGACTGCGGAAGGAGACCGTAGTTTGGAGAGGAACTGAGGGCCGAACTGCTGCAGAGGGAACGGTCTAATAAGGTCAATAACACTACCAGCCACACCCAAATACACATCACTGACACTTACTTTCCTAGCACTACACATCTACACGCGACCTGACCGAATCCTGAGGGACCAGTCGCCTTGGATAGAGGTAAGTAAGCTCTGTTCAATAATTGTAACGCTCCCGCCTAATCGTTTAATGTAATTAGAAACTTAACCCTTGGCGTTAGGACGCCCGACCTGTACCTGCTTGTAGGTTCTTCCGTTCATGGGCCGCGGAGGATCCTACTCCTGGGATAGGCAGTTACAGGCCGTAACATTTGGTAGCAGAGCGTGGTTCTGGGATCGATTCCCGGTCGATCCACCGACCGTAGTGTTTGATAAAAATTAAACAATTTTGATGGCAGGGAGCATTGGGTTTATTGGTTTAATTTGTGCCTACAATCACGCCCGTCCGTAATACGTAAAAATATATTTTTTTATTATATACGTAATAATAAAATCCCTTTCTTTTTTGGCTTGCTTTTTTGTTGTTTGCGGGTAAATTTGAAAAGCCGCGCCCGGCTAGCGCACAAGTGGGAGTTTGCGTCATGTAGGTAGATGGTTATTTTTACGTAATCGGTTAATTATCGTTGTTGGATAGTTGTAGTGGATTACTTATCGAAGGGTCGATTTCCGAGATAGGCATTTTTTGTTGATCATTTTTTGTTGATGTGTATCTTCCTTATGTATCTTTCGTATTGTAATTTGTATTTGAACTAAAGAGTAGTAATTTGTATTTAAGTAATTTGAATTTAACTTGATTTGATCGCACTAGTATTTGTTATTGTTAATTTGATTTGTCTTTTCTTTTGTACTAACTTGTATTTGATTTGATAAATAGCGGTTCTTAGTTGTTTAATTTCTATTCAACTCGATTTGATAGGAACTGCATTTGTTAGCTGTTAATTTTTTTTGTATTAGTTATTTGTTATTTTTGTAATTGTGCTCGAGCCGCGTCGTAATTTGTATTTAGTAGTGATGTCCTCGCCCAAGATGCTAATCCGTTGCCTGCGGACTGAGTTACGCTGGGCCACCAGCGCCCATGCTTTGATAGGTCGACCGGATAGGGTCCATAACTTGATGAAGCGGTTCGAGCAGGCCGATGCTCGAAGGGCTGCAGTGGAGGAGGCTTACGCTGAGCTCGAGGATTCGGATGTGGAAAAGGGAGTCCTGGACTCCTGCTTCGCAGACTATGAGCAGTTCCTTTCGCTCACGGACGAGTTGATCGAGGCTGAAGGCAGGTTTGCCGAGGAGGCGCGTGAAGCTCGGACGAGTGGCCTGCCCGAGTCCTTTCGGAAGCAGCCTCAGCCGGAGCTGTTGGGACGACTCCCAACTCTGGACTTGCCAAGGTTCTCCGGGGTCCTTTCCGAATGGCTGACCTTCGTTGGTCTTTTCGACGGCCTAGTGGACGCCCGGAGTGACTTGACCCCGAGCCAGAAGATGGCGTACCTCCTGGCCTCACTGGAGGGGGAGGCCCTGGGCGTTGTCAGCCATTTGAGCTTGTCGGACGACGCCTACCAGACTGCTCGGGACCTCCTAACTAGAAGATACGCCAACGTCTGGGGAATTGCGGACGAACATGTTAAGCAGCTTCTGAGCCTCCCGCTGCTTAGTGACCGGGCCAGACTACGTCTGGACCTGTTGGATCGAGTCTTGGTGGCCTGTAATACGTTGAGGCGGCTGGATTTACCAGTGGGCGAATGGGCCTTTTTGTTGCTCCGCATCGTGCTGTCCCGCCTACCTCTCGACCTTAGAATACTTTTTGAGGAGAGGTACGGCGGGGACGAGGCCTCCTATATTCCGCCCTTCTATGACCTGCTGCGGTTTTTGGAGGAGCAGTACCGACAGATCGAGCACGCGGCGGGCCCCGTCGACGACTTACGAGCCGTGCCCAGTGAGAGGCGGAATCCGCCGGGAAAGTCGTCGTCAATGCTCCTATTGTCGAGCATCTGATCACCGGGTAACGTCTTGCCCGAAATTATTAAGTAAGCCGGTTCCGGCGAGGCGAACTATCGCCAAGGAGCACCGCTGGTGCTACTCATGTGTGGAAGGGCACCTTTTTTTTTTTTATAGGAGAGGGGGCAAACGAGCATGCGGCTCACCCGATGGTAAGTGACTACCGCCGCCCATGAACAACTGCAACACCAGGGAGGGAATTGCAGATGCGTTGCCGGCCTTTTAAAAAGGAGTACGCTCTTTTCTTGAAGGTCCCTAAGTCGTATCGGTCCGGAAAAATCGCTGATGGTAATCGATTCCACAAGGAAGTCGTGCGAGGAAGAAAACATCTTCTAAATCGCACAGTGGTGGACCGCCAATCATCCAGATGATGTGGATGGTATCGGGAGTTCTGCCGCGATGTGCGTTCGTGAAATTTGGCGGCTGGGATTAATCCGAACAATTCCTCAGAGCACTCCCCATGGTAGATGCGAAAGAAAATGCAAAGAGATGCAACATCTCTTCGCAGCGCCAATGAGTCGAGCCGATCGGAAAGAACTCGGTCGTCGACGATTCGAGCCGCTCTGCGCTGGATGCGGTCAAGTGGAAGGAGCTGGCACTGGGGAGCCCCTGCCCAGAGATGGGAACAGTATTCCATGTGAGGCCAAACCTGCGCCTTGTAAAGAGAGAGCGAGACTGTCCGCACCGGCGTCCCTGTTTGCATTGCCAGGGCAATCACCATGCCGTACTGTGCCTGGGTGCGAACGGCGTCTCCTCTCGGGGCGCTGCCAGGCCCTCGACCCCCACGGGCGAGGGCGCTCCGCCACGCCCTCTGACGGGCGACGCTCGGCGCCCGCCGGCTAGCCAACAGACCCCTAGGTTTGAAAGGAGTCCCTCCCCCGACCAGTCGGGGGGTAATTCCCCCAGGGGCGGGGGTGTCATCGCCCCCCCTCAGCGTGCGAAGAGGAACTTCACGGCCACTCATCGGTCCGCTGGACCCTTCTCACTCCCGTTAGCTGAGTGGCCGCGACTAGTGTACCACTGTACCCCATTTGATGGAGGCGGCCCTAGCTAGCTGCCGCCTTAGCTCCCACCATGGCTGCCTCTTCTGAGCCTTAAGCCGTCAACAGTCCACTTACTTGTCAAGCTGTTCTGTTGCCGACGGCCTCAGTGAGGGCGTACAACCCGTGTGGCGACTGTTAGCGGTTGCGCTCTGTTAGTCTCAGGTTCACGCGGTGTGGCCTCCACTTGGTGGTGGGAGAATTGGGGCCCCCTGGAGCGTTGAATCACGCTCTCGAAGGGTTTTGGATTTGGTTTGGTCGAGCACTTAGTTAAGAATTCTTTGAATTAAAATTAAAATGCTTTGACTTTTCCGCGAAATTCATATTGTAGCGGTTGTGATTAAAAGAATTGAATTTAAAATACTTCTTTAAATGCTGCTGCATATGTTTTGTAAATACATTTGATCACTGCTTTGTTTGTTGTTGCACGGAAAATTGAGATTAAATTGTGTGCCCATTTTTAATGCTTGTGCGTATAATTTGTAATTGTATTTGATTGTCGCGTCTGGGCTTAAAGGAGGGTTTGAATTCATTTGAAATTTGAATGGCGCGCTATTTTGAAAATTATGTATATGTTTGTGATAGTGTTTAATCATTTTCCTTTGTGATAAGGAAGGTTGAAATTAGATAACCCTGTTGTTGCCGAAGGAAATAAGAGCCAATTCTCTTTTGGATTAGATTATGTTGGCACTGTCTAAGATATTTATTTGAAATAAGAAATAGGCTGTCTCTTACGTTTATTGTTTTGTTTACTTTGCCAAGTTGACCTATGTGCATCGGTGATTACT
The DNA here is from genome assembly GCA_033319125.1 of Parnassius glacialis. Taxonomy (NCBI): domain Eukaryota; kingdom Metazoa; phylum Arthropoda; class Insecta; order Lepidoptera; family Papilionidae; genus Parnassius; species Parnassius glacialis. Next base: position 34,970,783 of record JAVANC010000021.1, read on the forward strand.
TGTTTTAATTAATTCTGTAATTGAACATTGATGCTTTTGAAAAATTAGTTGAAATATGAGCATAGGATTACCTGCCTAAAGGGCTAACTGGTTTGTAGATTATCAGATGGAAATCAGCTGTCGCACCATTTGGTAAATGATTATAGGATGGCTTGGTTATGCCTACTTGTTTGTAAATTCATACTAGGGACTATCTGTGCGTTTCGTTCAGATCTCCACAGACGACGTTCATGGGGAATTTGGGGGTGCTCTCTGCACTGAAGCTTGGAAGGTCCCTTTGGGCCGCTTCGTGTCGCGTCGCTGTTTGCAGACCTGATCCGGTCGGATTGCGGAACTAATCATAGGAGCGCAGATAGGTGTTTGAAGGAGGTCGTCGGACTTCTTTCTAGGAATAGGACTTATTTATGTGCTGCGATGTCCAGGAAGGGCATCCAGTTCAACTCTCCGGCTAGCCCACGTTGGGGCTGTAATTTTGAGGCGTTGGTTAGGGTTGCAAGATCTGATGGGGTGCGTAAGGTGGCCTAGTTTTGTTGTAGATTCGGTCTTGCAACTTGCCGTCGCGACCCTGTCCCTCTGACCGGTTTGCTCGCGGACCTAAATCCTTATGTCCGGGACGGGGGTTTGTTCGTGCAAAAGCGTTAGTGTCAATAATAGACGTCAGAGGGCGTGCGTGCCTCTACGATACCGGTTTTGGACGTCCGGTCGTTTCGAGGGCACGCTAGGACAAGTAGTCCTTTTCATCGCGTCGAGAGAGCACGCGTTCTTGGTCGGGAGGTCGGAGGCGGAATATGTTAGGCGCGTATAGTAAATATACCACTGGGAATTGTAACGCGCATTCCTGTTTTGTTAGTTTCATCCCGGGACTTAGGGTCTAATTCAGAATCTGTATAAGTGGATTCGACCGTGTTATTTACTAGTGCGGTAGTTGATATTCTAGAAATAACGGTGACCTTTGATCCGTACGTTCTGTGTTCATTTTCGCGAGTCAAGCGTAATAACAAACGAGAGTTGGTGACTTCTGTAAGGTAGTTAATCGTACGACAGAGTTAAAGAACTGTTATCGTAGAAAACGAAGAAAGTGACTGCGGAAGGAGACCGTAGTTTGGAGAGGAGCTGAGGGCCGAACTGCTGCAGAGGGAACGGTCTAATAAGGTCAATAACACTACCAGCCACACCCAAATACGCATCACTGACCCTTACTTTCCTAGCACTACACATCTACACGCGACCTGACCGAATCCTGAGGGACCAGTCGCCTTGGATAGAGGTAAGTAAGCTCTTTTCAATAATTGTAACGCTCAGGTTAATTGCTCGCTGCAGGCCGTAACACATATATTATTATTTGGCTTCATAAGGAGCCCAAATGATGGCGTTACACTCTAAATGGCTCCTTACGAGTGCATCGTATAGCGCACTCCGAGCCCCGACATTTGTGAAATTATTTGCAAGACGCATTATCAGTCCGAGATTACGGTATGCCTTTATAAAAACATTACTTACATGTAATCTAAAGTTTAATTGTGCAGTGAAATGTACACCTAGATCTCTCACCTCCGTTACTCTATGAAGCATCTTCCCGTCCATCACGTATTGTGATGAATTGGCGCGGGAGCAGCTAAAAGACAGCACAGCAGCTAAAAGTTTATTATCTATGCTCCATTCTGAAACTTTATCAATATCATGCTGTAAAAAGTCACAATCATATTTATCTCTAATTTTTAAAACTAATTTTAGATCATCGGCAAACAGTAATGAAGTACAAGAGTTTACTATATTGGGCTAATCATTTATCATTAAAATGAACAGCAAAGGACCTAGATTGCTGCCTTGACTAACACCAGATCTAGTAGGGTAGGATCGAGAAAAGTGCCCATTGCAATCAACAAACTGATGCCGGTCTTGCAGGTAACTGGTGAAAAATGATAGCGTGCGACATGTGCAGCCCACACAAGTCAACTTACAAAGTAGAACATCATTGTCGATCGCATCGAAAGCCTTTCTAAAGTTGAAGTAGGCTACGTCTACTTGCAGGCCAGCATCAACCGCGGGTACTAGATGCGTCATCAGCTCCACTAAGTTCCCAGTTGTCCCCCGCGCAGGGCGGAAGCCGTGCTGCGTGGGGGACAGTGTGTATAGACAGTTGTAAATGGCCGTCTCGAATACTTTCGCTGGAGTGCTTAAGACTGCCAATGGTCTGAAGTTACTAGGCGTCGATCCCCTACTACCTTTCGGTACAGGCACAATTCTAGTGAGTTTCCATTGATCAGGAAACGTAGCGATTTCAATACGGAAATTGAAAATGCGTAGCAATGGTTTCACTAGTACTGTCCTACAATCCCTAAATACAAAGGCTGGTATGCCATCTGGTTCTACCGAACGCTTCGAGAGGAGGTGCGCCAGCGCACGCAGAACAACAACTGGTCGCAGAGGGTTGAGCTGAGCCCCCGGGCCTGCAGCAGCTCCCGCCGCCGCAGCTCCAGTCACCGTCGCGCTTTTTTAATGTTTTTTATTTTTATTTTTTGTTTGTATTGTAAATGTAAAAGTTATATTATATAGCCGATTTCCTATCAAAGCGCATTTTATTAATTTCAGTATTATTTAATCGGTAATCTAGATAACATAGTCACTTCTCTAGTCGTGTACACTAATGCATACCTACAACTGACAACTGACAAAAACGAACACGCTAAAAACCTAAAGGCTCCATTCAATATGATAATTTATCCAAGGGTTTTCCCATTACGTTGTCATGCTAACATACATTCAAGGCAACATTGGGTTCACAAAGTTATTATAACTTTGTACTTTATACTAATAATAGAAACAGAAACAGAAACTTTTTTATTCAATATAGATTATAAATAATGCTTATTGAAAGTCACTCCTTTGTATAATTACCACTGGTTCGAAAAAAAAACCTCTGTCCTGGGAAGAACCAGCAAGAAACCCAGCGGGACTTTTTTTTAAAAAATAACAGCTTACAATCATGTATGTTACACAAATTAACAACACAACAAATTAGAAATAGCTTGGTAGCGATCACCTCATTTCCAGGGGTTATTATCATCTATAAATTCTTTAATACTATAATAACCCTTTTTATACAAACTTAGTTTAATAAAGTTTTTGAACTTTGAGCAGGTCAAATTTTGTATATTTTCTGGAATTTTGTTGTAAAAGCGTATACATCGCCCCAAGAATGAATTACTGACTCGATGGAGTCGAGTAACCGGTACTACTAGCTTGTGTCTGTTCCTAGTATTTACAGAATGAATATCACTTATTTTTGTAAAACTACTTTTATTTTTGTGTACGTACATTACATTTTCATAAATGTATTGAGAGGCCAAAGTTAATATATTAATTTCCTTAAATTTTTGTCGCAGCGACTCTTTAGGCTTTAAATCATAAATTGCTCTTATGGCCCTCTTCTGTAAAACAAATATAATTTCAGTGTCAGCTGCGTGTCCCCATAGCAAAATACCATACGACATTATGCTATGGAAATAGCTAAAGTAAACTAGTCTAGCTGTTTCAACACTAGTTAGACTTCTAATCTTTTTTACGGCATATGCTGCAGAACTAAGTCTGCTTGCTAGTTTTGATATATGGGGGCTCCATTGAAGCTTCGCGTCTAGTGTGATTCCAAGAAAAATGGTGGTATCTACAAGACTCAGTTTCTCCCCATTTAAAATTACATTAGTATTTAATTGTTTGACATTTGGAGTCATAAATTTCATACATTTCGTTTTAGTGCCATTTAAATGCAAATTATTAACATTGAACCAATTTACTAATTTAGATATAGCATTACTTACTTCGTCATGTTTTAGCAATTGTCGACTTAATTTGAAAATTAAAGAAGTGTCATCTGCAAATAATACTATATCATGGTTATCTCCTACTATGTAAGGTAAGTCATTAATGTATACAAGAAACAGAAAGGGGCCTAGAATTGAGCCTTGAGGCACGCCCATCTGTACCATCGACCCGGAAGAACTCATACTGTTAATGACAACTTTTTGCGTTCTCTTACTTAAATATGAAATAATTAATTTAAGAGCATCACTTCTTACACCGTAGTGTTTAAGTTTCCTGATTAATGTTTCATGGTGAACACAATCGAAGGCTTTGGATAAGTCACAAAATATACCCAAAGCATCCTGTGAATTCTCCCATGCATTAAATATATATTTAATCAGCTCAACACCGGCATCAGTTGTCGAGCGACCTCTTGTGAAACCAAATTGATTTTTATGAAGTAAATTATTTATATTAAAGAAATTTAACATTTGATGAAGAATAATTTTTTCAAAAATCTTACTAAGTGTTGGTAGTACAGAAATAGGTCTAAAATTAGCGGGGTCTAATGTACTACCAGATTTAAATAAAGGTATTACTTTACTATACTTCATTAAATCAGGAAACACACCAGATTCGATACTAGTATTAAAAATAGTAGCTAAATGAGGCGCGATTGTATCTATTATAGACGCAATAACTTTAACGGAAATCCCCCACAGATCCGCAGTTTTCTTAACATCAATAGTTTTAAAATATTTTACAATATCTTTTGATGATACTTTATGAAATGTAAAATTCTTTGTACACGCATTTACATTTTGTTTAAGTAATGATTCGGCGACCGCAGGAGAAGAATTCAGTGACTTAGTGGTTAATATCGGAATATCAGTAAAATATTTCTCAAAAACCATTGCAACGTCTTGATCTGATTCGGTTAATTTGTTATTAACACTTAACTGGTAGTTTGTAATGTTATTGTATAAGTAGAACATGACAAAACAAAATATGAATCATCATTAAAACTTTAAAAGAAAAAAATAAACAAACTAAGAAGGTATTTAGCAAGATTAGCACTTCTTTTGTTGCTTTTTCGAGACATATCTTCGAACTATATGATCAGATTCTGATCAGTATATACCACTAAATTAAAAGTATACAATAAAATAGTGTGCTATTAAATATTTATAAAAAAAGTAGTAGTATTAAATAGTATACTCTAAAAATCTTAAAATCGATGAATAATATTTTGTGCATGTATTATAATAAAATTTATCCTTCCTCATTTTATTCCGCCCGGTATAGTGTTTTTATTTAATTTAAAGGTTTTGTATTAGAAATAGAAATAGATTTTTTTGTTTAATATAGATAATATATAATTAATTCTTATTGACAGTTATTTTTATGTTTAATTGAAGTGTCAATAGCCTAATGGCAGCGCGTGGACCACGAAATCGAAAGGTCGTGGGTTCGAATCCGCCATTCGCCTACTGTCATGAACCACTTCTAACACAAGCATTTCAAGCTTACCAGAAGTGGTTTAAGGGAGTATTAGTAATGTTTAATAGCACTACAAGTATTCAAAAAAAATTGACAACTGGTTCGAAAAAACCTCTGTCCTGGGAAGAACAAGTAAGAAGTCCAGTAATTTTATCTAATTATTTGTTTATTAACTACTACATAAAATATATTAGACATAACTTGGTAGTATTCATCTTATTCCAAGGGTAATTAACATTCATAAATTCTTTAATATTATAATATTCCTTTTTACACAAACTTTTATAATAAACTTTTTAAACGTGGTGGTGAACAAATATTGTATATTTTCTAGGATTTGTTGTAAAAGCGTGTACATTGGGCCAAATTGATTTTTGACATCTGAAGTGATTTCTAAAAATGTTGGTATCAACGAGACTGAACTCTTCACTTCGAATATTAAAATATGTCACTGGAAAGGAGAAAATGCTAAAGCGCCAAAATGGTAATTTTGGGAAATAAGTTTTAAAGTTTTAATTTTTTTATTTTTATTCATATCTTTTTTATTTACTATCCAATCTCATTAATCTAAAAATATAAAATTATTAAAGTTCTATTGTACACGTACAATGTTATTATGATATTTATCGCTAATTCTCAAAATAGTAGTCACTTTAGCAAAAGTGTGTTGATTAATAGGAAAACGTTAGACAGGGAAAAACTGCTAATCTCCCTCAAAGGTATGAATCGAATTCAAACATAGGCTATGCAACCAAAATTGCTAACGTGTACTAACCTAACTGAATAAATGCAAGCAAAAATGACTAAAAGTAAATAATTAACTATTACTTTATTCGATATTACTACTTATCTACGGATGGGTTTTAAGAAATTCCTTATGGGCTCTTTTTGTAAAAATTTAACTAAATATATGTAGATACTAAGTAATTGATGTGCGGTAAGAATTTGTCAATATAAAATCTAGCTCAATGTCTTGAATGGACTAAACTGAAAACCTCTTAGAATGTATCGAATCTTTTGTTAGAATTTGCATTAGAAATAAAAACCATTGCATTTAAAAATCAATCTGTTTTATTTCTTTATTTTTAATATTTTTTCCAAACATTGTTGTGACTTGCTAATAAGTAGTCTTACTATAATCTTTGATAAACACCAAATAGGTTCATAACCATGAGAGAAAAACTTAATATTAGGAATACTTAAATGTTAAGTAATTAACAAAATGAACGTAAAAAAACCTCAGTATTATCAATTCTTGACAAAATGCATTAAGATTTCAGCATCATGAATCACAAGGGTAAGTCTGACGTCTGACGTGATCTTAGAACAAAAAGAAACATATAGAAACAACAATAAGTAAATCTAATTTGGTACTTATGAGATTAGCGTTTTATAAGTTAACCTTAAATCTATCAGTCTTGAATGTATTTAATGTTTGTTTCTGCCAAAAAATCTAAAAGTAAAGATAGGTAGGTAAAGATTTATATTATGGAACATATATTAATAGTATAGTTTTATTGTTAGATAATTTTTACAAATTTGGAATATTTTTTTTCCTAACCTCGATCTTTTTAGACTCAGCTTCAGATTTCATGGAATATTTGACTTTGATATGATGCGGATTAGTTTTATTAAAAGTAGCAGTGCAAATCCTGCTTATTTTACCAGCAAGATTGCCTTTGAAGTATCTGTCTAAAATTGTATACCACCTTTCAAAATCTTTGTGAGTTAGAACTTCAACTTTGTATGGATTAGGAACTTTTCTTGCTAGGGCAGGAATCGCAATATAAAAGTAAATGTTTTATAGACCCACGTTCGTCCACCTTTTCAATATATTTAACTAGAATGGTACAAAACTCATTCGCACCATGTTCGACTTTGACTTTGTTCCACAAGAAACAGAACCCTTCTCCTGTAACGGAATCGTAAAATGTCAAATTATATGTAGGGATATTCCTGCTGTAATAAAGTAACATAATGTCTCCATATGGAGTATTCAGCACCTTTTGGAAATCAAACGTAGTACAGAGTATACTACTATCGTGTTTGCGGAGGTCTTGTTGTGTTTAAAATCTCGAATATATTTCTTCTTTATCTGACATGTGTTTCTCTTTTTCTTCTTGGTATTCTTAGGGGTTATTTTCATATTTAAAACATTTTACACATTTGTCTTTTCGCGGGAAATGGTAAATTCTGTCGAAAATATATTTTTAAAAGCTTTTTCGCCTACAAAACTAATCCCCTTCATTCATATTCTTTTGTTTATAATTATAAAATTTCCTGCAGTAGTGTAAGGAAATTGCTGGAAAACTTTGAATGAACTTGAATTAATATGGTCTCTCTCGGATTGCAACAAGGGCGAAGGAGTTTTGTTTGCAGGAACGCCTCTACCTCTGTTGTCTGTTTTAGAACATCCTTCAACTGAAGTACTGCTAACTTGATGTAGAAATCTTTGACTAATATTTAAGATATTTATAAGAAATCTCAAACAAACTGTTCTTTGTCCTCCTCCTTGGTTAATGAAATATGTATATGTAAATTACATTGGGTTCTCTATATCTTTGGCTCTTCTTCGTAATCACAATTTCTTTTTAAGCAAGACCTATAATCCAGTCACGCTTTCGTTCCTCATCTAATGACCAATAATTATCAAAAATACCTCTTCGTCATAACATAAAAATATATCATAACATTTATTAATAAAATTCACTGGATTGCAAGAATTTGCTTGCATAGATTTTGCCTCAACTACTCTTCCAGTTTTTGAGACATAATCTTCCCCAGCTTTTCTTTAATTTATATTTATTTACCTTTATTAATTCTTTTAGTTTTTTTTTTCTAAAATCTGTATAAGATTAATTTTCTATATTGTTTTCTTCAGTTCTTTTCTGTTGGTCTGAGTCAGATTCATCTTTGTTCGAAGCTAATTGATCAGTTTTCTTGTTGCTTATTTTCTGCTACGTTTTTGGACTTCTTGTTTTGGTCTTTTACTGCATTTCTTTTTCTGTTTTTTTTTTTTATAGAATAAGGGTGACAAACGAGCACACAGTCCACCTGATGGTAAGTGGTTGCTGCGGCCCATAGATATCTATATCTATCCTCGTTTGCGAATCAAAATGCAGATGCGTTGTCACCCGTGAGGACTAAGATGCAATGCCTCATTTCCAGTAAAAAGGGCCTCCGGCCACCTGCACTCACCAAGCGAAACGCAAAGGTAAACCTCTACTTCACGCTGGTATTTTGTGAGGTCGTGGTACCACCCCGGTTCGAGCCGGCCCATCCGTGTGACAGCAAAAGCTGCCACGTGGCTCTACCACTGTTAAAACTGTTTTTTCTTTCTTGTATTATTATTGGATATATTTGAGTCCTTCTCATCTGATCCTTCCCATGAAGAAGAAGAAGTCAAAGTAAATGCTTTTTTGTTAGAAATGAAGTCAACATGTTTGAGAATTAAGCTTTTGTTTTTTTCAGGATTCTCTTATCTACCTTCCTCCTTTCAAGTTTTCATTTACTAGTTCCAGGCATTTCCTTGTCAACAATATGCTCAAATTTCTTGCATTTTTCTTTATTAAAGTGATTAATTGTTTGTTCTTCCAATTCAATCGTGATTTTAAAACTACCATTAGACATAATTTGTTGTAAAAAAATTTCAATCTCCTCTTCTTGAGACATAGAACGTAACTGAGAGCCGAAGAAACTTTATTAAACAAAGAATGGGAGATACTCGTTGTGGAGGCAGAATCTAGGAGTTCAGCATTTGGAGAGTACTGTGCATTTATCTGGTGGGAGGCGGCGTTATGATAACATGTAGATTTTAAATCATGATTCAGGGTGTGCTGCAGATAACCACGCTTCCCACGCAATGAGCGTTCCGCTCATTGCGTTGGAAGCGTGGCTATCTGTGAAGAAGCGCAGAAGCCGAGGTATGCGGAGCTCTCATTGCGGAGAAGATGAATTCATCATAGGTAAGGGAATGCATCGCGTGGAAAGCGTCATTACCATAGCAAGATTTCAGGAGACCAGGAGATAAGGTGTGTGAAGCGCTAGTGGCGTGGGAGGCAACATCATCATCGTTTAGTTACTGGAGTCTATTCGTTGTTGGGATAGAATGTAGAAGCTCAGGATCTGGGGTGTACTATGCATTAATCTGGTGGGAGGCAGCGTTATCATAACATGTAGATTTTAGATCACAATTCGGTGTATGCGGAGTGCTAATTGCGTGAGAAGCATGGTTATTTGTAGTAGATTAAAAACGTTCAGAATCTGAGGTATGCGAAGCTCCCGTCTAAAACCGTCGCTTTAGATCTTGGAAATCGGGATATCGCCCAATTTTTACACATGCCAAAACGCCAAAAATTTGCTCTGAAACTTACACAGATCGACGCAGAATAAAATGCAACCCAGCAATGTAATTGACTTATTTTGGCCCAAATTATTTATTCTCATACATTATATAATTCCAGTTATATTCCGGACGTCAGTCTGAGCGAGATTAGAATGGCTCTCCAGCACCTAAAACGGCAAGGCTTCACGCGATGATGGAATTACAGCGGAACTTCAGTGAGCAAGTAGAAAACCAGTACTTGAAGTCCTTTAAAAACTTCTTAATTCTGTCATTCATGGTAGCACTACACGGAAGGCGTGAAGCAGAAACCGGTGATCTTGTTCAACAAGAAAGGCTACAACGCTGTCCCTACTATAGACCGATTTCTCTATAGTCTCACATGCAAACTCGACGACTTTCGGCCTTCCGAAAAAGCCGATTTCCGAAAAGACTATAGCACCATAGACATCGGAAAATTCTACAAAAGTCCGAGGAGTACAATTTGCCACTATGTCAGGCATATGTGGAATATGAGAAAGGCTTTGATTCCGTCGAAACTTGGGCGGAGCTGCAATGCTCTTTAGCGGTGCCAGGTTGACTGTCGGTATATCGAAGTGCTGAAGTGTTTGTACAGCAGTTCTACGATGGCTCTCTGAGTAAAGAACCAGAGTACAAAACCTATTCAACTGCAGAGAGGTGTTAGACAGGGTGACGTTAGGTCCCCGAAACTCTCCAAGATGATTTAAAATTACTGGACATGAAAGAAAACGGTATTAACATCAACGGCGAGTACATCACTCACTTTCGATTTTCAGACGATATAGTCCTTAGGGCAGAATTGTTGGAGGACCTAAGCACTATGCTCAATTACCTCAATAATGCCTTCCAACGGATAAGTCTTAAGATGAACATGGAAAAAACAAAGATCATGTATAACGTCCATGGCATACCTATGCCGGTAGTTGTTGGAAGCTCTAAGCTCGGACTTGTTAACGAGTATGTTTAGCTGGGACAAAGAGTCCGACTAGGTAATTCCAACTTCTACCGAGAGGTCAATCGACGGATTCAACTCGGTTGGGCAGCGTTCGGGAAATTACGGTACATCTTTTCGTCAGGTATACATCAACACTTGAAAACGAGACTGTACTAACAGTGCGTGTGGCCAGCTATGATCTATGGAACTGAGACGTGGTCCTTTACATGTGGCCGTATGAGGAAGTTCAAGGTCACTCAGTGGGCTATGGGGGGGCTATGCTCGGAGTTTCTCTGCGTGATAAACTTAGAAATAAGGATATCCGCAGTAGAACCAGAGTGACCAACACGGCCCAATGGATTAAAAAACTGAAGTTGCAATGGGCCGGCCATATATGTAGCTCGAAATACCGACAATCGGCGGGGAAAAAAGTTTCTCGAGTGGCAACTTCGTATGGCGGATGAAGTGTAGGGCATCCCCTCAGTAGATGGAGTGACAACTTTGTAAGACATACAGGAAGTCGATGGATGCAGGTTGCTCAGGACCGTACTTTGTGGCATTCCTTGGGGAAGGCCTATGTTCAGCAGTGGACTTGTGAGGGGCTGTAATGATGATGATGATGATAATGATAATGATCATGTCCCAAATGGCACTTTACCATTTTCTCCTTTCCAGTGACGTATGAATTTCATATTATTAACGTTAAACCAATTTTAAATTAATTTAGATTTAACATTATTTACTTTGTATTACTTCAGTAATTGTGGTTTTAGTCTATAAATTGTTGAATAAATGCAATGCACATCACATCTCGTGGTGGCATAAAAAAATATAAAACCTTTGTGTGGTGTATGAAATATACTTTATTGTACACCAAAAAATACATTTGAGAGGAAAAAAAAACATAAATCATTTAAATGTACAATTGGCGGTTTTATCGGTTAGGAGCAATCTCTACCAGGCAACCATTGCGGATACCAATGAGGATAATTATAACTATAAATTATAAATATAAATAACCATTGAGGATAAAATGACCTGTGAGAAAGGATGTACGTAGGTTGTTAGAAAATACACACGACATACATATAATTATATAATCAATAAAGACATACATACTATAATAAATAAATACATTTTTAATATAAAAATATAGACATACATATACGTGAGCAGAAAAGATTAAACAAGTAAGTGAAATCAAATCCTAAACGAAAGGAAAAATGGGAAGGTAATAATTTTTTAGAGGAATGACTATTCCAGGAGGAAAGTAGTGCGCTTTGACAAGTTTTTTAAACTTATCAATAGATTGCGCACTTCTAATGTGCAACGGAAGGGAGCTCCAGAGACTAACAGCATCAACAGAAAAGGATTTTAGAAGGAAGGCGTAACTATACCGTTAGAGGCCCATGGCTAGTTAATCGAATGGGGCCCTCTCCCACCCATATTTAATATAATTATGGTTATTTTTCAAAGAGCAGTCAAATTTTAAATTTAAGTAGGTTTTCACGGCACGATTCTTTGAACGATGTTATCCGAAGGGCTCCATAGATCCAAGTCTCCATAGCTCGCTGAGCGATCTTGAGCTTCCCCATACGGCCAGCAGTGAAGGACCACGTCTCAGATCCGTAAGTCATCACTGGCAACACGCGCTGGTTGTACAATTTAGTTTTCAGGTTTTGAGGTATGTCTAACGAGAAGATGTGTCGTAGTTTCCCGAACGCTGCCCAGCCGAGTTGAATCCATCGATTGACCTCTCGGTCGAAGTTGGACTTACCTAGTCGGAATATTTGTCTCAGGTAAACATACGCGTCAACAACTTCGAGCTTAGTGCTCCCAACAACTACCAGCATAGGTGTGACATGGACGTTAAACATGATTTTTGTTTTGTCCATGTTCATCTTAAGCCCTATCCATTGGGAGACACTATTGAGGTCATTGAGCATAGTACTTAGGTCCTCCAGCGATTCTGCCATAAGGACTATATCGTCGAGAAATCGAAGGTGAGCGATGTACTCGCCATTGATGTTAATACCGCATCCTTTCCAGTCCAGTAGCTTGAAAACGTCTTCCAATGCAGCGGTAAAGAGTTTCGGGGATATAACGTCACACTGTCTTACACCTCTCTGCAGTAGGATAAGTTTCGTACTCTGATACTGTATTCGGATAGCCATTGTAGCCCTACTGTACAAACACTTCAGCACTTCGATATACCGACAGTCAACTTGGCACCGCTGAAGGGACTGCAGCACCGGCCAAACTTCTACGATATAATATTATTTGCTGATGATACTCTTTAGTTTTCAAACTCAAACGACAGTTAATTAGCTTTGACAATGTAAATAATGTTCTATCGAAATTAGTACATTGGTTTAACGCCAACGATTTGCTCTTAAACGGCAATAAGACATAATGTATTAAATTTACAATACCTAATGTTAAACATTCATATACTAATGTGATCTTAAATGGGGAGGAGTTGAGTCTTGTGGATACCACTGTTTTTCTTGGTATTTCTATTGACACGAACCATATATTCCCCATATATCTACATTAGCAAGCAGACTTAGTTCTGCAGCATATGCTGTAAGAAAGATTAGAAGTCTCACCAATACTGAGACAGCTATATTAGTCTATTTTAGTTACTTTCATAGTGTAATATCTTATGGAATTTTGCTACAGGGTAATGCGACTGAAATCGAAGCTAACATTCATCATTCAGAAGTAATTTTCAACTTGAAAACAAAAATGATTTATTTTATAACGACCTGTGTAATGTAGCTCAATATTAAGGGCTCCCAGCGGACACGATTCTGGTAGATTTGTTATTGTATAAATGATATTTTATGATGATTTATTTTATTAACCCAACCACTACACATTGAATAAAACTATTATTTTACGGATTTTATCGCGTTTAATTTTTTATTTTAATTTCCGACGTTTCGGGTGCTTTACAGCAACCCACGGTCACAGCAGGGACTGAGATATTTGACGTCTCGATGTCACAGTTAGCCCGGCTACCTTCAGGATTTTAATATTAATTTTTGGATCGATTTACGCAGAATGAACTTACAGTATCTTGAAGTCTTTCAGTGGTATGCTTGGGTTTGGATTTAATTTTGTTAATTATAGGATCCCAAGCAGATGGCAGCACCCATCCATCTTGTCTATTGAAATTAGGATGCTTTTTAATTTCAATAGCCTCTGTATCATCCTTGGTAGGAATCGGTGTTCTTTTTGGAGGATTTGTGGTCTATCAAATCTGATGTAATGGCGGGGATGGTCTTAAACATGTTCACAGACTGCAAACTTCCTAGAGCGTCGGTGCTTCACGTCAGCTATATGTTCTTTCACGCAAGTTTTAATGGATCTTTTTGTTTGTCCTATGTAAGAGATATCACATTCGCAATCAAGCTTGTACACTCCTGCATCTTGCAGAGGGATATTACACTTGACGCATGGTAAACATTGATTAATCTTCTTCGGCGGCTTGAAGAATGTTTTTATAGAAGCTTGCTTAAAAATCTAGCTAACCTTGTCTGTGAATCCTCTGACGTAGGGTAGTACAGCAGTTACACGCTCGACTGTGGTCGGCTTCACTCGGTCACTGTAACGTAGGTGCGGGCCACGAAGGTTGTTGTCTTGCGATACTTGCTCGACGTGCTGAATCTCGGCGGCTAGGTGTTTGCTGTCACACATCTCTCGTGCTCTCTGTAACAAAGATTTTCCCACGGTAGCTAACTGTGATGGATGATGGTGCGATTCACCATTAAAATATCGGTTAGTATGGGTCTTTTTTCTACACAAAGTGTGACCTATATATATAGTGTTATCAGTATTTCGGATGACTAAAACATCTAGGAAAGCTAAAGTGTTATTTGCCTCTAAGTCCATTGTAAATTGTATTTTAGAGTTTATGGAATAAGGTGGTCTGAAAATGCAGTTTCTTTGTCAGATAGTAAAATTGCGAAAGTGTCGTCTACGTACCGCTTGAAGAATCTTGGATTTATAGGAGCAATAAGAAGGGATTTCTCCTCAAAGTTCTCCATGAATATGTTGGCGACTATGGGATATACAGGGGAGCCTTCGCCACACCACCTACTTGTTTGTAGAAATCCTCTTTCCACAATAGATAGCCAGATGTAAGGCAGTGTTCGAATAATACTGCATATTCTGTAGGCATGTTGTATTCTTCTAGCTTCCTGGTTACAATTGAGATACAGTCTTCAATAGGTAAGCATGTAAATAGTGACTGAACATCAAAACTGACCATAATTTCATTGTCAGCGAGATGTAAATCTTTTACCTCACTAACAAAATGGTACGAATCCTTTGTGTGTGCTCTAGTTTGTCCTCTCAGTGGTGACAGAATTTTAGCAAGGTGTTGAGCCAACTTATAAGTTGGTGAATCGATTTGGCTCACTATGGGACGTAGTGGAGCGTTTGGTTTGTGTATTTTCGGTAACCCATATAACCAAACAACCGTGGTTTTATCGAATTTACGTCAAGATTTAATTGTTTGGAATAATCCTTTATTAGATCGCTAGTTGTTTTAAGCACAAGGGTTGTAGGGTCTGTTTTGTCCTTTTTGTACATACTTTTGTCCGATAAAAGTTGTTGTATTTTCAAATTATAATCTGACGTATCCATTACTACCGTAGCATTTCCTTTATCTGCACGGAGAATAGTGAACTCTGATCTGTTGCGTAAGTTGTACACCGCTTTAATCTCGTCTTTGGGGAGATTTTGTTTGGCACTGAACTTCGACGTAACAAGGACGAAATGTCTTGACATATGGCCTCTAAATCTTCCTTATTCACATTGTTTCTAAACAGAAAATCCTCAACGTTGCATATAATTTCCTCATACGGGATTTTCGTGGTGTTATTGCGAAATTCAGGCCCTTCGATAGTACCTTTATTGTAGAATCTGCTTGGAATCCTATAATTAACATAATTAAATCCAAAGCCAAGCATACCACTGCAAGACTTCAAGATACTGTAAGTTCATTCTGCGTATATCAAACCAAAAGTTAATATTAAAAACTTGAAGGTAGCCGGGCTAACTGTGACATCGGGACATCAAACATCTCAGTCCACCCCGTGACCATGGGTTTCTGTAAAGCACCCGAAACGTCCGGAATTAAAATAGTAAATTAAACGCGATAAAATCCGTAAAAATAGTTTTATTCAATGACATTTTATTTTTATTTTTAGAGCCATTTTTATTTAAAATAATTGTTTAGGTTCTAAGCATAGCTTTAGTTCGGCCGTTCAGAGAATGCGTTCCTGACACCTATCAGTTAGTCACGACTAGTGATGGGCACAACATAACACTGAGTTCATTACCGTTCCTCCAAAATGAACCGCCGCGTTATTTTTAAGATTATTTTCGTTTTAAATTGGCGGAATCATTTAAAATTTATATTTTAGTAATTTAAGTGGGAACCAAAAAAATGTAATATTAATAATATAATAAAATTGTTTTATTTATTCCTTGTTACAAAGTTACAATCTGTATTTCTATGCAATAAAGTACATTGAATTGAATGTGCGTACAGAATATTACTCAGACTCCGATTCGCTTGAGGAGGTGGTGTCTTCATCATCATCTTCGCCTACATGTATAATTATATTATTATCAATAACAGAATCAATCCTGATATCTCGGTCAAAATGTTCCACAATCAAGTTTTTAGTCTTCTCAACAACCTTTGCCCAGTCATCTCTTGTGACTTCCCCGCATGCTTCTTTTAATAGGGTCATCATCTTTTTCGTGCTGAATGGCGGGGAAGTATTGTGGTGGGCGGCGTAACCTTTTATTTGAGCCCGGATTAGCTCAATCGCGTTATATTGGCAATGATACGGTGGAATTCTTAGAACGCGATGACCGTACTCCAGAGCCAGTTCATCGATTTCGTATCGCACATTTGCCGCTTTATTTTCTTTAACTAATTTAATTAGCTCTGGTAATTAGATGCTAAATCTGTATATTTGCGTCAATGCCTTTTGCTTGTAACCAAGCCACCATTTCTTCTTTTTTATTAGCTTGGGTAGGTGGTTTCTGTATTTGAACCGAGTGATAGGGGGCATTATCCATGAATATTACAGAAGGCTCTGGTAGGCTGGGCAAAAGCACGTTCTGGAACCACTCTTTAAATGTAGTGGCATTCATTTCCTCGTAGTAGTCATTTGTGGTTTTTGATTGAAATGCCAGTAACGCGTTCTCCACAAAGCCGTACTTTGCAGAACCTGCGTGGCATATTATCAGACGGGCCCCCTTACCCATTGGTACTTTCGACGTCGACGCTTGTGTATCATCCGTCCAAGAACGGGAAACCGTGTGATTGGCGTTTAGCCATGTCTCGTCAATGAACACGACATTATCCCAGTTATCAATATTTTTTGCTTCTCTCAAAAAACTTATCCGTTTTAAAATTATGTCGTATCGTTCTAATAAAAATTTTCTTTTGTCTGTTTTTTTATACGAAAAACCAATATCTTTTAAGATTTTGGTTAAAGCAGTTTTACCCCCGCTAAACAGTCCAGCTTCTCTTAACGATGCCAAAAGCTTCTTCCGGTTGAGATATTCATTTCTGGAATAGTAACCATATATATGATTTCTGATTGAATCGGCGTCAAAGGTGTCAATATCTGTCACGGTTTTAGTTCTACGTTTCTTCTTCGGAGTACGTAAAATATTATCTTCCGTGCCAGTAGAGCCGAACTGTTCTTTATTAATATTTTTATTATTGTTTGTTTGCTAACTCCAAGCGCCTGAGAGACGCGTTCTTGTACTTGTTCGACAGGTAACAGGGGTCCGCCATTTTGCCGCTCCCGCTCAAAGTAATCTTGCAGCTTGATGATTAACTCACGGGCTCCACTTTTCAATGTTTGTCCACGTTTAGGCATTATTATGCACCAAAAGTAAAAAGAACGCAATACAAAACACAATCGAAGTCCGATTTAGCAGAAACAGTCCATTAAACGAAAGCCGGGTAATCAAATAAAAAGCGCCTGAGAGACGCGTTCTTGTACTTGTTCGACAGGTAACAGGGGTCCGCCATTTTGCCGCTCCCGCTCAAAGTAATCTTGCAGCTTGATGATTAACTCACGGGCTCCACTTTTCAATGTTTGTCCACGTTTAGGCATTATTATGCACCAAAAGTAAAAAGAACGCAATACAAAACACAATCGAAGTCCGATTTAGCAGAAACAGTCCATTAAACGAAAGCCGGGTAATCAAATAAAAACAGATCGAAAACACTTGAAGAACGTGGTCTATGCGCGCGAAACGACAACAGACGACAGTTTTAGCGTCACTAAAAGGCGGCCCATAACGCCATTTAGGGTTACCATTTTCAACCTAAATATAAAAATGCTCTTTCGTGCGTACGGTTTGGTCGTAGTTTTATTTTTATATTTAATAAAAGTTATCTTATAGTCCATTATTTTCAAATTCTTAAAAAGAAAAACAAAACGTATTATTTTATAAAGTATAACTGTATAAAAACAGATTACGATACTGTTATTGCCTGTTATTGTTAGCACAGCTCTACAAATATAAAGCGCTGATATAACCTTGTAATAGCGCAGTATAGATTTAGAAAAATATTGTTTACAAAGTTATTCGACACTCAGTTTGGCACAAAATTATAACATTCATTGATTATTGATATAATAATGTTGTTTTAATGCTCATCAATTGTTAAAACGGTAAACAACCAGCAAAAATATTTTTATCGTAACTGAAACGCCATTACAAAGTTACGTCGTCAGTTCAATCGCGACGTGTCAGGAACGCATTCTCTGAACGGCCGAAGTATAGAAGTATTTCACAAACATTCTTTAAATGCGGGTCTCAAGTTGTAAAGTATCCTTACAACATTTGACAAAAATGTCGTAGCTAACCAATATTTTTTTATTGTAATTTTAATGATTATGCTACAAATAATGTGACCCACTAGCTGCTGTAAATTGAACACCATTGCATTTTATGTAAAAAAAATCACGGCGGCCAGCCTCAACGGAGATTAGCCATCGGCATAGGATGCAATTATAATGCCCAAGTGTATGCGCAAGCACAGTTGAACTCTTTATTCTCTCACTCTCATCATCCGGTGGGACAGTATACCGACACGATCGGAGAGAGAACAGGCGCAGGACCAACGGCTTTACTTGCTTCCCGTGGTACGGAGGTGAGACACCGCTAACTTCCTGAAGTTAGCATTGTTTCACCCCCGTCTGGCTCCGGGCAGCTATTGAGAATTTCTTAATGGAAAAGTTCAATAACTGATTTTTTGACCCGATCCGGGATTTGAACCCGGGACCTCAAAATTAGCAGTCGCACTACTACAACCACTGGACCAACGAGGCAGAGGCGTATATTATATAACAACGTAATAAAATGTCTTTGTAAGCTTCCACCTTAGATTGAATTAAGGCAACTTGTTGGTGGGTTAGACAAGCACGATCGAAAATTCATATATTCAACGCCAGTTACACCTACCCTTTCTGATAGTTGAATTATGATTATATTATTGCCTTTGGCTATATCTACCGTTTTATTGGTTGGTGGAGAATATGTGTCGACCTCATGCAGGTGGAGATGAAACTCTTAAGGCAGCGGCCTAAAGTAGCAAGTTGAGGTGAGCATTAGACTCATGACACGCCTCATAGCGTGTCATGAGGCCATGTTGACCCTGCATTTGATGGTAATGCCTTACACTTCATCACGTCTGTAGGAATTAGGCAGATGATGGCGCTCACGTAGAGATTTATATTACCAGTGTACCTATTATGCAAACTGTACCCAAAATGTGTGACATACATTTACAGTGGATGGAATTGATCGATGGATTAGGCGCATAGATGTGCGCTACATCGATCGATGTTTTTGTTTTCGCATTACGAAGGGGCCAAGCTAACTTTCACTAGTTCAGTAATTTTGCTGTGAACCACGGTCCAGTCTCCAACTCCTTGTTCCTCTTTGGGGGAGAGCGCGTTGTTGCGGTACGCTAATCGCACACGGTAAGTTGGAATGAGTATAGCCGCGTGCCTTTGCCACAATTTTTTTAAAGTGGGAGAGCGAACCATTCGCTTCGACATATTTATATAAATATTTATAGCCTTTTCCAAGTGAGAAATTATTAACTAATAAGGAATTAGATAAAATAAATACAAGAAAAGCTGTTTACCACGTGCCCGAAGGTGAAGGATAACCCTGCGGGAATTGAATGAGAAAGTAGAAATATTGTTATCATTTGTAGTCTGCTGAGACTCATCCCGATACCCAAAAACTAAAAAAATTATGTGGGGTTACTTCACTTTAATTTTTTATTTTAAAAACAAAATGGCGATATACCATTCATTAATTACTTCACAGAACATAAGGAACTAACAAGTTCTGATCATCATTATTACAGCCCTTCACAAGTCCACTGCTGAACATAGGCCTCTCCCAAGGAATACCACAAAGCACGGTCCTTATCCACCTGCATCCATCGATTTTCTGGATATCTTACCAGGTCGTCACTCCATCAAGTGGGACGATGCCCTAAACTTCGTCCGGCGGTACGAGGCTGCCACTCGAGAATCTTTTTTCCCCATCGGTTGTTGGTTCTTCGAGCTATATGGCCGGCCCATTGCCACTTCAGCTTACTAATCCATTGGGCTTTGTCTGTCACCCTGTTTCTACTGCGGAAATCCTCATTTCTGAATTTATCACGCAGAGAAACTCCGAGCATAGCCCTCTCCATATCTCGCTGAGCGACCTTGAGCTTCTTCATCCGGCCAGCAGTGAAGGACCACGTCTCAGTTCCGTATGTCATCACTGACAACACGCACTGGGTGTACAGTCTCGTTTTCAAGTTTTGAGGTATGAACTGACGAGAAGATGTGCCGGAATTTCCCGAACGCTGCCCAACCGAGTTGAATCCTTCGATTGACCTCTCGGTCGAAGTTCGACTTACCTAGTCGGACTATTTGTTACAGGTAAACATACTATTCAACAACTTCGAGCTTAGTGATCTCAACAACTACCGGCATAGATCAACATGATCTTTGTTTTATCCATGTTCATCTTAAGACCTATCCGTTGGAAGAAACTATTGAGGTCATTGAGCATATTGCTTAGGTCCTCCACCGATTCTGCCATAAGGACTATATCGTCGGAAAATCGAAAGTGAGTGATGTATTTGCCATTGATGTTAATACCGTGTCCTTTCAAGTCCAGAAGCTTAAAAAAGTCTTCCAATGCAGCGGGGAAGAGTTTCGGGGATATAACGTCACCTTGTCTTACACCTCTCTGCAGTTGAATAGGTTTCCTACTCTGGTTCTGTACTTGGATAGCCATCGTAGTCCTACTGTACAAGCACTTCAGCACCTCGATATACCGACAGTCAACTTGCCACCGTTGAAGGGACTGTAGCACCGCCCAAATTTCGACGGAATCAAAGGCTTTCTCATACTCCACATACGCAAGGCAATGTGGCAGATTATAATCCTCTGTCTTCTGTATAATTTGCCGTAGGGTATGAATGTGGTCTATGGTACTAAAGCCCTTTCGCAAACCGGCTTGTTCGGAAGGCTGGAAGTCGTCAAGTCTGCGTGCGAGACGATTCGTAATGACTCTCGCAAACAGCACGTAGACACGGTTCAGAAGGGAAATCAGTCTGTAGTTCTTCAAGAGAGTGTTGTCGCTTTTCTTGTAGAAAAAGACCACCGCACTTTTGCTCCAAGCCTCGGGTGTAATGCCACCATGGAGGACGAAATTAAAGAGCTTCTGAAGGACATCAAATACCAGTTTTCAACCGCTTTGAAAAGCTCCGCTGTAATTCCATATTGGCCGTTTTTAAGGTGCTGAAGAGGCATTCCAATCTAGATCAGACTGACGTCCAGGATATTATCGGAATGGTATCGGATAAGACTCGCTCTTGGATCATTACTGTGGCCCCAACGATGATGTGTACAGCTGCCCATAGAAACTCTCAATCTCACTCAAAATCTCGGGTGTCCTGGAAACGACGCTGCCACACTCAGTCTTCAACTTCGACAGTTAACTCTCTCTGGCAGACATATCTCTAGCAAAGAATTTGGAGTCCTGATTCCGCTCGGTTGCTTCTTCAATACGACCATTACTAAAGTTGCGTACGTCCCACCGCATGCATTTGGAGATATATCTGTTCAGTTTCCTGTATGCTGTCAAATCTACTGAAGACTGTAGATTCATGTCCCGTCTAACAGCCATGGGATTAAAAGTGTGATCGAAGAGTTTTTGTGTTCTTCTGCGGCGGGTCTTGCAATACTTAGCTCCAACCGTATGGACAGTTTCCACAAGTTTGTCATTCATATCGTCCACTGCTTTGAAATCTTCTAGGCACTGAAAACGGTTTTGTAGCTTGAGCTGAAAGGATTCTGGACTTTGGATTAGAGCACGAGGGGGACGGAGCGTTGACTTCATTAGACGTGACATCTCCAACTTAACGTTCAGGTTCAGTGCGACTCTCACCATTCGGCGATCGCTGCCGGTTTTCACTTTCAAAATTACTGATACATCATTGAACAGTTGTCGTCTGGTCGTCATAATGAAGTCAATCTCATTTTTTGTCGAACCGTCGGGGCTCGACAGGTCCACTTTCTGTGGAGCCTCCATTGTCATAGTTGCTACGCGTGGCGAGCGGGTTGGCAACCGCAGTTTTTTATTGTTGTTTTGCTGTTATCAGAAATGTGAATTTGCCCATCCTCTGCCTCAGTTGCCCTCTGTCGCCTCTTACGACACCCACGGGAAGATATGGGGTAGTGAGTATTCTTACTCGCCACTACACGGGGCAATTCTTCCTCAATAATTGAATTATAAGTTATAGTATAACTTCATAAATTGCATCGTAGGCCATAGTTGCTACGCTTGCCCAGAGGATTCCCAGTTTTTATTATTTTGTGTTTTTATCAGGAAAATGCTGCTGCCGGTGTCACTTTTAATTTCCCTCTGTTGCCTCAATGACACTCACGGGACGATAATATGAGTTAGGATTGTATAATATTGATGATATAATTTAGGTGTATTAT
The DNA here is from genome assembly GCA_033319125.1 of Parnassius glacialis. NCBI lineage: Eukaryota > Metazoa > Arthropoda > Insecta > Lepidoptera > Papilionidae > Parnassius > Parnassius glacialis. Next base: position 34,993,449 of record JAVANC010000021.1, read on the forward strand.
AATCTATACATCTATACAAATAAATAAAATTGAAGTGTCTGTTTGTAATATCAAAACTACGGCTTTTTACTAAATGCATATAAAAGTATATACGATACTTATAACGAAAACACAATTTTTAAAATTTTTGTCTGTCTGTCGGTCTGTCTGTCTGTCTGTCTGTTTGTTCCGGCTAATCTCCGAAACGGCAGGATCGATTTTGACGGGACTTTCACTTGCAGATAACTGAAGTCATAAGTAATAACTTAGGTTACTTTTATTTTAGAAAAAGAATTAGGGTTCCGCGCAAAAAAACTAAAACCGCAAATAACACGCGGGCGAAGTCGCGAGGAACAGCTAGTTACAAATATAACATAAACATTCTAATATATAAAAATTGCCTTATCACGTCATGTCTTATTATGTAACAGTTTAATGGCTAAATGATTTTATTATTTAATTATTATACAATAAAAATTTAGGGAAAATACTTAATAAGCCGTGTAGTGGCGGTTAAGAATATCCACTACCCCATATCTTCCCGTGGGTGTCGTAAGAGGCGACAGTGGGAAATAGGCAGGAGATGGGCAGCAGCATCTTCCTAATAACAACAAAATTACAATAAAAAACCACGATTGCCAACCCGCTCGCCAAGCGTGGCAACTATAGCAAATACCCCCTCCCCCATGATGAGAGTAACAAAAAAACGGCCCCCAGTCCCCGGCGGCCCCGCTATTCCTGGCTGCCGTGGCGACCATGGTAACGGCGGGGCAGGGGTGTGCTAAGAATATCTGGTGGAGGTTCGGTTACCACCTAAGACTACTCGACCTGGCAAAACACAATGCACGCACCCTGAGGACTGATGAGAAGATCGTGGAGCTAGAAGAAGAGATAGACAAGTTACGCTGGCATATTATAGGATTATTCGAGGTCCGAAGGGAGGGGGAGAACACGGTAATGAATCAGGCAACTTGCTCTATCACCGGGAGGGCGACCATCTGTCCCAAGGAGGTGTCCTATTTATCGTCCAAAAGTCTCTCGTTAACAACGTTGTAAAGATTGAAAGTGTGTCGACGAGGATTGCGTACCTTATATTCAATCACCAAACGGTATTCACTGAAGGTTATACAAGTTTACGCACAGAACTCGGCACATCCCGATGAGGAAGTGAAGGAAATGTATGTGCATATCTCTAGAGCCATGCATTCCTCCAAAACCCACTATACGGTGTTAATGGGAGACTTCAATGCAAAACTAAGCACAAGAGAGAACAGTGAGCTGGAAGTAGGGAAATTTGGAATAGGGCAACGGAACCCAAGGGGCCAGCAGCTGGCCGAATTCATGTAGAAAGAGGGACTCTTTATGGTGAACTCTTTCTTTCAGGAGCGGTCCCACAGGAGGTGGACCTGGTGAAGCCCCGACGGTTCGACAAATAATGAGATTGACTTCATTATGACTACCAGACGACAACTTTTCAGTGGTTTCTTCGTGATCACGAGGGTGAAAACTGGTAGCGATCACCGAATGGTTAGAGGCACACCGAACCTAAACGTTTTGAAGAGATCTCGTCTAATAAAGTCAACGCTCTGTCCCCCTCATGTTCTTTTCCAAGGTCCCGAAACCTTTCAGCTTGAGTTACGAAACTGTTTCCAGTGCCTAGAAGACTGCAATGAAGTGGACGATATGAATGACAAGCTCGTGGAAACTGTTCATGCGGTCGGAGCTAAGTTTTGCAAGACCCGCCGCAGAAGAACATAAAAACTCTCCGATCACACTTTTAATCTCATGCCTGTTAGACGGCAGATGAAGCTGCATTCTTCAACAGATTTGACAGCATACAGGCAACTGAACAGACAGATCTCTAAATGCATACGGCGGGACTTACGCAACGTCAATAAAGCTTGTATTGAAGAAGCGATCGAGCCGAATTAAGGCTCCAAAGTCTTTGCCAGGGATGTGTGTACCAGAAAGAGCCAACTGTCAACGCTGAAGACCGAATGTGGCAGCATCGTTTCCGGGACACCTAAGATTTTGAGTCAGATTAAGAGGTTCTATGGGGAGCTGTACACGTCATCGTTGGAGCCACACGCAAGTGTGAGTAACGATCCAAGAGCGAGTTTTATCCGATACTATTTTGAAGATATCCCGGACGTCAGTCTGAGCGAGATTAGAATGGCTCTCCAGTACCTTAAAAACGGCAAGGCCCCAGGCGAGGATGGAATTACAGCGGAACTTCTGATAGCGGGTGAAAAACTGGTACTTGAAGTCCTTCAGAAGCTTTTTAATTCCGTCCACCATGGTGGCATTACACCGGAGGCGTGGAGCAGTAGTGCGGTGGTCTTGTTCTTCAAGAAAGGTTACAATGCTCTCTTGAAGAACTATAGACCTGTTTCCCTTCTAAGCCGCGCTTACGTGCTGTTTTCGAGATTCATTACGAATCGTCTCGCGCGCAGACTTGACGACTTCCAGCCTCCCGTACAAGCTGGTCTCCGAAAAGGCTTTAGCACCATAGACCACATACATACCCATCGGCAAATTGTACAAAAGTCCGAGGAGTACCATTTGCCACTATTTTTGGTGTATGTGGACTATGAGAAAGCCTTTGATTCCGTCGAAATTTGGACGGTACTGCAATCTATTCAGCGGTGCCAAGTTGACTGTCGGTATATCGAAGTGCTGAAGTGTTTGTACAGTAGGGCTACGATGGCTATCCGAGTACAGAACCAGAGTACGAAACCTATCCAACTGCAGTGAGGTGTAAGACAGGGTGACGTTATATCCTCGAAGCTCTTGACCGCTGCATTGGATGACGTTTTCAAGCTACTGGACTGGAAAGGATGCGGTATTAACATCAATGGCGAGTACATCACTCACCTTCGATTTGCCGTCGATTTAGTCCATATTGCAGAATCGCTGGAGAACCTTAGTACTATGATCAATATCCTGAATAGTGTCTCCCAACGGATAGGTCTCAAGATGAACATGGACAAAACTAAAATCATGTTTAACGTCCATGTCACACCTATGCCGGTAGTTGTTGGGAGCACTAAACTTGAAGCTGTTGAGTAGTATATTTACCTGGGATAAATTATCCGACTAGGTAAGGCCGATTTCGACCGAGAGGTCAATCGACGGATTCAACTCGGCTGGGCAGCTTTCGGGAAACTACGACACATCTTCTCGTTAGACATACCTCAAAACCTGAAAACGAAATTGTACAACCAGTGCGTGTTGCCAGTGATGATTTAGGGATCTGAGACGTGGTTTTTCACTGCTGGCCGTATGAGGAAGCACAAGGTCGCTCAGCGATCTATGGAGAGGATTATGCTCGGGGTTTCTCTGCGTGATAAACTTAGAAATGAGGATATCCGCGGTAGAACCAGAGTGAACGACATATTCCAACGGATTAGTAAGTGGCAGTGGGCTGGCCATTTAGCTCGAAGAACCGACAACCGATGGGGAAGAAAGGTTCTTGAGTGGAAGCCTCGTACCGCTAGACAAAGTTTAGGGCGAACTCCCACTAGATGGAGTGACGACCTGGTTCGAATGCGCAAGCGCAACTGTTTATTCATATCAGAGATTTTTATTTTTATGTTGCGTTATTTATATACCTCCAAAAAGTAGTGAGACTGATTATATGATGTTATTTAGGATAATAGAAAAATTTTGTGATTTGTTTAGCGCTGTGGTAGTATTAGGAGATTTTAATTTGTATTCTTGTCCGTCATTTGTTAATGATTAATATGTATATTTTCAGGCTTATTGTGGATTCACTCAGAGCAACAGCATAGAGAACTTTATTGGTCGTTGCTTAGACTTAGTGTTAAGTACATGGGGTAGTGTGTGCGTGAGTGCGGCGCCTCCACTGGTGTCTCTCGACCCTTACCATCCCGCGCTCGCGGTATCGGTCCGGTGTCCCGCGCCGACGCCCTCATGCTTGCTGACGCCAGACTTGACCGACGCTGGTGATACTTTTCCGAACAAAACAAATATTACCTACCGGAGCGATGGTATTTTAAAAAAACAGATCTGTTAAAACTATATTCGTCCATAGCAGCTGTAGATTGGGGTCCTATGTGGGGTCTTAAATTAGAAATGAGTTAAAATTATTTTTATGACATTATTTATTCAGTTATGATGACTGCGTTCCAAAGAAAAAGCGAAACGTTGTGAGCTCGAGGTGTCATTACCCCGATTGGTTCACACCTGAAATAATTCGCAACATAAAATTAAAAGCGATTCTGCACAAAAGGTATAAATCGAGTGGGTAAGCGGAAGATTACGGTAAATACTCGCAGTGTAGAGCGAGAGTAAAAAAGATGATAGGTATTGAGAAGACACTTTATCAGCACCGCGTCCAAAATCACCTACATAAAGAACATTTTGGCATTTTGGAACTATATAAAATCTCAAAGGGATAGTAGACACTCACGGTCAATATTACAGGATGGAGAGGCGTTAACGGGTCAACAAAGTGTTGAAGAATTCGCGAGGTATTTGTATAGCACGAAACAAGCAGACTTAGACGTGAACGCGAGTATCATTAATGCTGGTGGAGGTAATGGTGGCGCGCGCGTGCATCTAGACCTCTTAAAACTAGAAGAAGTTAGAGGTGCGCTACAGTGGTTGTAGTGTTATGCTACATACATATCATTTTACACTATTTTTCCATTCTGTTTTGATATTTTGCATCACTTTTCACGCTATCAGTTATGCTACTTACATATCATTTTACACTATTTTTCCATTCTGTTTTTGATTTTCTGCATTTATATTTTGCATCACCTTTATTTCCATAGGATCCTGTAACGTTTTTACACAATAACAAATCATTTTCACTTCGTATTTTCACGCTATCAGCACCATTTAAATCGCTGTCAATGGAGTCTTACCTTTTTCTATCTTTTATTGAGTTCTCCGTAACTCTGCAATTTCAGGTTTCGTGCGCGCTGCCGCGCTATAGTTTTTCCTATATGAATAATATCTCATTTCTTACTTAAATGTAACTGTTTTTCAATTATATACCTAAAACCAAAAATTTATATTTTTGACAACCATTATTTAAATGGTTGTTATGGTAACTTTTATTCAAATTCGTCACTGGTCTGATGTTCTTATTTCGATATTTCCACATAAATACTCTTTTGCTCTAGGTCATTTACAATAAATTTCCTTTTAATTTAAATAATTTCTCGTTCTCTCTAAAAAGGTATAAAAGCCGAACAATCGGAGAATACAGGGAGTCTCTCTTCAGTTTTCAAACAAGAAGCATCTACTAAAGGCCTTATCCTGATCCTGCAAGCCTCCATCTACATTTGAAGTCGTCGGCGTAGTCTACTTCAAGCGCGGGGCCACACTACTCCGGGCGCTACGACTGCTTGCTCCAGGCGCTGAGTGCACCTACTGCCCGCGCTACCTTTGGGCGCTTGGGCGCTACGACTGCTTGCTCCAGGCGCTAAGTGCACCTACTGCCCGCGTTACCTTTGGGCGCTGCGACTGCTTGCTCCAAGCGCTGAGCGCACCTACTTCAGGCGCTACGTGCGTCGGCTCCGGACGCTGCGTGTGCCCAGACCAGGCGCTGCGTGCCATCACCGCCAAGAAACTACAAGCTCAGCGTGTGCCTACTTCTACTCCAAGCGCAGCGTGTGTCACTTCGACCTTTAGGCTCCACTGCAATACAATATTCTCCTATCTTTACTTTTTTTATCTAATTGTAATTACACATCATCCATTATCATCATCATATTTCATTTTTATATAAAATTGTAAATACCTTTTAAAAATTTAAATATATTATTTTCTTGTTCAACTTTTGTTGTTTTGTTGTTCTTAGGTTAGGTTCTCTTTTTTTTAATTGTCGCCCAACGTGGGGCGCCAAACTGTCGTGAAGCGACAATTAAAAAAAAGAGAACCTAACCTAAGAACAACAAAACAACAAAAGTTGAACAAGAAAATAATATATTTAAATTTTTAAAAAGGTATTTACAATTTTATAAATTTAAATATATTATTTTCTTGTTCTACTCTTGTTGTTTTGTTTTTCACGACACGGTTAAAGCCTATGTCTGCCGTAGGATCGGACGGAATACCTCCCTACGTATTTAGGGACTGTAGGGAAGTGTTGGCTGAACCTCTAGTTTACATATATAACCTTTGCATTGAGTCGGCGGTGTTTCCCGAGAGGTGGAAAATAACACGAGTCGTGTCGGTGCCCAAGAAAGGTTTATCAACTAAAGTAGAAGGATATAGACCTGTAGCTGTCCTGTCAACACCGGCGAAAGTGTTGGAGTCTGCTATACATAAGAATGTACTCTCGCAGGTCAATACCCAGCTGACAGATGCTCAGCATGGCTTTCGACCAGCACGGAGTACCGCAAGCAACCTTCTGAACTACATGGCTGATATCGTGCCGGTAGTGGACAGTGGAGTACAAGTGGAAGTTGCATATTTTGATTTTAAAAAAGCTTTCGACTTTGTCGATAACGACGTATTATTTAAAAAGTTAGCAATCATTGATTTTACTCCACACATACTACAATTGTTTGCCAGTTACATGAGGGACAGGCAACAACATGTGGAATACGCTGGTTTTGTATCGAAACCATATTACTCTCGATCTGGTGTGAGTCAGGGCTGCAATCTCGGTCCTCTCGAGATTACAATGATAAACGATCTGCCGAGTGTTGTGATTGACGCTAAATGTTTGCTGTTCGCTGACGACCTCAAGCTGTATCTACCGATCAGGGAATCGGAGGACTGTGAGAGGTTACAACGCGACATTGACAGGGTGGTAGCGTGGTGTGAGGATAATAAATTGCAGTTTAATTCATCTAAGTGTGTAACGCTAACTTTTACTCGCGCACGCAATCCCGTGCGCTATACGTATGCAATGGATGGAGTAGCTATGCCACGAGTGAACGAGTTTAGGGATTTAGGTGTTCATTTCACCTCAGTACTTAATTTCCAAAATCATATAGCGGACATCTGCAAGAAAGCGTATCGCAACTTAGGTTTTATACTGCGCAGGGCTCGTTGTTTCACTAACATTAAAGCCATTGTAGTACTGTATAACGCATTCGTTAGAAGCCAGCTTGAGTGCAACGCGGTTATCTGGGCTCCACATGGAACTAAATATAGTCTCATGCTGGAGAGAATTCAAAACAATTTTTTTAGATTTCTATATTTCATATATTATGGCGTATATCCTTTTTATTCACTAAAATATCCAACCTTATTCGTTTTTGCTATGGTGGGATATAATGAACTCCGTGTTAGGCGAAACCTCGCATTAGTATCATATATTCTCCAAGTAATAAGAGGAAAGATAGACAATCCTTATTTATTGGAGGGTATATATTTGAATGTGCCGGAGAAATACGGGTGGCGACGGCGACGGCCGCGGCTGCTGGCGGTGCCGCGCGCTTGCACCAAACTGCTGTGGGAGGCGCCGCGCACTCGCGCCACCAGACTACTTAACCTTATCCATGAGGAAGTTGAACATATTTGTATGTTCTATGAGTGAATTCACAAGGGCTGCATTATTTATAATCATCATCATCATCACTACAGCCCTTCACAAGTCCACTGCTGAACATAGGACTCCCCCAAAGAATGCCACAAAGCACGGTCCTGAGCCACCTGCATCCATCGACTTCCTGCATATCTTACCAGGTCGTTACTCCATCTAGTGGGGGGACGCCCTACACTTCGCCTGCACGAGGTTGCCACTCGAGAACCTTTCTTCCCCATCGGCCGTCGGTTCTTCGAGCTATATGGCCGGCCCATCGCCACTTCAGCTTACTAATCTGTTGGGCTATGTCGGTCACTCTAGTTCTACTGCGGATATCCTCATTTCTGAGTTTATTACGCAGAGAAACTCCGAGCATAGCCCTCTCCATAGCTCGCTGAGCGACCATGAGCTTCCTCATCCGGCCAGCAGTAAAGGACCACGTCTCAGTTCCGTATGTCATCACTGGCAACACGCACTGGGTGTACAGTCTCGTTTTCAAGTTTTGAGGTATACCTGACGAGAAGATGTGCCGTAATTTCTCGAACGCTGCCCAACTGAGTTGAATCCGTCGATTGACCTCTCGGTCGAAGTTGGACTTACCTAGTCGGACTATTTGTCCCAGGTAAACATACTCGTCAAAAACTTCGAGCTTAGTGCTCCCAACAACTACTGGCATAGGTGTGACATGGACGTTATACATGATCTTTGTTTTGTCCATGTTCATCTTAAGACCTATCCGTTGGGAGACACTATTGAGGTCATTGATCATGGTGCTTAGGTCCTCCAGCGATTCTGACATAATGACTATATCGTCGGCAAATCGAAGGTGAGTGATGTACTCGCCATTGATGTTGATACCGTATCCTTTCCAGTCCAGAAGCTTGAAAACGTCTTCAAATGCAGCGGTGAAGATATTCGGGGATATGACGTCACCCTGTCTTACACCTCTCTGCAGTTGGATAGGTTTCGTACTCTGGTTCTGTACTCGGATAGCCATCGTAGCTCTACTGTATAAACACTTCAGCACTTCGATATACCGACAGTCAACATGGCACCGCTGAAGGGACTGCAGAACCGCCCAAATTTCGACGGAATCAAAGGCTTTCTCATAGTCCACATACGCCAGACATAGTGGCAAATTGTACTCCTCGGACTTCTGTACAATTTGCCGAAGGGTATGTATGTGGTCTATGGTGCTAAAGCCCTTTCGGAAACCAGCTTGTTCGGGAGGCTGGAAGTCGTCAAGTCTGCGCTCGAGACGATTCGTAATGACTCTCGAAAACAGCACGTAGACGCGGCTCAGAAGGGAAATCGGTCTGTAGTTCTTCAAGAGAGCGTTGTCACCTTTCTTGAAGAACAAGACCACTGCACTTCTGCTCCACGCCTCCGGTGTAATGCCACCATGGAGGACGAAATAAAAGAGCTTCTGAAGGACTTCAAGTACCGGTCTTCCACCCGCTTACAGAAGCTCCGCTGTAATTCCATCCTCGCCTGGGGCCTTACCGTTTTTAAGTTACTGGAGAGCTATTCTAATCTCGCTCAGACTGACGTCCGGGATACCTTCGGAAGAGTGTCGGATGAGACTCGCTCTTGGATCGTTACCCACACTTGTGTGTGGCTCCAACGATGACGTGTACAGCTGCCCATAGAACCTCTCAATCTCACTCAAATTCTCAGGTGTCCCGGAAACGATGCTGCCACAGTCTGTCTTCAGCTTTGACAGTTGGCTCTTTCTGGCAGACAGATCTCTGGCAAAGACTTTGGAGCCTTCTTCAATACGAGCTGCATTGAAGCTGCGTAAGTCCCGCTGCATGCATTTGGAGATTTGTCTGTTCAGTTGCCTGTATGCCGTCAAGTCTGTTGAAGAATGTAGCTTCATCTCCCATCTAACAGCCATGAGATTAAAAGTGTGATTGGAGAGTTTTTGTGTTCTTCTGCGGCGGGTCTTGCAGAACTTAGCTCCGACCGCATGGACAGTTTCCACGAGCTTGTCATTCATATCGTCCACTTCATTGCAGTCTTCTAGGCACTGAAAACGGTTTTGTAACTCGACCTGAAACGTTTCGGGACCTAGTAACAGAACACGAGAGGGACGGAGCGTTGACTTCATTAGACGAGACCTCTTCAACTTAACATTTAGGTTCAGTGTGCCTCTAACCATTCGGTGATCGCTACCAGTTTTCACCCTCGCGATCACGGAGACATCACTGAACAGTTGTCGTCTGGTCGTCGTAATGAAGTCAATCTCATTTTTTGTCGAACCGTCGGGGCTCGTCCAGGTCCACTTCCTATGGGGCCGCTTCTGGAAGAAAGAGTTCATTATAAAGAGTTCCTCTTTCTCCATGAAGTCGGCCAGCTGCTGGCCCCTTGGGTTCCGTTGCTCTATTCCAAATTTCCCTACTTTCAGCTCACCGTTTTTTCTTGTGCCTAGTTTTGCATTGAAGTCTCCCATTAACACCGTATATTGGGTTTTGGAGGAATGCATGGCTCTAGAGATATCCTCATACATTTCCTCCACCTCCTCATCGGGGTGTGCCGAGGTTGGTGCGTAAACCTGTATGACCTTCAGCGAATACCGTTTGGTGATTCTGAGTATAAGGTACGCAACCCTCGTCGACACACTCCCGATCTTTACAACGATGTTAACGAGAGACTTGTGGACGATAAATCCGACACCTCCTTGGGACAGATGGTCGCCCTCCCGGTGATAGAGCAAGTTGTCGGATTCGAGGATTACCGTGTTCTCCCCCTCTCTTCGGACTTCGGATAATCTTATAATATGCCAGCGCAACTTGTCTATCGCTTCTTCCAGCTACAAGATCTTCTCGTCACTCCTCAGGGTGCGTGCGTTGTACGTTGCCAGGTCGAGTCGTCTAAGGTGGCAACCGAATCTCCACCGGAGATTCTTAGCACCCCCTGCCCCGCCGTTACCATGGTCGCCGTTACCATTTATTTATAATATGTTACAATAATTAAAATGTATACTGTTTTCACTAGCGCATTAGGTCATTAGATCCTGTAATGTTAGTGATAAGTTTGGATGAATAAATAAAAAAAATAAAAAAATAAAATAAAATATTTCTTTTGCTGCCTCTTGACATGTATTCACACACATTAGTTCACATCTTGAGTATCAGGGAGGCTCTCATCATCAATGCTTACAATTAATGGCAACCCGTTCACGCCACACGTGAGCAGCGACGAGAAACACGATCACAAATGTAAAATGATTAGTAATGCATTCGTCAATTCGACGCGTGCTAAGGGCAATTAAGGTAGTAGTGTAATCTTTCCTATAACGTAATGGCGCGTCTCCACCAAAGTTTTCAACTTTGTCAACACGTGTTGCCGACAAATGTTTCTGTCAGGCGCGTCTCCACCAAAAATGTTGACAACATTTATGTTTTCGACATGTTGACAAATCAACAAAATATGTTTCAAAATGTTGCAAATCAAAGGAATACGCTTGTTGCCGACATTTGTTCCCCCGGTGGAGACGCTTCTTGCAACATTTTGAAACAAATGTCGTCAACTTTTGTTGATTTGTCAACATGTCGGAAACATATATGTTGTCAACATTTTTGGTGGAGACGCGCCTTAAGAAACACAATATGGGTTGATAAAGATGTGAGATATGCTGATTGCTCTCTAGCACTCCTAATGCTTGCAGGTATGGCAAGATTAATATTGAGTTTATTAGTGGTTAGATGATAGTTTGACCACACTATTATATTACGATACTGATTCTTAATTATGATGGTTAGTAGATCCTAGATCTATCTCATAGTAAGTCCATACTCTTTTGAAAATATATAGACAATTTTCAAGTAATTTTACAAATAAATAAAATTGAATTGTCTCTTTAGAATGTCAAAATAACAGCTAAAAAACTATTTTTTTTAATTTTTTCTGTCTGTCTGTCTGTTTGTTCTAGCTAATCTCCGAAATAGTTAAATCGATTTTGATGGGACTTTCACTGACAAAGAATTATGGTTCCGCGCTGAAACATTAAAACCTATGAAATCAAATCGTAATAATTTCGACGCTGACGAAGTTGCGGGGAACAGCTACTAAAAACAAAATCTATTTTTGCATGCAAGGTCGATCATTTCAAATGGTGTAATTATTTTAATTAGGTACTTAAGTGTTTATGCTAAAATACCTGCATTATGTTATTTGTTAATAAGGTGTTCAATAATACGCCACTAATTATTTAAACTTTTATTTACCCTTTTATTAATTAGTATTCAATTTTCACATATAGCCAAGTTTTTATGAAGAAATAAATAAAGTAATTAAAACTACATGAAATTATGTTAGGGTTCTTTTCTCTAGACCTATTTTGTAATCGTCGACTGCTTTCATCGTGACGTCTATCTTTGTTTTAATGAAAGGAACAGGGCCGGGCTCTTCGTCTCCCACAATTATGTATTGTCTGACAATCGCTGATATAGCTGTCTTCACTGACATCAAGGCGTATTGGTAACCTGGGAAATTTAATTAATTAAGTGTAAATCTTTACGTACTTTACATCCAGTTTAGGAAAGTAAGAATTTATAAATAGCCTTGTATTTGTGCCAAAACAATACGACCAAAGTATCTGACTAACCGGGAGTTGCAGGTCCTAAGTTCAAATTCCAGTTGAAGTGAACATTTGTGTAAAGACATAAATTGTTAATTTCGAGTATGGTTGCTCATGTACTTGTACAAATATACCTCCTTAGCAGTTAAAATCCTTTGACAGAAAAAAAAATAAATTAAAAATATTACCGTGGTCGTAACGGCTCCGTATTTATCATCATGACTAAATCATCTGTACCATTACCAAAATTCGCAAAATAACTCTAGCATCATTTGAAAATATATGAAGGCATTAAAGTTGAAGATACCTTTTTTTATCAAAGGTCACATTAACGGCATTTTTAAGTTCGTAGCTGGACATAGTCATTTTCATTTTCAAAATTATTTGCGTCATTAGTTTGTACCAGATTAGCAAAAACTATGGATTATAATTATTCATACTGGAGATTACGAACATTACGACAGTATCCTTATGTGTGTTGAAAAATCAACAACATTCTGGGTCGCTTACCAAGGCTTACGTATAAAAGTTGCAGCCTATTTACATCCCACTGCTGGGCATAGGCCTCCTCTAATTTCTGAGAGGGTTTTAGGGCAAGAAAATGTCCGCCGCGCTGCCCCGATGCGTATTGGCGAACTTCAAATGTCTTTGAAATATTTTTTTCTTATTTCTCAGACATGCAGGTTTCTTCACTATGTTTTCCTTCACGTCGAGGACGTGGTAAATCAGCACTTAAAATTGCAATTAACAATTTCATTGGTGCCGGCGGGGATCGAACCCGGGTTGCTCGAGTACTGTGAAGCTTACAGCGAGCGCTAACCATCTGAGCTACCACGGCTATTAAGAACAATATGGATATGGTATAAAGTCTTTAGAAATTCGCCAAATTCAACCGTAGAAAAAAATCAACCAAAGATAACCCTTACTCGAAACGCCCTATAGCAACAATGAACAATGAAATCGTTAAATAAAGACCAAAAACTTGATTTAGCAGATCATCGTATCACGGTAAGTTTTATTGCTGAAAAAAAAAACAAATATTTCGACAAGTAATGTGTATAATGTTTTAAGCGCACGTTTGGTGATGAGAAAACTATCCCTGCGTTGGGTGACCAGAATGCTTAACGGTATGCAAAAACAACCCGGACTGAATATATCTGGTTCTCCACTGGTTCGAAAAAAACCCTGTGTCTTGGGAAGAACCAGCAAGAAACCCAGCGGGACTTTTTTTTAATATAAATTTTACAATATAAATGATTACGAACTACGATTAAGAACGAAAAACTTACGAAAAGCGACCACTTCATTCCCAGTGGTTATTATCAACCATGTATTTATTTATACTATGATAACCCTTTTTATACAGTTTCAGCTTAATAAAACATTTAAACTTGGTAATTGAGAGAACCTGTACACTTTCCGGGACCTTGTTGTAATAGCGTATACATTGCCCCAAGAATGAATTACTGACTCTGTGGAGTCGAGAAACTGGCATCACTAGCTTGTGTTTGTTCCTAGTGTTTACAGAATGTATATCACTTTTTTTCCTAAAACTATCTTTGTTTTTGTGAACATACATTAAATTTTCGTAAATATACTGAGAGGCCAAAGTTAATATATTAATTTCTTTAAATTTATCTCTAAGAGACTCTCTCAGTTTTAGATTGTAAATAGCTCTAATGGCCCTCTTCTGTAAAACAAAAATAGTTTCTGAATCAGCCGCATTTCCCCATAGAAAAATCCCATAAGACATTATACTATGGAAATAAATGAAATAAACTAATCTAGCTCTCGAGACTAGTGAGACCTCTAACCTTTTTACAGAATAGGCTGCAGAACTTAGTCTGCTTGCTAGTTTGGACATATGGGGGCCCCACTGAAGCTTTGCGTCAAGAGTGATGCCAAGAAAAACAGTGGATACAACAGGACTCAATTCCTCCCCATTTAAAAACACATTGGTATTCAGATTTTTAACATTTGTTGTTGTAAATTTAACACAATTAGTTTTATTTCCGTTCAAATGCAGATTATTAACGTTAAACCAATGCACTAATTTTAATATAGCATTATTCACTTCGTCACATTTAAGTGATTGACGTTTAAGTTTAAAAATCAAGCAAATCATCAGCAAATAATACTATATCATGACTATCCGCTACAAGGTGAGGAAGAAGAATAAAATATATAATGTGAAAAGGATCTTTGGTTCTCTACACTCACCAAACGAAACAATAGTACTAAGCTGATACCGCTGCAGCTTCCCAGAAAGGATACGTTATTAAAATCAAGATGTAGTAGTTATTGACTACCTTGATCATGGAGCTACTATTACAGGCATTTCGTAAGCAGAATAAATTACAAATTTGTGTACGCAATGAAACCAAAGGCAAACTCACAAATATTGTTTTGTCAACTGTTGGAAGGCTAAAATTTAACATGCTTGCTTGAACATGTATTTTATGAACGTCCTCCATTTTTACCAGATCTAGTGATTTATTATCATAGCATCTGTGAAGACAGAGATTTCAAGATGAAACGTGTTTCAACTGATCAGTGATCGCTGCAGAAAAATAATTTTAGGTTCTTAATCTAGACAAAAGACATTCGAGATGTATTTACATTAAATGTTGACTATGTTGAATTTTTTTTGATAGACTTAAAAACACCCGTAAAATAAAAGTTTTTTTGATCAATTAATGTACACTCCGAGGCGAAAAACCTTTTTCGGTTAGGGGTGTGGCGGAAGTGGTGTGCCCTGATATTACACCGCCGCACCGCGTCCGTTAGTCCAAACGCGACCAGCCGATGAGTTAAGCATTATCATTTTATATATTGAAAATTGTAACATTTTAATTATAGTCTGTTCACTTAGATACAGTCGCCTTTGTATCGCGCCGCCTAAACATGTGCCGCATTTTGTCAAAGGTGCTGCCGTAACATCAAAAGGACATTGCTGAAACTCGCCTCAGAACCAACATATATTTGACAATTACCAAAATTCTTATCCTTAATTATGCATTAGATAATATTAATTAGCTGGTAACGGACACTTCTGAATTGTGAAGTCAAAATAAAAAGGACTTTTTCGAGTTTGACCTTTATACCTATATATAGTTATATATATAGTTTGAATTTTATACGTGGTAGAGCCATGCTGCAGCTATATTAGTAGTATAGTTGCAGCACGAATGGGTCGGCTCGACCGGGGAAGGACCACGCTCTCACAGAATACCAGCGTCAAATAGCAGCTTAATACTGCTGTGTTTCGTATGGTGAGTGTAGAGAACTGGAGACCCTTTTTACTGGAAAAGAGGCATTCCATCTTAGTCCTCACAGGTGACAACGCATCTGCATTTTAATTCCCAAACGAAGATAAATGTAGATGTCTATAGGCCACAGCAGCCACTTACCATCAGGTGGACTGTGTGCTTGTTTGTTACTCTATCCTATAAAAAAAAAAAAAAAACAATTTTAATACTAATGTGCTGCGTTTATGGCCTCCGAGTTGAAACAACCAATTTTCTCTAGTTACTTAGATTTTGATATTTTTTAATACCTATACAATTTTATTGTTACATATTTTTATTAAGTAGGTGATACTGAATTTCATAATTATGTATGTATTACAATTATACGCTGATTTTATGAGTACGAATTTAATAGACCATTATTGGCGAGGGAAAAGTAGATACAGATACTTATATTTAGGTACGCTATTATAAAATTAAATTAAACAATTTAAATAAAATAAAATGGGGATTTCCTAAATGCCATACAAAGTCGTTCTTGGGTGTATGATGTAATTCTGAAGCTAATAAAAAAAAACCGGTCTCGATACGTCCATTTTTCCGGGAATTATCGTTACCACATACAAAATCAATATCCGAACGTCCATGTAATTTTTTTTTCAAAGTAGCAATATAAAATATTTTTTTAGAAAATATAACATGGATTAATTAGAGCGTTTTCTTGATATACGGCCACTCATATTTACGTATAAGTGCAATATGGTTATGATAGAGGCATTTTAAGAAAACAAAATTAATTGACCATGACGTGTCGAAAGCAAAACTATATGTGTTTTTGCTTCGCGTTATTAGGCCTGCATTTACCTAGTTTTCATCAATTATCGATATGAGTACGGATGCTACTAGGATTTTTTATTAATATAATTTTTTTCCAGATAAGTGTTTAGCGGTTCTCGATAACGTTAGTAGTTAGTATGACCTAGCTTTCCATATTTATCTAATTGAGCGCTGGGTTTACTACATAATACGCACTGAAGGCCTGATAATGAACAGGTACGTAACTTGGTACAGGTACCTGTTCATCATCAGGGCTTCGAATTATCCAGAGCGCACCAATTTTGGACAATTTTAGAATTTAAATGTGATAGAGCCACGCTACTGCTATGGTTGTAGCACTAATGGGTAAGTTCGACCGGGGCAGGACCACTTGCTCACAGAATACCAGCGTAAAATAGCAGCTTAATGCGGCTGTGTTTCGTATGGTGAGTGTAGAGAACCGGAGACGCTTTATACAGGAAACGAGGCATTCCATCTTAGTCCTCAGGTGTGACAACACATCTTCATTTTGATTCTTAATCGAACATAAATGTAGATAGCATCCATAGCACCAATAGGCAGACAGTGTGCAGATTTTCACCCTTATTCTATATAAAAAAACATTATTCAAATAAAATAATAATTAGTTCTTCTACACACAAATTTGAACACGCACTGTCCCCGTTTAGGGGTTGTTTTGAACAATAGCTAAATGCAAATTCATTTATTTTATTTACAGAGCACATATAGTATGTACTCTGTAAGTAAAATTTATATTTTAAAATTATACGTGGTAGAGCCAAGCTACAGCTATATTAGTAGTATGGTTGTAGCACGAATGGGTCGGCTCGACCGGGGAAGGACCACGCTCTCGCAGAACACGAGCGTAAATTTGCAGCTTAACGCTGCTGTGTTTCGCATTTTGATCTGCATTTTGATTAGTAATCGAGGATAGATGTAGATGTATATGGTCCGCAACTACCAATTATCATCAGGTGGACTGTGTGCTCCTTTGTCAACCTTATTCTATAAAAATAACACCCAGATTGTAATATAACGGAAAGACAGACGTCGGCAGATTATTCCACTCCCTTGCCTCGTTGTAGATGGATGATGAATAAGATATTAGAATGTTTATATTATATTTTTAACTGTAATCTACCTACATCATATCGTCAATACAACAAAATTATACCATAAATTAAACGAGATAACGGCAGCGGCATCTTCCTGATAACAACAAAAATAATAAAAAAAACTGCGATTACCAACCCTCTGGCCAAACGTTGCAGTTATGGCTAATATCCCCTTAGGAAGCAATTTATGAGGGAGGCATATGTTCAGTAGTATAATGTGATGGAATGATTTCACACAACTTAGACGCTTTTTGGTTTTTAGTTTTACACCTGGTAGATGCTTCAGTCTGTCGCCGGTCACACATAAGGCTGTGAAGGTTTTCCTATTTTTTTCTAATAGTTGCCTCCAAGGGCTTTTCTTACCAACTTTATCATGACTGCCACCATACGGTAACGACTTGTTTCGTGTTTTGCGTGTGGTGTCTGTGTTAACAAAATTTTGTTTAATGGACGAGCCCTTACATCGTCTTCGACATAGTAATAAGTAGACGAATTTATTTTGTTATCAAGGTATATCACGCAGATTATAGAAGATTAAGTGTGTCGAGAGATAAAATTTGGTTGGATAGTTCGTGGCATAATTTGGAACTTAATATGAAGAGTGCATAGGATAATTTCATTGCTTTCATTTTTTGATTAGCCTACTATCTACGTGTGAAAATCATATAAAAAATTTAAAAATAAATTTACTAATATTCTGTCGATTTATATATATATATATATATAAATATATATATATATATAAATATATATATATATATATATATATATATATATATATATATATATATATATATATATATATATATATGTTGTTAAATGTTTTATAATCCTTTTTCAAATTAGTAATGTTTAATTCTTTCACGTCGCACCTGCCTAACTCCTCCTAAAGTGAAAATGTTATGGAAAAATGTTGTATGGCAAAGGCTAACCAGGAGTGCGAACCCTTTGTTTACAATCGTATTAACATACTTTCTATATTTTACAAACTATGTTAGAATTACTATTAAACCTCCTTTAATTTCTTTCACTGAATAAGCCAGTAAAAGTTAGTTGAACAGAGGCCTCTTCTTTTGTAAAGTAGATATTCTATGTATGGATCTTAAATGCCAGTAACTCGGCTCCATAGAGTCAGTAATTCATTCTTGGGGTGTATATGTATGTATACGCTTTTACAACAAAATTCCAGAAAATATACAAAATTTGACCTGCTCAAAGTTCAAAAACTTTATTAAACTAAGTTTGTATAAAAAGAGTTATTATAATATTAAAGAATTTATGGATGATAATAACCACTGGAAATGAGGTGATCGCTACCAAGCTATTTATAATTTGTTGTGTTGTTAATTTGTGTAACATACATGATTGTAAGCTGTTATTTAAAAAGAAGTCCCGCTGGATTTCTTGCCGGTTCTTCCCAGTACAGTTTTTTTTCGAACCAGTGGTAATTAAACAAAAGAGTGACTTTCAATAAGTATTATTTATAATCTAAAGGGTCCGCCATCTAACTTTTTTTTCAACTAGTGCTTATTTCGTGAATGGCAACACTTAGCTCATGTCTAATTTGACAGATAATTAGTTTTATCCTTCCGCTGAACGAATATGGTTGTGTATACGCTTGAACAACGCTGGGAAATATTGCGACATTACTTTGAAAATCATGGTAATGTTGCAGAATGTGTGCGAAAATTGCGTACGGATTTTGGAACAAATGAAGCACCGTCAGCTCCGTATGTTCGTTACCTTGTGAAAAAAGTGAAAGAAACTGGCATCCTCATCGATAAACCAACGCGTGAAAAGCCAAAAACAGTGCGTACACCCGAGAATATTGCTGCTGTGGCCGAAAGTGTGCGTGAAACGCCATCAACATCAGTTCACCGTCGTTCTCAACAATTGGACATTTCGAAGACATCATTGAGACGAATTTTGCGTAAAGACCTTGGTATGACGCCGTTCAAAATCCAATTGGTTCAGGAGTTGAACCCAACTGACCATCCAATGCGTTTTCGCTTCGCTAAGTGGGCCTGCGATCGACTTGCAGAAGATGCGGATTTTGCCAAAAAAATCATCTTTTCAGATGAAGCTCATTTCGAACTTGGCGGGTATGTAAACAAGCAGTATTGTCGCATTTGGGGCACAGAAAACCCGCACGCATTCATCGAAAAGCCGGTGCACCCAAAACGAGTTACTGTTTGGTGCGGATTTTGGTCCAGAGGCATAATTGGGCCATTTTTCTTCGAAAATGAGCAAGGTGTGGCCATTACAGTCAATGGCGATCGTTATCGGGCCATGTTGAACGAATTTTTGTTCACAGAAATTGAAGAGGAGGATATTGGCAACATTTGGTTTCAACAGGACGGCGCAACGTGCCACACAGCCGACGCTACACTTGATGTTTTGCGCCCTGTTTTTGAAAATCGCATTATCAGCCGCAGAGCTGATGTCGTTTGGCCACCTCGGAGCTGCGATTTGACACCGTTGGACTATTATTTGTGGGCTACCGTCAAAGATAAGTGTTACGCCGAAAAGCCAGAGACAATTGACGCTTTAAAGGACAATATTCGTGAAGCCATTGGTGAAATACAACTGCACACAATCGATAATATACTCAAAAATTGGACCGATCGTGTAGGCTACTGCATGGCCAGCCGAGGCAGCCATTTGAATGAAATTATTTTCCATCATTAACCGGAAGGATTGTACTTTCAAATAAAAAAAGAAATTTGAAAAAATATTTAGTAGTTTTTTTTTAATAGCATTTTTTTTAAAAAAAGTTATTTGGCGGACCTTTTACATTGAATAAAAAAAGTTTCTGTTTCTGTTTTAAATCTTTACGAAAACTGTAAGTTTTACCTTTTATAGCCAGGAATATAAAGTAAAACTATATTTATAACTAAACCCATGTTCTACATAATATGTTAGTTATAAAATAACATATTTTACCTCAAAAACACTGATTTCTATGACCCCAACGTTGTTCTTTGGGATCTTAGAACAGGGTCGCTGCTGCATTTTAAGCCTTTTTTGTTTGGTCGCCTTGACATTGATTCAAAGTTCCCTTATCGAGGTCTTATCGATATATATACCGCCTATCGACATTTACTGATTCCGCGGGTTCGAACCTAGTATATGAAAAGTATGAACTTTTCTTTTTTTCTTTTGGCCTAAAATAATTATTCCGGGTCTAGATGTTGATCCATTTTCAATTCATGTGTGTAATGTGTGCAAATTACCGAATAATCAAGAAACGGACATCTCGGGCCGCTGCCATAACGCACCGTCTACACTCACAGTACATAAGTGAGCAGGCAAAACGTTTATATAAAACACGAAATAATTTTCTAGTGCAGAATACGCATTACTTCTTCCCGCAACCGTCGCATCGGTCGTCGTACTTCTAAACAATAATTTTTATCATGTTTCTGTGGTTGGTCTGCTTTGCTTTTGTGCTGTGGATAGTATTATTTAGGCTTAGTAGAAGACGAATGTACCGATTAGCGTCGGCGATTCAGGGACCCGATGAAGAGTTACCCATGATAGGGATAGCGCATACTCTGACTGGAAGCACTGAAGGTGTGTATGTGGGATACTTTAGTAACAAAAACTATTTATTTACTGTATGTACACGTATTATATATACGAGTAAGTTACGTTGAGGAAAATTTTCCCGAAAGATTAAATATTGCCCTTAAAATCGTACTACGGTCACGGCTACATAGTATAAGACTTACAAGACTACAAGATTTAAGGACTGACTAACCTGTCATGGTTAACTCATGATGGTGTTACGTCAATCTATTACGTACCTAACTTTTTTTTTAGTTTTATGACACAAAAATTTCGGAAAAAAATATTAAGAATGTCATTTTCATTTGCAGTATCACTTATCTACAGTTTGTATATGCTACTCATATTAAGCTTAATATGGCATTACGTGATTTTAACGTAAAATATTCAATTTAAAGTTGTGATATGAATAATTACAATACAGCATGCACTAATGTTATTATATTAGGTTAGGTCCTTGAAATTGCTGGCCTCGTAAGCTAATTTAAAGTTCGATTTATCTCATCCAATTTGGTACTAAATCAAACAAAATATCATAACACGGGTTTAAATTTGAAATTGTCTTTTAATATTAAAATACATACAGTGCCTCCCTTTTTTAAGAAAAATATATTTGGATCACGTCAATTAATAATACATAATTAGTAACCCATTTATCGATATTTATGTTTACATATTGGTGCAAATGACTTAATATTGTGAGTAAACTAACGTAAACTATGATAATAATTCCTTAGTCGTTTAATAAGGATCGGCTTGTCCTAGCTCAGTAACTGCTTGTCCTCGTGGTATATTATTCAAGTGAAAGTTATTATTACGAAAACAATTAACCAAAAAACATAGTGCGTTCCTTAGTCTCATGTTCAAACACAGCATTGAATATAGCGAGCTATTTGAACTGCGTTACATTAGAACCACATTGGAACTAATTATTGATATTGAATTTTATAAAATTATTGAATCAACAATGTTATAGTGAAAACTATAACGTTTTTACTATCACCCAATATTTCGTGATTACTATTAATATATTTTCGATATCACGAAATATTGAGACCATGCAGGTTTGACCTGTAAGTGCCGTAGTGGTGTCTGACAGATGTTGCCATGCCTACTCCCAGTCTTATTTTGACCACCCCATGTGCACTACAACTTTACCCCCTGCTGTACCTTCCTTCAGCCACTTGCACTACTCTGCAGTGTAGCGCAAGAGCACGCGAGGTGCACACGTTTCCTGCCACGCTGTATTTAACTTCTCACAGACGCAAGGTCGGTAATTATGCTATTTTCTCTTTGTGTCTGAAAGACGCCTGTAAAGTGTTTATGTATTTTTTTAGTAACTGACTTAATTATTTAGTAGTTTTAATTCTTTAGAACTGACTAAACGTCACGGCAGTATATATGCGATAATGATTTTATTATATTTTAGATGTCAGAATCTCAGGCATCAACTTCAATAAAACAGAAATGTCAGCGTTATCGAAACGCGCAACATATTCCTGTTGTAAATTTAGAAGACGCTGTTCATGACGTGATCGAAGGGAAAGAAACAGATTCAGATTATAGCCAGTTTGATGACAGTGAGGCCGAACGAATGTTAGTTTTGGAAGAAGGCGAAAAGACAAATTTGGAGCAGTGGGATTTTGAAATTGAGGATATCCCTGACATGAGCACTGAACAAAAACAAGTTCCTTTCCTCGATAATGCCTTAGTGTTACCCGAAGCACCCCTAAACTCAGGTATGAATATTGAATCTTATATCTATCATCACCGAATTACTGAAGATAATGAACTGAAGTGAAGAACCTCAGTCTAATTGCCAGCATTTCTAAATTACATAACGTAACTATTATGGCCGTAATTGCTAAAAATGGGCTTCTGTAGAATCAATTGCCCGTAATACCTGAATACAACTTCACAACATAGATCATATATCTAGAAGATGGGCGTCTTCAACATTTACAAATCTAACAGAGCTCTGGAAACTTTATATTACAAATGATATACTTTCTTTGATATTTACACAAACAAAAAAATTGAAAGCTATAGAGCAAGATACAAACATAAAAATAAGTCCGAATTACGTACGACTACTGAACTTGAAATGAAGGCATTTTTTGGTTTGCTGTATTATACCTCCGTTTTCAAATCCAGTAGGGAAGATGCTGCCTTTATATTTGCTCCTGATGGCTCCGGCAGAGAAATATTTCGATTCGTTATGAGCAAGCATCGCTTCCTGGTTCTGTTGCACTGTCTTCGATTTGATGATCCTGATACAAGAGCTTATATGCTAGTCATAGATAAAATAGCAGCTATCTCAGAAGTTTTCAATACATTCATAGAAAATTGCCAAAATAATTATATGCTTGGAACACATGTCTGTATTGATAAGATGTTGATAGCATTTCGAGGAAGATTCAGAATTTACTTACCGACTAAATCAGCTAAATATGGAATCAAACTTCTTCTATTAGTTGATGTTCAAACTATTTAAATCTACAAACCTTGTATTTATTTTGGCAAGAGATCTGATAGAGTAGGTTTTTCAGAATCAAAGAATAAATTGGGGGTGCCTACTCAATGTTTATTACATTTGTGCAAAGTAATTGAGAGAAGGCACCGAAATGTTACTGCAGATAATTATTTTTCTTCAATTGAAGCTATGGAATGCCTAAAAGGTAGAGGTTTAACAATCTCTACACGTACAATCAAGAATAACAATCGATTGCTCGTACGAGTTTGAAGCTCAGAAGGACAGGAACGTTGGAGAAGTACTGTACGGATTTACAAAACACTGTACAATTATTTTTTACGTTCCAAAACCGAATGAAGCTCTAAGCGTCATTTCGTCCACGCACCATAAAAGAGATACAGACCTAGCAACAAAAAGACAACTATCATAATCATTGATTATAATCAAACAAAAGGAGGTGTGGACGTGGTAGACAAAAATGTGCGAACCACTCATGCTCTCCTAGAACTAGACGTTGGCCAATGGCTATTTTTTAAAGGTTGCTTGACATGAGTGGTGTCAATGCATACATATTACATAACGATCGCGGAAACGCAAAAAAATTGAACCGCTGAGATTTCCTGCGTAGTTTAGCTCGTGAATTACGAGTAGTACTGCCTTCAATGAAGTAAAGAGTTTACAACGAGAAAATTCCCAGAGTACAAGAAATGTGTGTGTGTGTGTGTGTGTGTGTGTGTGTGTGTGTGGGTGGAAAAGACGATGTGCCCCCGACTCCCTCAACTTCAGCACTACAAGCCCTTAAAGTTCGAAAAATATGTGCCATATGCCATACATATAGTAAGATAAGAAGGCGAACAAAGCATTTTTGTTGTCTGTACTAAATCAATGTGTCTTAGTTGCTGCAGTCAGATTTGCAACGACTGCAAGTAAGAAATATCTAATTTCATTTGTTTTTTTTAAGATCCGTTATGTTTTGTTAAAAAATAAATTAAGGGTTTTTCTTTGACTGACTATACTGAGAAATATTAGATTTGTCTAAAACAAAGAGTTAATGTTAGTCTAGTACCTATAAAGAAATTGTTACAAATATGGTTACTTCGACTGTTTTGATTTTTCTAAAAGTAAATTGAAGGCTGCTAACTATGAATGAATCTCATTTTATAGAGTTTTATTTATTAGAAAAACAAAGTTAAGTAGAGTTACTACTTTATACTAGGGATTTATTGTGATGTTATAATAGTGTCTACAAAAAATTAATATATTGATCTCACTCAATATAAGTTACATAATTACGTTATGAATAAAAGTTGTGTTCAATATTTTTATTTGTTTTATTTACAAACTTAATTACTGATAAATATTCAGAATCAGGAAAAGGCTAGGCCAAGATATTTTTTTAGAAATTACCCTTCAAACATTACGTCTGTCAGACGCCACCATGACAAATGCATCACTATGGTAGTTGAAGGTCAGGTTTAATTCAAAGTGGCCATCCTATTAAAACACGAATTTTGTGTAATGCTTTCTTATGTTTACGCGAACACTACACATTTAAATAATACTTATTTTACGGATTTTATCGCGTATATAAACTTATTTTATATTCTCGATGTAGTGTGTAAATTATGAAAACTTTATGAGTACTTTACAGCACCCATGGTCACGGGGGGACTGAGGTGTATGACGTTCCAATGTCATAGTTAACCACGGCTACCTCCAGATTAAAAATTATTAATTTTTGTTTCGATCTACGCAGTACGAACTTATAGTATCTTGAAGTCTTGCAGTTGTATGCTTGGGTTGGGATGTAATTTTATTAATTATGGAATCCCAAGCAGATAGTAGCACCCAGCCATCTTCTCTATTGAAATTAAGATGTTTTTTGATTTTAATAGCCTCATGAATCATCCTTGGAAGGAATTGGTGTTATTTTTCGAGGATTTGTGGTCTATTGTATATTGTGGTCTAATGTAATGACGGCGGTGATCCTGTACGTGTTATCGGACTGCAGACTTACCGGAGCGTCGATTCTTGACATCAGCTATGTGTTTTTTAACGCGGGTTGTTATGGATCTTTTAGTTTGTCCTATCTAAGACCACATTCACAAACAAGCTTGTACACTCCTAATCATGCAGCGGGACATTACACTTGACTGATGGTAAAAACAGACTAATCTTCTTCGGCGGCTTGAAGTATATTTTAATGGAAGCATGCTTCAAGATGTAGCCAATCTTGTCAGTGACACCTCTGACATATGGTAGTACAGCAGAAAAAATATTTTTACCGATTTTATGCTAATAATAAGGTTTTTATTACATTTATGAAAATGCAATGTTTTTACAATGTGGAGTTCATTTATTTACCCATTACTTGTTTTTTTCTTTGATATTTTTGCACTCTTATGAAATACTCCTACAACACTTTAATTAATGGGGTGAGTGTATTGCCGCTTTGACCATGAAATATTTGAAAATTCATGTTATTTTCTAGTATGAATTGCTTCATGGTATAAATGCTACACAAGCGACACGCAACATTATCTATACATATAATAAATCTGTAGAAGAGTCGTGTCACTATTTTAAATATTTCCTGGAAATAAGGAGTCCAGCTGACTAAATGAAGGATACTGATGTCAAATTAGTGGTTTTTTAAATTTTTATCGGTTTGTCTGTCCATCTATCTGTCTGGATGTTTGTGTATTCATGATTCACGAAAAAAACTACTGGATAGATTTCCATGAAATTTTGTACGTAGGTTATTATGTGATTATGGAAATTAAAAGGAAGGATTAGATTTTTTCAATCCTTTAGAAGTAAATTATATGGAATCTTCGATTCTATTTGCAATCACTGTTCTTTCAAAAGTAAATTAAGTATATTTGTAAATAAAGTTTAAAATAAGTCTTTTTATAGTTGTGTAATAATTTGAAACTACGCCGAATTTCTACCTTGTATCTTTTTAAAATGGTGACAAACGGTTACTAAATGCAAAAGTAGTATATTTTGCCGCGTGTTACTAATAAACATATCGGCGCGTCTATAAAATACCAATATAATAGTAAGTGGCATTTTTTACATTCATTAATGAGTCACCTAATGTAACTTCAGCAAAACTCACAATAATATATCCAAGTGATGTTTCTATAGCACTAGGCGATTGCGATTGAATTAAGTTTTCAGGCGACAAAATTTTTAAGCAGCTGTTAACTTCCAGTAAAACATCAATGATCCTAGGTTGATAAAACTGTTCATCTGCTAAGCGTTATTTATTTACATAAATGGCGAAGTTTTAAAACATCTACGAACGAATTTCGCAACTGACCCGTAATAGTCGGAACTCCTAATGGTTCAATATGATAATCTTTGTTATCATAAAATTCGTCATTAACTACAGTGAAGTGACGAAGTGACATCCAAAATGGACACTCGTACACACTATTGGACACACCACTGACCACGTGTGCTTCAGTAAATCGATTTTCATTTGAAACGGAAAGAAATAGGCGTTACAAAACTCTTCTCTAACATAATCGCTTTATGATTCGGGGTCCACTAAACACTTAATAAAATGTTCGTTATCTTACTTAGAATCGAATTTTATTTTTGCAGTCCCCAATAAAGCAGTATAGCAACGGGAGAGTATAATAATCGCGAGAAATATTATGTAAAAAGGTAGGTTTTTTTTACATTTTCCGCCGCATTAGAATGGGTCTGACAAACGTTTTTTACTTTACATGCCAAATAAATCTACAAAATAATACGAGAAAAACTGTGTTTTTACTTTTTTCATATCTTAAAAATTGGCTGAGATATTAACGATCAAAGTGTGTGTATTCCCTGCGAAGATTTTTAAAAACGCGACCGGGCGCTCATTATCCGATGACGTCAAACTCCCGCTCATACAACAATCGCGCTCTCGTACGCACGCCGCTCCGCAGTAAAAATCAGATTTTTAAAGTTCTCTGTGGTAAAAATGGAAAACAAATACTGTATTGTGCCCCAGTGCTTCAACTCAACAGTTAAAACACCTGATAAACGCTTTTTTTATGTGACTGAGGCAGTCAATAAACAAGAAATGAAGTTGCCGCAAAAAATTTTTTTTGGATTGTTTTTTGCAAATCTTTTATGATGCGCAGTTACGAAATAACCGCAAACGCTCTGCCAGACTCGCAGGACGGGATTCGCCAATTGACGAAACTTAACCAAAGGGCCTTCCCAAAATTCGTTGCCAGCTCTCAGGCTATACAGACAATAAATCAGCGTTAGGCGGTAGTGCAAATTGATGCACACACAAAGTAATCCACGCAATTCTGATTTCAAGGCAATTTATATTCATAAGAACACATCGGAAGAAATGCCCGATATAAAAGCGAAAGGTGTTCACAATTCACACAAAAGATAAATACTACTTATTTAAATATATCGCAATTCTGCATAGTAATGTAATTCTGAAAAACGAACTATGCCAAAGTCTATTCAATCATCAGACACTGAGGTATCACCACAAGTGATCCAAATATGGTAATTTTTACATGACGCAGTGATGACGTTCCCAAATTGAAGCCCAGGCGAAGCTGCGGATAAATAACTAGTAAATAGTATATTACCAATGTATATAATGCTCCGGGTTCCTTTGCATGATAGACTCAAAAATAAGGATGCACGTTGTAGAACCAGAGTAACCGACAGACAGACAGACAGATTAGTAAGCTGCCACTTCAGTCATATTGCTCGCAGCAATGCAAGCAATGGGCCGGCCATATAACTCAAAAAACTGACAACCGATGGGGATGAAAGGTTCTCGAGTGGCAGCTTCGTACTGGAAGGCGAAGTGTAGGGCGGCCTCCTCTAGATGGGGTGACGACCTGGTAATACATGCAGAAATTGGTTGGATGTAAGTGGCTGAGGACCGTGCTCTATGGCATTGGCAGTGAACTTGTGAAGGGCTATAATGATGATGATAACTAATGTATATAGTCTATACTGCCAATGAATCCACGGACATTTTCGTCTGACAACTATTTTGTCTGATCTGAAAATATCGGTAAAATAATATAACTTAAAATAAATACAAATCAAATAAGAGTACTGCATAAACAGTTTCATAGCTTTTTCATTACATTTTAGAGCACTTTCATTTTTTTTATAGGATAAGGGTGACAAACGAGCACACAGTCCACCTGATGGTAAGTGGTTGCTGCGGCCCATAGACATCTACATCTATCCTCTATTACAAATCAAAATGTAGATGCGTTGTCACCCGTGAGGACTAAGATGGAATGCCTCATTTCCAGTAAAAAGGGTCTCCTGCCACCTGCACTCACCAAGCGAAACGCAGAGGTAAACCTCTACTTCACGCTGGTTTTCTGTGAGGTCGTGGTACCACCCCGGTTCGAGCCGGCCCATCCGTACGACAGCAAAAGCTACTGCGTGGCTCTACCACTGTTAAAATAAAATTTCTGTTACAAATATTTATCACGCAACTAAGCTTAAAATCCGAGGTAGTTATACCAACGTAGGTGAAATAATACTCGTATAACTGTTTCGTATGGTGAATGACGAGAGTCCATTTTACTAATAAATAGGTGTCCGATGCTAGTCCTCAGGGATGACAACGCATTTTCTATTTGTATGGGCCATGCCGTCTATTTGCTATCAGGGAGACTGTGTGCTCGTTCATCTTCCTTAATTTTATAAAAAAAGTTCCGAAGCAACTAAAATATCGCCTATTCTTGAAAGAATAAGATATAATTAATGAAAAATTATACATTCTATTTTTTTTCACAGGAACGGAGTTAAACGTTGTTAAATATAACTTTCATGTACAAAGAAGATATTTTATATAAATTAAGGATAGGGTAGGTCAGTAGTCATGTGCCCCTCTCCCGCGCATTCTATCAAATAAACCGTTGTATTTGGAAATGTGAAAAGTATGCACTATAGTAGCAAAACCATCACAGCTAAGTAAGTTTAACAAGTTAACTAATAATAGTCGAGACACTTATGAAATGCACTTGAATTAGTAAAAATTTCGCTATCATTTCATAGAAAATCCCCCAAAACTAGTTGCATTATAACTTTCTAATTTTATTGTAAACTGTAATTTACAGCCACTCAGAAGTAAGAGGAGGCCAGCAGTGGGACGTGTATATGCTGTAACTTTTAAACTGTAATAAATAAAGATGTGTTTGAAGAAAACGACTTATGCATTAATACTATAGCTTTAAGTTTTTCTTTGCGGGGTAGTTAGAGAGAATCGATCGCCAAGAGACCGATCTTGAGATACCACTTTCACTTATTTGTTAGTTAGTAGTTATTGTAGGCCTACAGTTTAATTCGTGGTACTCTTGGTCTACGCGGGTGACCCTTAGGAGAGTTTAGGGCACTGGTGGTTTATGGATAGGGAATTATGACCATTTTTGTACGAACTTAGCATATGAATGATTTTATGTAGATGTATTATTTTCAAAATTGGAAAGTTTTGATAATCTGTTTTCAATACCAGTCCCTATAAATCTGATTGGAAAATTATTTCTTCAGCTACCGCCCGTCTATTTGGGAGTATTTTTAGTCGTTATAGCAGTCAGACCGCAGGATCACTTAATACGCTCATAGTATCAAAAAGGTTTTTTCTAAGTTCTCCCTTAAGACTCCCATATTATAATAATGTCATGACGAACTTGTAATATTTTCAAAAGATAAACCCGCGTTAGAAGTTATACTATTGCGGTAAACACCAACATATTATTTGAGTTTATAATTTAATAATCGTTTAGCAGTAGGTAGCTTTCTAGATAGTAGGACTTTTGTAGCTAGGAGTCTGTTTGCGTAGGTATCACCTTCTTATCTATTGCTGCCGCCAAGCAGTTGTGCCTGCACTGCTGTGTTACAGACACGAAAGTATAGAGAGCCAGGACAATTACAGGGAGTGAATCATTCTATCTTAATACCTCAGAGGTGACAAAGCATCCGTAGCCTTTATCTGCAAAAGTCGTTTATATCACAAAGTGGACTGTGAGCTCGTTTGTGACTACAATAAAAAAATAAACGATTGGCGTCGTTAGAAATATTCCAAGGCCGCCGACGTGAATCATCGTCATGAGGTTGAAACATCTGGGGCCGCAACCACCAATCCCCCCGTCAAGCGTGGCGTTAAAGGCGAATCCCGCTTACATCCAGAGAGGGGTAGTTCCAATAGCAACAAGTTATTTCTCCTTCTTCTTTATTAATCCTAAACACTTAGAGATTTGCTCCAAAAAGGATTTGCTTTTTTATAGAATATTATTTTTTATTATTTTGTTAAAATAATAAAGTCATTATGAATGTAGTAAATGATTGATAAGTAACCGGAAGAAACTTGTGTCTGAAGTCGAGTCTTTGCTGAACAAAGTTTCGGATTGGGGCCGACTAAATCTAGTCCAGTTTAATCCTCGGAAGACACAAGTTTGCGCGTTTACCGCTAAAAAGAACCCCTTTGTCGTGTCTCCTCAGTTTCAAGGCACTCTTGCCTCAGCCAGTATCGGAATCCTCGGAGTCGACATGTCGAGTGACGTGCTGTTTCGTGGTCATTTGGAAGAGAAGGCCAAATTGGCCTCTAAAAAGCTTGGCGTGCTCAGCAGTGTGGGACAGTATTTCAAGCCGGTACACCGCCTGCAACTTTATAAGGCGCAGGTTCGGCCTCACGTGGAATACTGTTCCCATCTCTCGGCATGGGCTCCACAGTGCCAGCTCCATCCACTTGACCGCATCCTGCGCAGAGCGGCTCGAATCGTCGACGACCGAGTCCTTTCCGATTGGCTCGATTCATTGGCACTGCGAAGAGATGTTGCATCCCTTTGCATTTCCTTTCGCATTTACCACGGGGAGTGCTCTGAGGAATTGTTCGGATTAATCCCAGTCGCCAAATTTCAGGAACAGCAGAAGTCCCAATACCATCCACACCATCTGGATGATTGGTAAAATAAATAATACTAATAAATAATAATAATAATTGGTACAATAAATTTTCCTGGTAAAATAAACACGACGAGGAAGTTGTAAAGAAAAGTTTTTCTCCTTAATTTTATTAAAGCTACAAGTCAGATCAAGAATGTGCATATTAATGATATACTATGACTATGACTAGTGATGGGCTGTAAAAGTATGATATAATTTTACAGCCCATCACTAGTCTATTGCTGAACTCAGACCTCTCCCTTAGATAGAGGGGATATATGCCCTAGTTGCCACGCTTGGCAAGTGGGTTGGCAACCGCGGTTCTGGTTTACTAAGGTGTTATCAGGAAGATGCCGCTGTGTTCTGTTTTACTATTTAGTTTCCACTGTTACCTCTAACGACACCTGCGAAATTATATGGGGAGTGGATATTCCTACAACGCCACTTTACGGTTCATGTCATATAGGTTATTTATACCGGTAATAAGTAATTAATCGACTTCAAAAAAGGAGCATAGATAATCAAGTGCCATCATCATAATTATAGTCATTTGTTATACATTTAACAAGCATATTAATTTCCTTAAATAAAATGAAGAAAATATTTTTCTGTAACAAATATAATTCTTATAATTGCAGAAAAACCTTTTAAATAGGTAGAGTAGGAAATAAGTTAAATACTAGATTTAAATAATGGTCACAAATGAGTTTGTACTATATGACTTCTAAAACTTCTTTTAGAAAAAATTAACCACTAGAAATACATTCCAATGCTAACCGTGTGCATTCATTATTTAAAAAAATGTTTAACGTATATTTCTAATCAAGCAATTTAAAATTACGTCTTATAATAAAATAATTAAAATCAATTATTTTACTAATAACATGTTTTACTCACAATTATCATCTTGGTACAAAGTATCTATCAATCACAGAATCAAATCGCGTGATGGTTGTATGGTGGATGGTGGAAAGGTTTCTGTGGTATCTGACCGTTTGGCTGCAATAGCCAGGTGAACTGAATGCTTATTTTAGCATTTAATCGTTTTGAAAATACAATAGTGTAAAAGATAATTAGAGATCCGCAGCTAATGACGAGTACACAGTAGCGTAATACAGGCGAAATCTTGCCTTAGAGGATCGTTTTTGGAACAAAAAATTAGCTTGTCGTAGGTTAATTTTACTATGGAGTTCTTTTATCAAATGTCGGCATCGATATAACGGCACTAAGTCCCTGTATGGGCCTCTTAAATACATGCAGAATTTTATGAAAACCTTGACAGAGATCTTGTACGATTTTGATCCCGTGTTGAAGATATACCATTGTTAAAAATGGGATAATTCAAATGGAATCTATCTAAGGCCACAAGTAACAGATATTCAAATAATCTGACTAAGCGACACCCACAGGATGCGACTGGCGATAATATTTCTTACGCAACAGAAAATTATAAATAAATCACTATGTAACACTTGTTAAATTGGGTAATTTTCAGTGTCAAGGAAAATATTGTACATATATATTTTTGAACAATTGTTATTATTTAGTAGGACAATTGTTATTATTTATTAGAAAAAAATTGTTGTTAATAGTCACAAAAAAACCTTAACAGCAGCAGCGAAGCTCTACCATGTCGAAATTTACATAAATAATAATAGGTTAGTATAATACATATTATAGACTATTAAAGTTTTCAGCGCTACAAACTTTGATGTTCAGCCATACTTTTAGGAATACCCTTACTTGCCATATGAGCGTGTGCCTGCTATACTACCCTATCTCATAGGTGTCACAGACAAGGTTGGCTGCATCTTGAAGCGAGCTTCCATTAAAACATACTTCAAGCCGCCGAAGAAGATTAGTCAATTTTTACCATCCGTCAAGTGTCATATCCCTCTACAAGTTGCAGGAGTGTACCAGCTGGATTGTGAGTGTGGTCTCTCTTACATAGGACAAAGAAAAATATCTATAAAAACCCACGTGAAAGAACATATAGCTGACTTGAAGCACCGACGTTCCAGGAAGTCTGCAGTGTGTGAACATGTTCAAGATCGTCCCAACCATTACATTAGATTTGATAGACCACAAATCCTCGCAAAAGAACACCGATTCCTACTAAGGATGATTCGCGAGGCTATTGAAATTAAAAAACATCCTAATTTCAATAGAGAAGATGGATGGGTGCTGCCATCTGCTTGGGATCCTATAATTAATAAAATTAAATCCAAACCCAAGCATACAACTGCAAGACTTCAAGATACTATAAGCTCATTCTGCGTATATCGGACCAAAAATTAATATTCAAAAACTGAAGGTAGCCAGGCTAACTATGACATCGGGACGTCAAACACCTCAGTTCCTCCCTTGACCACGTGCTGAAAAGCACCCGAAACGTCGGGAAGTAAAAATTTAAATTAAACGCGAAAAAATCCGTAAAAAAATTAGTTTCATTTAAAATATATAAGTGTCAATCAAATAGATACCACATAGACCACTACAGATCAGTAAGCTATAGTGGCATTGGGCCAGCTACGTTAATAGAAGAAGCAGCTTAGTGAAAGTTTATTTTTAAGATATTCTACGGTATTGTAGGGATTTCAGATAAGCCGAGCCATTATCTCGTTTGTCCCCTATTATAAAACTAAAGTTTTTCGTTGGATTTTTATACTTTTTAAATTGATTTCAGATATAATGACAACCTTGCGAAAATACAGTTATATTGCGATGAAGAATGATGGTATTATTCGCGCGTGGTTAGGACACATCCTTTATTTTAGTAAGTAAAGTAGATATTTGTCTGACATTATATGATGATTTGAATATACAATATTCTTTCTAATATATTAAAAATTTTATTTGTTCGTATTTTATGCGCTGCCATACCGTTCATCAGATTGTGGTAAAACTTTGTCAACTTATTGTTTGCACTTCCGCAAAGGTTATAGGAAACGGATAATTAACTTACAAAAGGTGGCGCGCTTATCGCACGGACAAATTTATTCGATAGTTATATATACAACGTGTCCCAAAATTCAACGATAAGCCAACATCGGAGGATAGACCTGCCCCGGACTAATCGGAGAAAAAAAGAAAAAAAAATATATCCCAATTATATTTTAAGTTATACAAAAAAAATGAAATTCTTCAGAAATTGAGACCGTTTATGATATTTTTCACTACCATGACCAAAATTTTTTAAATATTTTTTTCTATTTTTTTTAGAGGCAACCTGAATAGTACTGCTATCTACCACAATTCTTAAAAACTCCAGAATACCTCTTGTTTTATCACGAAAATTAATGAAACTTATTTTATTCCCTTAATTTTTTGAAGACTTTTACTTTTAACCAAATTTAACTTATCGTGGTGTAAAAAAAAGTATGAACACTAGTATGGCAAGTTTTTTTAAAAATTGACGCAACTAACCAACATTCTAAAATGGTATAATACTCTAGGAAAACAAGTTATAAAAAAATATGGGCCTATTATTTCTTAACAGGGTCCAAATGACGGTCGGGTGTAATAAAAGTATTAGTTCTTGAAAAATGTTTAATATTTCAAAACAAATGGTACAAACAGTTTCACGTGTAATTTATTAAGTTATTAACATTATAGCAAATGTTCGAACTGTTTGCCACCAGCATTAATACATGCAAGACATCGCCTTAAAAATGATTGTTTTATTTGTCTTGCATATCTTCTGCTATTAATGTAATCAGCAGCCTGAATGATATTTCGACGAAGCTCGTCCAATGTCACAATGGGTTTTGAGTAGACCCTGTTTTTAAGACAACCCCAATAGAAGAAGTCCAGGGGGTTCAAATCCGGTGAACGGGGTGGCCATAAGATAGGACCAAGTCGCCCGATCCAACGCCCTGGATACTCTTCATTTAAATATTCTCGCACAGGACGGGCATAATGTGCTGAGCAACCATTATTTTGGAACCACATGTTTTGAAGATCACTTAAGGGCACGTCGTTTAACAATTCTTGCAAGTCATTTTGTAAAAAGTTTAAATAACTATTGCCATCTAAGTTTCCTTGTAACTCAAAGGGTCCAATTACTTTTCCATTTAATATGCCATAGGTATAGGTATGTCCATAGGTTAACCTTGAATTGATATTGGGATTTGTCTTGTCTCATCAAGTGTGGATTTTCATTACTCCAACTATGTAGGTTGTGAAGATTTAAATACCCATCTTTCTTGCACGTTGTTTCATCCGACCATAGAATTTTGTCTAGGAAGTGGGGATCTTCACTGTGCCTTTGCAGCATTACACGGCAAAATGTGACCCGTAGCGGATAGTCCCGCGGTAATAACGTCTGCACACGCCCGTAGTGATATGGGTGAAGCTTGTGACGTTTTAATATTCGATGTGCAGAACTTTTCGGGATTCCTGTAGCTTCTTCTATGGCACGTACCGAAGTAGTCGAGTCATTTTCTATCTCATTGAGAACTTCTTCATCACGATCCAATCTAGGTCTTCCAGCGCTTCTCCTATTGGATGGCATACGACCTCCCGAAAACGCTTGATGCACATTAATAAACACTCGATAATCAGGATATTTTTGAGCATTTGGGTATCTTTCTCGATATTATTTCTCGCTAGCAGCGTTAGCATTACATCGGCATTCTCCATAGATTAAATGCATATTAGCGTATTCCTGTGTTGTGTACGGTTGCGGCATGTTAAACGCCAAACAGTCCAAAATGCGCCATAACTCTAAATCACAAAACACACAATCGTAGTCCAAGATAATGCCAGGTCAGTTCAGTTTGCAGATCACTTCCAGTCCAAATAATGCCAGGTCAGTTAAGTTTGCAGGTCGATTCCAGTCCAAAAAGCCAAGCCAAAAGGCGATAGTATGTACGAGGGCCACGTAAGTTGAATTGGGAACGGTGCGCAGTAAACAAAGGAGCAGAGCGTACTGAACCGACTTGCTGAGAATAATAACTGCTTCTCTACCTGCCCTGTTCTTGTCTCTTTTTAACGTAAATATCTCTATCTATCTATCTCTCTCTAACATCTAAGGTATTAATGCCCCATTCGAATTCCTAGAAATTGTAACAGGAACCCATTTTGGGCATGTAGTAAAAGTGATTACTGACAATTACAATTTAAGGAATTTGGCCCCTGTTTAGAAATAATAGACCCATATTTTTTTATAACTTGTTTTCCTAGAGTATTATACCATTTTGGAATGTTGGTTAGTTGCGTCAATTTTTAAAAAAACTTGCCATACTAGTGTTCATACTTTTTTTTTACACCACGATAAGTTAAATTTGGTTAAAAGTAAAAGTCTTCAAAAAATTAAGGGAATAAAATAAGTTTCATTAATTTTCGTGATAAAACAAGAGTTATTCTGGAGTTTTTAAGAATTGTGGTAGATAGCAGTACTATTCAGGTTGCCTATAAAAAAAATAGAAAAAAATATTTAAAAAATTGTGGTCATGGTAGTGAAAAATATCATAAACGGTCTCAATTTCTGAAGAATTTCATTTTTTTTATATAACTTAAAATATAATTGGGATATATTTTTTTTTCTTTTTTTCCCCGATTAGTCCGGGGCAGGTCTATCCTCCGGTGTTGGCTTATCGTTGAATTTTGGGACACGTTGTATATATCATTCAATTTCAATGAATGTTTTATCATTCCTAATTAAACAATATAACTTTTCCAATTTTTGAAACGATATTTTTTTAGTTAACCGGGTTAAGCTGGGCTAATATTATCTAAAACATCCTTTAAAAAATATTTACAAAAGGTACTTCCTTTAATGTGGTTCTTATTAACGTGTTTGATATTATATTCATGTTGAGATCTATAAAGCACATTCGAACCTAATATTTACTTAAAACTATTCTAACAGTCATTGTAGACCCAATGGACATGGAGATGGTATTAAAAACCTGTTTGGAGAAGGATGATCTGCATCGTTTTATTAGAGTAGTAATCGGATATGGCGGAATTTTTGCCCCAGGTAAGATGTTTGTTATATTTAAATAGATAAGCTGCAAGAACACGGAATGACTCCCCATATCATTCCGTGGGTATCGTAAGAAGCGCCAGAAGAAAATTGAAACAGAAGATAGGCAGCATTTTCCTGATCACTACACAAAATACTAATAAGCCATGGTTGCCAACCCGCCTGCCAAGTGTGGCAACGATGGAAATATGAGGCGAGCTAATGGGGAGGCGTGTGTACAGCAGTATACTTTTACGTAACGTTAAGAAAACACAAATGTACGTTTTTTTATGTGTATTTTTAGTTCTCCTTTACCATTGCTCTAAACCCACTGCTGGATATAGGCATTTCGACGGAGTCTAAAAATGACGCAATTTTTAAAATTGACTTGAGGTAAATATAACCTCTTTTCACCTACACTCACCTTGCTTAGGAAATTTTGCTTCCCATCGCTAGTCTGTTGGTTGCAGCTGTTTTAAATGGATTTTCCGCCATTTTCGTTTCCCCCTTTATACATTTATTTTAAAGCAGTTAACTTAATTGCTAAAGGTTTTGAAATCTTGTACTGCTTTTTTTATATTTTCCTCAGATAATAATGCTTACAGTAGAATAAAAAAATATTTAATATAAATTACATATACTAAATATTGGTTTTACCACAAGTTCGTAAAATACCGTCTGTTCTAGAAAAGCCAGCGAGAAACCCAGCAGGATTTTTTTTAAAATAATTCATAATTTTGCACATTTACATTTAAACATTTTGCAGCTGCATGTTAGCGATCACCTCATCAGCCAAGGAATATTATTAATCATGTAATCTATAATTATATTATTAAATGTATAAAATTCTCGTGTCGCGGTGTTTGTTACCAAACTCCTCCGAAACGGCTGAACCAATTTGTATGAAATTTTGTGTGCATATCGGGTAGGTATGAGAATCGGCCAACATCCATTTTTCAAAGCCCTAAATGATAAGAGTGACCCACCCCTAAATATTTTTTTTATTTTTTGACAAAAAAAAATATTTTTACTTAATTATGATTTAGCATTGAAAATACATAAATCTTTAAATTTTCAATATAGGGATATTATTATATTATCTTTAAATATTCAATAAAGGGTGAAACCCTTCTACAATCAACCCCTGTTTTTTAATCGCGATATTTCAAACTAAAAAATAGTTCCTAAAAATAATGTATATGGCAAAACAACGTTTGCCGGGTCAGCTAGTAATTATATAATAACCACCTTTTGTTGAATGGAATTACTGACTCGGAGTCGAATAAATGTTCACCAGTTACTCGACTCCGAGTAACCTTTCCACTCCGAGTAATCTTTTTAATATAATTCTCAAAGCGTTTGAAATGATATTTTAAAATAAAACTCATATTATATATTTTTTTGATAATTTGTGAATCTTGTGGTAAAAATATTTGCCACCTATTTATTTAATTGTTTTGTTTAGTTGCAATCTGGAGAAAACGGCGTAAGATATTAATTCCAGCTTTTACTCCAAAAATAGTTGAAAGTTTCGTAGAAGTATTTTCGCAGCAAAGCGAGAAGCTAGTTTTACAATTAAAGGAGGTCGAAGGCTGTGGTCAAGTTAGCGTTTGGCGTTTCCTTAGCACTTACACGCTTGACGCTGTATGTGGTAAGTATAAGTTTTTTTATACTGCATGCAGTGGTACTTAGACCAACTAAAGAATTATAAATTTCCTAGGGCGTTTTGCAATGCTAATTTAGAACGTTATGTAGAAAAAACTCGTTAACTTACTAGCCGGTGCCAAGTAACATAATTTAGCAACTAAATAAAATTTCCGCCATTGAGGGTATATTGACATAGCTTCCACGCTTGACGAGCGGGTTGGCAACCGCAGTTTTTTTATTTTGCTATATAATATAAGAGTTTAAAAAACATAAATGGCACTCATTGATCATGAGCAGTGATGATTCTGATAATTATTTTATTTTGTCCTGGTGATCCTGATGAGGATACTAGGATAAAGTTATTTAATTATTGTATTGTCATCGGTCCTTGGTACGATTTGAAATGCAAATTTTCAAGTCAATTGGCCGTATACAAGTTGATGAAAATTACATTAAAAGATGCCGTTAGATAGATATATGCGTGTTAAAAATTAATTATTTTTGGTTGAAAATTGTATAAAATGAAAGATTCTAACTGTTGAAAAAAGTTAAAAAAAATTAAAAAACTGCGTTTGTAAACCCTGCCAAGCGTGGTAACTATATTTTTTATAGAATAGAGATGGCATACGAGCACACAGTCCACCTGATCATAAGTAGATGCGTTGGCCCATAGACATCTACATTTATCTTCGATCAAAATGCAGATGCGTTGTCATTCTTAAAGACTACGATGGAATGCCTAGTTTCCAGTAAAAAGATATACACTCACTATGTGAAACATAGCATCATTCAAATCAAATAATTTACTTAATAAAAATCATTTTGGTTTCACAAGGGGTCGCCCGAAAACTGATGCCGGTGTTGAGCTGATTAAATACATATACCTTTAATCCATGGGAGTATCCACAGGACGCTTTAGACATATTCTGTGACCTATCTATGGCGTTCGTTTGTGTTCACCATGATATATTAATCAGGAAACTTCAACAGTACGGTTTAAGAATAGATGCTCTTAAATTAATTATTTCATATTTAAATAACAGAATGCAAAATGTTGTCACTAACAGTATGAGCTCTTCCGGGTCGATGGTACAAATAGGCATGCCTCAAGGCTCAATTCTCGGCCCGTTTCTGTTTCTTGTATACATTAATATGTTATCATAGTAGTAGATAACATTGATTTAGTGCTATTAGCTATTGATACTTTTTTAATTTTCAAATTAAGACAACAACTAATAAAATATGACGAAGTAAATAATGCTATAATTAGATTAGTAAATTATTTCAATGTTAATAATTTGCATTTGAATTACAGTAACCTTAAGTGTATGAAATTCATAACTCCAAATGTCAAACTGGGGAACTGAGTCTTGTCGATACCACCATTTTTATTGGAATCACATTGCGAAGCTTCAATGGAGCCCCCATATATAAAAACTAGCAAGCAGACTTAGTTCTATGTTAGTTCTATAGTTCTATCTGCAGCGTGGCTCTACCACATAATTCTAAAATGATCGGAAAATACCTCTTATGAAGCAAACTATGGGGCAACCAGTGAACTTTCATAGACCGTAATTAATGGATAAATGGAGCTTAAGCGAAGAGTCCTAATATCCATAATATATAAATAGTTCAAGGGCTAGTCGCTCGTCGTAAATATCATAGTAAACGAGCAGTCAATTGATATACAAAAACAAAACATACTTCACTTTCACTGTTGATACAATGATACAAGCCGGCTATAACTGCTCCCAGTCATGTTTAACTCCACTCTTTTTCTTGTTGCGCATGTATTTTAAGCTTAAAATTGAAAATAGATATAACTACGGTTTCTATAAATACTTCGTCTGTAAGAAACTTACAAAAGTATATTCCTAGTAGGGAATATGGGGGCATTCTAATAAAAATTCCATTCCCTATTTCCTCACCCTTAGCGGTATTAGCTCTATGTGATCATAAATCTGTATGGGATCACACATTGTCTTATTTTATTTTTAACATTGCAAGTCAAATATTATACTACGCAATAATGAAAACACAGTGCGCTGCCAAGAAGAATTTTTAAATTCCCCATATTCTTCAGGTATTATAGGCACAACACGGCCTGATATTAAATACCGGTGCATCAATAATGCTGTTGAGGCTTCATGCCTGTTATGTAAAGGCTTAAGATATAATTTAATCGCTAAAATAAATGATTTCTCAAGTCTAGCAGCCGGATAACCATTCTTAGTATTCCGATGATACCGACGTCCTTATATTTATATTATAAACTCTTGCAGTTTCTGGTAAAAGCATCATTTAAACTCACAATAAAAAAAACCTGCGACGACCATTCCTGCTGGTGGCTATAGACTTGAAAAAGGAGGGTTTTTAAAATGGATAATTATATATTACTTTATCTTGAGTGAAATCTTCCGAAAATCAATATATTTTACGATCCGGAAGCATTTAATTTACTATACAAGGAAGCCTTTATCATTACAATCAACATAATTTACCTGGATCTTGTGATATTCCTCATCATCTAGTTTAATACTGCAAAGTGTCAAAATTAAACTTTTAATACAAAGTAAAAACCGACTCCAAAGAACTAAATATAATATAACAATTTCGACATAGCACCTTCAGAAGTCGGGGCTTTCATTTTTTAATACACTATTTCTTAGCACCGACTTCAGATTTTTTTTATAGGATAGGGTGACAAACGAGCACACAGTCCAACTGATGGTAAGTGGTTGCTTTGGCCTATAGACATCTTCATTTATCCTCGTTTGCGAATCAAAATGCAGATGCGTTGTCTCTCGTGAGGACTAAGATAGAATGCCTCTTTTCCAGTAAAAAGGGTATATAGAGAATATTTTATTTGTTAATTTTTTTATTCTATTCTTTGAAGTTGTTTTTTTTAATTATACTATTATTTATTTTACTACACACAATTAAAACTGTACAAAGATGAGAGAAAGACTCCGAAGATTTTAATAGTAGTTATTTTGGTTACTTAATGTTATTTTAATCCCATCAGAGACGGCAATGGGAATAAAAATAAATGCACAAGAAAACCCAAATGCGCCATTTTTAAGAGCGATACAAATTATGCTCAATTTAGTGACTGAAAGAATTTTTCACTTATGGTTACAACCTGACTGGCTGTACAAATTCTTCCCTCAATACTCTAAGCACAAGAAATATTTAAAGGTGTTGCACGACTTCACTGATGAGGTAAGTATCATAATAACCATAATGATAAATTACTAATTACTTCCAAAACTAGAACTTATTATAAAAATTCGTTTTGTATGAGAATAGGATATTATTTCTTATATGGGGGTGTAGTTCGTGAATCGTACCGAGAAGGTTACAGATTTGTTTTTCTACCCTAAAGATAAACATGGAATGTCTCAAAACCTGTAATTGTACTTGCTCTCTTAGGTCTCTTGAGGTTTATACCAATTCAGACCGACCTCTAGGCAGAAAGTAGCCCTAACATCTACTATTGAATTATGTTATGATATAATTCAATAAGTGATCATATAATTATATAGTATATGATCACTTATTGAATTTGCGCCTATACTTTTCACTGATATTAGTCATGTTAATAGAAATAAATAAGTGCCCATTGTATCCTTAGTGATAATAATTAAAGCTAAAACATTTCATAGCGAATGCACAGAATGTTATTAAGAACACTTGGGTTAGTAAGAAAAGTAATAATCACTGTTACTTTAATAGATATATTTGCTCGTTCTTCCAACGCTGAGTGAACGGTAATCCTACTACTCAAAATGCTTGTGGGATGTGGATCACCATTTTCGAATAAATATATCACCATTTGCTTATCGCCAGTGCTTTATTCGTTAATTAGTAGGGTATACTCCGTGCGGTGAGGTTGACATTTGACGAAGACATTGTTTTTTTTATAGAATAGGGGGCAAACGAGCATGCGGCTCACCTGATGGTAAGTGACTACCGCCGCCCATGAACAACCGCAACCCCAGGGGAATTGCAGATGCGTTGCCGGCCTGTTAAGTGGCTGACTTCATTCATACCCACTGCTGATAGCAGGTTCCCACTCTGTAGTGAAAATTTGACTTAATTGTTGGGCTTGGCGGACGGACTACCGATCGCAGTAACGTTTCGTACTTTCAGACTTCCCTCCAGTACTGCCACTAAGCGAAAAAGGTCTGAAAAAAGAAATGTTATTAGGGTAAGAAAAATTAAAACTTAAAACTTAAATTATCATACATTCATAGTCTCCGTGATATAATGCGAATAATGCTTGCTATATTAAAATACGCGTACATATTTATATTGAAAACAATAAAATATATTTTTAGGCTATACGTAATAAAAGAGAAGAATTGAAAAGGGAAAAGAGTTATCAGCCAGAGGTTGATCACGATTTTGGTAAGCAAAATTCTCTAAATTTATTCACCTGGTGAGGTTCAAGTGCAACAGTAGATTTTTATGGATATTGTGATGTTAATAAATAATAATTAATACAATAAGGGTGAAATTTATGCAATTGCTAAATAATATAACAAGGAAATGTCATATATTTTTTATGTTTTTAGACTTGGGAAACTACAAGAGACAATCATTTCTTGAACTTTTGATAAATCTCTCTGGTGCTGAGAAAGGATACAGCGATAAGGAGTTGAGAGAAGAAGTGCTGACCTTAACTGTTGCAGGCA
Organism: Parnassius glacialis; assembly: GCA_033319125.1. Lineage (NCBI taxonomy): Eukaryota > Metazoa > Arthropoda > Insecta > Lepidoptera > Papilionidae > Parnassius > Parnassius glacialis. Next base: position 35,037,010 of record JAVANC010000021.1, read on the forward strand.
CAGACACCTCTGCTGTGGCAGTTGGTTATACTTTAAAATTGTTAGCAAAGTATCCAAAAGTACAAGACAGAGTTTTTCAAGAGTAAGTTGTTTTTGTTTTTAATAGTTTTATCGATATCTTTTAAATACGAAGCAGTTTAAATTTTGTATTACATACTCGTATAATATGTTTTAAATTTAGTTTGTATAGTTTTTCCGTTTTTAAGCATGGTAATTTTGTATTTGGGTGTTGGAGGTACGGGGCTCTAACACAGCAACCAAGTCTACCTTTGATCTTATTATGAGCGCTTTAATAAGCACGTTTAAAAAATAGTGCCTAGTATACTTGAGGACAATTATTTGTTAACAGTATTGTGTTACTGGTGAGATCATGAGGATCATCATTATTACTTAAGAAATGACCTAAATGTTAGCGATGTTGTGTTTTATGGTTATACTATCGCTGATGAAGTGGCAACCGTATTGTTTTACATGGAACACTTTATCTACCAAAATCTAATAAACTTATTGCCAGTGGCTTCAATTTGACTTGGCTATGCAATAAAAGAAACGACACTTTAATATTAACATCAGGATTTTGGTAATAATGAACTTTTTATATGAATTTGTTGTTTTTTTTAATTCTCAATAACTTAAAAAAATTAACTGTCTAACTTATATAAAAAATAATATATTAGATTTGATACTTTGCAATAAAGAAGTCTTGGATGTTGTCAAAAGTGTTTTGACAACATCTATCCAAGTTACGTCAGAAGACATCAGCTATTAACCATGAGGTGGACTGTAAATTCGTCTGTGACCTTAGCTACTTGCCTTATTAAAATAAATGTACATTTTTAAAAGAAGAACACTTCTTATAGGCTACAAGAAGTATTTGGTGATTCCGATCGACCATTGGTTAAAGAAGACTTAAGACATTTAAATTATCTCGAAAGGGTGGTAAAAGAATCGCTAAGATTATTTCCTCCGGTTCCTTTCATTATAAGGAAAGTTTTGGAGGATGTTGCTTTACGTGAGTATTCATCATCTATCTAGTTTTTAGCAGCTCTTCTTTAACAGTCCACAACTACTCACGGGTCTCTACTGCTGTAAGGAGGTTTTTGCGATAATCGTTAGTACATGACAGGCGGATTGGCGTTCGAAATAAATGATGTTCTCCAGATATCTGTTATCCATATATGTTAGCCATCTGCGCGGGACTAGATTATAGTGCCCGAGTGTATGCCAAACATAGATACACCCCCAATTACATCATTCTTATAGCACAAAGTAACGGTAATCCGACACGACCGGGGTGAGATCAACGGATTCACGTGCTTTGCGAGGAACTAGTTGAAACACCGTCAAATTCTTAATTCCGGGTTGCTGACGAGAATTCATTGACAGGAAATGCAATAACTAAGATTTTGACCTCACCCGAGATTTGAACCTGGGACTTCAAAATCAGTAATCGTAGTTACGACTAATGAGACAATCGCAATATCAGACGATTCGGACCATTGACGCTGACGCTCACGAAATGATCGGCTGGACTAGGAAGGACCCACAGAATACCAATTTCAATTTTCATATAATGAGTGTAGAGAACCGGAGACCTTTTATAATGGATACGAAGCACTGTATCTTAGTCCTCAGGGGTGACCACACATCTGCATTTTTAATCTTAATCGAGGGTTAATATAAACGTCTATTGGCACATTATCCATTTACCATCAGCGGACTGTGCACTTGTTTGTCACCCTTATTCTATAAAATTATTATAGTATAAGGGTGGCTTATTCGTTTGCCTAATGTGTAGGTGGACTTCACATTTCTTCAAACTATTTTAATGTCTAAGGCGTGCAGAATTTCTTATGATTTTTTTAATCATTTTTGTGACACCTTTAGCCACGGAATCCAACTAATTTCGCTTGTATATTATGACGAGCGCTTATCTTCTGATATCTCTGCACGGCCAACGGCTTACTTAGAAAAATCTTCAAAACTAATGTTACAAGTTAGTTTATATACTATCTATGATAAGATTACAGGTACGCCCGTACCAAAAATTTATATGTAACAGGTTGTTGGAAGTAAATAAAATATATTTTAAATTTAGCGTCAGGCCGCGTCCTTCCTGCTGGCTCTGGTATAGTAGTCAGCATCTGGGGTGTTCATCGAGATCCGAAATATTGGGGTCCAGACGCAGCATGTTTTGACCCGGACAGGTTCCTGCCCGAGAGGTTCAACTTGCAACACACATGTAGCTATATGCCTTTCAGCAATGGACCCAGAAATTGTGTTGGTAAATATTAATAATTTTATGTTTTATTTCATCATCATCATTTTCATCATTATAGCTCTGCACAAGTCCAATGCTTAACATTAGAATACCCAAAACACGATCCAGATCCATCTGCATCCATGGACTTCCTGCATGTCTTCCCCGGTAGTCATTTCATCTAGTGGCGGGCTGCACTTCGCAACAGGTATCTTGTTTTAATTAGTGGATATTATGAGTAATGTGCTCCAGACCGAATTTCGGTCACGGTGGTCAATCACAACGAAGAGAATCTGCGCAGAACAGAATTCAGAACATGTAGCATGTGCGCAAACGAAAGTGCCCTCCCAATGGAACGGCAATTCGACACGAACAGAGAGGTCAAGCTCCAATGAACAAAGGTTTTACATGCTGCACCACCCACTTCTGACTCCAAGCTGTTATTGAGGATTTCGTGACAGAAAAATATTATTTAAGAAACCCGGAAAGATTATAATTAAGTAACAGATACTTAGAGTAAATTAGGTATACGAGTATAGTCTGTTCGCTAAGATTGTGTCGGTACACTCGGAGGTGCACTTATTATTATGCTTTTATTTTATTATTTTTTACTGTGTTTGTTAAATAAATGATTTTCAAGTCTTAGATTAAAATAGAATACTATTTTATTGTTATGGTTATTGTAATAAAACATGAATATAAATAAACTAGTTGGGTAACAAAGAACCATGAACTATGGCGCTTCGTTTTATAATGCCAAATTGTCGTTCGGGTGTACGGCGTACGCAAACTTTGACAAAATGCCGCACGTGTTAAGGTAGCGCGATACATAGGCGACCGTATCTAAGTTAATAGACTATAATAAAAATGTTACAATTTTCAATACACAAAATCATAATGCTTAACTCATCGGCTGTTCGCGTTCGGACAAACGGATGCGGCGGTGCAGTATCAGGGCACACCACTTTCGCCACACCCCTAACCGAAAAAGGTTTTTCGCCTCGGAGTGTACAGTAATTGCTCAAAAAAAACCTTTATTTTACGGGTGTTTTTAAGTCTATCGAAAAAAATTCAAAATATAATGCTTAATACATTTCGAATGTCTTTTTTCTAGAAAAAAAGACAGATTCAGAACCTAAAATTATTTTTCTGCAGCGATCACTGATCTGTTGAAACACTACTCATCTTGAGATCTCTGTCCTCACAGATGCTATGATAATAAATCACTAGGTCTAGTGAAAATGGAGGACGTTCATGAAATACATGTTCAAGCAAGCATGTTAAATTTTTTCCTTCCAACGGTTGACAAAACAATATTTGTGAGTTTGCCTCGTCGTTTCTTGCGAATTTCATTGCGCTACTGTTGATCATGGAGCTACTGTTACGCAGCTCCATGATCAAGGTAGTCAGTCACTGCTGCCTCTTGATTTTAATAACGTATCCTTTCTGGGAAGTTGCAGCTATATCAGCTTAGTACTACTGTTTTTCGTATGGTGAGTGTAGAGATCCGAAGATCCTTTTCACATTATATATTTTATTCTTATCTATAGGCCACAGTATCCACTTACCATCAGGTGGACAGGACGCTCCTTTGTCAACCTTATTATGTTAAAAAGAAGAGCATACAATGATGTTACAGGATGGAGTCGTAATGATGTAATGGCGACACCACATTTCGTTTTTTGTTATAATTTGAGGCAAATATAATCAGTATTATATTAAAGCAGTTCATAAAAACCTCAGAAATATTCAGTCCGGGTTGGTTTTGCATATCGGTAAGCATTTTGATCACCCAACGCAGGAATAGTTTTCTCATCACCAAGCGTGTGCGTAAAACATTATACACATTATTTGTCGAAATATTTATTTTTTTCAGCAATAAAACTTACCGTGATACAGTGACCTGCTAAACCAAGTTTTGGGACTTTATTTAATTAAAATTTTCTCTTATTTAAATCATAATTTAAATTTTAATTTCATTGGTCATTGTTGCTATATGGTGTTTTGAGTGAGGGTTATCTTTGGTTGATTTTTTTCTACGGTTGAATTTGGCGATTTTCTAAAGAGTTTATACCATATTCATAGTAGGACCTTTTTACTGGAAATGAGACATTCCATCTTAGTCCTCACGGGTGACAACGCATCTACATTTTGATTTGTTATAGAGGAAAGATGTAGGTGTCTATGGGCCGCAGCAACCACTTACCATCAAGTGGACTGTGTGCTCGTTTGTCACCCTTATCATATAAAAAAAATACTGTTCTTAATTACTATACGTAAGTCTTGGCAAGCGACCCAGCATGTTGTTGATTTCTTGACACACATAAGGATACTGTCTTAATGTTAGTTATCACCAGTACGAATAATTACGAACTTAAAATCCTGATTATGTGACCTTTGATTAAAAAAAGGTATCTTCAACTTTAATACCTTCATATATTTTCAAATGATGTTAGAATTATTTTGCGAATTTTGGTAATGGTACAGATGATTTGGTCATGATAAATACGGAGATAAATATAGCCAGTTACGACCACGGTAATATTTTAATGCTGTCAAAGGATTTTAACTGCTTATGAGGTGTATTTGTACAAGTACATGAGCAGCCATACTCAAAATTAACAATTTATGTCTTTACACAATTGTTCACTTCAACTGGAATTAGAACTTAGGACATGCAACTCCCGGTTAGTCAGATACTTTGATCGTATTGTTTTGGCACAAATACAAGGCTATTTATAAATTCTTACTTTCCTAAACTGGATGTAAATCACGTAAAGATTTACACTTAATTAATTAAATTTCCCAGGTTACCAATACGCCTTGATGTCTGTGAAGACAGCTATATCTGCGATTGTCAGACGATACAAGATTGTGGGAGACGAAGAGCCCGGCCCTGTTCCTTTCATTAAAACAAAGATAGACGTCATGATGAAAGCAGTCGACGATTACGAAATAGGTCTAGAGAAAAGAAGCCTAGCATAATTTCATATAGTTTTATGTTTCTTTATTTATTTCTTCATAAAAGCATGACTATATGTGAAAATTACATGCTAATTAACGGGTAAATAAAAGTTTAAATAATTAGTGGCGTATTATTGAAAACCTTATTAACAAAGAAAATAATGCAGGTATTTTAGAATAAACACTTGAAGTGCTTACTTAAAATAATTACACCATTTAAAATGAACGTAATTGCATGCAAAAAGGGATTTTATTTTAACTAACTGTTCCCCGCGACTTCGTCAGCGTCAAAATTATTACGATTTGATTTCATAGGTTTTTATTTTTCTGCACGGAACCCTATTTCTTTTCCAAAATTAAAGTACCTCAGTTACTCCTTATAACATCAGCTGTCTACCTGTGGAATTCCCATCAAAATCTGTCCAGCTATTTCGGAGATTAGCTGGAACAAACAGACAGACAGACAGACAAAAATTAAAAAAAAAAGATTTTTTGTTATAAGTATCGTACATACTTTCATGTGCACTTAGTAAAAAGCTGTTATTTTGATATTATAAACGGACAATTCAATTTTATTTTTTTGTAAAATTATTAGAAAATTGTTTATATAACTTCAAAAGAATATGGACTTACTATGAGATAGATCTGGCGTCTACTAATCATCATAAATATGAAATAATTTTAATTAAGAATCAGTATTGTAATATATTAGTGTGGTCAAACTATCATCTACATACACATACTGGTCTCAGTAAAGCCCACTACTAACCTCTTTATTAAACTTGCCGTACCCGCAAGCATTAGGACTTCGACCCATATCTTAAGCAAATATCGTATGCAATGAACTTCTTAGATGTCTAGATAGAGATTTTTTAAATTTGAGATCGCACAGTTTGGATTCCGGTCTTAATTGCTACTGGGGAATGAAAACTCCATCCTCATACAGAGCACCGCAAATCATAATATGCATTTTTTGAGATCTTTTCAGAGCTTTTCATCTAGTTCGTATAATTTTTTTCATTTATCACTTTCGCTGTCCAGTTTTCAGACACAATAAAATAGCAATGACCTATAGGTACTTATACTCGAATATAGTGCACAGGACAGCGAAAGGGTTAATATATACATTAAAAGTATTTTGTTATGGAATTCATGTTTTACATTTATCACTTCGGCGACTTTTTCGTCGAAGTGATAAATGTAAACGTCAGTCAATAAAGGGCCTAGAAAATTTTTGAAACACACGAAACATTTAATGGAAGTTTATGGCGCTGGGGATTGATGCATTATGTTGATTCTCAAATTTTTGAAGTGTTGTTTATGGCGCTGGTGATTGATGAATTATGTTGATTCTCAAATTTTAGAAGTGTTGTAAGCAAAAAAAGAACATTATTAAAATAGATCCTTTTCGCTAGGAACGACGCATACTTTGTTTTTAGATAAACAGAGTAAGGGCACCCTGAATGAATGGGTATCTTTGAAATACCACATAATAGATTTTATAGCAGTTCAAAAAAATAGTACCTCAGACTGGATTTTTTAGGAAAACATACTAACTTTCTTCTTTTAGCTTATTTAACATTCTTCTTCACCATGACCACAAATGTATGAACTCCATCACTTATTTCTTGATATTATATTGTACGTTGACTATACCGACAGAGTGGCAGTAAATAGTGTAAGTAACTTATGCACATTAAAAAAAAACATTTGAATCATTTATTTATTGCAAAATTTACAAAAATCTTGTATTTTGATTATGCTAAACAGTATTGATTAAAAAAATGTATGAAATCCTAAGTGAGCAAATTTTTTAAAAGAATGTGTGTTTAGAGTAGACTCTAAAGTGGTATAATTCACTATTGTGTAAACAAATGTTCAATTTTGGAACATTTTTTGCATAAAAATTGTACCTGATTATTGAAGTTTTTAAATGTTACGCCTACCAGTATGAGGCTCCCACTCGAAAACCTTTCTTCCCCATCAATTCTTCGAGCTATTTTTCAGCGTACTAATCCTTTGGGCTATGTCGGTTACTCCGGTTCTACTGCAGATATACTAAGTTTTAAGTTTATCACATAGAGAAACTCCGGGAACAGCCCTCTCCATAGGTTGCTGAGCAACCTTGAACTTCCTCGTGCGGCCAATAGTGAACCACCTTACTGTTAAACCAGCCTTATATCTACGAACAAATGATATTCTAAGGAGTCGTGTATCATTTACATCTGATGCAGCTACCCAGACACGACTCCGTAATTCTTCCAGGGACCTAATTGGCTGTCGTAGCCCCAATAAAAAAGTTAAATATTTTTTTCCTATAGGCAGCCGCAATAAAAAAATTAGTGCAATTAGGTCCAATGAAAGTGAAGACCATAGAACTGACCTCAGACGGCCAATCGATCTGTTTGGGTTAGTTTTATTTAAATATACGTGCACACGTACAGCATAATGCGCAGGGCAGCCGTTGTTTTATAACCAATAGGACTCGGCACCTCGCCCATTAAATTTCGTAAATCATTTAGGAAAAATTCAAAATAGTTTTCAGTAGTAAATTTACCCTGTAATTCAAATAACGGGCCCACTATTTTGCGATTTTGCGGTCCAATAATTTATTTTAAATTAATACAGTGATCGGTGTTCACGCATAAGATGGGAATTTTCTAATTGCCAGCTACGCAGATTGTGTAAGTTCAAATAGCCATCTCTATTGAGCGTCGATTTATCGCTCCATATAATCTTATTAAAAATTGCGGATATACTTTATTCTTCGTTAGCATTTGTTGCCAAAAATATACTCATGGCTTGTAGTAGCATTTTCCTTAGCGAGATTGCACTCTTGTAACGTGGTATGGGTGAAATTTGTATTTATTTTTCGAAATATTGTGCACGGTTATTATCCAATCCGTGTGTACTGAGCTATTCCTTATGTAGAAGTTGATGGATCTTGTTTAATCCCATGTAGCACTAGTTTTTCTACATCAGAACGAGCGATTCTTTCAGTACTTCTACCTTCGACACCGAAACAAGTCAAGTCGTCACAAATATCACCAAAATAACATAGGCCAAATCAGTAAACAAAACGAATAGTCCAGTAACAAGCCAGATCGTAGTTTTATGTTCTTTTTTTTTAAAAAAAAAACGTTACCCCCACACTAGGATTTTCTCCTGTATAGTGGAGGAAGTTTACAAATACAAATTGCACAAGGACAAACATCCAGACCCGGAAAAAATATTTGTAGGCCATAGAAATACTTGTTCCGTGCGGGATTCGAACCCGCGGCCACCAGCGCAGCAACTTATTGCTAAGCCACTGCGCCACGGAGCCGTCAAAAGTTTTAACTCTGATACGATCGCAACAAATACAAACAAAAGCAAAATCGACACATGCGAATTCGAGCAAGTCTAGTAACCCAAGAAAAATAAGCAATTAGGAAAAAAACTTACAATGGGTCTGGCCACTCAATTTTGTTAAGGGTATCAAAAAATTGTATAAAAAATTACGAGTTTAACGGTATTCTTTTTTTTCTACCTTTAAAAATGACTGAAATATTGATGAGTAAAGTGGTGTTTCGCGTTAAGGGCGACCGCTTAGCTCCGCATCGCGATGTGACGTCACAAATCGACACGTCGAAGCCACCAGTAGTCTTTATTGTTATATTTTCCTTATTCTATCCATATTTATTACTCTATATTTTTCTTGTCATGTTATTTATTTATCAGTAACCTTTATTTTCTGTTTTTTTTTTTTAATTTCTGTTATATCACGCTCATTGGGAATAAAAGTCCGATATGAGAAGATAAAATCCTGTAGATCAAGTTATACCTTAATGCAAAATTTCATCAAAATCAGTTAAGTATTAGTATTACACGCATTGAATGTTTGCGACCAATAAATTTTCAAAACAGAATAGGTACCAACTACAAACGTAATACCGAAATCAGTTTATTCAAAAGTAAGTCAAAATAAAACTAGGACCATATGTTTACAACCACTAACGAACTACGTAACCAACAAAATTTCTTCACGTGTTACTTGGTACTAAATAACAATAAGAGTTGATTAATACTCACTGCATTAGTAAGTTTATAAGTAAGTTTTTTTCATTTTATATCGTTGTAAATCATGTGCAACTTCGTGGTTCGGTCAATTAATACCTACCTATGTATTACTGCCTAATTACTAATCAATATATTAATTACTAATAATATAATCTGAGCCGTGGTAGCTCAGATGGTTAGCGCTCGCTGTAAGCTTCACAGTCCTCGAGCAACCCGGGTTCGATCCCCGCCGGCACCAATGAAATTATTAATTGCTTTTTTAAGTGCTGATTTACCACGTGCTCGACGGTAAAGGAAAACATCGTGAGGAAACCAGCATGTCTGAAAAATAAGAAAAACAGAATATTTCGAATAAATGTGAAGTTCGTCAACACGCATTGGGGCAGCGCGGCGGATATTTCCTTGCCCTAAAACCCTCTCAGAAATGAGAGGAGGTCTGTGCCCAGCAGTGGGACGTAAATAGGCTGCAACTTTACTTTACTTTACTTTACTAATCAATGGTAAAGCTGTATACTTTTCGTAATCTTTTATTAATAACTTACCTTTAGAGCTTTATTCCACGCATTTATGATGATAAAAAATCATAATTTTCTGAAAAATATTGCGCAACCATAAAAATATCCACTTTTGACAGATTATCTGACTGTTCTTTTTTTCAAAGCCCGCTCCCATTTTTTTTTTTACAGCACTACATACCGTGACTATACATATAAATATAATCATTTAAAAGCTAAATGTTCCATACTTTAGTTTATACATCAAATGAAATAGTTCATTTGTGATTCACAGTTTACAAAAAGGTCTTATTTAAACACAAATAAAGTTCAGTCTGTGATCAGCCTCATGGGCATACAAATGTCAAGTATTATTAATAGTTCATTGATTACATTATTCATAATAATAGATTAGATTATTAGATTAAATTATTCATCATAATTAATATTAATTACATTAGATTATTCATAAATTATTAGTTCAAAATTATTATATAGTCTTTGGGTTTATTATAAGTATTAAGTCATCTTATACAGTCAACGGGACATTAACTCTGACATTCGATATAATATGTAGGTAAACGACCGTATACTTCCGAGCGCGCGGTTAGTACTGAACGTAGCAAGTACCTACTGCACGTTCGCTCTGTCGGATTATGACGTCACGTCACAGAGAACGAGCGGGTAAAAATTTAAAATAATTACAAAATTTTAAAACGTTATAACTTGCGTATTTCTGCACCAATTTAGATGAAACAAAATTTATAAAAATAGCTTTAATGCTATATAGGTTTTATTGTCCAATTAGAACATGTTGGTGTGATCCATTAGCTTTGGTTATTTAGTATTTTCCCGCAATATTATTTGTATAATAATTAAATAATAAAGTCATTTCACCATTAAACTATTATATTATTACATTATAAGACATGACGTGATAAGATAATTTTTTTTTATATTAAAATATTATATTTGTAATTATAATACATCTACATAATATCATCAATATTATACAATCCTACCTCATACCGTCGTTGCGACATTAAGACCTCTTATGTGTTACTTTTTGCAAAATCACCTTTTAAGCCTGTCTTTTTCACATTTTGAAGCTTCATCGAATGCAAAAATTCTCATGTGTATACGACTATTCAATCTTAATTTATTTTACAATTTCAGGATCTACAATGTGCTTCCTAGTTGAAAGTTAGTGCTTAAAATATCCTATGTGTAAATGTACACCTACAAAATTTTAATTATGTTATACTCGGGACCTTTAGGCAATTATTACAATAAAATATCTAATATGAATAATAATTATGCAGGAAGAGAAATATGAGTATTTTTTTTAAAATTATTTACTTATGTGACTTTAGAGCTATAAAATATCACGGGGACAAACGAGACAGATAAATCGTGTGATTTTCCAATCGTACGAGAGCGACACTGAAAGTATATAGAACTGACCACTTGAAAACGATATAATAAATAAATTAAAAGTAAAAAAAAAACTTTTTTAAAGGCGCTTAAAAGAATAAAATAAACTTTTCCTTAAAAACTTTTACTATCAACTTATAACGTAATGACGTGTCTAATGAGACAATTTATATGATATAAAATCTTGTCGTGAGATTGAAGTTTCTTCTCATTATTTCTACTTACTGTTTATCTACACAGGTTTTTTTTACAGGAAAAGGGTGACAAACGAGCACACAGTCCACCTGATGGTAAGTGGTTGCTGCGGCCCATAGACACCTACATCTTTCCTCTATAACAAATCAAAATGTAGATGCGTTGTCACAGTAAAAAGTAAAAAGGGCCTCCGGCCACCTGCACTCACCAAGCGAAACGCAGAGGTAAATCTCTACTTCAAGCTGGTTTTCTGTGAGGTCGTGGTACCACCCCGGTTCGAGCTGGCCCAGCCGTGCGACAGCAAAAGTATATACATTGTATAATGACGTTATAAGTTAGTAGTAAAAGTTTTAAAGGAAAAGTATATTTTATTCTTTTTAGCGAATTTAAATAAAAGCTTGTTTTAAAAAAAGCTTCGTTTACTTTCAATTTATTTTTTACTTTTTAGTTATCGCTGGACAGGGTTTTCCAGTCTAATAATCTCATTCAACGCATCATTGTTGCAAGGTCGTTTGTCGGTTAATTTCGAACAGTCTAGCTCTTCAATAAGGAGACCTTCTAATGATTACTTATGCTTGACCAGCAGCAAAGAGCTTCGAACCTAAGTATACAACGGCATGGTCGACAGTACTACCCTGCATTTTGAATACCGTGCAAGGCCAACATAATATAATTGGCAGCATTCTTCGTTCTGCAGTGCCGTGACTATATTTTGCTGAAAATTGTACAGTCTTGGCTTTAATGAGATGAACACCATCTTTACCGAAGTGTATACGGACGGATGATATGTAAGTATTATACATTTGTGCTCTCTGGCAGCAGGGCCATATGATTTCTGTAATATGTTCAATGGCAGCATTCACCAGACCTTTGGACAGTCAAAGTTTACCAACCAATGCTACAGACTCGAGCAATTCGACCTCAATATCATATTCGAGGACTCCAAAACCCCAGTACACCAACATTTCAGACAGATTGACGTCATGTTACACCCTGATGCCACTCAGTCCTCGGCACGGCCTCACTTTGATTCGGGTGTTTGGAGGAATGCACTAGTTATTTTAGCTTGAAGCTAACTTGTGTCTTACAAAACACAGTTCCAGGTTTGATTTTGGTGTTACCCTTCTCCTAGACAGGTTGCAATCCAATGCTGTTGACGCCTATCTCGCCAAATTACACAAGTCAAAGTTAACCAACCGATGCTACAGACTCGAACAATTCGACCTCAATATTATTATCGAGGACTGCAAAAACATCAGTACACCAAAATTTCAGACGGATTAGATCAACCGAGTTTATGATCACCATCTTATTTTTGGTTAACTCGCATTTGTATTCTCAGCTAGTTCTTTCATTTGATACCCATATTGTAGGAAAGTTTAAAAAACTAGTCCGCCATCATTAGATGTCCCCCATATTGGATTTAGAGTGATGTTACTTTATTTTTCAAGTTATACTAAGCAAGCTCTTTCATTTGATATTCATATTGTAGGAGTGCATTAAAAATAACTAGTCCGCCATCTTGGGTGTTTTACCATGTTGTATTTAGAATGGCATCACATAGCTAACCATGCATTATCATCCAAACTTAACGTGTATACAAAATTTCAGCTCAATAAATTGAAGATATCTGCTTCAAAATTGAGTTGCAAGATTCCACCCGATCAAACATTGCAAGTTAAATAATAGCTTGTAAAAATAAGTACAAATTTTGAAATTGAAACTTTTTGACGAAAATATTGTGTATGCATTTTAATAATTTGTCATTTGTTTACGATTTTGTGGCAAATTGAAAATTGTCTGTGTCACGTCAGCATGAATTTAACGCGAGAAAATTTTCGTAAAATGATTTTTTATGACTTTCGATGTCATTTAAGTCAACAAGGAACTTATAATGGACTTCGATTGGCCTTTCAAAATAAAGCCCTATCTTATGCCATAGTTTACGAGTGGTTTAATCAGTCTAAAGCTGATCGCACTAATCTCACCGATGATCTGCGTGAGGGACGGCCTTCGCCGGCGACGACTGAAGTTAACATCAGTGTTGTGCGGCATATGATAGAGACTGACAAAAGAGTGACTTATCGTTGTTAGACATATTTACGGGTGATGAAAGCTAGATTTATTGTTATGAGTCTTGAACTGGAGGAGTTGCCAACTAAAGTGAAAAGAGGTCGAAGCATGGGAAAAAAGATGATGGCCTTGTTCTTCGGAAGGAGCGGTCATTACGCAACAATTATTTTAGAGGATCGAAAAACAGTTACTGCAGAGTGGTATACTAACAATTGTTTGCCAATTGTCTTGGAAAAAGTTCGGGAAAAACGACCTCACAGTAGGATCCTGTTTCACAACGACAACGCCTCGTCGCACACTGCCATACAAACAATCGACTACTTGGCGACGTCAGACGTGGAATTACTGGGTCACCCGCCCTATAACCCCGATCTCGAACCTTACGACTTTTATTTATTTCCCAAAATAAAAAAATAAGAAAAACTTCGAGGAAAACGTTTTATGGACGCCGAGGAACAGTGGCAGCGTTTCAAAATGCCGTCGAAGAGACCCCTAAGGACGAGTGGGCAAAGTGATTTTTTTTGGATGAGCGATCTATTGATATAAATGGACACTATTTTAAACGTTATAATAAAAATATTAACCTGCTAGTTTGTTCAGTTTTTGATTTTTTAAGGACTTTCAGTGTCACTCTCGTAGATGATAGATGTCGCTCATTATAGGTGTTAATGGGTTTTGTTAGTGCGTGGCTGGTTGTTACTCGTTCCGCATTGCGTTAAACGAAAGTTTATTTGAATTGTTTGTGTATCACCATTAAAAATGAGTAAACCGCTCTGTCCAAGTCAGATTGAGTTATTATTTACTTAGTAAAATACAGGTGACTTTGAATCAAGAACTTTTTATGATTTTGGCGAACCTCCAAAGGTGAAGAGCTGTTCTAGTGGTTTCCTTATTACGCCAGAAGACTTAGGCTAAATATTTTCAGGATTGAATAATCAAGATGACGTAACGGAATATTTTTACAGAAATATACAGCATTAAAAATTAATTTTCAACTGTTTGTAACATATACTTTACCCAAGAATAATTAATCATCTATTAAATCTTTTAATACTAAATATGAAATTATATACCAAAACACTGATCTATCGTCTGTTTACAATAGTTTTGCAGAAAAAATAACGAACAAGTCTTCAGAATTCCAGCTTTGCGAATCAGGTTGGACTACTGAGGCCATAAGACACTTAGAATTAAATATTGTTAAATATAATCCGTTAAGATTTGGTTCGTATATACCATTACCTGAAAAAATAACTAATACAAAATCATGCTTAACACGTTAAGTGCGTTACCGGACATATATAGCCGGTAATGAAACTACCCGCAGTGCGAACGCCAAAAACTAGTTTTACTCGCTCGTGCGGCGTCATTTTAGGTACGATATTCTGTGAGTTAAAGTGAGACAAATATATATTATTGCTTCTGACTTTAAGACGGTATTATTACAATAGAAAAAAGATGCATAGCATATTTGCCCTGTACGCACAGAACGAAAATAATTTGCACTCAGTGCGATACCGGACGAATACGACTTGTATGTGCATGTTCGGTATCGCACTGGTGGCGAGAGCGTATGCGTTTAGTGAGGATCTTACCTCATTACCGTTTAGACGTTTATCGACATTTCTTTAATTTTCTCGCTCTTTATTTACGTAATAGTTACGACTTTATTTCATAATGAAGCGCTCCCGAAAAATGTTGGCGCGTGTTTTCGAAGGAAAAATGGATGGTAATGATATTACATCCGACAGCACAAGTAAAAATCGAAAGATTTTCCCTCCTTGTAAGCAAATCAAAGTTTTGAAAGATATAAAGATTCCATCAGGTTCAGTTAAAGCTACATCACCTGGGTCACATACATTTCACCAGTCAACTACAAGCAAAATAATTAGTCCAGGAAAAAATACATATGAAAGTCCTTCTAGTCTTCTTTTCCTGGATGTTCGAGTGAAGCTGGGTCACTTAGCGACTTATCTGACACCAGATTCTATAAACGAATTATTATCTACACCAAAGTCAAATAAACAGAAAACTTTAGACACCCATCATAATCATCATAAAAATAGTAACTCTAAACAACATTTGATTATAGAAAGTAGTAATGCAGCTAATACCTCGAAAGCAATAGATTTATCACTACCGGCTACTAGTTCGAAGCATTGCACGACGGATACAATATCTCATCACCCAGAGACCAATCAGCTTGTAAACGAAGACCCACATAATTATAGCGACATAGGTACGGACAGTGATAGCAATTATAAACCTTCTAGTTCAGAAAGTTCTTCAAGTGATACGAAGACGGTATCGAGGGTTGATGATGAAGATACAGTAGGTATTCAGAGTCCGTTGATTACGTCACAAGACAGCGAATGGGTAGATATCACTTCTTCTATGCCTAATATTGGTTATTTTAAAAATGATACTGTAAATAAACATTCCACCCGATGTGACATCGCCATTTCAAATCTATAAGTTATTTGTTACTGATGACATTATACATAAAATGGTAGCCGAGACAAATAATTACGCAAATAATTGTTGTCGTAATGAAAGTGAATAAGTCTAGGCTGAGAAAGTGACAGGACACCAATTTTGAGGAAATGTGCACTTTTTTGGGTATCTTGATTACAATGGGAGTTGTCAAACTATCAAGCTTAAGTAATTATTGGTCGAAAAAGACATGTTATAAAAACCTATACATTCAATTATTAATGACGCGAGATAGATTCATATTGCTGTTAAAATGTTGGCATTTCAGTTATGATACAATTGATCCAACGGATAAATTATGCAAAGTTCGTGATGTTTTGAGTATGATTTTGAGCAAATTTAGTGAAGTTTTAACTTTTAACACCTGGTCAGTATTTAATGATTGACGAATCTATGATTCCGTTTCGAGGACGACTGAAATTTCGACAGTATATCAAAAACAAAAGCCGAAAAAAAAAATACGGGATAAAATTATTTAAATTATATATACCTGAATGTTATACATGGTCCGTAATTATTTACACAGGTAAAAATGACCAACCTAGGAACCAGCCACATGGCCATGATATCGTCCTAAAATTAATAAAAGACTTAGGTGGAAGCGGTAGAACTGTTATAGCCGATAATTATTATACCTCTGTGGGCTTAGCAGAAGATTTATTGAAGAAAAAAACTGAACTGTGTGGAACAATAAGAATAAATAGAAGAGATCTACCTAAAAATGTTATATCTACTAAGCTGAAAAGAGGACAGTGTATTGGTAAAATGAATGAAAACGGAGTTAAAATAATTAAATGGTAAAATAAAAAAAATAACAACGGGCTGTTACGATGATAACAACATGCAAAAATCATGTTGTAGCTGTAAAAGTCATAGGCAAAAAAAAAACGAAATGGTGAGATAATTTACAAGCCAGAATGTGTATCTTTATATAATTTAAATAAGAAAGGCGTTGATTATAGTGACTAAATGACAGCATATTATTCGTCATTGAGAAGAGGGATCAAATGGTACCGAAAACTTATGATGAGTTTGCTTTTCGTTACCTGTGTTGTTAATGCATCATTCATAATAATACATATAAGAAAAAAGGAACATTGATAGATTTTGTTGAATCTGTTATACAAAACTTTACTGGGCTTAAAATGTATTTTACGACGATAATAAGTCCTCAGAAAAAAATAAGTATTATACATTAGAAAAACATACTAAAAGAAAACAGTGCACACTTTGCTATCAGAAATTACGAAAAACAATGATTAGCCGGGAAGCTGACAAAAAGGTGCCAAAAGTTAAATTGATGTGTGTTGAATGTAAGAAAGTTTTATGTCTTGCTTGTTTCAATAAAGCTCATGAAAATATTGTTACTTAATTTACTTTATAAATAAAAATTATATCGATAAATATTGGTTTTCTTATTAACATCACTACTGTTCATCGACTATTTGAACATTTTCACCGCTTTAGGTGCGCTACATGACATGATAAGCCAAAAAATATTTGTCCAATTCTACAACCAAAAGAAATGTATATAGTTCAAGGTTTTTAGATATTGATAAAAGTCAAAGGATTGCCAGAAAGAAAAAAAAATATGAGAAGTACAAGTTTTAAAAAAATTGTGTACCGGTCACATTAGCCTTGTTTCGCACTATAAAAATTAACAGTACATGGCAATATTGTCTTGTACCGCACCAGGGGAAAATTGTGTTTTTTGAGCTTCGCAGTGAACGTGTTAAATTTAAAAAACAATGATAAACACTGCTTTCTTTGGAGTATTTTAGCTCATTTGTATCCAACTACTCGTACAAGTAATCCTAATAGAGTGAATTCATACACTTATTACTCAGAAGTTTTAATAACAGATCATTTGTTATCTCCTTTCAAGTTTTAATGATATTAAATTATTTGAGGAAATGAATCCTAATGTGAGCGTTAATATTTACGGTTTCGATTAAAAAAATAATGTGACCGGGCCGCTGTATAAAACTTTAAAAAGAAAAATAATGCATGTTAATTTAATTTACTTAAATAAAAATAATAAACATCATTTTTGTTTGATAAAAAGGTTAGATAAACTCGTACACAAGGAATTATTTAAGCATAAATCTAAAATACATTTATGTGAAGAAAGTTTTTTGTTTTTTATTACTGCAGAAAAACTTTTAAATCATGATTGTGCGATGATCCAAACCATTTCACCGGAAAAAAAATACTAAACTTTTTTTTCAAACTATGAAAAGAAAATTCTTATTGTAATATACGGCGACTTAGAGAACTTATTACATGAGTATTCAGACAAAAATAAAACTGCGTATGTGGAAAATATTCAAATCCATGAGGCTAGTTGTTTTGCATATTATATATTTTGTGATTCTAAGCCCGAACTCAATAAATTAGTTTCCTATCGAGGGTGAGAGTGTGCTAAAAAATGTATTGAATCAATTAGTGAAGATGTTAAACGGTTACATAAATTACTTTCAAATAATACACCTCTGGTAATCGGTGAAACGGGGCGAGACAATTTGAATAATCTAAAGGAATGTTATATGTGTAAAAAAATATTTAGTAATACAGATATCATAGTTGCAGACCATGATCACTTTACTGTAAAATACAGAGAAACTGCTCATAACGAATGTAATTTAAAAGCTAAGGCATGCTCATTCATACCTTTAATATTTCACAACCATTCTGGTTATGGTTGCCATTTATTTATAAAGGAACTTTCAGCCATTTGCGGTCGTATAACTCTAATACCCCGAAATAAAGAAAACTTTATTTCATTTACTAAGTTTATTCCAATAGAAAATAATAATAATAATAAGAAATCAGCTCAGTTGAAATTTACTGACACTTTCAACTTTTTGAGCTCGAGTTTAGATAATTTAGTGAAAACGATGGAAGCGCAAGATTTTAAAAATTTACGCAAGTTTTTTGAAGATAAACATTTATTTAATTAAGTTCGAATGAAAGGTATCTACTGTTATGACTATATATATATTCATCGGATCGGTATGAAGAAAATCAATTACCAGAGTAATCGAAATTTTTCAATCACCTTACATCTCAATCTGTTTCAGATGAAGATTACAGTCATGCATTTTGAAGGTATGGAATGATTTTAAAATCCGTAACTTAGGTGAAAACACCGCTTTATATTTAAAATGTGATGTATAACTGTTGTGTGATGCTTTTGAAAAATTCCGAGCTATAAGTTTAAAACATTATAGACTTGACCCATGTTACTATGTCTCATCCTCATCACTAAGTTGGGATGCTTTGTTGTTTCATACGAACATACAATTAGATTTACTTTCAGATTTTGAAATGTGCCAATTTTTAGAGAAAGGAATTCGCGGTGGTCTTGTTCAATGTTCTCTAAGATATGCAAAAGCAAACAATAAATACATGTCCTATTATGAAAGCAAGGATAAAAACAATTTTTGAATTTATCTTGATTGTGTAAATGTATATGGTTTTGCTATGATGTAAAAGTTACCAACGGGGAACTTTAAATTTCTAAGTGAAAAAGAAATTAATCAATTTGATGTAATGAGTGTTCCTGACGATAGTGATATTGGATATATTCTTGAAGTAGACTTGCACTATCCAATTGAAATACATGATGATCATTCAGATTTACCATTTGCAGCAGAAAAGTTTGCTCCGCCAGGAATCAAACATAAAAAATTAATAGCTAGTTTGTACAATAAACGTAAATATGTTATTTATTATGAGCATTTAAAAGAATGTTTACGTCATGGACTTATTTTGCTCAAAGTTTATGGAATATTGTTATTTAGTCAAAATGCATTTTAGTACCATATATTTTATTAAATACAACACTTAGAAAAAACGCTGCTTCAGACTTTGAAAGAGATTTTTTTTAAAAAACAAAACGATTCTATTTTTGGAAAGACAATAGAGAATAAACGAAAACAAGTCGATGTAAAATTGATTAATGTATGGAAAGATACACCCATAAGATTAATAAACTATGTGGAGCTGAAAAATATGTAAGTGCTCCTAATTTTAAAAATTTGTCAATAATTTCAGATTCCAGTTAGAACTAACAAGAGTTATCCTTGATCGCCCAATTTACTTTGGGTTTTCAATTCTGGATTTAGCTAAGAGTCATTTATATCATTTTCGTTACTCTATAATGAAACGCTTGTATAAAAATTCACTGCAACTCTGTTATACTGATACTGCTAGTCTGCTGTATCTAATAAATATAGATTTTTATGAAGACTTGAAAAGAAATATAAAATATTTTGATACAATTAAATTCAAAAACAATCAGTATGATATGCCCAAAGTAAATTGTAAAATTCCAAGGTTTTTCAAAGACGAAATGGATAGTGATATACTAACTGAATTTGTTGGATTAAGAGCGAAGTTATATTGTATTGATTATAAAACAACCTCAATAAGAAAAGCTAAGGGTATTAAAATATCTGTTACAAAAAATTTTAATATTGAAAAATATAAAAGAGAGTTTTGGTCTAATGAAATCTTTAGAAAGAGTATGTGTATAATTAGATCAAAGAATCATAAAATTTTTTTCAAAAATTGATAAACTTGTACTTAATAGAGATGATGATAAAAGACAAATTATGGCAGTTGGTTAAAATACGTTACCGTGGGGACACTATAAAACTATAATTGAATAAATTTAAATGGAAAACTATGTAATGCTACTACTATGTACTATATAAGTAAGTAAGAGATAAATGTATAGCTTAAGTTACATGTATTATCATGTTTATAACTTTATATTAATTTAAAATAAATAAATATTTAGTTTTAATAAATACATTCGTTGTAACAATAAATGCCTTTGCTTTTTTCCTCTACACAATTGAATAATATGATACATAATAAAAAAAAATTCAATGTATAACTTTTATTATATTTTACAAGCTACATTACTTAAATTACTAGTTCTCACATAGTTTTTCACCTATTTTTTTATTAGACAATTTGTAGCATCTAATACTTCATCATACATTGAATCCACAACATATTGAGAGATTCTACTATCTAACTATATTAGCACTAAGATCGTGGATGATATTTTATTCTTGCTCATTAAGTTCGCAAATGCTGATTTTAATCAGACGATGACCTCGTTTATCTTTATCTCGGCGGATAATGTATGATGATGATGATGTTGATGATGATGATGATTCTTGAGAACGGTTTCTCTTCCTGTAACATTTCTTTGCTCTCTTCATTAATAGCTATTCTATTTGGTGGTAAATCGTGAAGCTGCTCCTTTCGGTTGTAATAATTTAGTGTAAATTTATCCAGATCCTGTGCATAGTAATACGGATTAGTGATATGATTAGAATCATTGTGTTCCTCAGTATTGGCCATGATCTGCAATTAACAGAAACAAGTATGAAGTCAAAAAAAGGTAGTGGCGACTGAATTTCTAAATAGTAAAAAAAAATGAATAAACTCACCAATATAGAGGATATTTGACGAGCATTGTAATTAACGTGCACTCGCTATGAGAATAAAACAATAATGAAACAATTAAGTGAGGCAGGGAGGCGCTCTTCCCCCCCGAACGAGTTCCCGCCTTGTCGTGGCGGGGGGGCTTAGTAGCCGTGGCTTGGTCAACCGCGGTGAACAAAGAGGAACCCCTTGGCTGGCCCGTGGTGTAGGGCCGGCCCGAGGTGGCCACTCCAAATGGGCTTGACGAGCCCACTTCGGATGTGTGTCGGTGGGCTGCTGCGAGAGGGGTGTCCTCCCCACCCCATACCTCTGTAGCCGGGGTGGAGTCGCGGAGGGAGAGGAGTGTTAGTATGGCGATGCACCACTCGCCCTACCCTCCGCGACTCAAACGGGGCCGCACCGTTGATGCGGTGGTGGTGGGGCTGCGGGGGGAGAGGAGTGCCGGTATTGCGAGGCGCCGCTCTCCCTACCCTCCGCAGCCGAATTTTGGTTGGCGGCGGAGCCATAGACCATATCCGCCGTTGGGGTCAGGAAGGCTGGTGCTCCTGAGTGCTAG
This sequence comes from Parnassius glacialis, assembly GCA_033319125.1. Lineage (NCBI taxonomy): Eukaryota > Metazoa > Arthropoda > Insecta > Lepidoptera > Papilionidae > Parnassius > Parnassius glacialis. The sequence goes on from JAVANC010000021.1 coordinate 35,059,001, forward strand.
TTTTTCCTGGCCCCATGGCCTTCGCGCATCGGACACGGGGGCGTCCGTTGCGCATGTGAAATTGGAGGCCGAGGAGGAGGGTGCGCCATGTGTTCTGGTGCGCCTTACCGGAGAAGGAGATGGGGGAGGAGTGTTCCTCTCCCGAGGAGGGGCCGCCATGGGGCGGCCAGCGCAGGTGGGGCCGCGGAAGTGTGCGAAAGCGTTCCCGTGGCCCTGCTAATATGCGACTAGGGTGGAACACCATGGGGTTTTAGTCGGTGCGAGTCCGACATAACCCGTCCTTGCCCCCGCGAGGCGGGTATGCGTAGGAATTTCCCCATGTAAAAAAAAAGGAGGCGCTCTTAAATCCAGTAAGACACATCAATGTATTTAGTTAGCGGATGGTTGCAAATTAATTAATATCTTTATTGTAATGGATTTACGATGTTAGGTTTTCGGGTCTTAGGTTTTTTTTTCGTTGCGGAATTTCTTGATTCCGTTGCCGCGCTCAAATCCCGCGATAAAAGCTATGCAATAGCTTAAAAACGTTTATTAGCACTAACCACAATGAAATTAGGCTAAACAAGTTGTAATATTAGAAATTAATCATATAGATGCGGCAATACCATCAGTATCTTGCAAACGTTTTGAATATAATGCTCAATAACTCAACTAGAAGTGGAAGTACACTTGTACACACAGGATAGAACTGTGAGTATGTAGACGTTAATTTGGTTAAACTAAAAAATTTGTACCTCTACTGTAGAGAGAGTTGGGGTCTTCAGCGGCATGTAGCTCGAGCGTTGCGAGAGCCAGTGACGCAGAAGCCCCAATTCACACTTACTTATACAACGTGTATATCTGCGCAAATCTCCTGTGAATAATGTTATTTTTGACTGCAGGTCATCTAAATGAACATGCCATGTTTATTTCGAATCCAAAACTAGACCAAGATATTTTTCTGATTCTAACTGTTTAAGTTCTTGATTATTTATTGTTAATTGATCGAATTTAGGAACTATTTTGTATTTCGTAGTTAAAATCATGTAATAAGTTTTAGTAACATTTATAGTGAGCAAATTGTACTGAAACAAATCAATCAGTGTATCTAGATCAGCTTGTGCATCTGATATAATCTCTGGGATTGAATATCCAAAATAAAATAAACAAGTATCATCAGCGTATAAAGATACTTTTCCCGTCAATCCATGGTTGCCCATGTCATTTATGTAAGTTAAAAATAATAGAGGGCCAAGGATGGATCAAAATAACAATTCTAGACCTATTTTTTAAAACTACAAGAAACGTTACAATTGAGCGGCATAAGTTTTTCACACGAGATCAGAAACAAAATGAAACAATCGATCAATATGTATTTGAGTTGCGAAAATTGTCCCAGACATGCAAATTTGGTAAATTATGTGATAGTCTAATAACTGATCTGTGGTGTGACTAGTGCGAGTAGTCGAGAAATATTGTTAAGGAAGGACAATTTAACATTAAAAACAGCATTAGACATCTGTCGTGCGACAATAATTTCGAAGGTCTTCTCGGAAAATATAAGACGTGAAAAGTCGACTTACGAGGTCAGAAATTTTAATAGAGATAGAGAGGACATACGGGTCATACATAAAGTTTCAAACTCGTCATGGGATAAACAAAGGAATGAAACGTGTCATGATCGGGGTCGGGGCAACATTGTTCAATGCTTAATAATTCAAATAATAATAAAAATTGTAAGATTTAAAGTGCTGTTTAAAGATAATATGAAAGAAATAATGAATGAAATTATTAAAGTAATACTTAATAATATTTGTATAATACGAATCTTATTTAGTTTAATATATTTTTTTTAATCTTGTTAAAGCAATTATTAAATTACTAGCTGTTCTCCGCGACTTCACCCTCGTGTAATTTAGGGTTTTAATTATGTTGCGCGGAACCCTAATTCTTTTTTTAAAATATAAGTAGCCTAAGTTACTCCTTATAACATCAACTATCTGCCAGTGAAAGTCCCGTCGAAATCGGTCTAGCCGTTTCAGAGATTAGCCGGAACAAACAGACAGGCAGATCGACAGACAGACAAAAATTTTAAAAATTGTGTTTTTGTTATAAGTACCGTATATAATTTCATATGCATTTAGTAAAAAGCTGGTATTTTGATATTACAAACAGACACTTCAATTTTATTTATTTCTATAGATATAGATTAAAAAGCAATGTCGAATCAGCATTTTGAAATGGGTTTGACTTACTGAAAATAGAATTCATTGCTGTTTGAAATAAAACATATTTTGATCTTGTAATTATATAATAAAAACATGCATGTTAATTTTAAGTAAGCATGATTTTTTAGTTAATTGAAAGTATGTATATATATATATATATATATATATATAAATCAAAGAAGGAATATAATTTCAAATAAAAATAAAGTCAGTACTTTCCAAGACATCGTGTGTGATTGACGTACGCCACACGTGGCACTGTCCACTCTCTAGGATCTCCGAAACACAGACTAACTAGTAGATTCTACCCGAATGTCCGGAAACGACAGAGCTCACGGGAGATTACAGGGCGATGGAGCAGGCACGCTCGCGCGAATATAATCAATTTCGGGGAAAAATTATATTTTATCGAGTAAAACGGGAAATAAAAATAAAATTCTCAATTATATTGATATTTTTAAGACATTTTTTTTTAGTGATTTCTTATATTTACGCGAACACTACACATTGAATAAAACTATTTTTAAAAATAGTTTTATTCAAAATTTTTGTAGTATAAAAACTATTTAAAGAGCTTGTGCACTTTTGGAGAAATTTTGTAAAATATGACAAAGATAGGTAAAATATAAGAACGAAGATAGGTTATAGGCTCTTTGGGGATTTTTTTTCTAATAAGGGTTTGACAAAAATACAATTTCGTTCAATTAAAAATATTTTCTAAATCCTATTCTAACATTCTGTATTTTTTCTACTATTATTACGGATTAAATCAACAGTTGTTGTGATTTTTTTACCTAAATATCCAAGAATTTAGGCATTTCACCCGCATTTAGGGCCTTAATGGATGAGCCCTTACATTAAATATTAGCTGGTTGTCTATCGACATAGTAACAAGTTCATGAATTTATTTTGCTATCAAATTATATCACGCAGATTATAGAAAATAAAGTGCGTTGAGAGATAAAATTTGGTTGGATAGTTCATGTCATAATTTAGAAGTTAATATGAAGAGTAATTTCATTGCTTTTATTTTTTGATTAGCCTACTATCCACGTGTGAAAATCATATAAATTTAAAAAAAAAAGTAATATTCAAATATTCTGTCGATTTATGTATGTTGTAAAATATTTTATACTCTTTTTTGAAATTAATAATGTTTAATTATTTTACGTCGCACCTGCCTAACTCCTCCCAAAGTGACAATGTTATGGAACAATATTGTATGGCAAAGGCTAACTAGGAATCCTGCGATCCTTTTATTTGCAATTGTATTAACATACATTCTTTCCTTTCCAAACTATGTGAGAATTATTATTAAGACTCCTTTAATTTCTTTCACCGCATAAGCCAGTAAAAGTTAGTTGAACACAGGCCTCTCCTTTTGTAAAGTAGATATTCTAGGTATGGATTTTAAATCTTTACGAAAACAAAACTGTGAGTATCACCTTTTATAGCCAGGAAAATAAGTAAAACTATATTTGAAACTTAATATTCTTAATATTTTAGTTATAAAATAACATATTTTACCTCAAAAAGTCACACCATGATCTCTATGACCCCAAAGTTGTTCTATGGGATCTTAGAACAGGGTTGCTGCTGCATTGTTAAGCCTTTTTTGTTTGGTCGGCATGACTATGATTCAAAGTTCCCTCATCCGGTCTTATCGATATGGATACCGCCTATCGATATTTACTGATTCCGCGGATTCGAACCTAGTATGTGAAAAGTACAAATGACCTAAAATAATTGTACCGGGTCTGGATGTTGGTCCATGTTCAATTCATATATGTAAATGTATCTACGATACTGACAAAAATATTTATTTATTGAACTTTTTTGAACCTTATAAAATATATAAGTACGAAAGGCGGACATAATGCTTAAAGCATTCTCTGCCTGTCAACCTTGAGGAGTGGAAAAACATCGAAGGCGGTTATTATAATACATAACAGTAAAGAATAAGAAATATAATGAATTTAGAAATTATAGCATATAAACATAAAGGTAAAAAAATACATATACCATACATACATATATACATATACATATATACATACCACAAACACATATATATATATATATATATACACATATAAATACATATATACACACAAATATACATATATACGTAAAAACATATGATGATGAAATTAGCTACTAACACAGATTAACTAAGATGATGACGCCAACTTAGGAATTCTTTACGACTTTCAAAAAATGTTCTTTAACATACTTTTTAAATGTTATTTTGTTGGAGCGTTGTCTCAAAGTTTCAGGCAGTGCGAATGCACTGGAATCAAAGTCGCGCAGCTCGTACAGTAAACGAGGAAGAAGAGAAACCGGAACGGTGAAGTGGAATGGAGAGCGTAAGAGTCTCCGAAGAACGTAGAGGTCTTATATGCGTATCAGATAGAAATTGAAACTTACGTTTCAAATAGTCTGGACAACGATTGTCGAATAAAATAGAAAAAAGTGTGAGAAGTGTCCTGACTTGCCTCCGTTGGCGAATGGGAAGCCAATTTAGCTGAAATCTAAAGGAGGAAACATGGTCAAACTTGCGAAGACAGAAGATGAATCGGACACAGTTATTTACGAGACGATCCAGCTTGTCTAGATGGTTCTCATTAAGATCAGTACAACACACATCAGCATAATCAATAAAAAAACTATTTCTATAAAGTATATTCCTATTTCTATTATTTTTTCTAGATTAAAAACTAAAAAGTTAGGTTATTTAGCTCTATTTTTGATTACATTAATTGTTATTACATTAAAAGAAATTATTAAACTCGATTAATTCACTACTCCAAGACTTATTTTAGACACTTGACATATGTTGTGAGGCGGACGCATAATATTGATGTCGCGTCGCGTCGAATAGTTAAGAAGTTTAATGTTCAATTCAATATGCTCGACATTCGGCACATTACGTCGAGCCTGGGCTGTTTCCCTGTTATACTGAATAATCAAGAAACGGCCATCTCGGGCCGCTGCCATAACACACCGTCTACACTCATAGTACATAAATGAGCAGGCAAAACGTTTATATAAAACGTGACACAATTTTCTAGTGCAGAATACGCGTCACTTCTTTTTGAAACCGCCGCACCGGTCGTCGTATTTCTAAACAATAATTTTTATCATGTTTCTGTGGTTGGTCTGGTTTGCTTTTGTGCTGTGGATAGCATTCTTTTGGTTTAGTAGAAGACGAATGTACCGATTAGCGTCGGCGATTCAGGGACCCGATGAAGAGTTACCCATGATAGGGATAGCGCATACTCTGACTGGAAGCACTGAAGGTGTGTATGTGGGTTACTGTAGTAACAAAAACTATCTATTTACTGCATGTGCAAGTATTATATATACGAGTAAGTTGCGTCGAGGCAAATTTTCCCGAAAGATTAAATATGTATACAGTAGAACGTGCTCATTATTTATTTTTACGATTATTTATTGAACAATAAAAGTGCTATTTATCGGTATAATATGAGTATGACGGTTAAAAAAGGGAAAAAAATATTTTCTTCTATGTCCATATAATAATAAATACATAACAAGGAACAAAATAATAACACTTATGCATAATAAATATTACATTTACTTAACGGCTCCGTGGCGCAATAGCTTAGAATGAGTTGCGGTGTGAACCGCTGGTTCTAATACTGCACGGAACAAGTATTTTTATGGCCTACAAATAATTGTTCCGGATTTGCATGTTTGTTCTGTTGAAATTTATGTATGTAAACTGCCTTCACGATACATGAGAAAATCCTAGTGTTGGGGTAACATTTTAATAATAAGAAAAATAGAAGCAAACCTATTGTTACAAATTTAATCATTTGCAAAATGTAAAATAAAAAATACTTACTTTTGATAAAAATTAATCTGCTAACAAAAATTACCTAAGTAGAAGAATAAATGTCCCGACTACAGAGTGCGAAGTTATTTTATATCCTTTTGAGTTTTTTGAAGTCGGCTTCTACTTTTATTAAAAAACATTTTTTTCGTTCCTTTGGAGTGGACTAAACATATCGCGGTCTAAATGTCGTCTAATTATTTGTATTACAATTTTTATCCCCATTTTGCCACCCTTAAGAATTGTTCCTCCAAATTTTTATGTGACCACCCCTAAAGTATAAGTTATTTTATAAAAAATATTTATCAAAATCAGTTTACAATTGACGAAGATCCGACTGCCAAGGAAAGGTTACGTTTTCCGTGCGTATCTTGTATGTTTGTAAATTTCTTTATAACCTCGTATCTTCCAAACAGCTGGATGGATTTCGACATTTAGATATCGTTTTATTCGTCTTAGAAACCCAAGTGTTCTTACATAGCATTTTGAAAAAAATAAACAAAATAGAGTATTTTTGTCGCAAAATAGTAATACGTTAATTTTAAAAAAATTAACCAAATCTATCGAGTAGGGTATTAAAATAAGGGAAATTAAAACGCGATTGCAAATATATATATAAGTTATATGTTTAAATTTAATATGGAATAATAAATTGATATAAAGTTTTCGAAAAAATGATAAAAACGTAAAATGTTTGTTTTTGTAAAAATTAAAAAAACATATTGTTAACAACACTATTGATTTTCAAAAAAATACTTTAATTTACGATTACATTTAGGAAAATCATCATAGCTTAGTAGGTTTAACAAGTAACATAACTAATAATAGTGGAGCTACTTATGAAATGCACTTGGATAAGTAAAAAATTTGCTACCATTCCACTGAAAATCACACAAAACTACACTACTGCATTATAACTTTTTTATGTTATTGTAAATTGTAATTTACAGTCTCTCTGAATTAAGAGGAGGCCTGTTCCCAGCAGTGGGACGTATATAGGCTGTAAATTTTAAACTGTAATAAATAAACATGTTTTGTAGAAAACGACTTATGGATTATAACTATAGCTTTACGTTTTTCTTTGCGGGGTAGTTGGAGAGAATCGATCACCAAGAGACCGATCGTGACTTACCACGTTCACTTATTTTTTAGTTAGTAGTTATTGTTGGCCTACAGTTTCTTTCGTGGTACTCTTGGTCTACGCGAGTGATCCTTAGGATAGTTTAGGGCACTGGTGGTTTACGCACTGCCAGGGACTAATAGATGGAGATGGAATTAAAACCATTTTTGTACTGACTTAGCATATGAATGATTTTATGTAGATGTATTATTTTCCCTTTTTTGAATACGAGTCTCTATATCTGGTCTGATCGGAAAATAATTTCTTCGGCTACCATCGGTCTATTTGGGACTATTTTAGTCGTTATAGCAGTCAGACCGCAGGCTCATTTAATACGCTCATACTATCACAAAGGCTTTTCTAAGTTCTCCCTTAAGACTCCCATATTATAATAATGTCATGACGAACTTGTAATATTTTCAAAAGATAAACCCGCGTTAGAAGTTATACTATTGCGGCAAATACCAACATTTTATTTGAGTTTATAATGATTTTAATTTAATAACAATCGTTTAGCGGTAGGCAGCTTTCTAGATGGTAGGACTCCTTTTGTACCTAGGAGTCTGTTTGCGTAGGTATCACTTCCTTATCTATTTCTGCCGCCAAGCAGTTGTGCCTGCACTGCTGTGTTACAGACACGAAAGTATAGATAGACAGGACAATTATAGGGCGTGAATCATTCTATCTTCATCCCTTAAAGGTGACGAATCATAAGTAGCCTTTATCTGAAATTGTAATTTTTATCATTAAGTGGACTGTGAGCTGCCGAAAAGAGCTATGGGCTCGTTTGTCACTCTTATTAAACTAAAGTTTGTCGTTGGATATTTATACTTTTTAAATTGATTTCAGATATAATGACAACATTGCGAAAATACAGTTATCTGGCGATGAAAAATGATGGTATTATTCGCGGGTGGCTAGGACACATCCTTTATTTTCGTAAGTAAAGTAAATATTTGTATGACATTATGTGATGCTTTGAATATACAATCTTCTTTTTAATATATAAAAATGAATTTTTGTTTGTCCGTATTTTATGCGCTGCTTATTGTTTGCACTTTCGGTTATAGGCATGGTACAATTAACTTACAGTATGTGGCGCGTGTATCGCACTGATAAGATATATATATATATATATATATATATATATATATATATATATATATATATATATCATTCAATTTCAATGAATGTATAACGATATTTCCACAATTTTTTCTTCTGCGGCAGCAACGAGCCGGGTACCTGATAGTATTATATGAAAACATCCTTTAAAAATACTTACAAAAGTTATTTCCTCTAATGTGGTTCTTATTAACGTGTTTGATATTTTATTCACGTTGAGATCTATGAAGCACTTTCGAGTCTAATCTTTAGTTAAAACTATTCTAACAGTCGTTGTAGACCCGTTGGACCTGGAGATGGTATTAAAAAACTGTATGGAGAAGGATGACCTGCATCGTTTTATTAGAAAAGTAACCGGATATGGCGGAATTTTTGCACCAGGTAAGACGTTTGTTATATTTAAATAGGTAAATTACAAGAACACGAAATGACTCCCCATGTTATTCCGTAAGCACCGCCAGAAGAAAATTGAAACAGGAGATAGACAGTAGCATCTTCCTCATCACTACACAAAATACTAAAAAGCCATGGAAACGATGAAAAATATGAGGCGAGCTAATGGGTAGGCGTGTGTACAGCAAAAATGTAAACGAACACAAATGTAAACGAAAGTATTTTTACGTGCATTTTTTAGTTCTCCTTTACCACTAACTTTACTAATTTTTATACGTAGTAGAGCCATGCTGCAGCTATATTAGTAGTATAGTTGCAGCACGAATGGGTCGGCTCGACCGGGGAAGGGCTACGCTCTCACAGAATACCAGCGTAAAATAGCAGCTTAATGCTGCTGTGTTTCGTATGGTGAGTGTAGAGAACCGTATACCCTTCTTACTGGGAATGAAGCATTCCATCTTAGTCCTCACGGGTGACAACGCATCTGCATTTTGATTTGTAATAGAGAATATATGTAGATGTCTATGGGTCGCAGCAACCACTTACCATCAGGTGGATTGTGTGCTCGTTTTTCACATCACAAATCCACTGCTGGATATAGGCATTTTGAAGCAGTCTAAAATAACGCATTTTAAAATTGACTTATATTCAGCTCTTTTCAAAAATTTGCTTCCCATCACCAGTCTGTTGGTTGCAGCCGCTTTGGATGGATTTTCCGCCATCAGCCGGTCGCCACAGCCATTTTCCTTAATCGGAATGAAAATTGAGGTACCTTCCCCCTTTTTACCTTTATTTTCATGTATTTACTAATTCCTACAGAAATTGAGAGCTTTAAATGCAATTTTTTAATATTATAATAATGCTTACAATAGAATAAAAAAATATTCAATATAAATTAAATATACTAAATAATTGTTTTTAACACAAGTTCATAAACAACCATCTAGTCTGGAAAAACCAGCTAGAGCCCAGCAGGATTATTTTTTAAATAATTCATAATTTTGCACATTTACATTTAAACATTTTGCAACTGCATGTTAGCGATCACCTCATCAGCCAAGGTATGTTATTAATCATGTACTGTATAATTATATTATAATTATAATTATATAATAACCAGCTTTTATTGAATGGAATTACTGACTCGGAGTCGAATAAATGTTCACCAGTTACTCGACTCTCAAGTAACCTCTCCTCTCAGAATAATCTTCTTAATATAATTCTCAAAGCCAATGATATTTTAAAATATAACTTAGAATATATTTTTTAATAATTTGAAGATTTTGTGGTAAAAATGTTTACTACCTACTTATTTAATTGTTTTGTTTAGTTGCAATCTGGAGGAAACGGCGTAAGATATTAATTCCGGCTTTTACTCCAAAAATAGTTGAAAGTTTCGTAGAAGTATTTTCGGAGCAAAGCGAGAAGCTAGTTGTACAATTAAAGGAAGTCGAAGGCTGTGGCCAAGTTAGCGTTTGGCGTTTCCTTAGCACTTACACGCTCGACGCTGTGTGTGGTAAGTATAAGTTATTATATACTGCATGCAGTGGTACTTGGACCAACTAAAGTATTATGTACTTCTTAGGGCGTATTGCAATGCTATTTTAGAATGTTATGTATAAAAAACTCGTCATCTCACTAGCCAGCGCCGAGTAATATAATTTAGCAACTAAATGAAATGTTCGCCTTTGGGAGTATATTGCCATAGTTGCCACGCTTGACAAGGGGATTGGCAACCGCAGTTTTTTATTATTAGATAGTTCGTTAGATAGATAGATGCGTGTTAAAAATTAATTATTTTTGACTGAAAATTGTATAAAGTCAAAGATTTCTAAATATTGAAAAAAGTTAAAAAAAAAACTTGCGTGTGCAAACCACTCTGCCAAGCGTGGTAACTATATTCTTTTATGGAATGGAGGTGACATACGAGCACACTGTGCACCTGATCGTAAGTGGATGCGGTGGCCCATAGACATCTACATTTATCTTCGATTAAGAATCAAAATGCGCATGCGTTGTCACCCCCGAGGACTACGATGGAATGCCTTCCATTAAAATGGGCATTCATTGAAATGGGCCATGGGGCGTACCGTTAAAAATCCATTTCCTATTTCCTCATCTTTAGGGGTTTTTCTTCAATTCTGTATGGGATCACACATTGACTTATTTTATTTTTAACATTACGAGTCAAATGTTATATACTCCGCAATAATGAAGACATACTGCGCTACAAAGAAGAATTTTTAAATTCCCCATATTCTTCAGGTACAGGTCAGGCACCACACGGCCTGATATTAAATACCGGTGAATCAATAATGATGTTTAGGGTTTCATTTTTTTTTATAGGATAGGGTGACAAACGAGCGCAAAGTCCACCTGATGGTAAGTGGTTACTGTGATCCATAGATATCTAAATCTATCCTCAATTAATACTTAAAATACAGATGCTTTGTCACCCGTGAGGACTAAGATAGAATGCCTCTTTTCCAGTAAAAAGGGTCTCTGGTTCTCTACACTCCTCATACGAAACACAGCAGCGTTAAGCTGCTATTTTACGCTGGTATTCTGTGAGAGCGTGGTCCTTACCCGGTCGAGCCGACCCATTCGTGTTACAACTATACTACTAATATAGCTGCAGTATGGCTCTACCGCGTATAGCATGGCTCTACCACGTCTGTTAGTAAAATATTTAAAAGTTAATTTAATCGTTTTAATAAATTTTTCTCAAGTCTAGCAGCCGGATAGCCCTTCTGAGTATTCTGATGATACCGAAGTCCTTATATTTATATTATAAACTCTTGCAGTTTCTGGTAACAGCGTCATTTAAACTCACTATAAAAATACCCTGCGATGACCATTCCTGCTGGTGGGTATAGACTTGAAAAAGGAGGGCTTTTAAAGTGGATTATTATAAGTTAGCTTATCTTGGAAAATATATTAATCTATCTCGTAAAATATATTTTACGATCCGAAAGCATTTCATTTACTACACAGAGAAGCCTTTGTCATTAATATAAGGGTGAAAAATGAGGTGATGAAGTTTTTAATGTAACTATTTAGACTATATTCTAACTGTTGATACCTTGAGCTCGTGATATTCCTTAGTTTAATACTGCAAAGTGTCAAAATTAAATTTTTAATAAAAACCGACTCCAAAGAACTAAATATAATATATATAATATATTAAATATAATTAATCAAATTTAATTTAATTGTTATATTATAATATATTAACAATTTCGACTTCAGACTCAGACTTCAGACTTCAGAAGTCGGTGCTTTCTCTTTTTGATACAACATTTCTTAGCACCGACTTCAGAATATTTTACTTGTTAATTATTTTGTTTATTCAGTTCTTTGAAGTTGTTTTTTTTTAATAATACTATTATTTCTTTTACTATACACAATTAAAACTGTACAAATATCAATGCAAGACTCCGAAGGTTTTTATAATAATTGTTATTCTGGGTCACTAAATGTTATTTTAATTCCACCAGAGACGGCAATGGGAATAAAAATAAATGCACAAGAAAACCCAAATGCGCCATTTTTAAGAGCGATGCAAATTATGCTCAATTTAGTGACTGAAAGAATTTTTCACTTATGGTTACAACCTGATTGGCTGTACAAATTCTTCCCACAATACTCTAAGCACAAGAAATATTTAAAAGTGTTGCACGATTTCACAGATAAGGTAAGTATCATTATTAAAATAATGATCAATTACTCATTTTTAGCGAAACAAAAACTTATTATAAAAAGTCGTTATATATGTCGTTCGGGGCGAAAAATGAATCTATGACTTTCTTGGTCCTACCAACTGACGACAAACATGAAATGTCCCTCAACCTATAATTATACTTGTTTTCTTATTTTTCAACCCGGAATCGGAACGGCAATGGTGCTTGCCGGCAGAAATAAGTAGGAGTGTAATACCAATTCAGACCGGCTTCTGGCCAGAAAGAAGCTCTAACACCTAGATTCAATTTTTTATTTCAAAGCCGAATTCTTATTGAATTAGCGCCTGTATATTTCTGCCGACTTCTAAAAAGGAGACGGTACTCAATTCGACTGTATATTTTTATGTGTGTTACCTCATAACTTTGTACTGGGTGAACCGATTTCGATGATTCTTTTTTTATATGAAAGCTGATAGTTCTCGTGTGGTCCCAAGGATCAAGGTCAGACCAATAGTAATTGAGTTATTCTTAAATAACTTATATTGAAGTTCGCTGTACAAAATTTTTAATTTTTAATATTTAATTATTACTGAAATAAGTCATGTTTATAGAAATAAATAAGTGCCCATTGTATCTATTATCATTTTAATATTTTAGATTATTACTTTAATAGATATATTTGCTTATTCTTCCAACGCTGTGTAGACGGTAAATAGCTGGTGGGATTTGGGTCACCATTTTTGAATAAAGGTATCACCATTTGTTTATCGCCAGTGCTGTATTCGTTAATAAGCAGGGCTTACACCGTGCCGTGAGGTTGATATTTGACGAAAATATTGCTACATCCTAATCTGCAATTATAACTGTTAAGTGGCTGAAGTCATTCATACCCACTGTTGATAAGAGGTTCCCACCCTGTAGTGAAAATTTGTGTTAATCGTCTCGCTTGACAGACGGATTATCGATCGCAGTAACGTACGAAACTTTCGGACTTCCGTCCAGTACCAACACCAAACGAAAAAGGATTGAAAAAAAAAGAAATGTCTTTAGGGTAAGAAAAACTAAAACTAAAAAGTTAAATTATCATACATTCATACTCTCCGCGATATAATGCGAAGAATGCTGGCTGCATTTATTCGCTGAACGGCTATACTTAGCCTTTGAGCGAGATAAGAACCAGCCTTCTCATCATCAGTAGTGACAATCAGTCGCGGATACTATTCAGTTATATTTTTTTATTATGGTAATAATATTTTTTAAATATGCGTACATATATTGAAAACAATAAATACATTTTAGGTTATACGTAATAAAAGAGAAGAATTGAAAAAGGAAAAGAGTTATCAGCCAGAGGTTGATCACGATTTTGGTAAGCAAAATTTTCTAAATTTATTCATCTGGTGAGGCACAAGTCCAACAGTAGATTGTTACGAATATTTTGTTGTAAATATATGATAGCTAATACAATAAAGGTAAACTTTATGTAATTGCTAAATTATATAACAAGAAAATACTATATATTCTCGTACCTTTTATTTTTTTTAGACTTGGGAAAATACAAGAGACAATCATTCCTTGATCTTTTGATAAATCTCTCTGGTGGTGAGAAAGGATACAGCGATAAGGAGTTGAGAGAAGAAGTTTTGACATTAACTGTAGCAGGCACAGACACCTCTGCTGTGTCAGTTGGTTATACTTTAAAATTGTTAGCAAAGTATCCAAAAGTACAAGACAGAGTTTTTCAAGAGTAAGTTTTTTTTACTTTTAACAGATTTAACGATATCTTTTAAATACCAAGCGGTTTAAATCTTTGTATTACATACTCTTACAATATGTTTTAAATTTTAGTTTATTTATTTTGTCTGATATAAAAATATAAAACAAGTATAATTCCGCCTCCAGGTCCTTCAAAAGCGTCATTGCCAAGGCAAGGTCTGAGCACATCGGCAGAATGGGCGAGAAGCTAGTTCGCCTTCCTTCGGGAACCCGTGCATTCTGGTCTCTCGCCAAGGCTGCCCAAGGGAACTTCTCTCAGCCATCTCTTCCATCTCTGTACAGTGAGGACGACTCACTGGCCCATGCCGCAAAGGAGAAAGCCGATCTGTTGAGCTCTCTTTTTGCGTCCAACTCGACTCTATATGACAGGGGGAACACAACGCCGACCATCCCGCGATGTGAGTGCTCCATGCCGGATGTGCGATTTACACAGCGCTCGGTTCGCAAAGTACTCTTCTCCCTGGACGTCAGCAATTCGAGTGGGCCCGATGGAGTCCCTCCCATTGTGCTGAGGACGTGTGCTGCGGAGTCAGCACCTGTTTTAACGCGTCTTTTCCGCTACATTACTCCCAAGGCGTAGTACCGAATTCATGGAAGATAGCTTTGGTCCACCTGATCCCTAAAAAAGGCGACCGCTCAGACCCGTCCAACTACAGGCCTATCGCCATCACCTCCTTTTTCTCCAAAATAATGGAAGCCATTATAAACTGCCAGCTCATGAGGTACCTTGCGGATCACCAGCTGATTAGTGACCGCCAGTACGGTTTTCGTCAGAGTCGATCAGCTGATGATCTTATAGTCTACTTAACTCATAGATGGGCAGAGGCAGTAGAGTCCAAGGAGGAGGCATTGGCCGTTAGTTTGGACATAGCGAAGGCCTTCGATCGGGTCTGGCACAAAGCGCTTCTTTCGAAGCTTCCTTCCTATGGGCTTCCCGAGAAATTGTGCAAATGGATCTCCAGTTTCCTTGCTGATCGGAGCATCAAGGTCGTAGTAGACGGTGCATGCTCTGATTTCAAGCCTATCAACGCTGGTGTTCCACAAGGCTGCGTGCTATCACCAACGCTGTTATTCCTGCATATCAATGATATGTTGCTAACTGGTAGCATTCATTGCTATGCATTCTGCACTGGTGATGCCTTATATACCGGCCTGGCCAATATTTCTCGGGAAAACGTCACCGAGTACCGGGACAAGCTTGTGTCTGAAGACAAGTCTTTGCTTAACAAAGTCTTGGATTGGGGCCGACTAAATCTAGTCTAGTTCAATCCCCAGAAGACACAAGTTTGCGCGTTTACCGCTAAAAAGAACCCCTTTATCCTATCTCCTTAGTTTCAAGGCACTCCCCTTGCTGCCTCAGCCAGTATCGAAATCCTTGGCGTCGATATATCGAATAGTGTGCAGTTTCATGGTCACTTGGTAGGGAAGGCCAAATTGGCCTCTAAAAAGCTTGGCGTGCTCAGCAGAGCGAGACAGTATTTTATGCCGGCACATCGCTTGCAACTTTACAAAGCGCAAGTTCGGCCCCACATGGAATACTGCTCTCATCTCTAGGCCGGGGCACCCCAGTGCCAGCTCCTTCCACTTGACCGCATCCAGCGTAGAGCGGTTCGAATCGTCGACGACCGAGTTCTTTCTGATCGGCTCGATACACTGGCACTGCGTAGAGATGTTGCATCTCTTTGCGTATTTTATCGCATCTATCACGGAGAGTGCTCTGAGGAATTGTTCGGACTAATTCCAGCCGCTCAATTTCACCATCGCACATCGCGACAAAACTCGCGTTACCATCCATACCATCTGGATGATTGGCGGTCCACCACTGTGCGATTTAGAAGAAGTTTTCTCCCTCGCACAACTTCTTTGTGGAATCAATTACCACCAGCGAATTTTCCGGACCGATACGACCTAGGAACCTTCAAGAAAAGAGCCCACAACTTTCTAAACGGCCGGCAACGCATCTGCTATTCCCCTGGTGTTGCGGTTGTTCATGGGCGGCGGTAGTCACTTACCATCAGGTGAGCCACATGCTCGTTTGCCCCCTATTCTATAAAAAATAAAGTGGAAAAATTAAGCATTTTCAACAATAGCAAATTCTTTACGCCAAAAAGAATAAAACATGTCGCGCATTCATAAAATTGTAAACAACTACCTAAATAGACTGTGTCATTTTGTTTTCCAAACTCCAATTTTACGTACCATCCATTATATTAAAATATTAGTGAAGACTTTTGAAGAATAAATTTTGTAGAGGAAACTTGGGTCGCGACTTCCCAGTTATCCGTATGTCTCGTCTGTACAACAAGCTCATCGAAACTATACCCGACCGTGACATATAACATCAAGCACGCAACAAACTCAAGCATCAGCTTTTATTTCTTTTTCTTTTAATTTTTTGATTAATAACACATTTTTGTTTGTTTAACTTGTAATTATAAGAGGAGTTAATTGTGTCAAATTTAAAATACTGAAATGTAACCAATCAGTCATTGCTGTTTCTTCTTTTGGCATTTTTTGCGATATTGTAATCACAAATCTATACCCTTCAGACAAAACAAATACTGTTATTTGACAGCAGAACTACGTAAGTGGGCGGTAGCCAACCTGACAGACTACTAGAGAGAAAAGAAGTCCTGTGGTTCTGGTATAAAGGGTATAGAGACGCATCATAAAAAATAACAAGGCGTTCCATATTACTCATTAGAGGTGACAACGCAGCTGTATCTTAGAACGTAGTTCTTCTTTGATGATGGCTGCAGATTTTTCATTGACTACACCAGATATTTACTATGAGGTGGACTGTAAATTCGCTTGTCACCTTAGCTACTTGTATTATTAGAATAAATGTACATTTTTAAAAGAAGAACATTTCTTATAGGCTACAAGAAGTATTTGGTGATTCCGATCGACCATTGGTTAAAGAAGACTTCAGACATTTAAATTATCTCGAAAGGGTGGTAAAAGAATCGCTAAGATTATTTCCTCCGGTTCCTTTCATTATAAGGAAAGTTTTGGAGGATGTAGCTTTACGTGAGTATTCATCATCTATCTACTTTTTAGCAGCTCTTCTTTAACAGTCCACAACTGCTCATGGGTCTCTACTGCTGTAAGGAGGTTTTTGCAATAATCGATAACACATGACAGGCGAATTGGCGTTCGAAATAAATGATGTTCTCCAGATATCTGTAATCCATATATGTAAGCCATCTGCGCGGGACTTGATTATAGGTACACCTCCAATTACATCATTCTTATAGCATAAAGTAACGGTAATCCGAGACAACCGGGGTGAGATCAACGGATTTACGTGCTTTCCTAGGCACTAGTTGAAACACTGCCAAATTCTTAATTCCGGGTTGCTAACGAGAATTTGTTGACAGAAAATCCAATAACTAAGATTTAAAACTTACCCGGAATTTGAACCTGGGCCCTCAACATCAGTAATCGCAGTTGCGACTAATAAGACAATCGCAATATCAGACGATTCGGACCATTGACGCTGACGCTCACGAAATGGTCGGCTCGTTACTGGGAAGGACCCACAGAGTACCAATTTCAAATAGCAGCTTTATGCTGCTGGGTTTCATATGATGAGTGTAGAGAACCGGAGACCTTTTTTAATGGATGCGAAGCATTGTATCTTAGTCCTCATGGGTGACCACACATCTGCATTTTTAATCTTAATCGAAGGTTAATGTAAATATCTATGGACACATTATCCATTTTCCATGAGCGGACTGTACGCTTGTTTGTCACCCTTATTCTATAAAATTATTATAGATTAAGGTTGGCTTATTCGGTTGCCCAATGTGTAGGTGGACTTCACATTTCTTCAAACTATTTTAATGTCTAAGGCGTGCAGAATTTCTTATGATTTTTTTAAATAATTTTTGTGGCACCTTCAGCCACGGAATCCAACTAATTTCGCTCTTATATTATGACGAGCGTTTATCTTCTGATATAGCACGGCTAACCGCTTACTTAGAAAAATCTTCAAAACTTATGTTAAGCTAGTTTATATATTATCTATGATAAGATTACAGGTACGCCCAGGCCAAAAATTTATATGTAACAGGATATTGGAAGTAAATAAAGTATATTTTAAATTTAGCGTCAGGCCGCGTTCTTCCTGCTGGATCTGGTATAGTAGTCAGCATCTGGGGTGTTCATCGAGATCCGAAATATTGGGGTCCAGATGCAGCATGTTTTGACCCGGACAGGTTCCTGCCCGAGAGGTTCAACTTGCAACACACATGTAGCTATATGCCTTTCAGCAATGGACCCAGAAATTGTGTTGGTAAATATTAATAAAGTTATGTTTTATTTCATCACCATCATTATAGCTCTGCACAAGTCCACTGCTTAACATTAGAATACCCAAAAGACGATCCAGATCCATCTACATCCATGGACTTCCTGCATGTCCTACTAGGCTTTTACTTCATCTTATCTTAGGTATCTTTTTTCATTTAGTGGATATTAGGAGTAATGTGCTCCAGACCGAATTTCGGTAATGGCGGTCAATCTCAACGAAGAAAAGCTATAACTGAGCAGGACAGGATTATATGTACGAGTATGTGCGCAAACGAAAGTGCACTCTCAATGGAACTGCAATTCGACATGTTCGGAGATAGGTCAAGCTCCAATTAACAAAGGCTTTACATGCTGCACCTCCCACTTCCTGACTCCAGGCTGTTATTGAGGATTTCTTTACAGAAAATTTTTATTTAAGAAGTTCGTGATTAAATAGCAGAGACTTATAACGAAATACGTATATAGTATCTTCGCTAGGGTAATTTCGGTGCTCTTGTAGCCGCACTTGTTATTATGCTTTTATTTTATTATTATTTTTTAATTTGTTTTTAAATAAATGGTTTTCAATTCTAGGAATAAAATAGAATACTATTTTATTGTTATCGTTATTGTTACAAAACACGAATATAAATAAACAAATTACAATTATCCATACATAAAATAATAATGCTTAACTCAACGGTTGGTCGCGATCTGCATCCTATCGTACGCGGCGGTGCAGTATCTGGGCACACCACTTCCGTCACACCCCGCACCGAAACAGGTTTTTCGCCTCGGAGTCTACAATTATTGTTCAAGAAACCCTTCATTTTACGGGTATTTTTAAGGTTATCGAAAAAAATTCAACATAGTCAACATTTAAAGCAATACTTATGGAATGTCTTTATCTAGTTCCAGCACCTAAAATTATTTTCTGCAGCGATCACTGATCAGTTGAAACACTACTCATCTTGAAATCTCTGTTCTCACAGATGCTATGATAATAAATTACTAGGTCTAGTGAAAATGGAGGACATTCATGAAATACATGTTCAAGCAAGCCTTAAATTTTTGCCTTCCAACGGTTGACAAAACAATATTTGTGAGTTTGCCTCGCCGTTTCCCGCGGGTTTCATTGCGCTACTGTTGATCATGGAGCTACTGTAACGTAGCTCCATGATCGAGGAAGTCAATCACTGCTGCCTCTTAATTTTAATAACGTATCCTTTCTGGGAAGCTGCAGCTATATCAGCTTAGTACTACTGTGTTTCGTATGGTGAGTGTAGAGAACCGAAGATCCTTTTCATACTAAATATTTTATTCTGATCTATAGGGCACAGTATCCACTTATCAACAAGTGGACAGGACGCTCCTTTGTCACCCTTATTATGTTAAAAAGTAGAGTACAAAATGATTTTACATGATGGAGTCGTAATGATGATGAATGTACATGAGCAAGCATACTCGAAATTAACAATTTATGTCTTTACACAAATGTTCAACTGGAATTTGAACTTAGGACCTGCAACTTTCGGTTAGTCAGGTACTTTGATCGTACTGTTTTGGCACAAATACAAGGCCATTTATAAATTTCTACTTTCCTAAACTGGATGTAAAGCACGTAAAGATTTATACTTAATTAATTAAGTTTCCCAGGTTACCAATACGCCTTGATGTCCGTGAAGACAGCTATATCTGCGATTGTCAGACGATACAAGATTGTGGGAGACGAAGAGCCCGGCCCTGTTCCTTTCATTAAAACGAAGATAGACGTCATGATGAAAGCAGTCGACGATTACAAAATAGGTCTAGAGAAAAGAACCCTAACATAATTTCATATAGTTTTATGTTTCTTTATTTATTTCTTCATAAAAACTTGACTACTTATATGTAAAAATTGAATGCTAATTAAAGGGTATATAAAAGTTTAAATAATTAGTGGCGTATTATTGAAAACCTTATTAACAAAAAACATAATGGAGGTATTTTAGTATAAACACTTGAAGTAGTTACTTAAAATCATTACACCATTTTAAATGAACGAATTTGCATACAAAAAGAGATTTTATTTTTAACTAGCTATTCCCCGCGACTTCGTCAGCGTCAAAATTATTACGATTTGATTTCATAGGTTTTACTTTTTCTACGCGGAACCCTAATTCTTTTCCAAAAATAAAGTACTCCAAAATTAAAGTAGCCTCAGTTACTCCTTATATGATCAGCTGTCTACCAGTGCAATTCCCATCAAAATCTGTCCAGCTATTTTGGAGCTTAGCTGGAACAAACAGACAGACAGGCATACAAAAATAAAAAAATGATTTTTTGTTATGAGTATCGCACATTTTTTCATATGCACTTAGTAAAAAGCTATTATTTTGACATTGTAAACGGACAATTCAATTTAATTTTTTTGTAAAATTACTAGAAAATTGTCTATATAACTTCAAAAGAATATGGACTTACTATGAAATAGATCTAGCGTCTATTAACCATAATAATTAAGAAATCATTTTAATTAAGAATTAGTATTGAAATATATTAGTGTGGTCAAACTATCATCTACATACACATACTGGTCTCAGTATAGGCCTCTACTAACCTCTTTATTAAACTTGCCGTACCTGCAAGCATTAGGGGTGCTAAACAGCATTCAGCATATCTCACATCTTTAGCAACCTATATTGCGCCTCTTACGTTATAGGAAATATTACACTACTACCTTAATTACGCTTAGCAGGCGTCGAATTGACGATTGCATTACTTAACATTTTACACTTGTGATCTTATTACTTGCCGCTGCTCACGTGTGGCGTTGAACGACATGCCATCAATTGTAAGCATTGATGATGAGAGCCTACTCAAGATGTAAATCTTAGTACATGTCAAGAGGTAGCAATAGAAATATGTTTAATAACATATCGATCCATATCTTAAGCAAATATCGTATGTAATGAACTTGTTAGATGTTTAGATAGAGTTTTTTTTAATTTGAGATCGCACAGTTTGGATTCCGGTCTTAATTGCTACTGGGAAATGAAAACTCTATCCTCATACAGAGCACCGCAAATCATAGTATGCATGTTTTTGAGATCTTTTCAGAGCTTTTCATCTAGTTCATTAATATTTTTTCATTTATCATTTTCGCTGTACGATTTTCAGACACAATAAAATAGTAATGACCTATAGGTACTTATACTCAAATATAGTGCACAGGCCAGCGAAAGGATTAATATATACATTGCAAGTATTTTGTTATGAAATTCATGTTTTAAATTTATCACTTTGACGAAAAAGCACGTCAGTCAGTTTTTACGTGGTAGAGCCATGCTGCAGCTATATTAGTAGTATAGTTGTAGCACGAATGCGTCGGCTCGACCGGGGAAGAACCGCGCTCTCACAGAATACCAGCGTAAAATAGCAGCTTAACACTGCTGTGTTTGGTATGGTGAGTGTAGAGAACCGGAGACCCTTTATACTGGACAAGAGGCATTCCATCTTAGTCCTCACGGGTGACAACGCATCTGCATTTTGATTCGCAAACGAGGCTAAATGTAGATGTCCATAGGCCACAGCAATCACTTACCATCAGGTGGACTGTGTGCTCGTTTGTCACCCTATTCTATAAAAAAAGTCAATTAAAGTGCCTAGAATTTTTTTCTACCGATGAACACACGAAACATTGAAGTTTATGGCGCTGGTGATTGATGCATTATGTAGATTCTCAAATTTTTGGAGTGTTGTAAGCATATAAAGAACATTATTAAAATAGATCCTATTCGCTAGGAACGACGCATACTTTGTTTTTAGATAAACAGGGTGCCGTTAATGAATGGGTCTCTTTGAATTACCACGTAATAGATCTTATAGCAGACAAAAAAAATAGTACCTCAGACTCGATTTTTTAGGAAAAACTACTAACTTTCTTCTTTTAGCTCATTTCACATTCTTCTTCACCATGACCACAAATGTATGAACTCCATCACTTATTTCTTGATATTATATTGTACGTTGACTATACCGACAGAGTGGCAGTAAACAGTGTGAGTAGCTTATGCACATTAAAAAAAAAACACTTGAATCATTTATTTAGTGCAAAATTAAATGCTTAACAGTATTGATTAAAAAAATGTGAAGAATGTGTGTTTAAAGTAGTTTCTAAAATGGTATAAATCACTATTGTGTAAACAAATGTTCAATTTTGGAACATTTTTTGCATAAAAATTGTACCTGATCATTGAAGTTTTTAAATGTTACGCCTACCAGTAAGAGGCTCCCACTCGCAAAACCTTTCTTCCCCATTGGTTGTCGATTTTTCGAGCTATATGGCAGGCACATTGCCACTTCAGTGTTCTAATCCTTTGGGCTATGTCGGTTACTCTGGTTTTACTGCAGATTACTAACTTTTAAGTTTATCACATAGAGAAACTCCGGGAACAGCCCTCTCTATAGCTTGCTGATCAACCTTGAACTTCCTCGTGCGGCCAGCAGTGAACCACCTTACTCTTAAACCAGCCTTATATCTACGAATAAATGATATTCTAAGGAGTCGTGTATCACTTATATCTGATACAGCTACCCAGACACGATTCCGTAATTCTTTCAGGGACCTAATTGGCTGTCGTAGCCCCAATAAAAAAATAAAGCAATAAAAAAGTATTGGATTTAGGTCCGATGAAAATGAAGACCATAGAACGGACCTCAAATGGCCAATCCATCTGTTTGGGTAAGTTTTATTTAAAAAGCGCATATTGCGAAGGGCAGCCGTCTTTTTATAACCAATAGGACTCGGCACCTCGCCCATTAAATTTCGTAAATCATTTAGGAGAAATTCCAAATAGTTTTCACTAGTAAATTTACACTGTATTTCAAATAACGGGCCCAATATTTTGCGATTTTGCGGTCCAATAATTTATTTTAAATTAATACAGTGATTGGTGCTCACGCATAAGATGGGAATTTTCTAATTGCCAGATACGCAGATTGTGTAAGTTCAAATAGCCATCTCTATTGAGCGTCGATTTATCGCTCCATATAATCTTATTAAAAATTGCGGATATACTTTATTCTTCGTTAGCATTTGTTGCCAAAAATATACTCATGGCTTGTAGTAGCCTTTTACTTAGTGAGATTGCACTCTTGTAACGTGGTATGGGTGAAATTTGTATTTATTTTTCGAAATATTGTGCACGGTTATTATCCAATCCGTGTGTACCGAGCTATTCCTCATGTAGAAGTTGATGGATCTTGTTCAATCCCATGTAGCACTAGTTTTTCTACATCAGAACGAGCGATTCTTTCAGTACCACTACCACCGACACCGAAACAAGTCAAGTCGTCACAAATATCACCAAAATAACATAAACAAAACAAATAGTCCAGTAACAAGCCAGATCGAGGTTTTAACTCTGATACGATCGCAACAAATACAAACAAAAGCAAAATAGACACATGCGAAGTCGAGCAAGTCGAGTAACCCAAGAAAAATAAGCAATTAGGAAAAAAAAACTTACAATTAGCTTTGGTTATTAAGTATTTTCCCGCAATGTTAATTGTATTATAATTAAATAATAAAGCCATTTCACCATTAAACTATTATATTATTACATAATAAAACATGACGTGATAAGATAATTTTTTTTATATTAAAATATTATGTTATATTTGTTATTATAATACATCTACATAATATCATCAATATTATACAATCCTACCTCATATCATCGTTGCGACTTTAAGACCTCTTATGTGTTACTTTTCGTAAAATCACCTATTTAAGCCTGTCTTCTTCACATTTTGAAGCTCCATCGAATGCAAAAACTCTCATGTGTATACGACTGTTCAATCTTAATTTATTTAATAATTTCAAGATCTACAATGTGCTTCCTAGTTGAAAGTTAGTGCTTAAAATATCCTATGTGTAAATGTACACCTACAAGTTTTTAGTTATGTCATACTCGGGACCTTCAGGCAATTATTACAATAAAATATCTAATGTGAATAATAATTATACAGGAAGAGAAATGGAAGTATTTTTTAATATTATTTACTTAAGTGACTTTAGAGCAATAATATCACGGGGACAAGCGAGACAGAGAAATCGTGTGATTTTTCCAATCGTACGAGGCCGACTCTGAAAATTTATAGAACTGACCACTTGTAAACGATGTAATAAATAAATTAAAAGTAAAAAAAAACTTTTTTAATTGCGCTAAAAATAATACAATAAACTTTTCCTTAAAAACTTTTACTATCAACTTATAACGTCATTAGACAATGTATATGATATAAAAGCTTGTCGTAAGATTGAAGTTTCTTCTCATTATTTCTCCTTACTTGTATTTACTTAGTTTGAAAATTTCAAAAATTAAAATCAATCAGATCCTGTTTATCTACACAGGTAAATCTCTAATAAAATTTATAATTTGTATAATGACGTTATAAGTTGATAGTAAAAGTTTTAAAGGAAAAGTTTGTTTTATTCTGTTTAGCGAATTTAAATAAAAGCTTGTTTTAAAAAAGCTTTTTTTACTTTTAATTTATTTTTTACTTTTTAGTTATCGCTGGACATTTTTTTCAGTCTGATCACCTCATTCAACGCATCATTGTTGCAAGGTGGTTTGTCGGTTAATTTCGAACAGTCTAGCTCTTCAATAAGGAGACCTTCTAATGATTACTTATGCTTGACCAGCAGCGAAGAGCTCCGAACCTAAGTATACAACGGCATGGTCGAGAGTAATACCCTGCATTTTGTATACTGTGCAAGCCCAACGTTATATAATTGGCAGCATAATTCGTTCTGCAGTGCCGTGACTATATTTTGCTGGAAATTGTACAATCTTGGCTTTAACAAAACACCATCTTTACCGAAGTCTATACGGACGGATGATATGTCAGTATTATACATTTGTGCTCTCCGGAAGCAAGGTCATATGATTTCTGTAATAAGTCCAATGGCACCAGAACTTTGGACAGTCAAAGTTTACCAATCAATGCTACAGACTCGAGCAATTCGACCTCAATATCATATTCGAGGACTCCAAAAACACTAGTACACCAACATTTCAGACGGATTGACATCATGTTACACTCTGATGCCCCTCAGTCCTCGGCACGGCCTCACCTTGACTCGGGTGTTTGGAGGAATGCACTACTTATTTTAGCTTGAAGCTTACTTGTGCCTTACAAAACCCAGTTCCAGGTTTGATTTTGGTGTTACCCTTCTCCTAGACAGGTTGCAAATCAATGCTGTTGACGCTTATCTCGCCAAATTACACAAGTCAAAGTTAACCAACCGATGCTACAGACTCGAACAATTCGACCTCAATATCATTATCGAGGACTGCAAAAACATCAGTACACCAAAATTTCAGACGGATTGGATCAACCGAGTTTATGATCACCATCTTATTTTTGGTTAAGCCGCATTCGTATTCTCAACAAGTCCTTTCATTTGATACCCATATTGTAGGAAAGTATAAAAAAATTAGTCTGCCATCTTTAGTAGTCCGCCATATTGGATTTAGAGAGATGTTACTTTATTTTCCTAGTTATACTAAGCAAGCTCTTTCATTTGATACCCATATTGTAGGAGTGCATTAAAAATAACTAATCCGCCATCTTGGGCTATTTACCATGTTGTATTTAGAATGACTCGACTTGACTCGACCTGGCAACGTACAACGCACGCACCCTGAGGACTGACGAGAAGATCGTGGAGGTGGAAGAAGAGATAGACAAGTTGCGCTGGCATATTATAGTATTATCCGAAGTCCGAAGAGAGGACACGGTAATCCTCGAATCCGGCAACTTACTCTATCACCGGGAGGGCGACCATCTCTCCCAAGGAGGTGTTGAATTTATCGTCCACAAGTCTCTCTTTAACAACGTTGTAAAGATCAGGAGTATGTCGACGAGGGTTGCGTACCTTATACTCAGAATCACCAAACGGTATTCGCTGAAGTTCATACAGGTTTTCGCACCAACCTCGGCACACCCCGATGAGAAGGTGGAGGAAATGTATGAGGATATCTCTAGAGCCATGCATTCCTCCAAAACCCAATATACGGTGGTAATGGGAGACTTCAATGCAAAACTAGGCACAAGAAAGAACGGTGAGCTGAAAATAGGGAAATTTGGAATAGGGCAACGGAACTCAAGGTGCCAGCAGGTGGCCGACTTCATGGTAAAAGAGGGACTCTTTATGATGAACTCTTTCTTCCAGAAACGGCCCCACAGGAAGTGGACCTGGTCGAGCCCCGGCGGTTCGACAAAAAATGAGGTTGACTTCATTATGACGACCAGACGACAACTGTTCAGTGATGTCTCCGTGATCGCGAGGGTAAAAACTGGTAGCGATTATCGAAAGGTTTGAGGCACACTGAACCTAAACGTTAAGTTGGAGAGGTCTCGTCTAATGAAATCAACGCTCCGTCCCCGTCGTGCTCTGTTCCAAAGTCCCGAAACCTTTCAGCTCGAGTTACAAAACCGTTTTCAGTGCCTAGGAGAAAGACTGCAATGAAGTGGACAATTTGAATGACAAGCTCGTGGAAACTGTCCATGCGGTCGGAGCTAATTTCTGCAAGACCCGCCGCAGAAGAACACAAAAACTCTCCGATCATACTCTTAATCTTATGGCTGTTAGACGGGAGATGAAGCTACATTCTTTAACAGACTTGACAGCATACAGGCATCTGCACAGACAGATCTCCAAATGCATGCGGCGGGACTTACGCAACTTCTATACATCTCGTATTGAAGAAGCGATCGAGCGGAACCAAGGCTCCAAAGTCTTTGCCAGAGATCTGTCTGCCAGAAAGAGCCAACTGTCAAAGCTGAAGACCGAATGTGGCAGCATTGTTTCAGGGACACCTGAGATTTTTGAGTGAGATTGAGAGGTTCTATGGGCAGCTGTACACGTCATTGTTAGAGCCACACGCAAGTGTGAGTAACGATCCAAGAGCGAGTCATCCGACACTATTCCGAAGATATCCCGGACGTCAGTCTGAGCGAGATCAGAATGGCTCTCCAGCACCTTAAAAACGGCAAGGCCCCAGGCGAGGATGGAATTACAGCGGAGCTTCTGAAAGCGGGTGGAAGACCGGTACTTGAAGTCCTTCAGAAGCTGTTTAATTCCGTCCTCCATAGTGGCATTACACCGGAGGCGTGGAGCAGAAGTGCGGTGAACTTGTTCTTCAAGAAAGGCGACAATGCTCTCTTGAAGAACTACAGACCGATTTTCCTTCTGAGTCGCGTCTACGTGCTGTTTTCGAGAGTCATTACGAATCGTCTAGCGCGCAGACTTGACGACTTCCAGCCTCCCGAACAAGCCGGTTTCCGAAAGGACTTTAGCACCATAGACCACACACATACCCTACGGAAAATTGTACAAAAGTCCGAAAAGTACCATTTGCCACTATGTCTGGCGTATGTGGACTATGAGAAAGCCTTTGATTCCGTCGAAATTTGGGCGGTGCTGCAGTCCTTTTAGCGGTGTCAAGTTGACTGTCGGTATATCGATGTGTTGAAGTGCTTGTACAGTAGGGCTACGATGGCTATCCGAGTACAGAACCAGAGTACGAAACCTATCCAATTGCAGAGAGGTGTAAGACAGGGTGACGTCATATCCCCGAAACTCTTCACCGCTGCATTGGAAGACGTTTTCAAGCTTCTGGACTGGAAAGGATATCAACATCAATGGCGAGTACAACACTCACCTTCGGTTTGCCGACGATATTGCCCTTATGGCAGAATTGCTGGAACACCTAAGCACTATGCTGAATGTGTTTGCTGAAGTTTAATAGTGAAATGACTTTATTATTTAAATATTATACAATTAACATTCATGTTTAGTGTCCATGTCACACCTATGCCGGTAGTTGTTGGGAGCACTAAGCTCGAATTTGTTCACGAGTATGTTTACCTGGGACAAATAGTCCGACTAGGTAAGTCCAACTTCGACCGAGATCAACTCGGCTGGGCAGCGTTCGGGAAGCTACGACATATCTTCTCGTCAGACATACGTAAAAACCTTAAAACGAAATTGTACAACCAGTGCGTGTTGCCAGTGATGACTTACGGAACTGAGACGTGATCCTTCACAGCTGGCCGTATGAGGAAGCTCAAGGTAGCTCAGCGAGCTATGGAAAGGGCTATGCTCGGAGTTTCTTTGCGTGATGTTAACTTAGAAATCAGGATATCCGCAGTAGAACTAGAGAAACCGACATAGCCCAACGGATTAGTACGCTGATGTGGCAGTGGGCCGGCCATATATCTCGAAGAACCGACAACCGATGGGGCGAAAGGTTTTCGAGTGGCAGCCTCGTACCGATAGGCGAAGTGTAGGGCGACCACCCACGAGATGGAGTGACGACCTGGTAAGGCATGCAGGAAGTCGATGGATGCAGGTGGCTCAGGACCGTGTTTTGTGGCATTCCTTGGGGGGGGGGGGGCTATGTTCAGCAGTGGACTTATGAAAGGCTGTAATAATGATGATGATGATGATGATTTAGAATGACATCACATAGCTAACCATGAATTGTCCTCCTTACTTACTTAACTTAACGTGTATACAAAATTTACGTTCAATTGATTTAAGATATCTGCTTCAAAATTGAATTGCAAGATTCCACCCGATCAAACATTGCAATTTAACTTGTAAAAATAAGTTTGAATTTTGAAAGCGGAACTCTTTGACAATACTATTTTGTATGCATTGTATTAATTTGTTATATGTTTACGATTTGGTGGCAAATTGAAAATTGTCTGTGTCACGTCAGTATGAATTTAACGCGAGAAAATTTTCGTACAATGATTTTTTATGACTTTCGATGTCATTTAAGTCAACAAGGAAGTTATAATAGACTTCGATTGGCCTTTCAAGATGAAACCCCATCTCGTGCCACAGTTTACGAGTGGTTTAATCAATCTAGAGCTGATCGCACTAATCTCACCGATGATCTGCGTGAGGGACGGCCTTCACCAGCGACGACTGAAGTTAACATTAGTGTTGTGCGGCGTATGATAGAGACTGACAAAAGAGTGACTTATCGTTGTTAGACATATTTACGGGTGATGAAATGTGGATTTATTGTTATGTTCCTGGAACTAATAGACAGTCTGCTGTCTGTGTGTATCCTTCCGAGGAGTTGCCAACTAAAGTAAAGAGAGGTCGAAGCATTGGAAAAAAGATGGTTGCCTCGTTTTTCGGAAGGACAGATCATTGCGCAACAATTGTTTTAGAGTACTGAAAAACAGTTACTACAGAGTGGTATACTAACAATTGTTTGCCACTTGTCTTGGAAAAAGTTCGGGAGAAACGACCTCACAGTAGGATCCTATTTCACCACGACAACGCCTCGTCGCACACTGCCAAGCAAACAATCGAATACTTTGCGACGTCAGACGTGGAATTACTGGGTGACCCGTCCTATAGCCCCGACCTCCTGACCTTAAATAATTAGTGGCGTATTATTAAAAACCTTATTTACAAAGAACATAAGGCAGGTTTTTTATCAGTCCAGCTATTTTGGAGATTAGCTGAAACAAACAGACAGACAGACAGACAAAAATATAAAAAAATGATTTTTGTTATACGTACCGTACATACTTTTATATGCATTTAGTAAAAAGCTGTTATTTTGACGTTACAAATAGACAATTCAATTTTATTTATTTGGGTATATATGTATATGTATTTGTATATTTAGAGATAAAACACAAAATAACTAGAAAAGTCTATATTTTCAAGAGAGTATGGACTTACTGTAAAATGGATGTAGGATCTAGGTACTAACCATCATAAATAAAAAAAATATTTTAATTAAGAATCAGTATTGTAATATATTAGTGTGGTCAAACTATCATCTACATACACACACTGGTCTCAGTATAGGTCACTAATAAGTTCAAAATTAAACTTGCCGTACCTATAAGCATTAAGAGTGCTAAAGAGCAATCAGCATATCTCACATTTTACTTTATCAACCCAAATTGTGCCTCTAACGCTATAGAAAAATTACACTACTACCTTAATTGCACTTAGTAGGCGTCAATTTGACGATTGCATTACTAAACATTTTACACTTGTGATCTTGTTCCTCGTCGCTGCTCACGCGTGACGTGAACGAGATGCCATCAATTGTAAGCACTGATGATGAGAGCTTTCCTGATACTCAACATGTAAATCTTAGTACGTGTCAAGAGGCAGCAAAATAAATATTTGTAATTAACTATCGACCCATACCCTAAGCAAATATTGTATATAAGGAACTTGTTAGATCTCTAGATAGAGATTTTTAAATTTCAGAACGCACAGTTTGGGTTCCGGTCTTATTGCTACTGGGAAGTGAAGATTTTATCCTCACACAAAGCAGCGCAACCATAATATTCATGTTTTTAAGATCTTTTCAGAGCTTTTCATCTCGCCCGTATAATTTTTTTCAGTTAACACTTTCACTTTCTGGTTTTCAGACACAATAGTAAGACTAGCAATGACCTGTATGTAGTGCACGGGACAGCGAAAGGTTTGATATAAATTACAAGTATTTTGTGTTGGATTTCATGTTTTACATTTATCACTTCGACGAAGAAACACGTTAGTCAATTAAAGTGCCTAGAAAATTTTTCAACCGATTAACACACCTAACTTTTAATGGAAGTTTATAGCGCTGGTGATTCGATATATTATTTTGATTCTCAAATTTTTGAAGTGTTGTAAGCAAGTCAAATATTATTAAAATAGATCCTTTTCTCTAGGAACGCCGCATACTTTGTTTTTAGATAAACAGGGTGCCGTTAATGATTGGATATCTTTGAAATACCACATAATAGATCTTATAGCAGTTAAAAAGATACAAAAAATAACAGTACCTCAGACACGATTTTTTAGGAAAAAATGCTAACTTTCTTTTGCCTTATTTAAAATTCGTCTTCACCATGACCACAAATGTATGAATTCCATCGGTTATTTCTTGATATAATATTGTACGTTGACTATACCGACAGAGAGTTAGTAAATTGTGTGACTAGCTTGTGCACATTAAAAAAAAACACTTAAATCATTTATTTAATGCAAAATTTACGAAAATCTTCTATTTTGATTATGCTTAACAATACTGATTTAAAAAATGTATGAAAACCTAATTGACCAAATATTTTAAAAGAATGTGTGTTAAAAGTATATTTTAAAATGGTATTCACTGTTGTGGAAACAAATGTTCAATCTTGGAACATTTTTTATATAAAAGTTTTACTTGATCATTGAAGTTTTTAAATTTTTCGCCTACCGGTATGAGGCTGCCACTGGAAAAGCTTTCTTTCCCGTTGGTTCTTTCCCCAACGTTGTCGATTTTTCAAGGTATATAGCCAGCTTATTGCCTCTTCAACGTACTGATCCTTTGGTCTATGTCGGTTACTCTGGTCCTACTTCGGATATACTTATTTCTAAGTATATCACGCAGAGAAAATCCGAGAATAGCCCTCTTCATAGCTCACTGAGCGACCTTGACCTTACTCATGCTGCCAGCAGTGAACCACCTTACTCTTACACCAGCCTCATATCAATCTATATAGATGTTCTCCACATATATTTGATACACTGCCCAAACACGACTCCGTAATTCTTCCAAGGACCTGACTGACTGTCGTAGCTCCAATAAAAAAATTAAATAAAAATTCTTCCTTTAGGAAGCCGCAATAAAAAAGTAGTGGATTTAGGTCCGATGAACGTGGAGACCATAGAACTGGCCTCAGATGGCGAATTTTGAAATTTGGGTATTTATTTTATTTGGGTTTCATTTAAATATGCGCGAACACGTAAAGCATAATGCGCAAGGCAGCCGTCATTTTGTAACCAATAGGACTTGGCCCTCGCCCAATAAATTTCGTAAATCATTTAGGAGATATTCAAAATCGTTTTCACTTGTAAATTTACCCGGTAATTTAAACAACGGGTCTACTATTTTGCGATTTTGTGGTCCAATAATTTATTTAAAATATATAAAGTAATTGGTGTTCACGCATAAGATGGGCATTTTCTAATATCCAGCTATGCAAATTGTGCAAGTTCATTTGAACGACGCTCAAACGAGATAGCTATTTAGCTATCTCGTTTGAGCGTCGATTCTTCGCTCCATAAAATCTTATTATAAATTGCGCATATACTTCAAATTATGCTAGCATTTGTTGCCAAAAATATACTCATGTTTTGAAGTAGCCTTTTACTTAGTGAGATTGCACTGGTGTAACGAGGTGTTGGTGAAATTTGTATATATTTTTCAAAATATTATGCACGGTTATTTTCCAATCCGAGTGCACCGAGCTATTGCTCACGTAGAAGGATCTTGATCAATCTCTTGTAGCACTAGTTCTTCTACATCAGAACGAGCGATTCTTTCATTACCACTACCACCGACACCAAAACAAGTCAAGTCGTCACAAATATCACCAAAATAACATAAACAAAACAAATAGTCCAGTAACAAGCCAGATCGAGATTTTAACTCTGATAGGATCGCAACAAATACAAACAAAAGCAAAATAGACACATGCGAAGTCGAGTAACCCAAGAAAAATAAGCAATTAGGAAAAAAAACTTACAATTAGCTTTGGTTATTAAGTATTTTCCCGCAATGTTAATTGTATTATAATTAAATAATAAAGTCATTTCACCATTAAACTATTATATTATTACATAATAAAACATGACGTGATAAGATAATTTTTTTTTATATTAAAATGTTTATGTTATATTTGTAATTATAATACATCTACATAATATCATCAATATTATACAATCCTACCTCATATCATCGTTGCGACTTTAAGACCTTGTAGTGTTATAGTACTTACATATCATTTTACACTATTTTTAATTTATTTTTCCATTCTGTTTTTGATTTTCTGCATTCATATTTTGCATCACTTTTCACGCTATGCTACTTACATATCATTTTACACTATTTTTCTATTCTGTTTTTGATTTTCTGCATTTATATTTTGCATCACCTTTATTTCCATAGGATCCTGTAACAATTTTACACAATAACAAATCATTTTTACTTCGTATTTTCACGCATTCAGCACTTTCTAAAATCGCTGTCAATGGAGTCTTACCTTTTTTGATCTTTTATATAGTTCTCCGTAACTCTGCAATTTCGGGTTTTGTGCTCGCTGCTGCACTATTTTTTTTCCTATATCAATAATATCTCATTTCTTACTTAAATGTTTTTCAATTATATGCCTAAAACCAAAAATTTATATTTTTGACAACCGTTATTTATTTCGTTGTCATGGCAATTTTTATTCAAATTCGTTACCGATATGATGTTTTATTTCGATATTTTCACATAAATACTCTTTTGCTCTAGGTCATTTACCAAAAATTTCCTTTTAATTTAAACAAGAAAAATAAGCAATTAGGAAAAAAAACTTACAAATTAGCTTTGGTTATTAAGTATTTTCCAGCAATGTTATCATCATCGTCATCATCATTACAGCCCTTCACAAGTCCACTGCTGAACATAGGCCTTCCCCAAAGAATGCCACAAAGCATGGTCCTGAGCCACCTGCATCCATCAACTTCCTGTATATCTTACCAGGTCGTCACTCCATCTAGTGGGGGACGCCCTACACTTCGCCTGCCGGTACGAGGCTGCCACTCGAGAACCTTTCTTCCCCATCGGTTGTCGGTTCTTCGAGCTATATGGCCGGCCCATTGCTACTTCAGCTTACTAATCCGTTGGGCTATGTCGGTCACTCTGGTTCTACTGCGGATATCCTCATTTCCGAGTTTATCACGCGGAGAAACTCCGAGCATAGCCCTCTCCATAGCTCGCTGAGCGATCTTGAGCTTCCTCATCCGGCCAGCAGTGAAGGACCACGTCTCAGTTCCGTATGTCATCACTGGCAACACGCACTGGGTGTACAGTCTCGTTTTCAAGTTTTGAGGTATACCTGACGAGGAGATGTGCCGTAATTTCCCGAACGCTGCCAAACCGAGTTGAATCCGTCGATTGACCTCTCGGTCGAAGTTGGACTTACCTAGTCGGACTATTTGTCCCAGGTAAACATACTCGTCAACAACTTCGACTTTAGTGTTCCCAACAACTACCGGCATAGATGTGACATGGACATTAAACATGAATGTTAATTGTATAATATTTAAATAATAAAGTCATTTCACTATTGAACTATTTTATTATTACATAATAAGACATGACGTGATGAGATAACATTATTTTATATTAAAATGTTTATATATGTAATTATAATACATCTACATAATATCATCAATATTATACAATTCTACCTCATATCGTCGTTGCGACTTCAAGACGTCTTATGTGTAACTTTTCGTAAAATCACCTTTTTCTCATTTTGAAGCTCTATCGAATGCAAAAACTCTCATGTGTATACGACTATTTAATCTTCATTTATTTAACAATTTCAAGATTTATTATGTACTTTCTAGTTGGAAGTTAGTGTTTGTTGTATGTGTAAATGTACACCCACAAGTTTTTAATTATGTCATACTCGGGACCTTTAGGCAATTATTACAATAAAATATCTAATGTGAACAATAATTATGCAGGAAGAGAAAAGTGGGTATTTTTTAAAATTATTTACTTATGTCACTTTAGAGCAATTATATCACGGGGACAAGTTACAGATACACACGGAGACAAATCAATCGTGTGATTTTTCCAATCGTACGAGGGCGACCCTGAAGATTTTTAGAACTGACCACTTGTAAACAATATAATAAATAAATTAAACGTAAGAAAAAAACTTTTTTTAAATGCACTAAAAAGAATAAAATAAACTTTTTCTTTAAAACGTTTACAATCAACTTATAACGTCATTACACAATTTATATGATATAAAAGCTTGTTGCGAGATTGAAGTTTATTCTCATTATTTCTACTTACTCGTATTTTCTTAGTCTGATAATCTCATTCAACACATCATTGTTGCAAGGTCGTTTGTCTGTTAATTTCGAACAGTCTAGCTCTTCAATAAGGAGACCTTCTTATGATTACTTATGCTTGACCAGCAGCGAAGAGCTTCGAACCTAAGTATACAACGGCATGGTCGACAGTACTAACCTGCATTCGTATTCTCAGCAAGTCCTTTTATTTGATACCCTAGGAAAGTATAAAAAACTTAGTCCGCCATCTTTAGAAGTCCGCCATATTGGATTTAGAGTTACGTCACTTTATTTTTCAAGTTACACTAAGCAAGCTCTTTTATTTGATACCCAAAATTGTAGGAGTGCATTAAAAATAACTAGTCCGCCACCTTTCGTGTTTCACAATGTTGTATTTAGAATGACGTCACACAGTTAACTATGCATTGTCATCCAAACTTAACGTGTATACAAAATTTCAGCTCAATCAATTGAAGATATCTGCTTCAAAATTAAGTTGCAAGATTCCACCCCATCAAACATACATTGGAAGTTGTGTAATAGCTTATAAAAAATAAGTTTAAATTTTGAAAATGGAACTCTTTGACAATACTATTGTGTATGCATTTTATCAATTTGTCATTTGTTTACGATTTGGTGGCAAATTGAAAACTGTCTGTGTCACGTCAGTATGAATTTAACGCGAGAAAATTTTTGTACGATGATTTTTTATGACTTTCGATGTCATTTAAGTCAACAAGGAAGTTAAAATAGACTTCAATTGACCTTTCACGATGAAGCCCCATCTCATGCCACAGTTTACAAGTGGTTTAATCAGTCTAGAGCTGATCGCACTTATCTCACCGATGATCTGCGTGAGGGACGGTCTTCTACGGCGACGACTGAAGTTAACATCAGTGTTGTGCGGCGTATGATAGAGACTGACAAGAGAGTCACTTATCGTTGTTAGACATATTTACGGGTGACGAAAGCTGGATTTTTTGTTATGATCCAGAAACTAATAGACAGTCTGATATCTGCGTGTTTCCTTCCGAGGAGTTGCCAACTAAAGTAAAGAGAGGTCGAAGCATGGGAAAAAAATGGTGGCCTCGTTCTTCAGAAGGACAAGTCATTACGCAATAATTGCTTTAGAGGATCGAAAAACAGTTACTGCAGAGTGGTACACTAATAATTGTTTGCCCCTTGTCTTGGAAAAAATCGGGAAAACGACCTCGCAGTAGAATCCTATTTCACCACGACAACGCCTCGTCGCACACTGCTAAGTAAAAAATCGACTACTTGGCGACATCAGACGTGGAATTACTGGGTCACCCGCCCTTTAGCCACGACCTCGAACCTTGCGATTTTTATTTATTTCCGAAAATAAAAAAAATAATAAAAACTTCGAGGAAAACGTTTTATGGACGCCGAGGAAGCAGTGGCAGAGTTTCAAAATGCCGCCGAAGAGACCCCTAAGGACGAGTGGGCAAAGTTTTTTTCTCAGTGGTACCATCGGATGCAGCGATCTATTGATGTAAATGGACACTATTTTAAAAGGTACGAGTATAATAAAAATAATAACCTGCTAGTTTGTTCAGTTTTTGATTTTCTAAGGACTATCAATGTCACTCTCGTAGATGATAGATGTCGCTCATTATAGGTATTAATAGGTTTTGTCAGTGCGTGGCTGGTCGTTACTTGTTCCGCATTGCGTAAAACGAAAGTTTATTTGAATTGTGTGTGTATCACCATTAAAAATGAGTAAACCGCTCTGTCCAAGTGAGATTGAGTTATTATTTAATCAGTAAAATACAGATGACTCTGAATCAAGGACCTCCAATGGTGAAGAGCTGTTCTAGCGGTTTCCTTATTACGCCAGAAGACTTAGGCTTAATATTTTCAGGATCGAATAATCAAGATGACGTTACGGAAAATTTTTCTGATCAAAGCATCAGCATGCTCCATGCCACTGAAGGCCCAGGTATTGCACCTGAATCGAAGCAAGTGCTATGAAACAGGAACTTATTTTTAAGAGACGGAGGATCTTGCCTTCTCTGGATAGTGATAATGGTGATAGTCATAGTGATGACAATGTTAGTGGGGTATCATTTGACGAGATATTGAGGATAATATCTCTGTATATGTATATATATATGTCAAAGAAAAGTCGCATTCAATGAAGCCATTATTATCAACAGGTCTTGTGGGCGACATTTTAGGTAAATACAAGCACAACACACAACACGAATAATAAACTTGTTTATACTTTTACTAATTTAAATTTAAATTTAAATTAAACTTTCCAGAAAATAACACTAATTTAATTTTATTAAAGAATATTAAAAATAATTAAAGAGCAGCGAGTTCGTACTGCGACACAGACATACACCATCACACACCAAACAGAAAAACCAAAACTGTACCCCACGCCAAATCTATCCGCTCCTCTTTTGTCTTTTGTTTTCATCCAGTCGCACCACGACTCCGCTCGAGGCGTTTCACCAGCGAACCTAGCTTTAATTGGTTGTTGTGATCACCGTATTAATCAAGCCATGGACCTCCGGCTTTTGATTGGTTAATTAAAAGAAATACAACAACAATAAATAATCCTAAATACTTAAGAAATATAATGGCTAAATTAATATTAATGAAATTAAGATAAAACATTAGAATTGATATTATTTAAACTATTTAATTCATTACTAAAATTTCATAGTTGTATTCCTTTCCGTTACGGCCTTCCTGACATTTCACACGTCCTCGTGTGATGCTTTTATTTTGGTCTACAAAGTAAAAAGAAAAATCTACGATGAACTATTCCCTTCATTCATAAATATTAATTATTATTTTAAATTAGCTTCCACTATCCAAACAGCCAATATTGTTATATAATCAGCCTCTGCTCTAAAAGCAGACTCCGCATACAAAACAGTTTCCCCTGTCAAAGCAGCCTCCGCTGTCGAAGCAGGCTCCGCTGTCAAAGGAACCTCCGCTGTCATAGCAGCCTCCACCGTCTAAGCAGCCTCCGCTGTCAAAGCAGCCTCCGCTGTTAAAGCAACCTCCGCTGTCAAAGCAGCCTCCGCTATCAAATCAGCCTCCGCTGTCAAAGCAGCCTCCGCTGTCAAAGCAGCCTCCGCTGTCAAAGCAGCCTTTCTTATCATTAAATTCTTACAATAAAAAAAATGAAATAGAGACCAAATCTTACCATAGTCACTGTCTGATAAGTAGAAATCCATTTCTGTGGGAATATATGATTAGGGTAATAGACGTAAACGGTCTCAAGAGTATTTATAAGTGCAGTTAGAATTAAAATTATTAAGTTTATACCTGTCGCCGTCTAAAACTTCAATTACTAATAAGTACCTTTATATTTAGGATCTAATTTGATTTGATTTCGCTCATGATTTTCAATCAAGACATAATCTCCTACAGCAAATGATTTTGCTTCATTGGCATTAAGCCGTTTTTGTCAATGCTAGCGTTTTTATGCATTAACCTTATAGCCCTCCCTTGCACTCTTTCAAGTCAATTTCAATTTCATGATCATCGACTGCCATTAAACTTAAAGGTCTTCCAACTTTCCCAATCAAAAATCCTAGTCGACTTTCTTTCGTCACTCTATGTGTTGTACTATTTAAAGACACGTCGTCTAAAGCATCCTGCCAAGATCTATCATGACTACTCTCTACAACCGTTAGCATGTTTTTCAGAGTACTCATCATAAGCTCCACTTGACCGTTAGGTTGACTAGAGCCAGTTGCTATAACATGTAAATGAATATTATGATTTTTGCAAAATACCCTAAATTCAGTATTTGCAAAACATCTACATTGGTCTCCTATTATTCTTACAGGAGTACCAAAAAGTACTATAGAAGCTTTAATGGCTTCTACTGCACTCATGGCGTTTATTTTCAACGTGAGACTTAGCAACACATATTTACTAAAAGCGTCAATGAGTACAAATACGTACTCTTTTGAGTCGCTTTTGCCATTAAGCTTACCAGTAGCGTCTATATGAATTGTGTGCCACGGTATCCTAACTTTTGGGATTGGATGTAATTCAATTTGCTGTTTGTCAGATTTTCCTTTAGCCACTTTACAGTTAATACAGTTTTCAACAAATTTTCTAACATATTTTGCCATGTTAGAAAACCAATAATGTTGATAAGTATTTTTCTAAAGTTTTTTTTTGCATCCCAAGTGTATGAAGGATTAATGAATATGATTTATAACTGACCAACAAAAAGCTTTAGGTACAATAGGAAGCCACATATTTTGATTATTCTTTGAATTTTACTGTACAGAATATTTGATCGTATTTCATAAATCCGGCTACTTTCTAAACTTATGTCATCGTTTTAAATTTTAGATATAATATATTTACATTCAGGATCATCAAGCCTTTGCTCTGTTTGCAACCAATTTATTGACAACCCAGCAAGATTAATATATTTTTGCTCTACATTTTTTTTTACAACTTCATTATTTACAATTAATTTGTTCTGTATTGAAAAATGGTTTCTAGAAAGAAAATCGACATGGGCTATTTTTTTTCCTTCTCTATATTGCACCCCCAAATCAAAGGCTTGCAAAAACGCCCATCAACTATGTACCCTGGGTGTTAGATCAACTTTATTTCTTGATGACTTCAATGAGTTATAATCATACTGTAAATGATCTACCTTACAAATAATGTCGAAAATATGTAACCAAATTCGCCACCGCTAATCTTTCCAAATTTATTAGAATTAAGTTCTCTATAGTCTACACATATGCGGTCGGATCCATCACGCTTCCTAACTAACAAAATAGGACTCGAGAAAGGAGATTTGCTTGGACGAATCACACTCGCTACAAAAAAGTTCATTACACTTATTACGAACAATTTCACGTTCACAATTAAATGATAAGGTCTCCTCTGCACAATTTTATTAGTATCTACTAATTTTATTTTTAATTCTCCCGTTTTTACTATATTAGGTGGCGTTCCCTCAACAAACGACTTTACAAAACTATGAAGAATTTCCCTTAAATTATAAATAGAACGATGGTCAATATCAGGGTCGATATTATCAAATGTAGTCACAGCCCTACCTAATTTGCAAATATTAACAACGCTAGACTTCTTAACTGTTAGATAATCGGATGAAAGTTCTACTATAAAACATAGCCCTAATAAATTACGTCCTATTAAAATATAATTATTCAAATATTTATTGGGTATAATGAGAAATAATATTACTACGGTGTAGCTGCAAAGAGTTACAATTTAAAAAAAAATTGTGATTTACATATTACGTGAGACTTGCCTATACCAACAATGGTGATGATAGCATGCTGTAGTTTGCCAGACAATTCATTGGCTGTAGTTTCTCTAATAAGGGAACGATGAGCTCGAGAATCAAAACAAAATGAAATTTCTCACCAAACTTTGTAAATAACTTCGGTGACAGGTTTCAAGCCGCACAGATTAACTATCTGTTGCTGTATACTACTACCTGCATATGATCATGTTTTAAGCATCGCGACGCCATGTGACCGTTGAACCCACACCTGTAGCACTTGATTACATGCTTGATCATTGTTTCACTTTTATTAAAAAAATATCGGAAATTGAGGTAGGTTTAATCTTCTCATTTGATCGACTGAAACATTCATATTATCTGTGATCAAGTTTTCCGCAAGCATAACATTTCATTGCAAAAGATGAAAATTTTGAGCGTTTGATATCCGGTATATAAGTATCTCAGTTCGTATTTGTTTCTTGAACCGTCCGTTATCGATAAGAAAATGCCATCAATTTGCGTTGCATTTTATAGCGCTTATTTATTTCTTCTGTAATAATATTGCGTTATAAGAGTGGTTCAATTTGACCAATATGGGCAAGAATTGTATATACAGGTAAGTAAAGAAAATAATCTGGCTGAATATGAAGCAAGTGATTCACCACCATGCGGTTTACCATTGAAAATTTTAAAAATTATAACTGCCTATGTATCTACCGTATCAAAGCGGGACGAAAAAAATTTCTTTAAATTCTGCCCAAAACATATTAGGATAAGCAACCTGTGGGCCTATGAGCCTGTGTAGCAGCAGATCCTTACATAGCTTTACTAATAATAATTATCAATCGACTTCCCTGTATTTAGTACTCGGTAATACAGATATCTGCAGTTGCTAACCAAGCTTGATCATCAGCATGTTCATTTCAAGGATGAAATTCTGGCGCGTAAAGTCCTTGATATTATCTTGTGGTTTATGATGTAAGGCCTCCAAGAGAAGTTGGATACTATTACTGTATGTATTACGCTTCGAATAAAGTATGCCATCGGTCATTATCATCCCTCGAAGTTCACTAAATAAATTATGTGCTTGCAATGATCCCACTTCTGATGTCGAAGAAAAGTCGCATTCAATGAAACCATTATTATCAACAGGTCTTGTGGGCGACATTTTAGGTAAATACAAGCACAACACACAACACGAATAATAAACTTGTTTATACTTTTACTAATTTAAATTTAAATTTAAATTAAACTTTCCAGAAAATAACACTAATTAAATTTTATTAAAGAATATTAAAAATTTTATTTATTTAAGAATTAGGTAACATATATATATATATATAACATAATCTATGCTCTGTGAACCCTGTACTAGGTAAACCTGTCTTACAGGGTTCCAGACCTTCCATATTGTAATATTAGTCATTGGTACATAATACAAATACAACGAAACGTAAAAGGAATAATTAACACAGTTAGAAACAAACACAATATAGAAAAATACACTCAAATCTACATAGTACAAAATATGACAAAAACAATGGGTAAGGAATAAAATTTGTTTAAGATAAATGGATAAATAAGTTTAAAGCTTTTTTAGAGTTTTTATTTCATGTTTTGAAAATGTAGTTATGAATGTCTAATGGGATATATTAAGTTACACAAATCGAATTACAGAATTTAAGTTTCTTATTTTGCTTATTTTATTGTCGTCAACAAATTTTCGGTCTGATCGTAATCTAGCGACAATAACCAGGCGTGTACCTTTTTTTTACACAAGTAATAATTCAGTGGAAATATGTCCAGTTCTCTGTGTGATTTGTTGTAGAGATGTGGGCCAAGGAAGCATTGAAAATGATGGGAGAAAGCAGTGTTAAATTTAGAAACCGGACATATATTATGAGCTCTTCTTTTTATTTTATATAGTTTTGGATCAAATAAAGTAGATT
Source organism: Parnassius glacialis (assembly GCA_033319125.1). Classification (NCBI taxonomy): domain Eukaryota; kingdom Metazoa; phylum Arthropoda; class Insecta; order Lepidoptera; family Papilionidae; genus Parnassius; species Parnassius glacialis. Next base: position 35,101,590 of record JAVANC010000021.1, read on the forward strand.
TATGTTGCCTGAGAATACTACTTAATACAAAAAGTTGACGAACTGTTAATAATTGACAGTCAGAGTAGAGATGTTTAGTAGGGAACTGAAATGATTTATAGGTCATTACCTTGATGATCGATCTTTGAGCTCTTTCTAGTGGGATAATCATACTTTTAGAGGCTCCTCCCCAGACCGAATTGCAATAAGTGAGTATAGATTGGCATAAGGTAAAGTATGCTGTTTTTAGAAGAGTTATATCTGAAATCCGTCGTAATTTATTAAAAACCCAAACTAATTTGCGAATGCGTGCTGATACAGTATTAATATGATATTTCCAGTTGAGTTTTGAGTCCAGATAAATACCTAGGTATTTACATATAGATACTTTTTCAATAGAGATACATGAACATGTATTATTATTGTTATTTCCACATTCATGAGCCCTGATAAAATTAATACTATTGAGTATGGGGTCTCCTCTAATTGAAAAGGGAAGGAATTTAGTTTTTTGAATATTGATTGTCAAAAGATTTTGTCTAAGCCATCGAATTACCCGACAAAAACCTATCTCCACAGTCTTTCGTACCTCATCCCAAGTCTCTCCGTGAAAAACTAATGCTGTGTCATCAGCAAAAGCGAACACTTTTCCATTACTAAGATTTAACTGGCAGAGATCGTTGATGTAGATCAAAAAGAGACTCGGACCCAAGACACTGCCCTGCGGAATACCAAATGTTATCGAGGCGTCAGAACTATAGTAATTATCAATTTTTACCCTTTGAACCCTATTGTGTAAGTAATCTGAAAAAAGATCTAAAGCCCTACCCCGTATCCCAATGTTTTCCATTTTATTTATCAATTTGGGTATGGAAACGGTATCAAAAGCTTTTTTAAGGTCTAGGAAGATACCCAAACATTTACGTTTACCATCTAGATGTTTTACGACGTAATTAGTTAAATTAGACACAGCATCTTCTGTCGATCTGCCAGCCCTAAATCCGTATTGGGATTCAGATAATACATTATTTTTTCCCAAATATCTAATAAGTCTGTTGCACATTATCCTCTCAAATACTTTCGATAGTACCGGTAAAATTGAGATCGGTCGGTAATTGTTAATATCATTTTTGTCTCCCCCTTTGTGAATAGGATGAATGGTCGAGATTTTAAAAACATTTGGAAAAACTCCAGTATCCATCGCTAAGTTAAATATTTTTGTGAGAGGCGGGACGATCACATTTTCTGTAATTTTAAGCAATTTTGTGGAAATATTATCCCAACCAGGGGCGGAATCATTTTTCAGGTTTCGAATAATAGAGGCCACTTCAGCATCATTGGTTGGTAGAAGTGCAAATGAGTGCAATGGACGGAGAGGTTGTATATAATCAGTATCGTCATCCAAACTAATGGATTGGATTTCAGATGCAAGCTGACTACCGATAGTAGCAAAGAAAACATTAACTTCTTCTATTGACTCTAGAGGGGACGCGCGCAATTTTAAAAGATCGTTAGAAGTAAATTATATTATAATAAAAAAAAAATTCTTAAATAAATAAATATTAAAAATAATTAAAGAGCAGCGAGTTCGTACTGCGACACAGACATACACCATCACACACCAAACAGAAAAACCAAAACTGTACCCCACGCCAAATCTATCCGCTCCTCTTTTGTCTTTTGTTTTCATCCAGTCGCACCACGACTCCGCTCGAGGCGTTTCACCAGCGAACCTCGCTCTAATTGGTTGTTGTGATCACCGTATTAATCAAGCCATGAACCTCCGGCTTTTGATTGGTTAATTAAAAGAAATACAACAACAATAAATAATCCTAAATACTTAAGAAATATAATGGCTAAATTAATATTAATGAAATTAAGATAAAACATTAGAATTGATATTATTTAAACTATTTAATTCATTATTAAAATTTCATAGTTTTATTCCTTTCCGTTATATATATATATATATATATATATATATATATATATATATATATTCCATGCACTGTTAAACTGAATAAAGAAGCTCGCGTTGCCGGTAAATCGTATCTTGGGTGTAATAAGTTAGCTGACAGATGGACAGCGTGCGTTAAGATGCCTGACAGAATTTTGAAACCACGTTGCTTACACACGTGTGTAGTTTCTAAATCTAAAGATTATTTTCTTTGTGCTCTTGTGTCCAATGAAGAATGTGAACAGATTCATAAAAAAATTTGGAAGCTCAGGACTTGGCCTGATTCCTCATCAGGTGAACAGCAAGCTCCTTTGTCATCCTTATTCTGTTAAAAAATAGAGCACAAAATGATTTTACAGCATGAAGTCGTAATGATGTAACGGTGAAACCACATTTCGACTTTTGTTATAAATTGAGGCAAATATGATAAATATTATGTTAAAGCAGTTCATTAAAGCCCCGGAAATATTCAGTCCGGCTTGTTTATGCATACCGGTAAGTATGCTGGGCACTTAACACACGGATAATTTGCTTAGGCAAATTATCCGTGTGTTGATTTTGACATTTAGGCATTTAGATGCCTAAATGTCAATCCTAAAAAGTCTCAGGCTATTATTATTGGGAGCCAGAGCTTTATTTCAAGAGTTGACAGGTTCACCGTACCACGTATCGTATTCGTTGGAGTTGTAATTCCTTACTTTGACAATGTCAAAAACCTTGGTATTTATATTGATAATTCCTTAAATTGGATACGCCAACTGCGTAGAGGTAAGTAAGAAAACCTTTGTCGCTCTTTGTTCACTGCGTCGCTTTCGATCATTTCTTCCCATTCCAACAAAAAATAGGCTCGCACAGATTCTTCTCCTTCGGATTCTCGACTATGCTGACGCAAGCTATGTAGACATAACTGAGGACCAGCTAAATAAGCTTGAGAGACTTCAAAATACTTGTATTCGGTTCATATTTGGATTGCCTAAATATGACCTCATTGGCCAATTTCGCTCACGTCTCAAGTAGTTACCTATCCGACTTCGCCGGAACATGCATAATTTATCTATTCTGCACTGTGTATTATTTCATTCTTCTGCTCCTCCCTATCTAAAAGAGAAGTTTAATTTTGTAGGGCTTCCGGGGGAACCTCTACGCTCTTCTAGAAGATTCATTTTAAGGGTCTCACAAAATATCATTTTTTAATAGATCTTTTACTGTCCAGTCTATTGAGCTCTGGAATGCCCTACCTTTGCATATACGTGAAGCACAATCTATTGTAATCTTTCAGCGATTACTTAAAGTGCATTACTTGTCTCAATCGTTCGAAGACCGTTAGGATAGATTATGTGATTATGTATTTATTGTATTTATCAGCTTTATATTATTGTTGAGGAATCTTGTTATTTATATATGTGTTTTGGGTAGATATGTAAGTTTGTTTATATACTCTTATATATGTATGTATATGTATATAATATAATATGCTTTACTTTATCATTTATTATGTATTAGAATTTTATATCATTTCATGTATTAGTTATTATATGTTATTTTATTGCATTTATTGTCTTTATATAGCATGTATTGATATTATATTTTGTATAATTATATTGCACCACCTACCTAGTATTCATTGTTTATTCCTTTACACCCTTGTTTGCCTGGAAGAGATCGCTATGTAGCGATAGGGCCGCCAAATTGTACATTTAATCTGTCTTTTGTTATGTAATTTGTTTATTTGTTTGTGGTGTACAATAAAGTATATTCATTCATTCATAATTTTCGCATTACCTAACGTGTACTAAAAACATTATACACATTACTTATTATTATTTGAAATATTTGTTTTTTTTTTAAGAAAAAAATTACAGTGATACTATGATCTGCTAAAAAATGTTTGGATTTTTTAAAGATTTCATTGGTCAATGTTGCCATAGGGCGTTTCGAGCGAGGGTTATCTTTAGTTGATTTTCTTCTACGGTTGAATTTGATGAATTTCTAAAGAGCTTATACCATATTCATATTGTTCTCAATAACTAAACGTAAGCGTTTGAAAGCGACCCGGCATGTTGTTGATTTTTCGACACACATCATAAGGATACTGTCGTAACGTTGGTAATCTCCAGTATGAATAATTATAATCCATAGTTTTTGCTAATCTGGTGAAAATAATGATGCAAATAATTTTGAAAATAAAAATGACTATGTCCTGCTACGAACTTAAAAATCCCGTTTATGTGACCTTTGATTAAAAAATCGGTATTGCATTGAACTTTAATACGTTCATATATTTGCAAATGATGTTAAACGCTGATGATTAGATTCTTTGCTCCAATTTAAGGTGATATTTTGTGAATTTTGGTAACGGTACAGATGGTTTGGTGATGATGATGAATATGAAGATGTTTTCCTAGCCAATTTCGACCATGGTAATATTTTTAATGCTGTCAAAGGCTTTTAACTGCTTAGGAGGTATATTTATACAAGTACATGAGAAACCTTATTTGAAATTAACAATTTGTGTCTGTTAAATATGCAAACAAGTGAAACGATGTATAGCTGAGTACACACTGCCCTTTTATTTCAATGCAACTATTTATAAGATGGACGCGGCCATCACTATACCTACATATAAAGCTATATATAACAATCCTCTCTCTAATTCTACAAATATACATATACACACAAATTTTAATTCTACATCTATACAGAAAAAAGGTTTATTATATACTTTAGGTATTGGACGAAATACTCTTCCTGATGAACCCGACCTCGAAATGAGAACGTGGTCATTCCGCGGCCCTAATCTTTCCAAGATCTCATTATCTGCGCTGGCCTCTGAGTATTCTTCACCCTCTGACAGCTCCGATGGTAACACACTTCCCGTTGATTGTGATTCAGTGGAAGATGGAGACTGATGGCATGCCCTTTCCCCTTCCATTTTATGGGTCTCCTGGACGCCTTCATCGTCAGAGGGTGCCTGTTGTGTCGACACGTTTGTAGGACGCACATGCGCGTTAGTTATAGCTGGTGTAAAGTCTGGTATTTCGACAGAACTGAAGTTGTCGTAGTCTTTGTAAAATTTTGTACCCATATAAGGAATTATTTGATTGTTGTGCTTTTTAAACACTAAGGAGCTTGCCAAGTCTTTGATTAAATATATTGATATACCCATTTTTTTAATACCGTGCCTCTTTCCCACACGAACCGTTTATTCACATTTTTTTTTATAAAGGACACTGTCCCTTTTTTTAAAACACTGTTTAATTGTTCCTTTATACGCTTTAATCGCAAAGACTGATTGCGTTTGACCACTTCAGCGAGAGTGTCAGATGAGGACGGCGGTGTTATAGGATTAAATAACTCCAGGCGCGACCGAAGTTTCCGACCAAAAAGCAACTCCGCCGGTGAAAGCCCTGTTGTAATATGCACTGAGTTTCTATAATCGAAAAGATATTTTAACAAACAGAGTTCTTTTTTTAAATTGTTTTTATCTAATAAACAAGATTTAATACCCGTCGTTATAACCTTTACATAGCTTTCTGCCTGTCCGTTACTAGCCGGATGGATGATAAGCTGGCGATGTCACATGCGATATTCCGTTTGACGCACAAAACTGCGAAAATTCTTCTGATACCAAGCATGTTGCATTGTCACTAACCAGAGAATGAAAGAGACCGAATCTAGACATAAATTCGTATAACTTAGATATCACGGCAGATGAGGACGTACTATTCATTTTGTATGCTTCGACCCATTTTGAATACGCATCAACGATTACTAAGTATACTTGGTTATAAATTCGACCAAGAAAACCAATGTGTACTCTATAGAACGGTTGAGGTGGGTGTGGCCACACAGCCAGCGGTGCCGTACCGGTGATAGTCGGAGTTGTGTGCATAGCACACAGCTGCCGATCATCTCTTCGATAGCTTTATCTATACCGGGGAACCAAACCCTACACCTTGCTTCAGCTTTACACTTCACAATACCTAAATGTGATTTATGAAGTTCGGACATGAATATTTTACGCAAAGTTAAAGGTATCAATACTTTATGGCCTCGCATGACTATACCGTTTTCGTAAGAAAGTTGAGTTTTAAACAAAAAGTATGAGCTTATTTTTTCATCCGCTACTTTTTTTGGCCAACCCTCTATAGTGTATTGAGCTACCCTATTTAACTCTAAATCTTTTTTTGTTTCCTCACGTAAATTTTGTAACGTTACAGGTAAACTCGAGTCTATTACGAAATTAACATATAAGGCCCTATCTTCAAAAAAGTCCGGCGCCTTGCATATTTCATGGCCCTCCACGGCGCATGATTCAACGCTACTTACACTCGCACGGGACAGATAATCGGCGCAGTTATCGGCACTGCGAACGTACTCAATTTTAAAATTATATGCGCTTAAAAACATTGCATAACGCTGCAACCTGTTAGCCGATACCTCTGGTATACCTCGATAAGACCCGAATATACTTATTAACGGCTTATGATCTATTCGAAGTATAAACGGGACAGATCTTCCGTATAGGTATTGGTGAAAGCGACGTACCCCAAATATAATTGCTGTTGCTTCCCTTTGTATCTGCGAATATCTCCTTTCGGCTGTATTTAAAGTGCGCGATGCGAACGATACAGGGCGCTCCACTCCATCGTTACCGATTGAGACAATATTGCGCCTAATCCACTCGGTGAAGCGTCAACTGTTAACATAATTTTCGCATTAGTGTTAAAATGGGCTAGAACTTGATCGGAAACGAGAATATTTTTAACCGCATTAAATGCATTGCAGTGTTCAGCGTTCCACTGCAACTTACAATTTTTTCGTAATAAATTATACAAGGGACGGAGAACTGAAGATGCATCGGGGACAAAATTCCTGTAATAATTAACAAGACCAAGAATTGAAGTCCTTTTATATCCTTTGGGACCTGTGCATTTAAGATGGCATTTACTTTCTGAGGCGATTTTCCTAACCCGTTTTTATCAATCACGTAACCTAAATATTCTACCTCATCTTTAAAAATGTCACATTTCGTTTTTTGGAGAGTTAGTCCTGCAGCTTGAAGCCGTTGGAGAACAATATGTAATCTATTTAAATGTTCTGATCTAGTAGATCCTGTTACCAAAACTCCAACCCCGAAGGTACACATTCCATAACGCGCTGAAAAATAACAGGGGCTGGAGCTAAACTAAAAACTAATCGGATATATCTAAATAATCCTTTATGAGTGTTAATGCAAGTGAGTTTTTGTGACTCTTCATCTAAAACACACTAAGCATATGCTTGCGAAAGATCCACCTTACTAAACTGCTGCCCCCCGTGTAATTTTGTAAACAACTCCTGAGCTGGCAATGGATACTGATCGACTAATAATTGCTTATTTATGGTTACCGAGTAATCTGCGCACAGACGAATCGAACCATCACGCTTCAACACCGGCACAATGGGTGACGCATAATCGGAATACTCGACCGGTTTCAAGATACCCACACGCACTAATCTTTCTAACTCCTTATCTATCTTATCTCTTAGTGTAAAAGTAACAGCGCGCGGCTTGAAAAATATAGGTTTCGCATCTTTTTTTTTTATTAAGTTTTATCTTATATTTATTAAATGTACCTAGCTCGTCCGAAAAAACTATAGGGTATTTGGCTTCCAACTTTTTATTGAGGTTTAACTGATTATTGGAGTAGTTTACGGGCAACAATTATTATTTATATAAAGATAAAAAAATTCCCGCCTAAAAGAGGTGGGCCCCCGTCGTGAATAATATATACATTTAAAATATAAGTTATATCTGTATATGTAAATGGTAGTCGCGCTATACCTATACAGTGGATATTATTGCCGGTATACGTTAGTAGTTGCTTATTAGATTGTGTCAATGGCACATCCGTAAAGTACTTTAAATACGTTTGTTCGAAAATCGCAGTGACAGCCGACCCGCTATCAATTAGGAATTTCATCGGTATCTCTCTAACATAAACTATCACAATCATGGGCTCTCCTTTAAATGTGCGAATGTTATAAAACTCACTGTCATCGCCATTGTCATCAACACGCTCGCCGTTTATGAAATTTATTTTTTTACACATACGACGCAAATGCCTTTTTACGTTGCACTTTTTGCACTTATAGTTAGTAAATCGACACTGTGCTGCTGTAAGATTTTTGAAGCCGCAGACAGTACACAACACTTTATCACTAGCACCGTTTTTGGAGTTAATATTGAACAGCTGCTCGGTTTGGAGCGGCCCGGGCAGTTGTGCCGGCAACGCCCCCGAAGACGCCGCTGCTCCAGCGCGCGCACTCCGCACGCTCTCCGCTAACTCCACTGCTTTAGCCAGAGTCAAATCTTTTGGATCCTGAGCGAAAAAATTTCACGCTCCGCTCCCGGTAGCATTTCCATTACAAAATGGTCCCTTAATACTTCCTCCACGTTTAGGAATCCACAGTGTGCTGTCATCCCACGCAGTGTAGCAGCCCATTGTGTGTAGTTCTCGCCCTCTTCTTGCGCTGCAGAATAGAACTTGTACCTCTCGCCGAACGCACATCTCTTGGGCGTAAAGTGATTGTCCAAAAGCTTCAATATATCTTCGAATGGTACTGACTGGAGGTCTTTCGGCAATGCTAAATCTGTTGCTAGCTTATAAGTAGCTTCGCTGAGTGCCCTCAACAACATTGCTCGTCGCTTAACACCAGAGCAATCTGTAGTCTCGCTGATATCGTTCGCAATAAACCATTGCATAAGCCGACCTTTATACACTTGCCAGGTCTGTGAGTTATGGTCAAAACTGGTTAATAATCCAAAATGAGACATTTTAAGGCAACTTTTATTTTTTTCTAAACGCGCGGGTAGAATCGTCGCCACTGTTAAATATGCGAACGGGAACAAGTGAAACGATGTATAGCTGAGTACGCACTGCCCTTTTATTTCAATGCGACTATTTATAAGATGGACGCAGCCATCACTATACCTACATATAAAGCTATATATAACAGTGTTTTTCCACAAATGTTCACTTCAACTGGAATTTGAACCTAGGGCCTGCAACCGCCGGTTAGTTAGGTACTTTGATCGTACGGTTTTGGTACAAATACAAGACCATTTATAAATTCTTACTTTCCTAAACTGGATGTAAAGCACGTAAAGATTTATACTTAATTAATTAAATTTCCCAGGTTACTAATACGCCTTGATGTCCGTGAAGACAGCTGTATCTGCGATTGTCAGACGATAAAAGATTGTGGGAGACGAAAAGCTCGGCCCAGTCGACGATTACAAAATAGGTCTGGAGAAAAGAACCCTAAGAAAATTTCATATTTTTAACTTTTTAGTACTGTAGTGATTTATTTAGATTTTTTAATGAATATCTCTGCTCCGCTACATTCACAGCCGGCTTTCCTACAGTGTCAAAATTGTGCCGACGGTAGGCTGTTTAAAGGTTTAATAAGGTTTAAAGGCTGTAAAAAGGGGATAAAATATTCATATTAAACGATGCCATAGCAAAACAATTTCAGCGTCCCATCCTACCGTAGAAATTCATAACTCTATTAGCAATTCGTTTAACCACACAAATTTTCCCCTTTTTTCGGAACAAATTTACAATTATCATCGTAATGTACCAATGGTTAAAAGAATTCCTAGAGGTGCGAGGATGCAGCTTGCTAAGGCATTTTCATGTACTATTCAAAATTGTTTCACGAATAGTGAAAATAGTTGGCAAAAATTATTTACTTTCGCGTATTTCCATTTTCATTTTGATAAAACAATAAATAAATCAATGACGTCTCAACTAAAAGGGACATCTTTTCAAAATTTAGATTACCCAATTAATACTCATTTACCTAAACCACGTCCTAAATTTTATAAAAAAATAGTAGAGTCGAAAGTAATGGATGGCGACTTAAAAATGCATCCCGTCTTTTATTCTCAGACGACATCTTGGCTCCTCGTAATGTCGAAACTCTTGAAAGCCTTCGTCAGAAGCATCCTTCGGTCAAATTTTCTCAGGGTTTACCGCTGCCTCCCAAGACTTCTATGCAACCTTTACACATTTTTGAAAAAGACACTTTAGAAGCAATTATGTCATTTTAGAATGACTCTGCTGGCGGCATTGACGGAATTACACCTCAACATCTTAAGGATCTTGTAAGCACTTCTGCCGGTGACGTCGGCGGAGTACTTCTTAAAAACATTACAAAATTATGTAACTTTATGCTTTCTGGTAATGTTAATCCAAATTTCATTCCATTCTTATATGCGGCAAGATTATGAGCCTTCAAAAAAAAGGATAACGGTATCCGTCCTATTGCCGTTGGTTCCACATTTCGACGCTTAACTTCAAAATTAGATTGCAGGCACATAATCTCTAACCTTAAGACCAAATTTCAGCCTACTCAACTATGCTTTAGCACTAGAAGTGGCTGTGAGGCGGCATTACATTTAGTGTTTACATTTTTAACAAACTCTGATGCAGATGTTCTTGTGAAGGTTGACCTAAGGAATGCTTTTAACTCTATCGATAGGGTAACCTAGCTGAAATAAGTGGCAATACCTCTGAAATTAATCATTACATTTGACAATGTTACAGTCAAAATACTCACTTGTTTTACGAAAACTATGTTATCAATTTTGCTGTCGGTGTTTAGCAGGGTGACCCAGTAGGTCCACCACTTTTCGGTTTAGTAATTCAACCCATTATTTCAAATTTGAAATCCAAGCTGAATGTCTAGTACCTAGACGACGGTACACTGGGAGGTAGAGCAGATGACGTCCTCATATCTTATGTATACATATCTTACTCATATTTTTCGAAATTTTAAAAATATTGGTCTTGAACCAAATAGCAATAAATGTGAAATATTTTTTCCTATAATTTATCTACTTCTCACAGAGACACTTTAAATCAAAATTTTGACCATGTTTCTCTAGGAACGCATTTTACACATTTTACAGGAAAAGAGGCATTCTATCTTAATCCTCACGACTGACAACGCATCTGCAATTTAATTCGCAAATGAAGGTAGATGTAGATGTCTATGGGCCACAGCAACCACATAACCATCATCAGGTGGACTGTGAGTACGTGTGAATTGGGGCTTCTGCGTCACTTACTCTCGCATCGCTCGAGCTACATGCCGCTGAAGACCCCAATTCTCTCCAGTAGAGGTACAACATTTTTAGTTTAACCAAATTAACGTCTACATACTCAAAGTTCTATCCTGCGGGAACAAGTGTACTTCCACTTCTAGTTGAGTTATTGAGCATTATATTCAGAGCGTGTGCGAGATACTGATGGCATTGCCGCATGTATATGATTAATTTCTAATAATACAACTTGTTTAGCCTAATTTCATTGTGGTTAGTGCTAATAAACGTTTTTAAGCTATTGCATAGCTTTTATCGGGGGCTTTGAGCGCGGCGACCGAATCAAGAAATTCCGTAACGAAAAAAAAACCTAAGACCCGAAAACCTAATATCGTAAATCCATTACAATAAAGATATTAATTAATTTGCAACCATCCGCTAACTAAACACAATGATGTGTCTTACCTGGATTGAAGAGCGCCTCCCGCCCTCCATCAATTGTTTCATTATTGTCTTATTCTCATAGCGAGTGCACGTTGATTACAACGCTCGTCAAATATCATCTATATTTGTGAGTTTATTCATTTTTTTACTATTTAGAAATTCAGCCTCCATTACCTTTATTTGACTTCATACTTGTTTATGTTAATTGCAGATCATGGCCAACACTAAGGAACACAATGATTCGAATCCTATCACTAATCCGTATTACTAATGCACAGGATGAGGATAAATTTACACTAAATTATTACAATCGAAAGGAGCAGCTTCACGATTTACCACCAAATAGAATAGCTATTAATGAAGAGCGGCAATTGAAATCAAAGAAATGTTACAGGAAGAGAAACCATTCTCAAAAATCATCATCATCGTCATACATTATCCGCCGAGATAAAGATAATCGAGGTCATCGTCTCATTAAAATCAGCATTTGCGAACTTAACGAGCACGAAGAAAATGTCATCCACGATCTTAATGCTAACATAAGTGTTCAATATGTTGTGGTTTCAATGTATGATGAAGTTTTGCATGCTAAAATTTTTTTTATAAAAAAATAAGTGAAAAATTATGTGAGAACTAGTAATTTAAGTAATGTAAGCTACATTACTTAAATTAGTAATTGTAATTTAAGTAATGTAGCTTACATTTTATGCTTTTTTATTTATTTATTTTTAGCTTAATAAGTAAAATATAATAAAATTTATACACTGAATTTTATTGTTGTTTTATTATGTATCATTACTATTCAATTGTGTAGAGGAAAAAAGAAAAGATATTTATTGTTACAACGAATGTATTTATTAAAACTCAATATTTATTTATTTTAAATTAATATAAAGTTATAAACATAATAATACATGTAACTTAAGCTATACATTTATCTCTTACTTACTTATACAGTACATAGTAGTAGCATTACATAGTTTTACATTCAAATTTATTAAAATATAGTTTTATAGTGTCCCCACGGTAACATATTGTAGCCATCTGCCATAATTTGTCTTTTATCATCATCTCTATTAAGCACAAGTTTATCAATTTTTGAGTAAATATTTGATGATTCTTTGATCTAATTATACACATACTCTTTCTAAAGTTTTTATTAGACCATATCGGTCGTTTATATTTTTCAATATTAAGATTTTTAGTAACAGATTTTTTAATATTCATGGCTTTTCTTATTTAGGTTGTTTATGAATAAATACAATATAATTTCGCTCTTAATCCAACAAATTCAGTTGTTATATCATCATCCATTTCGTCTTTGAAAAACCCTGGAATTTTACAATTTACTTTGGGCATATCATACTAATTGTTTTTGAAATTACTTGTATCAAAATATTTATATTTTTTTTCATGTCTTCAAAAATATCATTTGTATTTATTAGATACAGCAGACTATCAGTATCAGTATAACAGAGTTTTCATACATGCGTTTCAATATAGAGTAATGAAAATGATATAAATGACTCTTAGCTAAATCCAGAATTGTAAACCCAATGTAAATTGGGCGATCAAGGACAACTTTTGTTAGTTCTAACTTAGTCATAGGGTAAATGTTTAAAACTTTATTAAATTTATTATATAAATAAGCAGATCGAGTCATAACCTGCCTCTTAGCATAACTTGACTTGACTGTAGCAGTGGGAGCTACATTATGCTTTCATCTCCTAGATATTATAAAAGGATCATATGGGAGCGTTTGTGACGTTTTAGAATTATATTTAATCAATTGCCTAACTGTAAAAACATCACTCATTTTGTATAGGTTTTCAGTGGGAAACCAATAAGGTTTAAAGCTCATTACTTTTAGCAGTATTCTTTGTGCTCTTTCTAAATCGAGGAACTTGATCTTACTAGCACCTCCCCAGACTGGGATACAATAGGCCAATAGTGACTGAGCCAATGAAACATAAATTAGTTTTAATAGTTTTTTGTCAACATGTCTCAGCTTTTTAAACACCCATATGAGTTTTCTGACTCTTCCCATCATTAGTTCTAGATGAGCGTGCCAGGATAGCCTCTGGTCAACTACAACTTCCAAATATTTTGTGTTGTTAACTTTAGTTATGGCTTTGCAAGAGCAATTATTTTGAATGTTGTCACAGTCATGAAGTTGAATTTTGAAATTATGTTCAGGTTGCGTTGAATTATACTTTGTGAATGCTATGTAGTTTGTCTTGTCCGTATTAAATGTTAAAAGGTTAGATTTTAACCAGTTAGCTACCCTGACTAGCCCCTCTTTCGTGACATAGCGTACGGAATCCCACGTGTTGCCAGTGAAAACAATGGCAGTGTCGTCTGCATAGGAAAAGACTTGTCCCGCGTTGATACTCATATTACAGAGGCTGTTGATGTAAATCAAGAACAGAGTCTTGATTTTGACAAAAGCCATATTGTGATTTTAAAAGAAAATCAATTTTAATCAAATAGTTTATAAGTCTCTTGTTAATTAATTTCTCTCAAATTGATGGTTCAAACTGAAATTGGTCTATAGTTGGATACATCTTCTCTGTCACCATTCTTATACACCGTCGTTAATAATTGCATTTTTGAGCGCAACTGGGAAGACTCCATATTCAAAGCAGAGGTTAGCAAGGTGCGAAATTATGGATACTACTTGCTCATTCGCCTTTCGCCTGTTTCAAAAACTGAGTAGATACATTATCCCAGCCTGGAGCGCTCTCAGATTTTAGGCTCATAAGAACTTTGTGAATCTCTTTAGAATCGATTTCCTGAAAAAACATGGACGCAACAGGTGGGTTAAAACAAACATTGCTAGCACCAACTTGTTGTGTATAAGTGTTTCTTAGAATATCCTCAGCTAGGGTTTTACCAACATTAGTGAGGTATTCACATACATGATCAACAGACAACTTTGGGCAAGCGTGTATGTCTAGCAACTCCAGACTATTTGCTTTTCATTTGTTACCGCTTGTTATTGTATTTATTGTATGCCCTAAAGTCCTGGGGTTTTTCCTATGTTTAGTTAAAAGTTCTTTATTATATAGAATCGTAGATTTTTTAATTATGTTATTACAAAAATTACGGTATCTTTTGTAAGTTATTTTTAAGATATCATTATATGGGTCAACACGTAATTTTCGTTGCATGTCGTTCTTATTACTGATGCACCTTAAATAACCTGTAGTAATCCATGGTTTAATTAATCGATCCTTGGAGGAAATGCGTTTTGAGATAGTGTTGTCCATTAAACATTGCTGCAACTTATTAATAAGGGTGTTAGTTAATTATGTGGGATTCTCATTTAATATTAAGTTAGCTAGATTACTATCTTTTAGGCTTAAGAGTGCATTTTCATAATTTGTAATTGTTTTATGTTTAATATTATTGTTATTTTTATTTTGATTTATATTTTTTGTATCGGTATTTGTCAATTTTAGGAATATCATCTGATGATCAGTTATAGTGGTGTCAAAGAATATAATGGACGCCAAGTGTATATTAATATCTATTTTCAGAATAAAATGGTCCAAGCAGTTGTTTTTCCTTGTAGGCAATACGTGGCCTGGAAGTATGCCATGCATTGCTAACATATTGAGGTATGCCAGTCTATTTGTACGTTCGTGTGATTGTTCAATGATTTTATTTATAATATTAATATTAATATCACCGGTGATAACTATATTTTTATGTCCTTTTATAGTGTCTAAGTGTCTGCTCAATGAGTTTATAAAAAGTTCAGCATTTCTAAATGAAGGCGAGCGATAAATACAAAGAATTGTATAGCTGGGTAATACAACTTGCACGTATGACGCATGTATTAATTTAATTTCTTTTATATTGCTTTTAAGTCTATTTTTTACATAAACGACTACCCCATCACACTGATTAATATGATTTGTGGTCAAGAAAGAGATATAGTTATTCAGCTGAGGTATTGCTTCATTACCGTCAAGTCTATATTCACTTAATACCAACAAGTGAACCTCAAAGTTAAAGTTCGATAGGGAAATGTAAAAGTCGTCGAAATTTTTAAATATGCTTCGGATATTTTGTGCGATAATAGTGAAGTCAGTGTTTTTTACGTAATGCAATATTCTTGAGAAGTTATGAATTGATTCTAATTTTCACTGTGCAACTTGGACTTTATCTATTACTCCCAGATTAATGAGAGAACTATCCATTATAGTTTTCGTATATAGGGCTGATTTTACGTGCCATAAGGAATTTACTTTTATTTTGATTTAGTTTTATCAATATTACAATTTCATTTGATTTACATATAATTTGATAAGGAATGTACAAAAATATTGTATATGTATATTGTGTGTGTGTTTGTGTTGTGTGTTATGTATTTGTGTTACTTTTACATAGTGGGCTTTGCCCGAACATGGAACAAGTTAACTTAAACAAAGCAAATAATGAAATATAAATAATATTGAACAAAAATGAGAAATCTCCAATGCATACCGTATAAAGCTCAACGTAAATCATGTTTTCTGCATCAAACCATTTATTTGGGCTTCACTTTTAACCGTTATTACGGGAGACGTATCATGCTCCCGCAGTTACATTCGGCCATACGCACTCCAACAATACTTGAAGGTATTTGTTTTGGCAAGTTCCCGTGCTAAAAAGTACAGACGAGCCCCTTTGGCGGTTAGCTGCTCCGACACGAAAATAGGCGTATCTTCATTCCTCTTAAACCCAATATGTTTGGCACAGAGCTTTTGTTTATTTTTTTTATTGAAGGCCTTACACATAGCCAAGAGTACAGTCTTCACAATTGAGGATGAGGTCTCGACTATGATTGGTGAGTCACCCTTCGCACCCTTTTTTCCTTTTACTCGGAAGATGTCAGTGATATGTTCTTCATTAAGCTTGCATCCGACTGTTTTGACAATGTCATCACCATTTCTATCAAGTTTCCTCTTGCCTCTTCGGTTGTTTTGGGTACGTTCTTAATCTCAAAGGTGGCCTTACGGCCTTCGCGCTGCATATCTTCTAATTTTTGCTCTAAAATAGCTATTTGTTGTTTATCCTTTTTGTTTTGGTTTTCGAGATGATCCAGTTTTTTTTTAAGATCTTCATTTTGATTTGCTAGGAACGATATTGTCTTTTCTGTGCTAGAATTTGTGTCTTTAATTTCTAAAAGCGTCTGGGTAATTTTATAAATTTCACGTTCTTGTACAACTAAACATAGTGTTTATCATGATCCTCATTTCCTCTCTAAACACATCAAACCTATCAGGTTCAATATAGTCCTCCGGGCACTTTCTTTTGCAGCGCTGGGCAATGAAACTGCTATCCAAATGATGCCCTGTCATGTCTAGATGTGATTCGGAGTGAGATTTATTCAACATATTAGCTTCCATTTGTGTAGCAGTGTACGCTGAGCCTTAAATCAAACGCCACTACTATATGAGGCGGGGCCAAGTAAGTAAGCAGATAAAGATGTCCTCGGCTGCGCGCACGTCGATACGCCAGTGGGCGGGGCTACTATTGCAAGGGCAAGATGCCGTTAACCTCGTAAGCGCTGATTAGTTGAAATTAAACAAAAGGTCTCACGGTATCTTGCGAGCGTTGTACCAGGGTCCCAGATGTTACTCGGCGCTGCACAGGTTATGTTGACGCTTCTTATTCCTTATACACTCCTAATATTTCGTTTTGATTTAATTAAGTTAATTTTGAATAAATATTTTTGAATAAAAGTTATAAAATTTCTGTATTTTTTTTTATAGGATAAGGGTGACAAACGAGCACACAGTCCACCTGATGGTAAGTGGTTGCTGCGGCCCATAGACATCTACATCTATCCTCTAAATAAATCAAAATGTAGATGCGTTGTCACCCGTGAGGACTAAGATGGAATGCCTCATTTCCAGTAAAAAGGGCCTCCGGCCACCTGCACTCACCAAGCGAAACGCAGAGGTAAACCTCTACTTCACGCTGGTATTCTGTGAGGTCGTGGTACCACCCCGGTTCGAGCCGGCCCATCCGTGCGACAGCAAAAGCTGCCGCGTGGCTCTACCACTGTTGTATACGTCTATTCCTAGCGGAGGTCCGGAGGGAGAGGAGAGAGGACTTCAAGAATATACCCAATATCACTATCATAAGGAACATTCATTACATCAAATTGATTAATTTCTTTTTTATTTAGGAATTTAAAGTTCCCCGTTGGTAACTTTTGCATCATAGCAAAACCATATTTTACACAATCAAGATAAATTAAATTTTTTTTTATCCTTGATGTCATAATAGGACATGTATTTATTGTTTGCTTTTGCATATCTTAGAGAACATTGAGCAAGACCACCGCGAATTCTTTTCTCTAAAAATTGGTACATTTCAATATCTGAAAGTAAATCTAATTGTATGTTCGTATGAAACAACATAGCATCCCAACTTAATGATGTAGATGAGACATAATAACATTGGTCAAGACTATAATGTTTTAAACTCATAGCTCGGAATTTTTCAATAACATCACACAACAGTAATACATCATACTTTAAATATAAATCGGTGTATTGACCGAAGTTATGGATTTTAAAATCATTCCATACCTTCAATGCATGACTGTAATCTGCATCTGAATCAGATTGAGATGTAAGGTGATTGAAAAATTTCGATTGTTCTGGTAATTGATTTTCTTCATACCGATCCCATGAATCTATATAATCATAACAGTAGATACCTTTCTTTCGAACTAAATTAAATAAATGTTCATCTTCAAAAAACTTGCGTAAGTTTTTAAAATCGTTCACTTCCATCATTTTCACTAAATTATTTAAGCTCGAGCTCAAAAAGTTGAAAGAGTCAATAAAATTCAGCTGAGCTGAGTTCTTATTATTGGGGTTATCTATAAAGTTTTCTCATCTGGTTGGGCTGTTTAAATATATAATTGTAAGCGAAATATAAATACATAATAAATACATAAATATATAAAAACCCAACCAGATGGAAGCACTCGGCAGGGGAGACTAAACGGCAGAGGGTAAGGGGGAAAGGAAAGAAACCGGCGGACGATGCGGGCGGTATCGACGAGCACCGCCTTCTGCATTTAAGCTTGGAGCAGTCCGTCACGGAGTCCCAGTCGCCTTAGATGACCCGAGAGGCTAACTGGGATTACCCGGTCGCAGAAACGACCACAGGAATAATTTCGGCCGGCAGACCACCCCAGATGTCGGTCACCTCGTGAGCCAGGTCCAGATATTTTGTCAGCTTATCTGTTTTGGCTATCATGAGGTTCTCGTCATAAGGAATGGTAATGTCAAAAATATCGTTGACTGTGCCCGGTCCATCCGCACAATATCATGCTTATTCGCAAGAATAGTCCTATCTGTGATGATGGTCCGGTCCCAGTAGAGCCTGGCGCGGTCATTTTCGTGCACTGCTTCCGGCAAGTACTTATAATATGGCAGATTCCGATCCATGAGACCGTATTTCAGAGCGAGCTCCTGGTCTAGAATCCTGGCTACTAGATTGTGTCTGTGCAAATACTCAGAGTTAGAACGCGCCGAACACCCGGAGATGACATGCCTAAGTGACTCACCGGGATGGCGACAAGCTCGTCAGATGCCGACGGTGCCATCCTTTAGGATGTATTTCCGATAATTGTTGGTCTTAATAACCTGATCCTGTATTGCACAGACATAACCCTCAGTTTCCCCGAAGAGTATGCCAAATGTATACATGAGAACAGGCATGATCCAACCGTTATATGCGTGCATCTTATTCTAACCGGACAAAAGGCTATTATGCACTTTGGTCAAGCGTGCATAAAACACATCGCAAACTGACCGTTTTATACCCGACTCATATACACCGATGTTCTATGACATACCCAGGTATCGGTATGTTTCAGCCTCGGAAAGGGTCCTTATGTTGATGGGCATAGATAAGTCTATGCCCTCAGAGTTAGCAACCCTTCCCCTTTCGACATGGAGGGTCGCACACTTATCTGTCCCAAGCTCTATTCTACTAGAATTGCTAAAATCACAAGTGATGTTTAGCAATTCCATAAGATGAGAGCGACTGGAGGCGAATAATTTGAGATCATCCATATAGAAAATGTGGGTCACTTTTGTACCTCCTCTCCGAAGCTGAAATCCTCTCCCGGAACCCTCCAGTAAGGTACTGAGAGGGTTCAGAGAGAGGCAGAACCAGATTGGACTCAAAAAATCGCCCTGGAAGGTACCCCTTCTTATCCTTATGTGGTTGTCCGCAGCCGTCATCCGCTCGCCTAGATGACAAACAATCGTACACCACTGCCCAATACACTGCCCGAGGAAGTCTCGAACTGTACAGTCAACCTTGTACAGCTCGAGGACCCTCTTAAGCCATGTATGAGGCACCGAGTCGAATGCCTTTTTGTAGTCTATCCAGGCGGCGGAGAGGTTCCGACGGTTGCGTTTAACCACCTTGCCAATGACCGCGTCAATGAGGAGTGGTTCCTTGGTTCCACGACCACCGCCCCGACATCCATTTTGAGCGGGCGACATCACCAGATTTGAATTCAGGTGACGAATAATTCTCGCGCTCAAAATGGATGTTAGTGTCTTGTAGGTTGTATGGTAGGTAGACACGTTATGGGGCGGTATTTGCTCGGGTCTGTGGAATCCCGGTCTTTAGGAACCAAATGAGTGATCCCAGTAGTGAAGAGGCTCGGGAGCGACTTTTGGTCGAGAGCCTCTTGAAACTGTCGGGCGAGCACAGCGTGACACACCACGAATCCCTTCAGCCGGTAGTGATGCAGTCTGTCGTTCTTATTATTATTATTATTATTTTCTATTGGAATAAACTTAGTAAATGAAATAAAGTTTTCTTTATTTTGGGGTATTACATTTACACGACCACAAACGGCTGAAAGTTCCTTTACAAGTAAATAATAATAATAATAATTTATTTATTTATTTCAAGAAACTGTACAATTAATTCAAATAATGTCTTAATTTAAAATAGTCTACAATAATAGGCACCTGAACTAGGATAAACCTCAGGTGTAATAGATACATTTGTGCTAATAGATACATTTACAAATATTTTCTGTTTCTTATATAAAATGAATAACTTATCAACTAATTACGGTTAATTCGGTAAAATATATTATCATTAATTTACTTAAGATTTTAATTAGCTTAAAACAATCAGCAATTTTTCCGTATCATCGTATGACAAACTTAGTAACCATGTCTGAATTACATTTTTACAATCTGCCATTTTTAAGGGATATATGTACAAAATTGCATTGACTTGATTATACAGAAAAGGGCCAAGGAATGTAAAAAATCTATGCATGAAAGAATGCCTTATTCTAATGTTAGTTTCCATGACTTTATCTTTGCGTCTTTTATCAGTGATCTCTCTTCTGTAGGGCAATGTTAAGTGCTGTTTTAGTAACGTACTCATAACGAATAGCTGGCGCACTGAGAGGACATTATAGGTTTTATATAAGAGATGGGACCGGAATAGGATAGGGCGAAATGTTGCGACTTTTAATACGGCTCTTTGAGCGCGTTCCAGTGGTAGCAGTATAGTTTTAGCTGCTCCTCCCCATGAGGTTATACAATAGGTGAGAATTGATTGGCATAATGCGAAATATACTTGCTTTACTACCTTAATATCAACAAAAGAGCGAATCTTTTTAAAAACAAACATTAGTTTACAGACTCTATTGCAGAGGTGGTCTATGTGATTTTTAAAAGTAAGAGTAGAATCTATAATTATTCCAAGGTATTTAATAGTTTTTGTATTAAAAATAACTGGGCAGTTACAATTAGACTCTGCGACTGAGCAACATTTATGTGCATAAATTTTTGGAATGGTTAGATGCTGTGTTGAGCTGCGCATAGAAAAATGAATATATTTGGTTTTGTCCGTATTCAGTGTTAATATGTTTTGTTGGAGCCATTTATTAACCCTGTTAAAAACCTTGCTGTGCACATAAATAAACCTTGCCTACTGTATTTGCGGAAAAAAGGAGCACGGTATCATCTGCGTAAGATATTATTTTGCCCGAGTTAAGTTCAAGATTGCAAAGGTCATTTATATATATCAAAAATAGGGTCGGTCCTAATACACTTCCTTGAGGCACGCCAAAATGAGTATTTTTTTGTTCAGAGCTAATAACCTTTTCAATTTTTATGCATTGATAACGATTTTCTAAATAGTTCGCAAAAAGTTGAAGCTGTTTACCTCGAATACCTATGCTCTCTAGCTTATTTAATAGGATGGGAATAGAAACTGTATCAAAAGCTTTTGCTAGGTCAAGGAAAATGCAAATTGATTGGTTGCGTTTATCTAGTTCTTGAGAGACGTAATCAGTCATTACCTGCACAGCATCAGCAGTGGAGAGTTTTGGTCTGAAACCATATTGCTTATTCGATAATATGGATTTACTTTGTAAATAATTCATTAATCTATTGTTAATTAATTTTTCTAATATTTTAGACGTAGATGAGAGTATTGAGATAGGCCGATAATTGGAAATGTTTTTTTTGTCCCCCGATTTATGTACTGGAACTACAATGGCTTTTTTAAGCAATCTGGGAAAATACCTTCAGAGAGACAAATTCGAAAAATATGAGTTAATGGTGGTACTAGAATTTGTCTAATTTTTCTTAATATACTAGTGGGTATGCCATCCCAACCAACCGCGCTTGTTTCTTTCAGTCCCATTATAATACTTTCTACCTCAGTAGCGTCCGTATCTAATAATGCGAACGAGCTTAATTGGCAGTTTATTTGAGTTGTCAAAGTGGTACAGGGCCACTTCATGATTATTGTTAGAATTGTTAATTATCTGTTCAGCAAGATTTTTACCGACGTTCACAAAGTAGTTATTTGCTTTATTTGCTGATATAAGCGGCGAGGATATATTTTGCAATAATTCTGCTGAAGATTCATGCTTTTGGATATAAATGCAATATCTTTTACATCTCGCCAAAGCTTTTTATTATCTCTACCAGACTCTTCCAGTAAGTTTGTAAGATAATTATACTGCAACTTTTTTAATAAATTGTTACAAAAATTTCTATATCTTTTATATGAAATTGGTAAGACGGAATTATCTGAAGAAGACTTTGCCATCAGGTGTAGTTTGTCCCTATGTTTCATGCACCTAATTAGACCAGGTGTAATCCAAGGCTTTAGGTTATTATTTTTTTTAACTACTGTGGTATACGAAGTATTGCTAACGATGGCATTTCGTACGTTATTTATTAAGTAAGGCAAAGAAATGTTTACGTCATCGGTTTTATAAACTGGCTAAAGTCAATGTTTTGAATTGCATGTTCAAGGTTTTTCATATTAGTTTTAGGAATGGAGTATTTACACTTCGGTTTAGGTACTTTAAGGCTTAAGCTAAGAATGACGGCACTATGATCGGTCACTATAGGATTGGTGACAAGGGTTATGGATGGTAATTTAGTTTTTAGTAAAGTGTGGTCTAAACAGGAACCGCTTAGATGAGTAGGGAACAAATGTGCTCAAAGCAGGCCCTGGCATGCACAGATATTAAGGTAGTCTGTTGCTCCGCTATGACTGCCTTCAGGGTTGAGATCTTTATTCATATCACCCGTTAACACTATATTTTTTAATGGCGACAGTTGCCTAAGTGTATTGTATAATGACGTGATAAAATTATCTATTTGTTTAAAGCCACAAGGTCTGTAAACAGCAAGGATAGCAGTTTCATGGCCCACTTTCACCAATAACCTAATACAATCTAGCATATCAGGTTCTTCGACTGATATGTTTATATTTTTTTTCGCAAAGACTACTACACCGTCATTTTGATTATATACAGTTTTACTACTAAAAGTATTGTATCCTGGCAGTGATGGCAGGTTGTTTTGGCTTTTAGATAGCCAGCATTCTGTTAGTATGATAACGTCGCATTCAGTGTCCAATCTTCGAAGGAGTATATATAAGTTATCTATGTTTTTATTTATACTACGAATGTTCTGTGTTAAAATAGTAAGAGAGTTCGCGGCCTTAAAGAGATATTCCTTGCACGTATCAATTTCACATGTTTTTGCCACTGATAAACAAACAGCATCGATTTCATTACTTAACTTATCCATATTATTTTTCTTAATAAGTAATTGCTTAACAAGAGAAAAAAAAATATAAACTAAATTAAATTAGGGCAATAAGATTAAGATGAACGGTGGCGCTCTTAGGCGCCCTCATTATAATCTATGGAATTAATGTACCTAGTTTCAGCCATCTTCTTAGCCGGGCATTCAGGGTCACCTGTTTAGTGGTTGCTCAATTTTTAAAACGAAGGCATGTTGCACACTTTGCTGGATCAGCTTTTTTAATGCAAGAATTTGCCTGGTGTCCTAATTCACCACACTGTCCACATGTGTCGATGGTTTCCCGACAAGTTCTTGCAGCATGTCCGTACTGTTGACATTTGAAGCACCTGGTCACAGGTGTGAAGTCTCGAACTGGGCACGACGTCCAATTTAGGAAGACTCGCTCCTGGTTGATAAGCGCCTTTCTGATGCCAGCTGGCACTTCCAAAATAAAGTTGCATGAATGTGCTTCTTTTTTACCCGGTTTATGACTTAACTTAATAGAGGACAAAAAAGATTCCCCAGTTAAGTTAGGGAGCTTATCGGCTAAATTTTGCTCATAAATGCAATTAAACACTTCTCGTTCGCTAAGGCCGGCAGGTATACCTAAGGAAATAATCCGTAGTCTTCTTTTATGGTGCTCTTCCAACTTTATACCAGAACTACTAAGCTGGGTAGATTTTTTAGCTTCTCAATGTCGTCCTTTGTTTCAGTGCTGATAATAACGCCTCCATTTTTTGTTTAACGTAGTCCTCTTACGTGTAATTTCAATTGTTCAGGGCATATAATTTTTTGGACAAGAGATTTTGTGTCTTCCTTCACTAGTTTTTAATTAATTCTCCGGGTAAATTGCAATGGAACTGAATGTTTTGGGGCGCAAGTAATTATTTTTGTTTGTCTTGACCATATCAGCAAAGGACATTTTTCTAATGGCGGTTTGGTGCAGCTTTCTTGAATAGATTCCATAAGAGATTTTCTGAAATCATTAAGGCACTCCATTAGGTCTTGTTTTTCTTGCAGTGCATCAAGAGAAGTGTGCATTAAAATAGCCTTTTGCTTCAACGATTGGTAGAATACTGCCATCTGAGAGGCTGCATTACCGACCTTTCGCGATAGGGAATTAATTCTCAGCTTTTGTTCAGAGTTTAGTTTTCCCTCCTGGGCAATATGGAAAACTTCATTAAGGCATTGTTCGATTGAGGTCATCCAATTTTTAATTTCACTGGTGGCTAAAAATTTCATAGGGTCTGCAGCATCACGCTGAAATGGTTGAGGCGTGCTGGGCGGACTCCGAGGTGTAATGGTGCTCCGGTTGAAAGGGCTATTTTCGTATGATGACATGATTTCTCTCAAATGTTTTTCATTATAATTTGTTATTCACTACTGTAAAATCACAACTAAGCAGAAATTGTCCAATGGCTTATCTAGGTCACAATTTTATTTGAAAATATTGAAACACTTGTGTAATTGCTAATAGGCACGACTGCTCGATTCGAGCTCCGAATGGCAATCATTACCAGAAAGGTCGTGAAATATTATAGGTATGAATGAGCATGTCTTAGCTTTTAAATTACATTCGTTATGAACAAGTCCTCTGTATTTTCCAGTAAAGTGATCATGATCTGCAACTATGATATCTGTATTACTAAATATTTTTTTTACACAAATGACATTCCTTTACATTATTCAAATAGTCCCGCCCCGTTTCACCGATTACCAGAGGTGTATTATTTGAAAGTAATTTATGTAACCGTTTAATATCTTTACTAATTAATTGAATAATTTTTTTAACACACTCAGACCCTCGGTAAATTATACAATACAAAACAAAACTCAATAAATTAGTTTCCTAATTTATTGAGTTCGGGCTTAGAATCACAAAATATATAATATGCAAAACAACTGGCCTCATGGATTTGAATATTTTCCACATACGCAGTTTTATTTTTGTCTGAATACTCATGTAATAAACTCTCAAAGAAGCCGTATATTACAATAGGAATTCTTTGAGTCTTTTCATAGTTTGAAAAATAATGTTTAGTATTTTCTTCCGGTAAAATGGTTTGGATCCTCGCACAATCGAATTTAACAGTGGTAGAGCCAAGCGGTAGCTTTTGCTGTCGCACGGATGGGCCAGCTCGAACCGGGGTGGTACCACAACCTCACAGAATACCAGCGTGAAGTAGAGGTTTACCTCTGTGTTGCGCTTGGTAAGTGCAGGTGGCCGGAGGCCCAATTACCCCTCCCCCCCATCAACATGGTAGTGGAATTAAATAAAAGACTACCCCAGGAGGGTACCAGCACCCCTAGAGAATCCCTCGCTGAGCATCCACGACCAACCTACTTCACACCTGAGCGTGGGTGCTGCCCCGCGTATTCTGGGGGGGGGGGGGGTCAAAATTCCGCTCGCGACTAATGCTGCTCGGGGCAAGCGAAGCAATACAACCAAGGCGACCCCTGTCACGCTATCCGTGAATTTTTGCAACATCAGGGGACTTCATTCCAACCTTAACGCTGTCCATTACCATCTAGAGACGGCGAAGCCGGCCTTGCTCTTTTTAACCGAGACTCAGGTGTCCTCTCCGACTGATACTTCATATCTCTCCTACCCGGGGTACAAATTGGAACACTCCTTTGTGCCCCGGGTTGGAGTTTGCGTATACGTCAGAGAGGACATCTGTTTTCGACGCCTCGGCAGTCTTGAAGGTACGGACCTGTCCATCCTATAGCTGCGCGTAGACAGCGACGACCATCCCCGCGTCTACGGGTACCTCTATAGGTCCCATAGCGGAAATGCCGACACAAACCGACTCATCGACCACGTCCAAATGGCTGCAGACTCCGTGCTACAACAGGTCCCATCCGCAGAGATCGTGATACTCGGTGATTTCAACGCCCACCACGCTGAACGGCTTGGTTCCCGTTTAACCGATCATGCGGGTAGATCTATCTATGACTTTGCTTTGGCATATGGTCTAACACAACTGATTACTTCGCTTACGCGGATCCCAGTTGTGGAAGACCATGTACCTTCCCTGTTGGACCTTCTGCTGACCTCTCATCTGGACGGATATCAGGTCTTCGTCGATGCCCCACTGGGCTCTTCGGAACACTGTTTGATCCGGAGTACGGTGCCACTCACGCTCCAATCGCAGTTGCCATCTGCAGCTTGCCGCCGCGTTTGGCACTATAGGTCAGCTAATTGGGACGGGATGCGGTCTTTTTTTGCATCCTACCCTTGGATTGGGTTTGGGTTTGATTCTCGCCGCTCGAAGATCCCAGCATTGTTGCCGATTCTGTTGCTGATGTGGTACTTCAGGGTATGGAACTTTTTATTCCATCCTCTGTGGTGCCCATCGTAAGGAAGATCCCAGCCATGGTTTAGTCGCTCCTGTAAAATAGCATCACGCTATAAGCATGAGTACTACCGGGCCTGGGCTGACGCATCAACGTCTCGGGATGTAAATACCAGCGCACTTAAAAAGAAGTATAATTCCGCTTTCAGGTCCTTCAAAAGCGTCATTGCCAAGGCAAGGTCTGAGCACATCGGCAGAATTGGCGAGAAGCTAGTTCGCCTTCCTTCGGTAACCCGTGCATTCTGGTTTCTCGCCAAGGCTGTCCAAGGAAACTTCTGTCAGCCATCCCTTTCATCTCTGCACAGAGGACGACTCACTGGCCCATGCCGCAAAGGAGAAAGCCGATCTGGTGAGCTCTTTTTTTGCGTCCAACTCGACTCTAGATGACGGGGGGAACACACCGCCGACCATCCCGCGATGTGAGTGCTCCATGCCGGATGTGTGATTTACACAGCGCTCGGTTCGCAAAGCACTCTTCTCCCTGGACGTCAGCAAGTCGAGTGGGCCCGATGGAGTCCCTCCCATCGTGCTGAAGACGTGTGCTCCGGAGTTGGCACCGGTTTTAACGCATCTTTTCCGGTACTCCTACTCACAAGGCGTAGTCCAGAATTCATGGAATACAGCTTTGGTCCACCCGATCCCTAAAAAAGGCGACCGCTCAGACCCGTCCAACTACAGGCCTATCGCCATCACCTCCTTGTTCTCCAAAATAATGGAAGCCATTATAAACTGCCAGCTCATGAGGCACCCTGAGGATCACCAGCTGATTAGTGACCGCCAGTACGGTTTTCGTCGGGTTCGATCAGCTGGTGATCTTCTAGTCTACTTAACTCATAGATGGGCGGAGGCAGGTCCAAGGGGGAGGCATTGGCCGTTAGTTTGGACATAGCGAAGGCCTTCGATCGGGTCTGGCACAAAGCGCTTCTTTCAAAGCTTCCTTTCTATGGGCTTCCCGAGAAATTGTGCAAATGGATCACCAGTTTCCTTGCTGATCGGAGCATCAAGGTCGTAGTAGATGATGCATGCTCTGATTTCAAGCCTATCAACGCTGGTGTTCCACAAGGCTGCGTGCTATCACCAATGCTGTTTCTCTTGCATATCAAAATGTTGCTAACTGGTAGCATTCATTGCTATGCAGACGACAGCACTAGTGATGCCTTATATACCGGCCGTGCCAATATTTCTCGGGAAAACGTCGCCGAGTACCGGGACAAACTTGTGTCTGAAGTCGAGTCTTTGCTTAACAAAGTCTTGGATTGGGGCCGACTAAATCTAGTCCAGTTCAATCCTCAGAAGACACAAGTTTGCGCGTTTACCGCTAAAAAGAACCCCTTTGTCGTATCCCCTCAGTTTCAAGGCACTCCCCTTGCTGCCTCAGCCAGTATCAGAATTCTTGGCGTCGACATATCGAATAGTGTGCAGTTTCGTGGTCACTTGGAAGGGAAGGCCAAATTGGCCTTTAAAAGCTTGGCGTGCTCAGCAAAGCGAGACAGTATTTCATGCCGGCACATTGCTTGCAACTTTACAAAGCGCAAGTTCGGCCCCACATGGAATACTGTTCTCATCTCTGGGCCGGGGCACCCCAGTGCCAGCTCCTTCCACTTGACCGCATACAGCGCAGAGCAGTTCGAATCGTCGACGACCGAGTTCTTTCTGATCGGCTCGATACACTGGCACTGCGTAGAGATGTTGCATCTCTTTGCGTATTTTATCCCATCTATCACGGGGAGTGCTCTGAGGAATTGTTCGGACTAATTCCAGCCGCTCAATTTCACCATCGCACATCGCGACAAAACTCGCGTTACCATCCTTACCATCTAGATGATTGGTGGTCCACCACTGTGCGATTTAGAAGAAGTTTTCTCCCTCGCACGACTTCCTTGTGGAATCAATTACCACCAGCGAATTTTCTGGACCGATAGGACTTAGGAACCTTCAAGCAAAGTGCTTACACCTTTCTAAAAGGCCGGCAACGCATCTTCAATTCCCCTGGTTTTGCGGTTGTTCATGGGCGGCGGTAGTCTCTTACCATCAGGTGAGCCGCATGCTCGTTACGTTACGTTACGTTTATAAAAAAAATCATGATTTAAAAGTTTTTCTGCAGTGTTAAAATACACAAAAAACATTTTTTTACATAAATGTATTTTAGATTTATGCTTAGTTAATTGTGTACGATTTAATCAAACCTTTTTATCAAAAAATCTATTAGGATTACTTGAAGTATGAGCTAAAATTCTCCAAAGAAAGCAGTATTTATCACTGTTTTTTAAATTTAATCATGATTTTGTATTACGTATTTTTTCAGGTAATGGTATATACAAACCAAATCTTAACGGATTATTATTTTACAATATTTAATTCTAAGTGTCTTATGGCCTCAATAGACCCACCTGATTCGCAAAGCTCGAATTCTGAACATATGTTTGTTATTTTTTCTGCAAAACTATTGTAAACAGACGATAGATCAGTGTTTTGGTATATAATTTCATATTTAATATTAAAGATTTAATAGATGATTCATTATTCTTGGGTAAAGTATATGTAACAAACAGTTCAAAGTTAATTTTTAATGCTGTATGTGTCTTAAACATTTGTTTAATTAGTTGAAGAGATGTGTGTGAAATATAAGATATAAAAATTTCATGTGAAATAGTTAATTTTTCAGGACTAATTCTAAGTGACAATTCTGTTTTTAAAAGCACATGCTACTCGTATTATATTGACTTTTGATGAGGAGAATAATGTTTAACATGCACACCGCAGGGCTGGCAGAAAAACATTTTTTAAAATTATTATTATTATTATGAAAACAGATCAGTTTATTATAATAAAATAAAATATAGTTTTTTGGTTGTTAGATTTTGAATTTTAGTTATATAGCTTTATTTTGATTTTATGTTTATGTTATTAAAAGTACTAAGCCGGGTACCAAATATTTCAAAAAATAAATGATTAAACACTTATTATATTACTACACTAAAATATAGATCAGTTTATTATAATAAAATGTAGTTCAGATTTAGAATTTAGTTTTATGGTTTATTATTTCGATTTTCGATTTTATCTGAATTTGAATTTAAATGTTTTAGTTTTTATTTCGATTTTTACTCAAAGCAACAACACGTAGATAAGTAACACTGATTAAACTATAAACTAACCCTTATTTGGATACAAAACTGGACGAACGTTGTGGTAATCTTCTTTGATGCATGATACCAACTGGGTAACAGCTTTCCACGTTGGGTTTTCTCATCGACAGTCGATTTAAAGCTGATCAGAGAGTGCTGCCAGCGGTTGGTTGATGGAATAGCCTCCAGCTTGCGGAAGTTATAGATGCGCACTTCGATGTAATATTCTCCTCGCTTCGAAGGCTCGCTCCGGTGCATATATCCCGAAACTGTTCGGCATGAAAAGTAGCTTTTTCAAGTCCCCGCTCGGATAGCTCAGAACTTTCATTCTGGAAACAAAAAAAAAATACTATTTAAACAAAGGTATACTGATAAGCAATGAACAATATTTATATTCCCTACCCCGCACAAAACATTTTTATACGATGCTCATAACATGACTTAGTAGTCCAATTCACTAACAATTGTATCAGTCACATCGATCGTCTTAGTATATAATTAAATACGTTTTCATAAAAAAAAATAACCAATGACTGATAATTTATTCACAACATCCAATCAAATAGAAACTAACTTTTCATCACGTGAATGGTAACTCAAACTATTAAAATTAAATAAGATTTGATTACCTCAGAATCTGGAAAAACTTTTAATTTACGTTTCCTGCTGGTCGAAGCTGGGGTGAGTGATGATGATGTATCAGCCTCAGATCCGACTCGCTTCCGAATAATTCAACTCGTTTCTTGGACTTAGGAACTGTTGTTTTAGTCTTTAATACATTAGCTGGTTTCTTAACCGCTTTCTTCTCTTGCGAAGTCGACTGTATTTCAGCGTCTGACTCGAAGCGGTTGGAATACCTAAGAATGTAACACAAAAATATATCACTATACAGAAACACTCATATGAAAAACTTATAAAGCGAAACATAATATAACTTAACTCTAACATAATATAACTAATTAATTATTATTCTATTGTATTTAATAGTTTATTGTTTTTAGTCTCATCAACTAAGTGTTATGTACATACTTGCTGTCTTGATGATGATGTCGAACACTTCAAAGTCTAGTAGACTGTGGAAAACACGATGCAACTAATGGTTAAACACCTCCCGACATCATATTTTATACCCTAAGTTATACACTATCCCCACTTGGAAGTATTTAAGTTTGACATATTTTAAAATAAAGTAATATTTCATTTGGTAACTTAGCATTGATCCGTATTAATGTTATTCGTAAGAAATATTTTTGGTTATTAACATTAGAATTTTAAATGCTCATATGTGAAAAACACTTTGCATTAATGTTGCATATAATGTCAAATCAACGTTTACTGACATGGCGCCGGAACGTCATCGGCGCCGACCAGTCGCTGTAAAATGAGATGACAGTATTTTACAGGTAAACGAGTGTATTTCACAATAATACGGAAATGGGTCAGCATATAGCGGTCGATGTACTTATTAAATTTAGATCCATTATAAATATATCTTTGTATTAAATTAATACTCTTTGAAGAAAAAACTAACAATTTTCAATCTTAAACTGAATTTTATACTATTCGTAATATCTGTAGATAAAATATAGTCTGGAATAACACACAGGCGTTTGTTGTAAAAGCGTAGTAGTATATATTGCCTACCTATAAATTAATTACTAATTCTATAAAGTCTAAAAATTGGTATTACAAG
This sequence comes from Parnassius glacialis, assembly GCA_033319125.1. Classification (NCBI taxonomy): domain Eukaryota; kingdom Metazoa; phylum Arthropoda; class Insecta; order Lepidoptera; family Papilionidae; genus Parnassius; species Parnassius glacialis. The sequence goes on from JAVANC010000021.1 coordinate 35,133,342, forward strand.
CTTATGTTTGTTCCTAGTGTATAAAATGAACATATTTTTTTCTTATGAAAGCTATTTATGTTTTATGTACATATATTACATTTTCATAAATATATTTCGATGCTAAGTTAATATGTTTATTTCCTTACATTTTTCTCTAAGACAATCTTTACAATTTAAGTTATAAATCATCCGTATGCCCGTCTTTTGCAAACAAATATGACTTCAATGTCAGTCGCATTACCCCATAGTAAGATCCATAAGACTATGAAAGTAACTACATGCTTATCTTATTAATTAATAACATAAACATAAAAGTGTATGTTAGATTTTTTTTTTATGTTTGTTACTCAATCATAATAGAATGCATAAACCGCTAACGCTCGCTAGTTACACAGAAAAAAAGAAGAAAAAATAAGGTCTCCAACAGTATATACAAATGTTTTCATGTGTTCATGCAGCCTAATTTTTATACTGGATGAGAATCAAACCGCAGCCATCGGGCTTTGTAGCTCACTCGTAGTACAAACCGCTAGATCATTTGCGATCACCACCATTGGTTAAATAAATTGATTTAATATAGAAAATTGCAAGCATGTAGGTACTTATTTGGTTAGATTAAAAAATTTGGACCTATACTTAAGAGAATTATGGTCTTCAGTGGGCACATAGCTTGAGCGAAGCAGAGTGAGTGAATGGTTTTGAACTAAAGCTGATGATTAAGTTAATCTTCAGCAACTTTTTCAAGTTTTTAAATTATTAACACGATTGAAATAACCTTAGTTCATTAAAACCTATCAGCCAATACGGACAAGTTAACAAACCTGTTATGAAATTTCTCAAACAAAAAGAATCACTTAAATTAGAATGTATCTGTTCTGCACCAAAAAATGAGGTCAAACGTCATGGGAGCTTATTGCCAAATACGATACGTAGTATTGTATGCGGTCCATCGAATTGCAGAAAAACTAACTTATTTATCAGCTTAATGTTACATCAGAATAGACCGCGTTTTCGCAACCTTTATGTTTTTATTTCTTTTTTTTTTATAGAAGAGGGGGCAAACGAGCATGCGGCTCACCTGATGGTAGTGACTACCGCCGCCCATGAATAACCGCAACACTAGGGGAATTGCAGATCCGTGCCTTTTAGAAAGGTGTAAACTCTTTTCTTGAAGGTTCCTAAGTCGTATCAGTCCCGAAAATTCGCTGGTGGTAATTGATTCCACAAGGAAGTTGTGCGAGGGAGAAAACTTCTTCTAAATCGCACAGTGGTGGACCGCCAATCATCCAGATGGTAAGGATGGTAACGCGAGTTTTGTCGCGATGTGCGATGGTGAAATTGGGCGGCTGGAATTAGTCCGAACAATTCCTCAGAACACTCCCCCTGATAGATGGGATATGTTTTACACTAAAAAGGAAATTGACCTCATGATTGCATCAAAACCTGCCCAAAATGAGTAAACAATATATAGTCAATGAGCTTCACAAAGCAGCTAGAAGAATTTTTTGTCGTCAACATACGATTATTAAAGGAATAGATGATTTATGGCAAGCTGACTTGATTGATTTTCAAAAATATTCAACGTTTAATAAAGGATATAAATATGTTCTAGTAGTAATCGATGCTCTATCAAAATACGTATGGGTTAGACCATTGAAAACGAAACATAAAAGTTGTGTCAAAAATGCGATGCAAAGTTTATTATATGAATCAAGACGAAAACCTAAAAATTTACAAACAGATCTTGGTACAGAGTTGTATCATGATTCTTTTAAGAATATATAAAACGTCGCCGAGTACCGAGACAAACTTGTGTCTGAAGTCGAGTCATTGCTTAACAAAGTGTCGCATTGGGGCCGACTAAATCTAGTCCAGTTCAATCCCCAGAAGCTACAAGTTTGCGCGTTTACCGCTAAAAAGTACCCCTTTGTCGTATTTCCTCAGTTTCAAGGCACTCCCCTTGCTGCCTCAGCTAGTATCGGAATCGTTGGCGTCGACATATCGAATAGTGTGCAGTTTCGTGGTCACTAGGAAGGGAAGGCCAAATTGGCCTCTAAAAAGCTTGGCGTGCTCAGCAGAACGAGACAGTATTGCATGCCGGCACATCGCTTGCAACTTTATAAAGCGCAAGTTCGGCCCCACATGGAATACTGTTCTCATCTTTGGGCTGGGGCACCCCAGTGCCAGCTCCTTCCACTTGACCGCATACAGCGCAGAGCGGTTCGAATCGTTGACGACCGAGTTCTTTCTTATCGGCTCGATACACTGGCACTGCGTACAGATGTCACATCTCTTTGCGTATTTTATCCCATCTATCAGGGGAGTGCTCTGAGGAATTGTTCGGACTAATTCCAGCCGCCCAATTTCACCATCGCACATCGCGACAAAACTCGCGTTACCATCCTTACCATCTGGATGATTGGCGGTCCACCACTGTGCGATTTAGAAGAAGTTTTCTCCCTCGCACAACTTCCTTGTGGAATCAATTACCACCAGCGAATTTTCGGGACTGATACGACTTAGGAACCTTCAAGAAAAGAGTTTACACCTTTCTAAAAGGCACGGATCTGCAATTCCCCTAGTGTTGCGGTTATTCATGGGCGGCGGTAGTCACTTACCATCAGGTGAGCCGCATGCTCGTTTGCCCCCTCTTCTATAAAAAAAAAGAAATAAAAACATAAAGGTTGCGAAAACGCGGTCTATTCTGATGTAACATTAAGCTGATAACTAAGTTAGTTTTTCTGCAATTCGATGGACCGCATACAATACTACGTATCGTATTTGGCAATAAGCTCCCATGACGTTTGACCTCATTTTTTGGCGCAGAACAGATACATTCTAATTTAAGTGATTCTTTTTGTTTGAGAAATTTCATAACAGGTTTGTTAACTTGTCCGTATTGGCTGATAGGTTTTAATGAACTAAGGTTATTTCAATCGTGTTAATAATTTAAAAACTTGAAAAAGTTGCTGAAGATTAACTTAATCATCAGCTTTAGTTCAAAACCATTCACTCACTCTTGCTTCGCTCAAGCTATGTGCCCACTGAAGACCATAATTCTCTTAAGTATAGGTCCAAATTTTTTAATCTAACCAAATAAGTACCTACATGCTTGCAATTTTCTATATTAAATCAATTTATTTAACCAATGGTGGTGATCGCAAATGATCTAGCGGTTTGTACTACGAGTGAGCTACAAAGCCCGATGGCTGCGGTTTGATTCTCATCCAGTATAAAAATTAGGCTGCATGAACACATGAAAACATTTGTATATACTGTTGGAGACCTTATTTTTTCTTCTTTTTTCTGTGTAACTAGCGAGCGTTAGCGGTTTATGCATTCTATTATGATTGAGTAACAAACATAAAAAAAAATCTAACATACACTTTTATGTTTATGTTATTAATTAATAGAATAGAATAGAATAGAATAGAATAGAATAGAATAGAATAATTTTTTATTCAATATAGATCACATGTGTAATACTTATTGAAAGTCATTTTTTACTTTATCACTGGTTCGAAAAATAAAACCTCTGTCCTGGGAAGAACCAGCAAGAAACCCAGCGGGACTTTTTTTTTAAAGCAAATTTTACAATAATGGTTGTACTAACTATATAAGTACAAAATTTATTTTAGAAACAGCTTGGAAGCGATCACCTCATTCCCAGGGGTTATTATCAACCATGTATTCATTTATACTATAATAACCCTTTTTATACAGTTTCAACTTAACAAAACATTTAAACTTGCTAATGTTGAGAGCCTGTACACTTTCCGGGACCTTGTTGTAATAGCGTATACATTGCCCCAAGAATGAATTACTGACTCTGTGGAGTCGAGAAACTGGTATCACTAGCTTGTGTTTGTTCCTAGTGTTTACAGAATGCACATCACTTTTTTTACTAAAACTACCTTTGTTTTTGTGAACATACATTAAATTTTCGTAAATATACTGAGAGGCCAAAGTTAATATATTTATTTCTTTAAATTTATCTCTAAGAGACTCTCTCAGTTTTAGGTTGTAAATAGCTCTAATGGCCCTCTTCTGTAAAACAAAAATAGTTTCTGAATCAGCCGCATTTCCCCATAACAAAATCCCATAAGACATTATGCTATGGAAATAACTGAAATAAACTAATCTAGCTGTCTCGACACTAGTGAGACCTCTAATCTTTTTTACAGCATAGGCTGCAGAACTTAGTCTGCTTGTTAGTTTGGATATATGGGGGCCCCACTGAAGCTTTGCGTCGAGAGTGATGCCAAGAAAAACAGTGGATTCAACAGGGCTCAGTTCTTCCCCATTTAAAAACACATTGGTACTCAGATTTTTATCATTCGTTGTTGTAAATTTAATACATTTAGTTTTATTTCCGTTTAAATGTAAATTATTAACGTTAAACCAATGCACTAATTTTGATATAGCATTATTCACTTCGTCACATTTAAATGATTTACGTTTAAGTTTAAAAATCAAAGAAGTATCATCAGCAAATAATACTTTATCATGATTATCCTCTACAATAGAAGGTAAGTCATTAATATACACTAGAAACAAGAATGGGCCGAGAATTGAGCCCTGAGGGACACCCATTAGTACAGGTGAGCCGGAAGAACTTTTACCATTAATAATAAATTTCTGCATTCTATTACTTAAATATGAAATTATAAGTTTAAGCGCTGTGTTCTTGACACCATAGTACTGTAGCTTCCTGATTAATGTCTCATGGTGAACGCAGTCAAAGGCCTTGGAAAGGTCACAAAATATACCCAAAGCATCCTCTGAATTCTCCCATGCACAAAAAATATGTTTAATAAGCTCAACTCCAGCGTCAGTTGTTGAGCGACCCCTTGTAAAACCGAATTGATTTCCTTGTAGCAATTTATTAATATTAAAGAAACTTAACATTTGATCTAAAATTATTTTTTCAAAAATTTTACTAAATGTTGGTAGTACAGAAATTGGTCTAAAATTGGCGGGGTCTAATGTACTACCAGATTTATATAAAGGTATGACTTTACTAAGTTTCATTAAAATTCAAATTTCATTAAATTAATAAGATAAGCATGTAGTTACTTTCATAGTCTTATGGAATCTTACTATGGGATAATGCGACTGACATTGAAGTCATATTTGTTTGCAAAAGACGGGCATACGGATGATTTATAACTTAAATTGTAAAGATTCTCTTAGAGAAAAATTTAAGGAAATAAACATATTAACTTAGCATCGAAATATATTTATGAAAATGTAATATATGTACATAAAACATAAATAGCTTTCATAAGAAAAAAATATGTTCATTTTATACACTAGGAACAAACATAAGCTTGTAATACCAATTTTTAGACTTTATAGAATTAGTAATTAATTTATAGGTAGGCAATATATACTACTACGCTTTTACAACAAACGCCTGTGTGTTATTCCAGACTATATTTTATCTACAGATATTACGAATAGTATAAAATTCAGTTTAAGATTGAAAATTGTTAGTTTTTTCTTCAAAGAGTATTAATTTAATACAAAGATATATTTATAATGGATCTAAATTTAATAAGTACATCGACCGCTATATGCTGACCCATTTCCGTATTATTGTGAAATACACTCGTTTACCTGTAAAATACTGTCATCTCATTTTACAGCGACTGGTCGGCGCCGATGACGTTCCGGCCGCCATGTCAGTAAACGTTGATTTGACATTATATGCAACATTTATGCAAAGTGTTTTTCACATATGAGCATTTAAAATTCTAATGTTAATAACCAAAAATATTTCTTACGAATAACATTAATACGGATCAATGCTAAAGTTACCAAATGAAATATTACTTTATTTTAAAATATGTCAAACTTAAATACTTCCAAGTGGGGATAGTGTATAACTTAGGGTATAAAATATGATGTCGGGAGGTGTTTAACCATTAGTTGCATCGTGTTTTCCACAGTCTACTAGACTTTGAAGTGTTCGACATCATCATCAAGACAGCAAGTATGTACATAACACTTAGTTGATGAGACTAAAAACAATAAACTCATTAAATACAATAGAATAATAATTAATTAGTTATATTATGTTAGAGTTAAGTTATATTATGTTTCGCTTTATAAGTTTTTCATATGAGTGTTTCTGTATAGTGATATATTTTGTGTTACATTCTTAGGTATTCCAACCGCTTCGAGTCAGACGCTGAAATACAGTCGACTTCGCAAGAGAAGAAAGCGGTTAAGAAACCAGCTAATGTATTAAAGACTAAAACAACAGTTCCTAAGTCCAAGAAACGAGTTGAATTATTCGGAAGCGAGTCGGAATCTGAGGCTGATACATCATCATCACTCACCCCAGCTTCGACCAGCAGGAAACGTAAATTAAAAGTTTTTCCAGATTCTGAGGTAATCAAATCTTATTTAATTTTAATAGTTTGAGTTACCATTCACGTGATGAAAAGTTAGTTTCTATTTGATTGGATGTTGTGAATAAATTATCAGTCATTGGTTATTTTTTTTTATGAAAACGTATTTAATTATATACTAAGACGATCGATGTGACTGATACAATTGTTAGTGAATTGGACTACTAAGTCATGTTATGAGCATCGTATAAAATATGTTTTGTGCGGGGTAGGGAATATAAATATTGTTCATTGCTTATCAGTATACCTTTGTTTAAATAGTATTTTTTTTTTGTTTCCAGAATGAAAGTTCTGAAGCTATCCGAGCGGGGACTTGAAAAAGCTACTTTTCATGCCGAACAGTTTCGGGATATATGCACCGGAGCGAGCCTTCGAAGCGAGGAGAATATTACATCGAAGTGCGCATCTATAACTTCCGCAAGCTGGAGGCTATTCCATCAACCAACCGCTGGCAGCACTCTCTGATCAGCTTTAAATCGACTGTCGATGAGAAAACCCCAACGTGGAAAGCTGTTACCCAGTTGGTATCATGCATCAAAGAAGATTACCACAACGTTCGTCCAGTTTTGTATCCAAATAAGGGTTAGTTTAATAGTTTAATCAGTGTTACTTATCTACGTGTTGTTGCTTTGAGTAAAAATCGAAATAAAAACTAAAACATTTAAATTCAAATTCAGATAAAATCGAAAATCGAAATAATAAACCATAAAACTAAAATTCTAAATCTGAACTACATTTTATTATAATAAACTGATCTATATTTTAGTGTAGTAATATAATAAGTGTTTAATCATTTATTTTTTGAAATATTTGGTACCCGGCTTAGTACTTTTAATAACATAAACATAAAATCAAAATAAAGCTATATAACTAAAATTCAAAATCTAACAACCAAAAAACTATATTTTATTATAATAAACTGATCTGTTTTCATAATAATAATAATAATTTTAAAAAATGTTTTTCTGCCAGCCCTGCGGTGTGCATGTTAAACATTATTCTCCTCATCAAAAGTCAATATAATACGAGTAGCATGTGCTTTTAAAAACAGAATTGTCACTTAGAATTAGTCCTGAAAAATTAACTATTTCACATGAAATTTTTATATCTTATATTTCACACACATCTCTTCAACTAATTAAACAAATGTTTAAGACACATACAGCATTAAAAATTAACTTTGAACTGTTTGTTACATATACTTTACCCAAGAATAATGAATCATCTATTAAATCTTTAATATTAAATATGAAATTATATACCAAAACACTGATCTATCGTCTGTTTACAATAGTTTTGCAGAAAAAATAACAAACATATGTTCAGAATTCGAGCTTTGCGAATCAGGTGGGTCTATTGAGGCCATAAGACACTTAGAATTAAATATTGTAAAATAATAATCCGTTAAGATTTGGTTTGTATATACCATTACCTGAAAAAATACGTAATACAAAATCATGATTAAATTTAAAAAACAGTGATAAATACTGCTTTCTTTGGAGAATTTTAGCTCATACTTCAAGTAATCCTAATAGATTTTTTGATAAAAAGGTTTGATTAAATCGTACACAATTAACTAAGCATAAATCTAAAATACATTTATGTAAAAAAATGTTTTTTGTGTATTTTAACACTGCAGAAAAACTTTTAAATCATGATTTTTTTTATAAACGTAACGTAACGTAACGAGCATGCGGCTCACCTGATGGTAAGAGACTACCGCCGCCCATGAACAACCGCAAAACCAGGGGAATTGAAGATGCGTTGCCGGCCTTTTAGAAAGGTGTAAGCACTTTGCTTGAAGGTTCCTAAGTCGTATTGGTCCGGAAAATTCGCTGGTGGTAATTGATTCCACAAGGAAGTCGTGCGAGGGAGAAAACTTCTTCTAAATCGCACAGTGGTGGACCACCAATCATCTAGATGGTAAGGATGGTAACGCGAGTTTTGTCGCGATGTGCGATGGTGAAATTGAGCGGCTGGAATTAGTCCGAACAATTCCTCAGAGCACTCCCCGTGATAGATGGGATAAAATACGCAAAGAGATGCAACATCTCTACGCAGTGCCAGTGTATCGAGCCGATCAGAAAGAACTCGGTCGTCGACGATTCGAACTGCTCTGCGCTGTATGCGGTCAAGTGGAAGGAGCTGGCACTGGGGTGCACCGGCCCAGAGATGAGAACAGTATTCCATGTGGGGCCGAACTTGCGCTTTGTAAAGTTGCAAGCAATGTGCCGGCATGAAATACTGTCTCGCTTTGCTGAGCACGCCAAGCTTTTAAAGGCCAATTTGGCCTTCCCTTCCAAGTGACGATTATTCGATATGTCGACGCCAACGATTCCGATACTAGCTGAGGCAGCAAGGGGAGTGCCTTGAAACTGAGGAAATACGACAAAGGGGTACTTTTTAGCGGTAAACGCGCAAACTTGTAGCTTCTGGGGATTGAACTGGACTAGATTAAGTCGGCCCCAATCCAAGACTTTGTTAAGCAAAGACTCGACTTCAGACACAAGTTTGTCCCGGTACTCGGCGACGTTTTCCCGAGAAATATTGGCACGGCCGGTATATAAGGCATCACTAGTGCTGTCGTCTGCATAGCAATGAATGCTACCAGTTAGCAACATTTCGATATGCAAGAGAAACAGCATTGGTGATAGCACGCAGCCTTGTGGAACACCAGCGTTGATAGGCTTGAAATCAGAGCATGCACCATCTACTACGACCTTGATGCTCCGATCAGCAATGAAACTGGTGATCCATTTGCACAATTTCTCGGGAAGCCCATAGAAAGGAAGCTTTGAAAGAAGCGCTTTGTGCCAGACCCGATCGAAGGCCTTCGCTATGTCCAAACTAACGGCCAATGCCTCCCCCTTGGACTCTACTGCCTCCGCCCATCTATGAGTTAAGTAGACTAGAAGATCACCAGCTGATCGAACCCGACGAAAACCGTACTGGCGGTCACTAATCAGCTGGTGATCCTCAGGGTGCCTCATGAGCTGGCAGTTTATAATGGCTTCCATTATTTTGGAGAACAAGGAGGTGATGGCGATAGGCCTGTAGTTGGACGGGTCTGAGCGGTCGCATTTTTTAGGGATCGGGTGGACCAAAGCTGTATTCCATGAATTCTGGACTACGCCTTGTGAGTAGGAGTACCGGAAAAGATGCGTTAAAACCGGTGCCAACTCCGGAGCACACGTCTTCAGCACAATGGGAGGGACTCCATCGGGCCCACCCGACTTGCTGACGTCCAGGGAGAAGAGTGCTTTGCGAACCGAGCGCTGTGTAAATCACACATCCGGCATGGAGCACTCACATCGCGGGATGGTCGGCGGTGTGTTCCCCCCGTCATCTAGAGTCGAGTTGGACGCAAAAAAAGAGCTCACCAGATCGGCTTTCTCCTTTGCGGCATGGGCCAGTGAGTCGTCCTCTGTGCAGAGATGAAAGGGATGGCTGACAGAAGTTTCCTTGGACAGCCTTGGCGAGAAACCAGAATGCACGGGTTACCGAAGGAAGGCGAACTAGCTTCTCGCCAATTCTGCCGATGTGCTCAGACCTTGCCTTGGCAATGACGCTTTTGAAGGACCTGAAAGCGGAATTATACTTCTTTTTAAGTGCGCTGGTATTTACATCCCGAGACGTTGATGCGTCAGCCCAGGCCCGGTAGTACTCATGCTTATAGCGTGATGCTATTTTACAGGAGCGACTAAACCATGGCTGGGATCTTCCTTACGATGGGCACCACAGAGGATGGAATAAAAAGTTCCATACCCTGAAGTACCACATCAGCAACAGAATCGGCAACAATGCTGGGATCTTCGAGCGGCGAGAATCAAACCCAAACCCAATCCAAGGGTAGGATGCAAAAAAAGACCGCATCCCGTCCCAATTAGCTGACCTATAGTGCCAAACGCGGCGGCAAGCTGCAGATGGCAACTGCGATTGGAGCGTGAGTGGCACCGTACTCCGGATCAAACAGTGTTCCGAAGAGCCCAGTGGGGCATCGACGAAGACCTGATATCCGTCCAGATGAGAGGTCAGCAGAAGGTCCAACAGGGAAGGTACATGGTCTTCCACAACTGGGATCCGCGTAAGCGAAGTAATCAGTTGTGTTAGACCATATGCCAAAGCAAAGTCATAGATAGATCTACCCGCATGATCGGTTAAACGGGAACCAAGCCGTTCAGCGTGGTGGGCGTTGAAATCACCGAGTATCACGATCTCTGCGGATGGGACCTGTTGTAGCACGGAGTCTGCAGCCATTTGGACGTGGTCGATGAGTCGGTTTGTGTCGGCATTTCCGCTATGGGACCTATAGAGGTACCCGTAGACGCGGGGATGGTCGTCGCTGTCTACGCGCAGCTAGAGGATGGACAGGTCCGTACCTTCAAGACTGCCGAGGCGTCGAAAACAGATGTCCTCTCTGACGTATACGCAAACTCCAGCCCGGGGCACAAAGGAGTGTTCCAATTTGTACCCCGGGTAGGAGAGATATGAAGTATCAGTCGGAGAGGACACCTGAGTCTCGGTTAAAAAGAGCAAGGCCGGCTTCGCCGTCTCTAGATGGTAATGGACAGCGTTAAGGTTGGAATGAAGTCCCCTGATGTTGCAAAAATTCACGGATAGCGTGACAGGGGTCGCCTTGGTTGTATTGCTTCGCTTGCCCCGAGCAGCATTAGTCGCGAGCGGAATTTTGACCCCCCCCCCCCCCCCAGAATACGCGGGGCAGCTTGAGCACCCACGCTCAGGTGTGAAGTAGGTTGGTCGTGGATGCTCAGCGAGGGATTCTCTAGGGGTGCTGGTACCCTCCTGGGGTAGTCTTTTATTTAATTCCACTACCATGTTGATGGGGGGGAGGGGTAATTGGGCCTCCGGCCACCTGCACTTGCCAAGCGCAACACAGAGGTAAACCTCTACTTCACGCTGGTATTCTGTGAGGTTGTGGTACCACCCCGGTTCGAGCTGGCCCATCCGTGCGACAGCAAAAGCTACCGCTTGGCTCTACCACTGTTAAATTCGATTGTGCGAGGATCCAAACCATTTTACCGGAAGAAAATACTAAACATTATTTTTCAAACTATGAAAAGACTCAAAGAATTCCTATTGTAATATACGGCTTCTTTGAGAGTTTATTACATGAGTATTCAGACAAAAATAAAACTGCGTATGTGGAAAATATTCAAATCCATGAGGCCAGTTGTTTTGCATATTATATATTTTGTGATTCTAAGCCCGAACTCAATAAATTAGGAAACTAATTTATTGAGTTTTGTTTTGTATTGTATAATTTACCGAGGGTCTGAGTGTGTTAAAAAAATTATTCAATTAATTAGTAAAGATATTAAACGGTTACATAAATTACTTTCAAATAATACACCTCTGGTAATCGGTGAAACGGGGCGGGACTATTTGAATAATGTAAAGGAATGTCATTTGTGTAAAAAAAATATTTAGTAATACAGATATCATAGTTGCAGATCATGATCACTTTACTGGAAAATACAGAGGACTTGTTCATAACGAATGTAATTTAAAAGCTAAGACATGCTCATTCATACCTATAATATTTCACGACCTTTCTGGTAATGATTGCCATTCGGAGCTCGAATCGAGCAGTCGTGCCTATTAGCAATTACACAAGTGTTTCAATATTTTCAAATAAAATTGTGACCTAGATAAGCCATTGGACAATTTCTGCTTAGTTGTGATTTTACAGTAGTGAATAACAAATTATAATGAAAATCATTTGAGAGAAATCATGTCATCATACGAAAATAGCCCTTTCAACCGGAGCACCATTGACGGATCTTGATCAATCCCTTCTAACACTAGTTTTTCTACATCAAGACGAGCGATTCTTTGAGTACTACTACCACCGACACTGAAACAAGTGAAGTCATAACAAATATCACCAAAATAACATATTTTAAATCAGTAAACAAAACAAATAATCCAGTAACAAGCCAGACCGTCGTTTTAAATCTGATACGATCACAAAAATTACAAACAAAAGTTAAATGGACACATGCAAACTCGAGCAAGTCGACTAACTCAATACCATTGTTTTAATTTTTGCTCTTTCTAGCTTACACTTAGCTAACTCAGACCCACAACAAGAACAAAAGATGTGTGGCGCAGCGTACACATACATAATATGTAAAAAACTATCTGGGTACAAAACCTTTCTTATACTTATAATAGATATTTTTTAACATTTTTAAAATATAGCATTTGGTGTAAATAATGATAATTTGACTTTATACTAAACATAAATGGATACGGTGAATTATACGAATAAAGTAACATAAATATATCCAAAATTAAGAAAACACTGTCTTTAAATTAAAATTTGCCAGTGCTTTCTTAATTTATTTTTAAATATTGAAAAATATTGATCCATTGTACATTGTACAGCAATGGCTATTTTATAGTAGCGCTCCCTAAACTGAATAGTTTTCGAACCAAATGTTTAGTTCTAGCTTTTGGTAATTGCAGTTTATGTTTGTTTCGTGTGTTTATGTGATTTAGTTTTAAAATTAATTTGTGTGTGTATGGAATCAGAAAAAAAATGTGACTAGAATGCACGTTTTTTATTTGTATAATTGACTTATGGATAATGTATCAGTTTTTTTATAGAGTTCTTTAGTCGGAATGCGTTTGTCAAGTTAAAATATTTTTTTTACAAATTGTTCCGGGATATTTGAAGAACCTTTATATTAGTTTTAGATGCACATCCCCATATCTCTAATGAATATTCTAGTAATGACTTTGCTAGTGAATTATAAATAATAGTTCGGACGTTATAATGTATACAACGATAGATCTGCCCAAAGCTCCTGGCAATAATGTTATTTTTTGACTGCAGGTTGTCGTGAAGCGACAATTAAAAAAAAGAACCTAACCTAAGAACAACAAAACAACAAAAGTAGAACAAGAAAATAATATATTTAAAATTTTAAAAAGATATTTACAATTTTATATAAAAAAATGAAGTATGATGATGGTGATGGGTGACGTGAAATTACAATTAGATAGAAAATAAAGATAGAAAAATATTGAAGCGGAGCCTGAAGGTCAAAGTGGCACACGCTGCGCTTGGAGTAGGAGTAGGCACACGCTGAGCTTGGAGTTTCTTGGCGGTGGTGGCACGCAGCGCCTGGTCTAGGCACACGCAGCGTCTGGAGTTGGCACACGTAGCGCTTGGAGTAGGCGCTCTCAGCGCCTGGAGTAAACAGTCGCAGCGCCTAAAGATAGCACGGGCACTAGTAGGTGGAGTTGCAGGCGACGACTCCAGATGAAGGAAGGCTTGCAGGATCCCGGAGTAGTGCGGCCCCGAACTTGGAGTAGGTATGGCGACGACTTCGGTTGAAGACAGAGGCTTGCAGGATCTCGGAGCAGTGCAGCCCCGTGCTTGGAGTAGGCTACGCCGACGACTTCAGGTGAAGACAGAGGCTTGCAGGATCCCGGAGCAGTGCGGCCCCGCGCTTGGAGTAGACTACGCCGACGACTTCAGGTGTAGATAGAGGCTTGCAGGATCCCGGAGCAGTGCGGCCCCGCGCTTGGAGTAGACTACGCCGACGACTTCAGGTGTAGATAGAGGCTTGCAGGATCCCGGAGCAGTGTGGCCCCGCGCTTGGAGTAGACTACGCCGACGACTTCAGGTGTAGATAGAGGCTTGCAGGATCCCGGGGCAGTGCGGCCCCGGGATAAGGCCTTTAGGAGATGCTTCAAGTTTGGAAGCTGAAGCGAGACTGTCTGTATTCACCGATGGTTCGGCTTTTATACCTTTTTAGAGAGAACGGGAAATTATTTAAATTAAAAGGAAATTTTTGTAAATGACCCAGAGCAAAAGAGTATTTATGTGGAAATATTGAAATAAAAACATCAGACCGGTAACGAATTTGAATAAAAATTGCCATGACAACCAGATAAATAACGATGTCAAAACGTTCAATTTTTGGTTTTAGGCTTGTTATTAAGAAACGGCAAGTTTTAAGTAAGAAATGAGATATTATTGATATAGGAAAAAAGGTAGCGCAACAGCGCGCACGTAACCCGAAATTGCAGAGTTACGGAGAACTAAATAAAAGATCAAAAAAGATAGACTCCATTGACAGCGTGAAAATTACGAAGTGAAAATGATTTGTTATTGTGTTTTTATAGTCTAAAAACGTTACAGAATCCTATGGAAATAAAGGTGATGCAAAATATGAATGCAGAAAATCAAAAACAGAATGGAAAAATAAATTAAAAATAGTGTAAAATGATATATAAGTACCATAACACTACAAGATCATCTAAATGAACTTGCCATATTAATTTAGAATCCAAAACAAGACCAATATATTTTTCTGATTCTGACTCTTTAAATTATTGGCTATTTATTGTTAAATGATCGAATTTAGGAACTATTTTGGATTTTTCAGTTAAAATCATGTAAGAAGTTTTAGTAACATTTATAGTGAGCAAATTGTACTGAAACCAATTATTCAGTGTATCTAGATCAGCTTGTGCATCTGATGTAATCTCTGCGATTGAATCTCCAAAATAAAATAAACAAATATCATCAGCGTATAAAGATACTTTTGCCGTCAATCCAAGGTTGCCCATGTCATTTATGTAAGTTTAAAATAACAGAGGGCCAAGGATGGATCAAAATAAAAATACTTGACTTATATTTTAAAACTACAAGAACCGTTACGGTTGAGCGGCATAAGTTTTTCACACGAGATCAAAAACAAAATGAAACAATCGATCAATATGTATTTGAGTTGCGAAAATTGTCCCAGACATGCAAATTTGGTGAATTATGTGATAGTCTATAAAGAATAGACTGATCTGTGGTGTGGCTAGTGCGAGTATTCGAGAAAAATTGTTAAGGGAGGGAGGACAATTTTACATTGACAACTGCATTGGACATCTGTCGTGCGGCAATATTTTCGAAGATCTTTTTGGAAAATATAAGACGTAAAGAGTCAACTCTTACGAGGACAGAAATTTGAATAGAGATAGAGAGGACATACGGGTCATACATAAAGTTTCAAACTCATCATGGGATAAACAAAGTAATAAAACGTGTCATGATCGGGGTCGGGGCAACATTGTTTTATGTTTAATAATTCAAATAATAATAAAAATTGTAAGATTAATAGTGCTGTTTAAAGATAATATAAAAGAAATAATGAATGAAATTATTAAACTAATACTTAACAATATTTGTATAATACGAATCTTAATTAGTTCAATACATTTTAGAAATCCATCAAAAGCAATTATTAAATTATTAAAAAACAATGTCAAATCAGCATTTTGAAATGGGTTTGACTTACTGATAATAGAATTTATTGCTGTTTTTAAATAAAACATATTTTGATCTTGTAATTATATAATAAAAACATGTATGTTAATTTTAAGTAAGCATGATTTAAAAAGTACCTACCTAAATATAAAGTCAGTACTTGCCAAGACACCGTGTTTGATTGACGTACGCCACAAGTGACACTGTCCACTCTCTAGGATCTCCGAAACACAGACTAACTGGTAGTGTTACGGCCAGCAGCTGCTTATCTAACAGTAGGGTCTCCCGGGCCCATAGCGGAGAACCTACAAGCAGATGCAGGTCGGGCCTCCTAAAGGCCAAAGTGGAAAATTTCTAATTACAATAAATCAGGGGGAGCGTTCTATACTACCGGTATTCAACGGGGAGAATATTAAACCGAGCTTACTTACCTGTAGCAGGAGACGACTTCGCTGCAAGGCTTGGGCAGGCCGTGAATGTGTAATGGTATTGTGGTGTACAGTGTACAATGAGGGGTAAATGTGTGGGACCTTGGCAAGCACAGGCGACCAGCAGCGGCCGAGTTCCAGGCTGCTCCAAAATGCTGCACCTCTCCCGACTGCTTCAGCGCCGGACCATTTCTTTCTTCACAGTCACTACTCAGTCTCTTAGCTTCAATGTACATTTAACTTCCAGAAGCCACTAACTCTAATTTGTTATAAATCTCAACACGCGAAACCGGATCAAAGGTCACTACCGTTCGCGTGGCAACAGTTATTTCTAGAATATCAAATACCGCACTAGTAGCTAATACAGTCGAATCCACCTATATACGGATATATATGTTAAACACAAATAAGTCCCGGGAGACGCTCTCTGCAAGGAATGCGCGTTACAAATCCTAGACAGTATATTTACTAGACGCGCCTAACTATTCAGAGTTTCCGACAAAATGACAGCGTGCCGTCCCAAGCACCGCTGGCAAAAGACTCTTATTTGCCCTCGCGCGTTCTCGCCACTCTCTCCGCTCGAACGACCGTCAAACCGGTATTGCGCCGATACGGACGCTCTCTGGCATCGATTCCGAACCCAGCGTTCGGGCGTGAACAAACCCCCGTCCCGGACATAAGGATTTAGGTCCGCGAGCAAACCGGTGAGCGGGACAGGGTCGCGACGGCAAGTTGCAAGACCGAATCTACAACCAAACTAGGCCGCCTTAGGCACCCCATCAAATCTAGCAACCCTAACCAACGCCTCAAAATTACAGCCCCAACGTGGGGCAAGCCGGAATGTTGAACTGGATGCACTTCCTGGACATCGCAGCACATAAATAAGTCCTATTCTTAGACAGAAGTACGACGACCTCCTTCAAACACCTATCTGTGCTCCTATGATTAGTTCCGCAATCCGACCGGATCAGGTCTGCAAACAGAGACGCGACACAAAGCGGCCCAGAGTGACCTCCTAAGCTTCAGTGCAGAGAGCACCCCCAAATTCCCATGAACATCGTCTGAGGAAAGCCGAACTAAAGCACGGATAGTCCCTTTAGGCAGGTAGCCCTATGCTCATATTTCAACTAATTTTTCAAAAGCATCAATGTTCAACTACAGAATTAATTAAAACAAAGTAATCACCGATGCACATAGGTCAACTTGTTAAGGTAAACAAAACAATAAACTTAAGAGACCGCCCTATTTCTTATTTCAAATAAATATCATAAGCAGTGCCAACAAAATGTAAACCAAAAGAGAATTCACTCTTATTCCCTTCGGCACAAATAGGGTTGTCTAATTTCAACCTTCACAAGCACACTTTTCACAAAGCAAAATGATTAAACACTATCACAAAACATATACATAATTTTCCAAATAGCGCGTAGCAATTTCAACTGAATTAAAACTTTCCTTTCAGCAAACAGACGCAACAATCAAATACAGTGATCAAATATATTTACAAAACCTATGCAGCAGCATTAAGGAGTATATTAAATTTAATTTTATAATCACAACCGCTACAATTATGAAAATTTCGCGGAAAACCCAAAAGCATTTTTAATTTTAATTTAAAGAATTTTTAACTAAGTGCTCGACCAAACCAAATCTAATACCCCTTGACAGCGTCATTCAACTCTCCAGGGGGGCCCTAATCTTCCCACCACCAAGTGGAGGCCACACCGCGTGAACCCGAGACCAATAAAGCGCAAACCGCTAACAGTCGCCACTCGGGTTGTACGCCTTCACTGAGGCCGTCGGCAACAGAACATTTTGACAAGGGGACTGTTGACGGCTTAAGACTCAGTGGAGGCGGCTGTGGTGGGAGCTAAGGCGGCAGCTAGCTAGGGCCCCTTCCATAAATGGGGAACAGTGGTGCACCAGTCGCGGCCACTCAGCTAACGGGAGTGAGAAGGGTCTAGCGGACTGATGAGTGGCCGTGAAGTTCCTCTCCACACGCTGAGGGGGGGTGATGACACCCCCGCCCCTGGGGGAATTACCTTCCGACTGGTCGTGAGAGGGACCCCTTTCAAACCTAGGGGCCTGTGGCTAGCCGGCGGGCACCGAGCGTCGCCCGTCAGAGGGCGTGGCGGAGCGCCCCCGCCGTGGGGGCGAGGGCCTGGCAGAGCCCCGAGAGGAGACGCCGTTCGCACCCAGGCACAGGACTGCATGGTGATTGCCCTGGCAATGCAGACAGGTCCGCCGGTGCGGACAGTCTCGCTGGAGGTGCCCTTCTAAACATGAGTAGCACCAGCGGCGCTCCGTGGCGATAGTTCGCATCGCCGGAATCGGCTTACTTAATAATTTCGGGCACGACGTTATCCGGTGATCAGATGCTCGACAATAGGAGCAGGGGGCGCCTCTCTGGCCGCTTGGCCACTGTAAGATGGTAGGGAGCGACGCCCTCCCACGGGGGCTCCGATAGGCCTGGGGGGGGAGGGTTGACGGCGACTTGCCCGGCGGATTCCCCCTCTCACTGGGCACGGCTCGTAAGTCGTCAACGGTGCCCGCCGCGTTCTCGATCTGCCGGCACTGCTCCTCCAAAAACCGCAGCAGGTCATAGAAGGGTGGAATAAAGGAGGCCTCGTCCCCGCCGTACCTCTCCTCAAAATGTATTCGAAGGTCGAGAGGTAGACGAGACAGCACGATGCGGAGCAACAAAAAAGCCCATTCGCCCACTGGTAAATCCAGCCGCCTCAACGTATTACAGGCCACCAAGACTGGATCCACACTGGCAGCGGGAGGCTTATAAGCTGCTTAACATGTTCGTCCGCAATTCGCCGGACGTTGGCATATCTTCTGGCTAGGAGGTCCCAAGCAGTCTGGTAGGCGTCGTCCGACAATCCCAAGTGGCCGACGACGCCCAGGGCCTCCCCCTCCAGTGAGGCCAGGAGGTACGCCATCTTCTGGCTCGGGGTCAAGTCACTCTGGGCGTCCACTAGGCTGTCGAAAGACCGTCAGCCATTCGGAAAGGACCCCGGAGAACCTTGGCAGGTCCAGAGTTGGGAGTCGTCCCAACAGCTTCGGCTGAGGCTGCTTCCGAGAGGACTCGGGCAGGCTACCCATCCGAGCTTCACGCGCCTCCTCGGCATACCTGCCTTCAGCCTCGATCAAGTCGTCCGTGAGCGAAAGGAACTGCTCGTAGTACGCGAAGCAGGAGTCCAGGACTCCCTTTTCTACATCCGAATCCTCGAGCTCAGCGTAAGCCTCCTCCACTGCGGCCTTTCGAGCATCGACCTGCTCGAACCGCTTCATCAAGTTATGGACCCTATCCGGTCGACCTTTCAAAGCATGGGCGTTGATGGCCCAGCGTAACTCAGTCCGCAGGCAACGGATTAGTAGTTTTGGCGATGACATCACTACTAAATACAAATTACGACGCTGCTCGAGCACAAATTAAAAAAATAACAAGTAACAAATACAAAAAAATTAACAGTTTACAAATGCAGTTCCTCTCAAATCGAGTTGAATAGAAATTACACAAATACGAATTACCACTTATCAAACCAAATAAAAGTTAGCACAAAAGAAAAGACACAAATCAAATTAACAAATAACCAATACAAGTGCGATCAAATCAAGTTAAATTCAAATTGCACAAATACAAAATACTACTCTTTAGTTCAAATACAAATTACAATACGACTAAAGATACACATCACGGTCGATCAACAAAAAATGCCTCGCTCGGAAATCGACCCTTCGATAAGTAATCCAATACAACTATCCGACAACGATAATTAACCGATTACGTGATAATAACCATCTACCTACATGACGCATACCCAGCTCCGGCAAACTCCCGCTTGCGCACTAAACGGGCGCGGCTTTTCAAATCTATCCGCTAACAAAAAAGCAAGCCACAAGGAAAATAATTTTGTTATTATGTATAAAAAAAATATTTTTACGTATTACAGACGGGCGTGATTGTAGATACAAAATTAAACCAATCAAACCAACGCTCCCTGCCACCAAATTTGTTTAATTTTTATCAACCACTATGGTCGGGATCTACCGGGGATCGAACTCGGAACCACGCTCTGCTACCAAATTGTTACGACCAGCAGCTGCTTATCTAACAGTAGGGTCTCCCGGGCCCATAGCGGAAGAACCTACAAGCAGATGCAGGTCGGGCCTCCTAAAGGCCAAAGTGGAAAATTTCTAATTACAATAAATCAGGGGGAGCGTTCTATACTACTGGTATTCAACGGAGAGAATATTAAAGCGAGCTTACTTACCTGTAGCAGGAGACGACTTCGCTCCAAGGCTTGGACAGATCGTGAGTGTGTAATGGTGTTGTGGTGTACAGTGTACAGTGAGGGGTGAATGTGTGGGGCCTTGGAAAGCACAGGCGACCAGCAGCGGCCGAGTTCCAGGCTGCTCCAAAATGCTGCACCTCTCCCGACTGCTTCAGCGCCGGACCATTTCTTTCTTCACAGTCACTACTCAGTCTCTTAGCTTCATTGTACATTTAACTAACTTCCAGAAGCCACTAACTCTAATTTGTTATAAATCTTAACACGCAAAACCGGATCAAAGGTCACTACCGTTTCGCGTGGCAACAGTTATTTCTAGAATATCAAATACCGCACTAGTAGCTAATACAGTCGAATCCACCTATTTACGGATATATATGTTAAACACAAATAAGTCCCGGGAGACGCTCTCTGCAAGGAATGCGCGTTACAAATCCTAGACAGTATATTTACTAGACGCGCCTAACTATTCCGAGTTCCCGACAAAATGACAGCGTGCCGTCCCAAGCACCGCTGGCAAAAGACTCTTATTTGCCCTCGCGCGTTCTCGCCACTCCCTCCGCTCGAACGAACGTCAAACCGGTATTGCGCTGAGCCGGACGCCCTCTGGGGTCGATTCCGAACCCAGCGTTCGGGGCGTGAACAGGTAGATTCTACCCAAATGTCCGAAAACAGACTGCGACAGAGCTCACGGGGGGATTATAGGGTGACGGAGCAGGCACGCTCGCGCGAATTTATTCAATTTCGGGGGAAAATGATATTTTCTCGAGTAAAACGGGGAATCAAAATAAAATTCTCAATAAAAAATATTAATATTTTAAGACATTTTTAAGTGAATTCTTATATTTACACGAACACCACACATTAAATAAAACTATTTTTAAAAATAATTTCTATTCTCTACTAAAATAGTTTTTTACTTGTTTCTTTTAGTGTAAAACTATTTAAAGAGCTGGCTGGGCACAAGCTCTTTTTTTGGAGAAATTTTGTAAAATATGAGAAAGATAGGTTAGGTTATAGGCTCCTTGGGGATTTTTTTCTAATAAGGGTTTGACAAAAATACAATTTCGTCCAATTAAAAACATTTATTAAATCCATTCTGTCAGCCTGTATTTTTTCTATGCGGATTAAATTAACAGTTGTTGTGATTTTTTTACCTAAATATCCAAGAATTTAGGCATTGTACACGCATTTAGGGCCTCAATGGACGAGCCCTAACATAAAATATTTGCAGGCTGTCTATCGACATAGTAATAAGTTCACGAATTTATTTTGTTATCAAGTTATATCACGAAGATTATAGAAGATAAAGTACGTTGAGAGATAAAATTTGGTTGGATAGTTCATGTCATAATTTGGAACTTAATAGGAAGATTGCATAGGATAATTTCCTTGCTTTTATTTTTTGATTAGCCTACTATCCACGTGTGAAAATCATATAACATTTTTAAAAATAAATTTTCAAATATTCTGGCGATTTATGTATGTTGTTAAATATTTTATACTCTTTTTTGAAATTAATAATGTTTAATTATTTTACGTCGCACCTGCCTAACTCCTTTCAAAGTAGCAATGTTATGGAAAAATATATACAATATTTTTCCATATATTTTTTGTTTTTTGATTCCTAGTTAGTTTTGCCATACAGGCAAAACTAACTAGGAATCCTGCGATCCTTTTATTTGCAATTGTATTAACATACCTTCTATCTTTTCCAAACTATGTGAGAATTATTATTAAGCCTCCTTTAATTTCTTTCACCGCATAAGCCAGTAAAAGTTAGTTGAACACAGGCCTCTCCTTTTGTAAAGTAGATATTCTAGGTATGGATTTTAAATCTTTACGAAAACAAAACTGTGAGTATCACCTTTTATAGCCAGGAAAATAAGTAAAACTATATTTGCACCTTAATATTCTTAATATTTTAGTTATAAAATATCATATTTTACCTCAAAAAGGTCACACCAAGATCTCTATGACCCCAAAGTTGTTCTTTGAGATCTTAGAACAGGGTTGCTTCTGTATTATTAAGCATTTTTTGTTTGGTCGGCATGACTATGATTCAAAGTTCCCTCATCCTGTCTTATCGATATGGATACCGCCTATCAATATTTACTGATTCCGCGGGTTTGAACCTAGTATGAGAAAAGTTCATATGACTTAAAATAATTGTTCCGAGTCTGGATGTTGTTCCATGTTCAATCAATTCATGTATGTAAATGTGTCTACGATACTGACAAAAATACTATTTCTATAAAGTATATTCCTATTTCTATTATTTTTCAAGATAAAAAACTAAAAAATTAGGCTATTTAGCTCTACTTTTGATTACATTAATTGTTATTACATTGAAAAAAATTATTAAACTTGATTAATTCTCTACTCCAAGATTTATTTTAGACACTTGACACATGTGAGGCGGACGCATAATATTGCTGTCGCGTCGCGTCGAATATAATAGTTGAGAAGTTTAATGTTCAATTCAATATGCTCGACATTTAGCACATTACGTCGAGTCTGCGCTGTATCGCTGTTATGCCGAATAATCAAGAAACGGCCATCTCGGGCCCATGCCATAACGCACCGTCTACACTCATAGTACATAAATGAGCAGGTTGAACGTTTATATAAAACGTGATACAATTTTCTAGTGCAGAATACGCGTCACTTCTTCTTGAAACCGCCGCACAGATCGTCGTGTTTAAACAATAATTTTTATCATGTTTCTGTGGTTGGTCTGCTTTGCTTTTGTGCTGTGGATAGCATTCTTTTGGTTTAGTAGGAGACGAATGTACCGATTAGCGTCGGCGATTCGGGGACCCGATGAAGAGTTACCCATGATAGGGATAGCGCATACTCTGACTGGAAGCACTGAAGGTGTGTATGAAGGTTACTTTAGTAACAAAAACTATTTATTTACTGCATGTACAAGTATTATATATACGAATAAGTTGCGTTGAGGAAATTTCACCGAAATATTAAATATTTATGCAGAGAAGGTGCTCATTATTTATTTTTAAGATTATTTATTAAACCATAAAAGTTCTATTTATCGGTATAATGTCGGTATGGCGGTTAAAAAAGGGAAATTTATTTTGTTTTATGTCCATATAATAAAAAAATACATAACACTAATGCATAATAAATATTTCACTTACTCAACTGCTCCGTGGCGCAGTGGCTAATTAATGTCCCGATTTCAGAATGTGATGTTATTTTATATCCTTTTTAGTTTTTTGAAGTCAGCTTCTTCTTTTATTAAAAAGTAATTTTTTCGTTCCTTTGGAGTGGACTTAAAAATATCGCGGTCTCAATGTCGTCAAATTAGTTGTATTTAAAATTTTATCCCCTTTTTTATGGGACCACCCCTAAAGTATAAGCTATTTCATAAAAAATATTTATCAAAATCAGTTTACAATTGACGAAGATATCGCATAGTATAGATATAAAAAAAAACATACAGTCGAATTGCGAATCTCCATAATTACCCGATTGCCAAGGAAGGGTATTATGGTTTCTGCGCGTAACTTGTATGTTTGTAAATTTCTTTTCTACCTCGTATCTTCCAAACAGCTGGATGGATTTCGACAATTAGGTATCGTTATATTCGTCTTAGAAAGCCAAGTGTTCTTAGAAAGCTTTTTGAACAAAATAAACATAATGGCGGATTTTGACGCAAAAATAGTAATACGTTAATTAAAAATATTTTACCAAATCTATCGAGTAGTGTATCAAAATAAAGGAAATTAAAACGCGATTGCAAAAATATGTATGAGTTATATGTTTAAATTTAATTAGGAATAATCAATTGGTTTAAAGTTTTTGAAAAAAATGGTATAAACTTAAAATGGGTCATGTTTGTGTCGGACATCGTGCTATCATATGAAATTTAGTTCATAAGAGTGAATCGGGACAATAAACAGTCTAAAATAAAATAAATAATTAAAAAAATCAAAAACGCGACTGCAAAAAAGGTCAAGGTTATTTAATGGGTTCCGCTTGCTACTAAACTTAGTTTGGGTATTTAACTTAGTCTTTCAGCTCATGGCATAGTCTGTTAAGCCGACGTATAGTTTACTTTGTTGATACTTTATTTCAATTATGTATTCTATTCTCAATCTTGTTTCGGTCATTTTAGTGCATTACTTATAAATTGCCTTTTTTGCAGTCGGGTTTTTGATTTTATTAATTATTTATTTTATTAACCTCCTTAATATTTCAAGTTAATAGATTTTAACAACAATAAAAATAATGCCCTTTAAACCGTACTACGGTCACGGCTACATAGTATGAGATTTACAAGACTACAACATTCAAGGACTGACAAGACAGGTTAACTCTTAATGGTTTCACGTAATCGATTACGTACCTAACTTTTTTTAGTTTTATGATACACCAGTTTCAGAAAAAGATTTTTTTTATTAGGATAGGGTGACAAACGAGCACACATTCCACCCGATGGTAAGTGTTTGCTGTGACCCATATACATCTACATCTATACTCAATAAAAAATCAAAATGCCGATGCGTTGCCACTCGTGAGGACTAAGATAGATTGCCTCTTTTCCAGTAAAGTGGGTCTCCGGTTCTCTACACTCACCATACGAAACACAGCAGTGTTAAGCTGCTATATTACGCTGGTATTCTGTGAGAGCGTGGTCCTTTCCCGGCCGAACCGACCCATTCGTGTTACAACTATAATTTTGATATAGCTGCAGCATGGCTCTACCACGTAAAAAAGAATGAATCAAGAATATCATTTTAACTTGCAGTTTTATTTATCTATAATTTGTATATGCAACTCGTATTAAGCTTGATTTTGCATTACATGATTTTAACGTAAATTAATCAGATTAAAGGTGTGATACCATCATCATCATTACAGCCTTTCATTAGTCCACTGCTGAACATAGGCCTCCCCCAAGGAATGCCACAAAGCACGGTCCTGAGCCACCTGCATCCATCGACTTCCTGCATGTCTTACCAGGTCGTCACTCCATCTCGTGGGGGGTCGCCCTACACTTCGCCTACCGATACGAGGCTGCCACTCAAGAACCTTTCTTTCCCATCGATTGTCGGTTCTTCGAGCTATATGGCCGGCCCACTGCCACTTTAGCTTACTAATCCGTTGGGCTATGTCGGTTACTCTGGTTCTACTGCGGATATCCTCATTCCTTAGTTTATCACGCAGAGAAACTCCGAGCATAGCCCTCTCCATAGCTCGCTGAGCCACGTTGAGCTTCCTCATACGGCCAGCAGTGAAGGGCCACGTCTCAGATCCGTAAGTCATCACTGGCAACACGCACTGGTTGTACAATTTCGTTTTAAGGTTTTGAGGTATATTTGACGAGAATATGTGTCGTAGCTTCCCAAACGCTGCCCAACCGAGTTGAATCCGTCGATTGACCTCTCGGTCGAAGTTGGACTTACCTAGTCGGATTATTTGTCCCAGGTAAGTTGTGATATATATAATTACAATACAGCACGCAGTAATGTTATTATATTAGGTTAGGTGATTAAAATTGCGGGCCTAGTAAGCTAGTTTAAAGTGTGATATATTTCATCCGATTTGGTACTAAATCAAACAAAATATCATAACACGAGTTTAAATTTGAAATTGTCTTTTAATATTGAAATACATATAGTGCCTCCCTTTTTTTAAATATATATGGATCACGTCAAAACCCATTTATCGATATTTATGTTACCATATTGGTGCAAATGACTTAATATTGTGAGTAAACTAACGTAAACTATGACAATAATTCCTTAGTCGTTTAATAAGGATCGGCTTGCCCTGGCTTAGTGTCTGGTTGTCCTTGTGGTACGTTGTTCAAGTAAAAGTTGTTATTACGAAAGCAATTAAACCAAATACGCACAGTGCGTTCGTTAGTTGATCAAACACAGCATTGAATATAGCGAGCTATTTGAACTGCGTTTCATCCAATAGTTACGCAGAAACACATTGGAACTTGCATTCAAAAATTACTCTAATTATTGATGAAATTAATAAATAATAAAATATAGATTATGTACTGTTATTATTGTAATTTAATTTGATTCTATATTAATTAACATTTAAACTTCGTCTTAATATGCTACGCCCGCACAGGGTAGTCACATGCTCTGTAAACAAATACATTTAAATAGTAGTATACCTATATATTTAAATCTCTTTGTATTTATTTATTTATTTATTTAAGCTTTCATGCACAAAGTTGTACATATGGCGGACTTAATGCCATAGGGCATTCTCTCCCAGTCAACCATTAGGCTAAACAGAGATATACAGACAAGAGGCGGTGCAGCAGTAATCAAAATAGAAAGCGCTAAAAGAAAAGAAATTGTATATACATATATACATATAATTATAAATATACACACACATACATAGACATATATACTTAAATACACACAATATATACATATATAAATACATACATACACATATATACGCATACACTACATATATACACAATACATATAAATATTATCTATGTCAGAACAAATATGAAATATACATATGCGTATAAAAATAAAAGCTATGTTAGTTCAAACTTGCAACAATTTTTCATATGCTTACGGACTTGATTTTTTAATAAGAAACTTGTTGGAAGCTTTTTTAATGTCAAGAGGGATGTCGTTCCAGAGTCTGATGGCCGTGAGGGCGAAAGATTGAGATAAATAACCAGTACGGTGTAAAGGAGTGAGCAACTTAAGGTTAGCCGATGAACGGAGAGAGCGATTATGAGAATCTCCCAGGTATTGAAATTTGGATTTCAGATACTCGGGAGCACATGGATCGTTCAGAATCGTGAAAATGGTGCAGAGCATTCTGACATGTCTGCGCTGACGGATAGGCAGCCAATTTAGCTGAGCACGAAAAGAAGATACATGGTCGTATTTACGGAGACCATAAATGTATCTGATACAATTGTTAAGTAGACGATCCAATGTATTAAGATGATGTTGAGACAGGTCTGAGCAACACACATCGACATAATCAATAATCGGTAAGATAAGTGACTGGACAAGTAAAATCTTGGTATTGGTGGAAAGAATTTTTTTTAATCGATATAGAGATCGCAAAGTTCCAGTTGTATGTAAATATATTGTAACAACTTTATACTTTGTGATGTGCAATTAATGAATTATGAATTATGTGACCCTAGGTTGATAAAAACTGATCATCTGCTAAGCGTAATTTACCTAAATGGCGAATTTTTTAAACATATACTAACGAATTTGTCAACTGACCCGTAATGGTCGGCAGTACTAATGGTTCAATATGACAATCGTTGTTATCATTAAAATGTGTCGTGAACTACAGTGAAGTGACATCCAAAATCGTTTGCAACACACCACTGATCACGTCTGCTTCAGTAAAACGATTTTCATTTGAAATTGAAAGAAATAGGCGTTAACAACAATCTTCTCTAACATAATCGCTTTATGATTCAGGGTCCATTAAACACCGAATAAAATATTCGTTGATGTCCTCCAGACCGAATTTCGGTCACGGCGGCCAGTCTCAACGGAGACTAGCCATCTGCGCAGGACAGGATTATAATGCCCAAGTGTATGCGTAAGCACAGGTGCACTCTCTATTCCCTCACTCTCGTAGTCCGATGGGACGCTAAACCGACACGACCGGAGAGAGATCAGGCGCAGGACCAACGGCTTTACGTGCTTTCTGAGGCACGGGGGTGAGACACCGCCAGCTTCCTGACTCTGGGCAGCTACTGATAATTTCTTGATGGAAAAACTCAATAACTGATTTTTTGGTCCGACCCGGGATTCGAACCCGGGACCTTATGATCAGCAGTCACACTACTACAACCCCTAGACCAACGAGGCAGTCAATATTCGTTATCTTACTTCGATTCGACTTTTATTTTTGCAGACCTTAATAAATCAGTATAGCTATAGTATAGCAGTATAGTAGAAACAATTCCCTATGAACCCATAGAAAAACGGCCTCAGATTAAAGGCCCTTGGGATGAAATTACGAGCACAGCCATCAGAACGCCTATCAACAAAATGGCCAATAACAAATCAGCAGGACCTGATGATATTCCACATTGACACTATTCCGATGATATCCCGAACGTCAGTCTGAGCGAGATTCGAATGGCTCTCCAGCACCTTAAAAACGGCAAGTCCCCAGGCGAGGATGGAATTACAGCGGAACTTCTGAAAGCAGGTGGAAAACCGGTACTTGAAGTCCTTTAGAAGCTTTTTAATTCCTTCCACCATGGTGGCATTACACCGGAAGCGTGAAGCAGTAGTGCGGTGATCTTGTTCTTCAAGAAAGGTGACAACGCTCTCTTGAAGAACTATAGACCGGTTTCCCTTCTAATCCACATTTACGTGCTGTTTTCGAGATTCATTACGAATCGTCTTGCGCGCAGACTTGACGACTTCCAGCCTCCTGCACAAGCCGGTTTCCGAAAAGGATTTATCACCATAAACCACATACATACACATCGTCAAATTGTACAGAAGTCCGAGGAGTACAATTTGCCACTATGTCTGGCGTATGTGGACTATGAGAAAGTCCACATACGCCAGATTCCGTCTAAATTTGGGCGGTACTGCAATCCATTCAGCGGTGCCAAGTTGACTGTCGGTATATCGAAGAGCTGAAGTGTTTGTGCAGTAGGGCTACGATGGCTATCCGAGTACACAACCAGAGTACGAAACCTATGCAATTGCAGAGAGGTGTAAGACAGGGTGACGTTAAATCCCCGAAACTCTTCACCGCTGCATTGGAAGACATTTTCAAGCTTCTGGACTTGAAAGGATACGGTATTAATGGCTAGTACATCACTGACCTTCGATTTGCCGACGATATAGTTCTTATGGCAGTATCGCTGGAGGACCTAAGCACTATGCTCAATGACTTTAATAGTGTTTCCCAACGGATAGATCTTAAGATGAACATGGACAAAACAAAGATCATGTTTAATGTCCATGTCACACCTATGCCGGTAGTTGTTGGGG
This sequence comes from Parnassius glacialis, assembly GCA_033319125.1. Lineage (NCBI taxonomy): Eukaryota > Metazoa > Arthropoda > Insecta > Lepidoptera > Papilionidae > Parnassius > Parnassius glacialis. The sequence goes on from JAVANC010000021.1 coordinate 35,162,760, forward strand.
ACACTAAGCTCGAATTTGTTGACGAGTATGTTTACCTGGGACAAATAGTCCGACTACGTAAGTCCAACTTCGACCGCGAGTTCAATCGACAGATTCAACTCGGTTGGACAGCGTTCGGGAAATTACGGCACATCTTCTCGTCAGCTATACATAAAACTTGATAACGAGACTGAACAACCAGTGCGTGTTGCCAGTGATGACCTATAGAACTGAGACGTGGTTCTTCAACGCTGGCTGGATGAGGAAGCTCAAGGTCGCTCAGCGAGCTATGGAGAGGGCTATGCTCGGAGTTTCTCTGCGTGATAAACTTAGGAATGAGGATATCCGCAGTAGAACCAGAGTGACCAACATAGCCCAACGGATTAGTACGCTGAAGTGGCAGGGCCGGCCATATAGCTCGAAGAACCGACAACCGATGGGGAAGAAAGTTTCTTGAGTGGCAGCCTCATACCGGTAGGCGAAGTGTATGGCGACCTCCCACGAGATGGAGTGACGACCTGGTAAAAATATAAATCTTTTAAACTGGAAAGAAGTTTCGCTGCATGATAAACTTAGAAATGAGGATATCCGCAGTAGAACCAGAGTGACCGACATAGCCCAACGGATTAGTAGTAGTGGAGATGCATTACAGTAGGGGAATATTTGGGAGGTTTCAGCTTATACGAAGCATAAATCAAGTCATGGCTTGAGTTACCCAAAGCGGGTAACTGACCGTGCATCACTACACTTTCAGGAGAAGCAGCAAGGATTAGATCAATTAATGAGTCATCGGTTCCGATATTGTGATGAGTAGCCTTTAAAGGGAGAATAGAAAAATTAACCGACTCAAATTTTTTTTATTATTTATTTATTAATGTGTTTATGAAACAATAGTGTTACTTAATTCTAAACTCGCCAAACTTTTACGTTTAATGGCGAGAGGCGCTCTTTTACAAAACAATGAACCACCTTATGTACTACTAATATTAGACACAATGATACACAATTATATAATATAGTAATATATAAACCTATGACATCTTAATGTTAACTGTATATCTTTATATACATCTAACTTTAATTATATGAATTAAATATCTAGTACTTTTAACAGTGGTAGAGCCACGCGGCAGCTTTTGCTGTAGCACGGATGGGCCGGCTCGAACCGGGGTGGTACCACGACCTCACAGAAAACCAGCGTGAAGTAGAGATTTACCTCTGCGTTTCGCTTGGTGAGTGCAGGTGGCCGGAGGCCCTTATTACTGGAAATGAGGCATTCCATCTTAGTCCTCACGGGTGACAACGCATCTACATTTTGATTTGTAATAGAGGATAAATGTAGATGTCTATGGGCCGCAGCAACCACTTACCATCAGGTGGGCTGTGTGCTCGTTTGTCACCCTTATCCTATAAAAAAAAAAACTTATATATTATATTGTAATGTTTTAATCTAATACAATGTACTAGTATATAGAGTTCTATTAACAATCCTGTATAATGTATTTTAATTTTTTCTTAAGTAATCCTTTACTTATTTTTACTTTTTCTCTTAGTTAATCTATTTTGTTAAACACTAGCTACCAAATACTTAGATGTTCTCTTACCATAATAGTTCGTTATTTTTGGTAGAACCAGTTTGTTATCCCTAACCCTATGTGTGTTGTACTTGTTTTTAACATTCACTTTATATTTCTCATTATAATAATATTCCAGACCTATCTTATATTCTACTTTTTTATCTATGGGTATTATTTTACAAATGGAAAACAACTTATCATAGTCTTTGTTGCAATTATCTTTAACATATATTTTTCTGGCAGTCGTCGCAGAACATACTATTCAGGAACTTTTTATTTACACATTTTTTATGGTAAACATTTTCACATTCTCCCCTACATCTCACTACATCCTTTTTTAGCCAAAGATAGAAACAGTTTGAATTTCTTACATTGCAGCATTTTCACATATGCTTAGTTAATTATTAGCGAAATTGTTATTTGGTCACTGCTTAAATCGATACACACAACCGTGCATTGAGTGCGCGCGCTCCATGCACGGTTGTGTGTATCGATTTAAGGTTTTTCAACAGATTTGTATTAAAGTCACCTATGATTATACAGTGTGTGTACTCAGAACAAATATCAGTGATATATAGAATATCTAGAAGCATCCTGATGCCCTTGACATCGAGTTCCACAAATAAAAACTCAGAAGAAGCGGAATAGCAGGAAGGAGATATTAAAGCAACTTTGTGGGGAATTGATGCGTGTAGGTAGATGGCTACACAACCTCCACCTTTGCCAACACGATCATTCCTTACTAGTAAAAAGCCGGGTAGGGGATATAAAGTTGACGGTAAAGTAGCCTTCAGCCAACTTTCCGACACTAATATGTCATGAATATACTTGGGAAAAAAATGAAGCTTCAAGTTCGGGATAGTGGCTCGGGATACTTTGAGCGTTTTTGCTAACACAAATGGAGCTCACGCGTGAATATTTCCGTGCCATAATTTATCACAATTTTCGTCGCGGCTTATTACAAGATAAATGTCTCAGCGAACTTGTTTCGATTTATGTTTTTTTTATGGAATAGGGGGCAAACGAGCATGCGGCTTACCTGATGGTAAGTGACTACCGCCGCCCATGAACAACCGCAACACCAGGGGAATTGCAGATGCGTTGCCGGCCTTTTAGAAAGGTGTAAGCTCTTTTCTTGAAGGTTCCTAAGTCGTATCGGTCCGGAAAATTCGCTGGTGGTAATTGATTCCACAAGGAAGTCGTGCGAAGGAGAAAACTTCTTCTAAATCGCACAGTGGTGGACCGCCAATCATCCAGATGGTATGGATGGTATGATTGGTGCCGGAATACTTTGCAACGCTTCAACGGAGGGAAGTCAAATGCTGTTTATAATATCGTCTCAGGTGACGAATCATGGATTTATTTATACGAGCCTGAAATAAAATATCAGTCAGCAGTTTGGGTCTTAGAAGACGCGGTCAAACCGACGAATGTGGTTTGCTCCCTCAGCGTGTCAAAGAAAATGTTCGCTACGTTTGTCCCGAAAAAGGGGCATGTTGCTACAATTCCTTTACAATAACGCAGAACGGTTACCGCTAAGTGGTATATCACGGTTTGTTTGCCAAAAATAATAGCCGAACTCCGAAAAAATAAACTGAAACGTCGCATCATCTTACATCACGATAATGCGAGCTCCCATACGGCTCGGAAGACAAATGATTTTTTGAAGTAGGAAAACGTTTTAGCTATAGGTACCGCACGGTATACGGTGTGGTTTTTCTTATTCCAGATCATTTCAGTGTGCCCTATATTTTGGTATGTTAATATTGCATCAAGACATTTATGAATTAACAGTCTTCAAGATTTAATTTTCTATGTGGATTACTTAAAAACAATAAATCAGCTAAATCAATATTTAATTGATTTAGAGCATTTGTCCATGAAATTATTAAGTGTCAAGTTTTGCTTGTTGTATTTGCGTTCACCTGTTTTAACTTTAATAGTTGGAGATACTAGTGTACGTTCGTCGTTATATTTACGTATAAACGCATTCCAAGTAATAGAATAATTTTCTGCGGGAAACGCTAACCCGGCGCAAAGCGACAACGCTTCGTTACTCAATTCGTTCACTATAAATAATAAATATTATAATAATTATATAATATATATTTAATATTATAAATAATAAACACGTTCGGCATCAGTTAACTGTAAATAATCGTGAATTAATGTCTTAAATTGTTGATAATACATGGACTATTGGCGTTTGTCACCGTTAAATGCCATTCATTTAATTGGCGGCGGTTTTTTTAATTTAGTAGGAATACTATTTTTTTACGTTACAGTGGAAGACGACGTGGATAGTTTCTTAACTTGACACTTAATACGACCATATAAATCCTCAAATAAGTTCCAAGCGTTGTAATCAATGACTGCATTAGGGTTTATGTTATAATGATCTAAAACTTCTTGAAATTCCCTAAGTAACCGTTCTATATTTATAGCAGCACTTCTAAAAAGAAAATTCTGCTCGATCAAAGAATTAAATCTACTAATCATCATTTAATCACCAATTATCTTTGAGATCTCGTAATGTTTTTTGAAAGCGTTCATAAATATAATTACACTTAGCGATAATCATTTCTAAACATCCGAAACCAGTTTAGGTTCTTTGCTTCTCGTCCTAATTTTCAACAAACTATGTGGACTAAATATCATTGAAATAAATAGCGATAGAATTATCTATTACTAATACTCATACTAACTACTGAAGAATGGTGCTATCTCGTATTAACTAGAAAGATAGCGGTTAAGGGGAGGTTACCCAGACCTGTAGGCAAATTATAACGAGCTCACACCATTTAGCGCGACGCAGGACGTATTTAGCCACGATGCTGCGTGAACCATAGGTAGTCTAAGCTGTAATACTCTGTGCTCCGTGCTGTAAATACACGCCACGGTGTAAATATTTGCAGTAGATCAACTGAATTAAATACTATGACAATTGAATTGTTACTTTACTTCTTTGGTAGGATTTCTTTATTTCGTCAGATTTACATTTTATTATTTAGTAGTTTACTTTTATTATTGCACTAGCTGTTCCCCGTGACTTCGCCCGCGTGTTAATTCGAGATTAATTTTTGTTTTGCGTGGAATCCTAATTCTTTTTCTAAAATAAAAGTAGCTTAAGTTACTACCTATGACATCAGCCAGTGTAAGTCCCGTCAAAATCAGTTCAGCCGATAGACAGACAAAATTAAAAAAAAAATTGTTTTAAGAACCGTATATACTTTCATATGTATTTAGTAAAAAGCTAAAATTTTGACTTTACAAACAGACACTTTAATTTTATTTATTTGTATAGATAAAATGTACATATAATATCCCTTTCTTAAAGTTTTAACAATGAACTAATTTTATTAATGAAACAAAGGTAGTTTTTTCCGTTAACGGCTCAGTCTATTAAAGTCCACCGCTGAACATAGGTCTCCGTCATAGTTTGCCTCTTAGGGGTGATATTTGCCATAGTTCCCATGCTTAGCAAGCAGTTTTTTTGTTGTATATGTAATGTATAATCGACGCTGCTGCCCATCTCCTGACTTTTTTCCCTCTGTCGTCTCCTACGACGTCCACAGGATGATAGAGGGTAATGTTTATTCTTACACCGCCACTACACAGCCCGTTAGGTTGATCACAGAAATGTATTTGTTAATTTACAACACATACAATAATATAATAAAACAAAAAAATTGAACATTCAGAACGCTTGGTTCCTCAGGGAACCATGTGACAACAACAGAGTATGGGTATTGGGTATTAGACCAACAAATCAAAATTTCACAAAGTTAAGTGGACGTGTACTAAAGCCCGTTTGAGAATCATTGTTCGATTTTTGCTGCGAGAGTAATGAAAGCTTCACATTTTCTTTATCTTGTTATGAAAAATGTCTAATCGGTGTACCGCATTAATGCCTAGGGTTTTTCTGACAACTAGACATATAAATAAAATTTTAATTATTATTCGTTTCATTTATCGATTATTATATATATTATCAACAGTGGTAGAGCCACGCGGCAGCTTTTGCTGTCGTACGGATGGGCCGGCTCGAACCGGGGTGGTACCACGACCTCACAGAAAACCAGCGTGAAGTAGAGGTTTACCTCTGCTTTTCGCTTGGTGAGTGCAGGTGGCCGGAGGCCCTTTTTACTGGAAATGAGGCATTCCATCTTAGTCCTCACGGGTGACAACGCATCTACATTTTGATTTGTAATAGAGGATAGATGTAGATGTCTATGGGCCGCAGCAACCACTTACCATCAGGTGGACTGTGTGCTCGTTTGTCACCCTAATCCTATAAAAAAAAATCGTCTTTAAAAAAATTGTTATCTTTTTAAATGCATTCAATACGTATAGGTTGTATGTACCTGGTAGTAAAAATCACTTTTTTTTGTTAATTTTTATGGTGCTATATTTTTTATCATATTTCAATATTTTTATTTTATTTTCCTCAATTGCATTCATTAGGTCTTTTTTGGATTCTGTATAGGACACTTCACCTCTATGAGCATCTCATCACCAAATAGTCCGTCAGGTGTAGCTCTAATAAAAGGATAGGTTTTATTAATGAATAATCGACAAGGCTCTATACTAAGATTATTTTGCTGTGATGGTGAATTGACACCACGTAATATAGATTTTTCATCTACAAATTCAAATTGTTTTAATTATCGGATTATTTAGTGCTGCATCAACTGAAACCAAACATTTTACATGGCAGCGCCCGCGACATCAGATCGATAGGCAGAGGCATTACCACGATGAAAAAGCACCCCACCACGCAATTATCCTCGACTTTTATTCTTTAGTTCTTCGCATAGATTTTTGATAAATGATGTTTAATAATCTCCGGCTATTATCTCTATTTTACTTAAATAGTCGATCATTATTATACCTTTCGCATCCCAGAAGATAGAGGCCATTAGTTTTCCAGCGGACGCAGTCACCTAGAATACCTAGAATATCTTGGCTGGCAGGGAAAACGGTATTTTCGACACCTAGCTTTGGTTTTTCATTTTCGGGTCAAAATGATGTATTTACGTCGTTTTATCTAAGGTTACGAAACGAGCGCAACATATGGTCACACGTCGATCTAACTTAACTGTTTCTTCGATTTTTAATGTTTTCTTGCTCGGCGGCCGTTATAGGCCGCTCGGAACGAGTATCGTCATTGTAGACGGTTATGCCACGTTTAAATTCAGCGTACCAGTTCGAGTTTCTCCATTTTGAATACGAATCAAATGATGATGTAAGATGTAAAGTTGCCCGACTGATACAATTTTACAATCGCCTTATAACATTGATATAAAATCAGTTTAAAATTTATTACTTTTAAAATTGCCCGCTGAGTTCTTTCCAAAGATATAAGAACTGTTTTATTAGCAGCACCCCAAACCGGGATATAATAAACAAGAAACGATTGACAAAGTATACTGTCTACCATATTTTTTATGTGTTTATGTTTCAAATTTTATATCTTATTTTTATATGTCATCTCAAAAAACTGGTCACAGTTTCAACCTTAACAAAGTCTGGCTGGACAATAAGCTAGGGATGGGCAAAAAATATCGCTATATATCGATATTCATTTTAGAGTATCGAATTCGTATCAAATTCGATATATTTAATATATTATATTTATAAGGGATCGAAAAGAACTGTATTTATTTATTACTGTAGCTAGGGACTGTATTGACTGACTGATATTGAGGTTAACTATGCTAGGGGACTGCTCGAAGAAAAGATGGTACTGTAGAACTATACTGTATTCAACTATTTACAATAATCGGCACTATTAACTAGGATAATATGTACAGAGAGAGGTCTTCAATTGTGGAGTCTTGATTTTCTGTCTTGAGTCTTCTTTGTTGTCTTCTCGAGTGCCGCTTCAGAAATGAACACCTCACAGACCAAAACGCCCTTCTTATATCCCGCAAGAGAGCGTCTCAGTCTGTGAGTAGTGCCGTGCGACGATGCTGCACGCCCATTGGTCGCCGCTCGGCTCCGGTGCGCGGGGGTGTGCGGGGCGCAACGGGGTATGAAGGGGCGACGGGTCGGCGGGTCTCTAGCTGTCCGCAACATCCTCCCCCCGGCGTAGCTTGCGAGCCTAAGCTTCCCTCGGGAGGACGGCGATCTTCCTGACTGGCCGCCGCAGCACTCCGCCCCTGGTCCTCACCTCCACGTTGCGCGCTACGCCGTCTGGTCCGGGAAAGGTCCTCGTTACGATTACCCGTGGCCACACGTTCCGTGGCATGTTGCTATCTGCCACCACGACGAGGTCCTCTTCTTGGATCTGGCGCTGCTGAACATCCCGAGAGTTCCCGCGCGCAACCAGCGTCGGCAGGTACTCTTTAATCCAGCGCCTCCAGTATTCATCGGCGAGTCCTTGCGCCGCTCTCCACGCCCGACGATCACTAGGTGTGCACGGCGCGGTGACTGGTAGGCTCGATGGTCCCAACAGCAGGAAATGGTTGGGTGTCAGCGCCTCTTCCTCGTTGATGTCGACCGGTACGTGCGTCAACGGTCGAGAGTTGACTGTGTTTTCAGCTTCTGTGAGGAGCGTTGCTAACGTCTCCTCCCGTGGGCTCTTCTGGTGCAGAGTGGCTTCGAGTGTGGTCTTCACTGAGCGCACGAGACGCTCTCATGCGCCTCCCTGGTTCGGAGCGCCCGGTGCGATGAATTTCCAATCTGTCCGCCGAGTCAGCGCGTAGTCCTTCAGCTGTGGTGCCCACTCTTCCATTGCCCGTTGTAATTCAGTATTTGCCCCATGAAAGTTCGTCCCATTATCCGAGTATATGACTCATGGCCACCCACGCCTAGCCGCCATGCGCCGCAATGCCGATATCGCCGAGTCCATCGTAAGGGAGTACACTAATTCTAAATGCACTGCGTGCGTCGTTAAACAGGTGAATAACGCTACCCACCGTTTTTCATGCCGACGTCTTATAGTCACTGTTATAGGCCCGAAATAATCGATTACGGTGTAGGAGAATGGTCGCGCGAATGCCCCTAATCGTTCAAGTGGTAGGTCTCCTATAACCGCTGGCCGTGGTTGAGCCTTGCGTACCCTGCATCGCAGACATCTCCGCTCCACTTCTCGCACTGTTGGTCGTAATCGGAGGATATGATATCTGGTGCGTAGGTCGTTGACCACCCTCTCCCTGTTGGCGTGGCTTGCTTCCTGATGCGCCTTTTCCACAAGCAGCTTCACAAAATGGTGGCGTCCGTTTAATATGATGGGCCTCTTCATCTAGCTGTCCACGTCGGCTGCGTCGATTCTTCCCCTGGCGCGTAGTACGTCACCTTCTAGTATAGGGTCGAGTTTCCCTAGCGCGCTGCCGGTTGCCAGGTTCTTCCCCCGCTGAAGTCGACTGATGTCTTCAGCGAAGCTTTCATTTTGACTGTGCTCTATCCACATCCGCTCTGCTCTCTGGATGTGCAATGTCAGTCCGTGCGCCCTTCCTCGTATCGCATCGACGAACTGTAGTATCCGTGCAGTGGCCCTGATTAATCTCTCGTAGGAAGAGTATCTTTCTATGTCTGGCAGGTGTGGAGCGTCCTTGGTGTCGCTCTGATGCGCCACGACTTCCTCCAGTTCTTCATCATCATTCTCTGCCTTCTCTTCCTGACGGCGAGGCCATTTGTCTTCTTCCTCGTACAGGAATGGCGGTCCCGTGAACCATCGGTCGCCCTCTTCCTTGTTCACGTAATTTACGCGCGTCGCATGGTCTACGATATTTTCTGCAGTCGGTATCCAACTCCATTGCTCGGGTGACGTCTTTTCCGCTATCTCCCCTAACCTATGAGCCACGTATGGGGTGTAACGCGCCGTTTCGTTCTGTATCCAGTGGAGCGCCGTAGTGGAGTCTGTCCAATACACTACCTTATCGGCTACCACTCTGTGCTCGCCTTGCACGAATTCCGCGAGTCGCGCGCCTATCAAATTCGCCTGCAACTCTAAACGCGGTATGCTTTGTGCCTTTTTCGGGGCGACTTTCGCCTTGGCCGTTATGATCGTAGGCCTGTCCCTACCGTCGCGGTATGCGTGTATGCCTTATCGTCGCGCGGTTGGTTCCCTATTACTCCCCCTGTGGGAGCGTAGCATCTCGGCAGTCGTAAATTCTTCCTATCCGGACTGGCGAGCGCCTGGATGTCCTCATCTGACCGTCCGCTAGCGCTTACGACGTGTAGTACGGTCTCGCCGTCTTCCCTACACGTTGACCGCGGCACGGTTCCCTGAATGGCCCTCCCTAGCAACGTACGTGCAGCTACGGGCTGCCTTCGACGTCCTATTCTTAAATTACGGGTGATTATTAAATGCCAGTTGTCGGCGCCTAATAATAATCTCGGTTTTGCGTCGTCGTAACAAACCGAACTCGGTAGGTCGCGTAAGTGCTTTAAACGTAAACACTCCCTACTTACAGATTGCGAACCTATCTTTAAATTTGCTATTGTCCGCGCATTTATATTATTCACCTCACTGCGCGTCTTGCCACGTATGCCTATGTTAACTAACCTACTATCAGCCTCGCGCTGACTATTATTTACGCCTCTAATATTGAGCGGCTTTACCGGTCCTTCCGCTCCTAACTCGCGAGCTAAGTCGTCGTCGATTAACGAAATAGTAGAGCCTTCGTCAAGCAGCGCATACGTACCTATTTCCCTACCACGCGGTCCGCGTACGGTAATGGGACACACTTTCAACAATACGGACGCACTACTACCAACGTTCGACGCGACGAGCACGGTCTCATCCGGTTTTGCCGATGTCTCAGGTGCGCGGGTCTTGCGGTCGTGAAGAAGAGCATGGTGGGGGGCGTTGCAGCCGTTGACGCCGCATTTCTTAGCTTTACATCTAAATCGTCGGTGTTTACTATTTAAACACCTAAAACACACCCCATCTTCCTTAACCCACTTCCACCGGTCGTCCAAACCCATTTGCGCTATCTTCCTACATTTGGCGATTACGTGTGCACCCCCGCAACACATACATGAGGCACTACCGGTGTCCTCCTGGGCGGGGAACGTCTTTACGTCGCGGGCCCTATCCTCTACGCGGCGTGTCAATATAATCCTTTTCGACGGCGGCGCCTCTCGTCTTACGGGCGATTCCTTAGTCGGCGCTACGGACGTAAAGGCATGACTCAACGCACGGTCAGCCTCTCTCATCATGAGCCGAGATAGTGCGACGATGTCCGGTTCGTCCGCACTTCCGTAGTGCTCCGCATAATCGCACCAACGTAACCGTAAGTGAGGGCTAAGTTTGCTAGTGACTTCCCTAGTTAGCATCGGATTTTGTAAATATCCTTTGCCGTCGACGTTCTGCAAAATACACACTATATTTTGTAACTTAATCGCGAACGAATTCAATTCCTGAGCGGTTTGACCCGGGCGCGGAAGGCGTTTCAGTTCCTCTAACGCACGATCTATAATTACTTCCGGGCGGCCGAAACACTGCTCCAATGTTCGCATAATATCTGCCGGATCCTTTGCGGTAAACAGCAGTGCCGATACTACTTTCCTAGCCTCACCACGTAGACAATTCCTTAACCTTGCCATATTTTCCGTATTTGTGAATCCATATAAACGCGTGGATTCTTTCATCGCGGCTTTAAAAGCTAACCATTCCGCGGCCGAACCGTTAAAAATAGGCAAGTCCTGCGTCTGCTTCGCGGCGGCGGGCCTGACTCTAATTATGTTTTCTAGAGCTTCCGCTAGTCGATCTATACCCCTCTCTTTCCCTCGCGGAGTAAGCGACCTAGCTCTATTCCTATCTCCCTCTAGGCTACGCTGTGGCGCTGGCGTCCTATGTACACCTACATCCTCATGACACGGCGACGATAATCTACGATCCGCGTGGCGATGTGGCGATGGCGATCTATGTATACCTACATCCCTACACGGCGACGGTGATCTACGATCCGCGTGGCGATGTGGCGATCTATGTATAGGCGATAGAGTGCGGCATTGGACGCGCGACGGCGACGTAACCCGTACACGACGATCCACCTGGTTCATTTCTACGGCGACTCCACTATCCCTCTGTATCGTTTCTACGTGACGCGGTTGAACATCATTCGCTACCGTCCTCCCCTGGGCATCTTCAGCGTGGTCGTAACCGGTTTCCCTATTCGGTAGGGCCTGCTCTATCTCGATGCGGGGCGCGGGCTGAGACGGGCGGTAGGGCGGCTCCCCCCGCACATTCCACATTCTCTACGTTCTCTAACCACCTATCAACGCGTACCCTATTTTCAACTAAATCGTCTTCGTTTAGACTTTCCCTATCTGTTTCTTCTTGCAGTTGAGCAACGTCCCTAGCGCATTTCTTCTTGATAAGATCTTCTTCGAGTTGCAATTGCTTCCTTCTAATTGCAGCTAGTTCCTCCGCGGCGTTATATTCGATTTGCTTTAATTTTGCTACCGCGCTAACTGTCGACCGGGCTGAACGAACTGAACGGACTGACGGGGCGCGGGGCGCGGGTCTATGTACGTCTGCTACTGGCGCGATGGTACGTACTATCGAACTAGTTTCTGTAGTCGGAAGATCTTCTATAATCGCGGCGAGTGTCTCTGTGCGCGGCGCGGATGTTTTAACCTCTCCCAAACGATCGGTCGTAGACACGGACATAGCGGGGCGCGGCGGCGGGGGCGCGGGCGAGGGCGTAGATGCGGGCGCGAGCGGGGCCTGGGGCGCGGCGGAGAGCGCTTGTGCCATCGCGAGATAATCAGACGGGGACGCGGGTGCTTCTTCGAATATCCGCATTCCTACCGGCGTTTCGTCGTCGTTCCGTGTCTTCTGGCTTCGTGTTTTCCTCATGACGTCCCTCGTTGCGAACTCCGATCGTCTTCAAAAAGACGCACGTATTGGACGTCGTTCCCGCCACAAGGGCGTTACCAGATGGTCACAGTTTGGCACCGTTAGGGAGCAACCACCTGGCCGAGTAAACACGGTTTAAGAAACAAGAAATTGTCTGGAAACAGACAATATGACGTATATGACGTAGGCTTAATAAGAAACAGGGAAGAAATTAGTACCGACAATCTTCTCTCTTCGTCGACGAACTTCTTTCTTCCTTGAAGATCTTCTGTAATGATCTTCTCTCTTCTGTAATTATGTTCTTTCTTCTATAATTGCCTTCTTTCTTGTTTCTTCTTACTTCTGGCTTGAATCCGGCGACGATGGACCAAGAATATAAGGGATCGAAGTGGACTGTATTTATTTATTACTGTAGCTAGTGGACTGTATTGACTAATTGACTGACTGATCTGAGGTTAACTATGCTAGGGGACTGCTCGAAGAAAAGATGGTACTGTAGAACTATACTGTATTCAACTATTTACAATAATCGGCACTATTAACTAGGATAATATGTACAGAGAGAGGTCTTCAATTGTGGAGTCTTGATTTTCTGTCTTGAGTCTTCTTTGTTGTCTTCTAGAGTGCCGCTTCAGAAATGAACACCTCACGGACCAAAACGCCCTTCTTATATCCCGCAAGAGAGCATCTCAGTCTGTGAGTAGTGCCGTGCGACGATGCTGCACGCCCATTGGTCGTCGGTCGGCTCCGGTACGCGGGGTGTGCGGGGCGCAACGGGTATAAAGGGGCGACGGGGCGGCGGGTCTCTAGCTGTCCGCAACAATATTGTAACGTTGTTTTCGTCGTCCAACCGTCAGTAAATAAAATTTTGGACCTTATCTTTACATCATGAAAATTATGACGATATATCGATATATCGATATTTATCACGCGTCATATATCGATACTGTTTAAAAATATCGATTCGATATATATCGATATACTTTTTCCCTTACCCATCCCTACACCAACACGAGGCGCGAGCCGTTTAACTACTTTATATTTTATTCGTTAAAACACTATTGATTTTCAAAAAAAAAACTTTATAATACGATCACATTTAAGAAAATCATCATAGCTAAGTAGGTTTAACAAATTATTTGAGAAATAATAATAGAGCTACTTATGAAATGCACTTGGTAAAAATTTGCTACCATTCCATTGAAAATCACACAAAAGTAACTGCATTATAACTTTTTAATGTTATTGTAAACTGTCATTTACAGCCTCTCTGAATTAAGAGGAGGCCTGTGCCCAGCAGTGGGACGTATATAGGCTGTCAATTTTAAACTGTAATAAATAAACATGTTTTTGTAGAAAACGACTTACGCATTATTACTGTAGCATTACGTTTTTCTTTGCGGGGTAGTTAGAGAAAATCGATCGCCAAGAGACCGATCCTGACATACCACGTTCACTTATTTTTTAGTTAGTAGTTATTGTAGGCCTACAGTTTCATTCGTGGTACTCTTGGTCTACACGGGTGTCCCTTAGGATAGTTTACGCGCTGCCGGACACCAATAGATGGACAGGGAATTAAGACCATTTTTGTACGGACTTAGCATATGAATGATTTTATGTAGATGTAATATTTTCAAAATATATTTTTTTTAACCTTTTTTGAATACCAGTCCCTATAAGTCTTATTGAAAAATAATTTCTACAGCTACCATCGGCCTAGTTAGAACTATTTTAGTCGTTATAGCAGTCAGACCGCAGGATCACTTAATACGCTCATAGTATCACAAAGGCTTTTTCTAAGTTCTCCCTTAAGACTCCAATAATATTATAATAATGTCATGACGAACTTGTAATATTTTCGAAACATAAACCCGCGTTAGAAGTTATAATTTTACGACAAATACTAACATTTTATTTGAGTTTATAATGATTTCAATATAATAAATATTGTTTAGCGGTAGGCAGCTTTCTAGATGGTAGGACTCCTTTTGTACCTAGGAGTCTATTTGTGTAGGTATCACCTTCTTATCTATTTCTGCTGCCAAGCAGTTGTGCCTGCACTGCTGTGTTACAGACACGAAAGTATAGAGAGACAGCACAATTACAGGGCGTGAATCGTTCTATCTTCATCCCTTAGAGGTGACGAAGCATCAGTAGCCTTTATCTGAAATAGTCATTTTTATCATCAAGTGAACCGTGAGCTGCCGAAAAGAGCCATGGACTCCTTTGTCCCTCTTATAAAACTAAAGTTTGTCGTTGGATATTTATACTTTTTAAATTGATTTCAGGTATAATGACAACATTGCGAAAATACAGTTATCTCGCGATGAAAAATGATGGTATTATTCGCGCTTGGCTAGGACACATCCTTTATTTTCGTAAGTAAAGTAGATATTTGTATGAAATTATGTGATGCATTGATTATAGAATCTTCTTTCTAAAGGCGCGTCTCCACCAAAAATGTTGACAACATTTATGTTTCCGACATGTTGACAAATCAACAAAAGTTGACGACATTTGTTTCAAAATGTTGCAAGATGCGTCTCCACCGAGGAAACAAATGTCGGCAACAAGCGTATTCCTTTGATTTGCAACATTTTGAAACAAATGTCGTCAACTTTTGTTGATTTGTCAACATGTCAGAAACATAAATGTTGTCAAGATTTTTGGTGGAGACGCGACATTTGTCGGCAACACGTGTTGACAAATGTTGAAAACTTTGGTGGAGACGCGCCATAATATATAAAAATGAATTTTTGTTTGTTCGTATTTTATGCGCTGCCATACCGTTCATAAGGTTGTGGTAAAACTTTGTCAACTTATTGTTGCATAGTACAATTAACTTACAGCATGTAGCGCGTGTATCGCACTGACAAATTTATTTGTAACATATACCGGGTATTTGAAACGCTCCCGAAAACGAAGACAGATGATAGTACTAAGAACACCTTTGATCATGGGACACAAATAAATTCCATCGCGAGGAAAAAAATCACCTTTTCACAAAGTTTTATTAACTTTATTCACGCCCCATCATGTTAGTACAGCTAAATGAAACGATAATTTCATAAAAAAAATCATGAAAATACTTAAAAATAAAACCAGCAGTGAAATTTAAAACAAAATCAGCTGTCAATGAGGTCAATATTCTCGGGGACGCCCAACTCTTTGTATCTTAGCTCGGTGCAAAATAATGCCTACTCACTCTACCCTTCCCTTTCACTGACGCGCTTCCGCCGCTCGTGTCGCCTCGCGCTGTGGAATTTAAACATGTCAGCTTTGAAAACATGTGGTGAATTCCCAAAATTGCGGGGAGTTTAAATTTAGTTGGAGATTTTGTGGGAATTGGTATTATGTTAGGAAAATACGGGGGTTTTGAAAATTGATAGCCAGGGCCAAGTCAGAACCTTTTCTCAAGAAATCTTAATAATTATCTTAACATTTTGTTAGGTTACTTATGAATATCTACTGACTCCCTTTTTTAATGATCTGTATTGCACCATATTTAATTTTCGGATTTATTTCGGCAAGTATTGTGTATCATTTAAGAATTTTCATTTTTTCATTTCATTTTTTTTAAGAAAAAAAAATGTTAGTTAAAAAGTAAATCTTATAAAATTAGTTGAAAATTAATTCATTTCTTAAAATAAAATGGAGGGGAATTTGTGGGTAATCTGTTGAAGTTTTGTCTATAAATTGGGGAATTTGATATAAATTTTCGGGGAATTTGTCAATTTGGTGTTGGCCACGCTGCCATGTTGCACCGAAATTTAGTTTTCTGGCGACATAAGAATTAGAGGCGGCAATCACTATAAAATTTGCAAGTAATTTTTAATAATTTTGACTTTTTTTTTAAATTAAAATTATTGGTCGCGTTAAGTACAGAAAGTCAATTTAAATAAAGTAAAAGTATTATTTTTTACATTAATTCTGATAGATTACAACCTTCGATCATAATTGTAATTGATTTTAACTATTAAATTATTCAGTAACATTTCATTTCTATTTTATTATACAAATCAACGATAACGATGAAATAGTGTTTACAATTGTGTGAGTACTGAGTACCCAATTAGGTACGTTCATTAATTTCAATATAATTTTTGTAGTAAGGAACTGGTTCTTTCGTTAGGGTAGAATTTATTGTGTAATTGTATTAAAAACGACAACGATAACTTCTAAATTCCATATGAAGACTATAGTATGTGCCAAATCGATTGAGAAAAACGGACAATGACCTTTCGGTCGTTTAACCAGGGGTTACAAACCTTCAATATATAGGCACATTTTATATGTAGTACTTTCTTTATTTATAATGATTTTTTTATAATGATTGATATAATATATATTTATTAACTATTATTAAAAAGTTATGTGAAAGATCGCTGTAGAAGAAAAATCATCTATTGTTATAAAGTACTTTATTCATTTAACAACAAAAAACATTAATTTATAACACATATAAAGATTCGAGTGATAACGACACCGAATAAGTACGTACTTATGCAAAAGATAAAACTTTATTTTTAATATTATATAAGAACTTTATTTTTATTCGGTGCAATCATCACTCGTATCTTCACTTGATGAACTATCTGTAACATTAATTATAAAGCGATCTGCAGTTTGGTCAATTCTATCATCCATGCCACGCATTTTTTGTTCAACCTTAAGGACATGCTGAACACAGTTTTTCCATTTATCTGGCGTGATTTGAGTTAAACCATCTTTAAGTAAATTTTTAACATCTTTTAACTTGAAAGTTGTATTTTTTCGTGCAACGTACCCTTTCACATCTGCCCACACAAGTTCAATGGGGTTAAGCTCACAGTGATAAGGAGGTAACCTTACCACTGTGATGCTTTTTTCTTTTGCCATCTCGTCGGTGACGTAACTTCGATAGTTATCTTTAACTGCCTTTATTTTTTCCATTAAGTGGGTCTTTGTGTCCGAGGGCACGTATGCGATCTGTTTAGATTCTAGCCATTCCTGCATATTTTGTTTCCGCCAAGACATTGTTGGGGTTTTTTCTAAACGTCTGGAGTGGTAACTAGCGTTATCCATAACTATGACATCGCCGCTTTGCAGTTTTTCTATTACTTTTCTAAACCAGTCCTCGAAATGGAGAGCGTCCATACTCTCATGGTAGTCACCAGTAGATGATGATTCAAATACCCAATCACATCCCTCCAAAAAGCCATTTTCTTTGCCAACGTGTACAACTATTAATCGCTTTCCTTTACCCGAAGGGGCTTTCGCGCCAGTAGAGTAGCCTTCTAACCGTGATTGACGAGAAGATTCAATTGTGGTGTCTTCCCATACCTTTCCCATAGTATGACCTGCGTTAATCCATGTTTCGTCAAGGTAAAAAATGTTACGTCCCTCGTTTCTTAATATTTGTATTTCTCTCAAATATCTGGTACGCCACAGAACTATCTCTGGGCGATCTATTAGACCACTTTTTCTGTTTCTCTTTATATATTTGAATTTTAAATGGCGCAACACACGTCGCAGGGAAGTTTTGCTCAAGTTTGGCAACTGGTCATCTTGATTTATACTGAGCAAAATTTTGTCTAAAGTCGGTAATTCTCCTGCAAGAAAGAACTGATGCACTTTCGCTCTTATAGCCGATTTATCAAAATCGTCCAACTTGTCAATTACAGACTTTTTTCTTTTATTAATTATTCCCTTTTCTGGTATTTTATGGGAATCTCTATACACGCTTAATACGCGATATATAGTGCTCTTGCTGACTCCTGAGATCTCCGAAACCTTTTCTACCATATTAACGTTTGAAGGATACACGTCTTCGGGCCAGGTGTTTTTGACATATTTGTATACATTAATGATAATCTCTTGTTCCCCGACCGACAAAGTGGTAGGTTTTCTCTTTTTTACTGGTGACGTTAAAGGTGCTCCAGAAGATGGGCCTGTAAATAAATGACAAAAATATACTACCATAGTACTACATCACATAAATACATATTGTTTTAGAAAATAAATACCACATGGTCACATAAAAAGAGCGCTTTAAGAAATAGAAAGGCTACGTCGTCGCATTTGTACCTATTTGTACGTACCTGCTACGTTTATTATGGGTCGGCGACGTCTCTTTCCACTTGATGTTGAAGGACCGGGTCCTTCACCAAATTCTCCTGAACTCATGTCGATTTAGTAACGACCGTCACAGTAAAACTAATATAACAGATTCAAAAAACAAAAACTTAACGATATAACAAATTTAACAGTAAAAACTCAACTAAAACAATGCAATGAATGCTATGAATTACCCGAGACGTACACACGCAAGCGCTATCCGAACACGAATGAAAACAAAATGGCGGACCGGCCCAAAAAAGGTGACGCATCTCTGGCTGCCATTGTCACGTTTCTTTTAGAACGAACTGACGTAACGCGCGTTTTGTTTATTTTAAAGGGATGAATTTGCAAAAGCTCAATGTGGTGATTATATTGCTTCAAATATTTTTTTAATATGAAACTGTTATTAAATGAATTGCTGCGTTACTTACCATAAATTGAAATATAAAATATAACACATTTTTCGCGATGTACCGTAAGATTTTACTATGTTTATAGGAACCACAGACAATATTATTTAAGAAACAAAAAAACAAAACATATGTGCTGACCTAGAAGTGGGAATAATATCAATATTTAAATATTGTTATCACATCTAAATTGAGATTTTGTAAGTTACGCCTTTTGACACTCGGCTCATATCTGAGGTCATTGTCCGTTTTTCTCAATCGATATGGCACATACTATAGTCGTACGTCGTTTTACGGTCTGTGGAAGAGCTTAGTGCTTCAAGGACGAATGCCTCGTGCGCTTATTAATTTTAGTTTTTGAGACAGTTCCGTGTTGACTATCACGTGCGCGTGAGTAACAATTTAATGGTTTTGTTTATAACATTCTTGTTGTTACGTTTTGTTATTCTTGTTTTGTTTTAACAATGCCTAATGTGTAGATACGGTTATAGTGCTCGTGAATACGGCACCATGTTAATGTGCCTTGGAAAATCACATAAGGTTTAGATCGGTAAGCTGTTTCATACCTATTTTTTTAAATAACTTAGTACTGAACTCATCTGAATAGGTACATAACTGAATACATCAAAATAATAAACATATACCTACACGATAGATAAAAAGCAAGACTAACCTTGTTAATATTTCATTTAAGTATTTTTTATTACAGAGAAATCGAACCAGGTATTTGGTTTATTTAACCTGTGAATAAAGTGGCTAGGTGGAGACAAGCACAGTGGCAAAATAATAGGTTAAGTAGCTAAGTTAGGTATTTAGACAACTGTTGTAAACTATTAGGTACTGTGGTACCATCCGCTAGCTGCGGGCCGGATGAATTCGGCATTCGCGCGTACATTGACTCCTAGTCAGCTGATTGTAATTCAGTAATTCCACTGCTGATTTTATGTTTAATTATTTTCGTGATTTTTTTTAAATTATCGTTTCATTTAGCTGTACTAACATGATGGCACGTGAATAAAGCTAATAAAACGTTGAAAAAGATGTTTCTTTTTTCATCAGGATCGAATTTATTTGTGACCCATTATCAAAGGGCTCCTTAGTACTCTAATCTGTCTTCGTTTTCGCGAGCGTTTCACAAATATCTAGTATATATATATATATATATATATATATATATATATATATATATATATATATATATATATATATACAGGCTGTCCCAGTAATGGTGGATAATCTGGTACGTATGTGTTGGGGCGAGGGGGAGTTGGCCTCGGTTCCCTAAAATAAAGTTCTACTCCGAACGGTTGGCGGTCTACGCCATGTTTTATAAAATTCTGAAAATTCGTACTTCTGCTCACATTTGTGGTCATCACGTCCGCAGTTTAATGCCTAGATCGAATTTTTTTCTTTCAATGTGTTCCCTAATAATTATGTTTCTAAATTACTCTTAAAAAATTTCAACTACTATGGGTAGTATATTACAAGACGGCACTAAACATAAGTTTAAATTTTTTACTTTATTTAACTGCTAAGTTTGAGCACCTGTGGTGAAAAAAAAACGTATGGGATCTGTGTGGCCAACCATTTAGAAAGTTTGCCTATATCATAAGGATTTAAAAACATCAGCATACTATGTACTTAATGTCATTACTTACTGAGCTATAGCCGTTAATGTGTGAAAGTAGGCGTTCCATTACAAAATTACGAAATTATTGGCAGATAGTTTTTTTTAACATTACATGTCTTTATTAGGTAAGTATATTTGTCGCCCTTGAAAATTTTGCTTTACTACCTGCTTGCCTTGTTTGGATGAATTCTAAGCTGTGTGAGCAAAACAAACGGTGCTTAGGATTAATGTGAGTAAAAAGATGGACAGATACTGCATTGTATGAATTCGTGTTTGATTATTGTTAAATATGGTTAGTGCTTATCTCGACGTTCTCGACATCGCATGTGCTCTATTATTTCTGACTTTTGGCTACAAAATACTATTTCACATTCTACTGGACTCTTGACTTGTGCATTTTGATTGGATTTTGATTGTTTAGTGATAATTGTGACAACTCTGTATTCTACTGGACTCATGATTTGTGCATAACAACAGGACTGTATTATACATACATACAGATCCCATACGTTTTTTTTTACCACAGGTGCTCAAATTTAGCAGTTAAATAAAGTAAAAAAATTAAACTTATGTTTAGTGCCGTCTTGTAAAATACTACCCATAGTAGTTGAAAACTTTTAAAGGTAATTTAGAAAACATCATTATAAAGGAACATAATGAAAGAAAAAAAATCTGATCTAGGCATTAAACTGCGGACGTGATGACCACAAATGTAAGTAGAAATACGAATTTTCGGAATTTTATAAAACATGGCGTAGACCGCGAACCATTCGACATAGAACTTTTTTTTAGAGAATCGAGGCCACCTCCTCCCTGCCCGAACACGTACGTACCAGATTATCCACCATTACTGGGACAACCTGTATATATATATATATATATATATATATATATATATATATATATATATATATATATATATACTAGCTGGCCAGGCAGACGTTGTTCTGCCCTTTCCAACAACCCTCTGTCCTTTAAAAAAAACTTAAATTCGCAATAAAACATGTTGATGGTCACTTATCGGGTTCAGAATTACTATCCTATTTCTCAAGTTGGACAAATCTGCAAATAGTATGCAAAATTTCATTGAAATCAAGTCAGTAGTTTAGGAGTTCATCGCGGACAAACAATGTGACACGTAATTTTTATATATTATAAAGATATATTATTCAATTTCAATGAATTTATAACGATATTTCCACAATTATTTCTTCTGCGGCAGTAACGAGCCGGGTACCTGCTAGTATTATATAAAAACATCCTTTAAAAATACATACAAAAGTTATTTCCTCTAATGTGGATCTTATTAACGTGTTTGATATTTTATTCACGTTGAGATCTTATAAGCACTTTCGAGCCTAATCTTTAATTAAAACTATTATAACAGTCGTTGTAGACCCGTTGGACCTGGAGATGGTATTAAAAAACTGTATGGAGAAGGATGACCTGCATCGTTTTATTAGAAACATAACCGGATATGGCGGCATTTTTGCACCAGGTAAGACGTTTGTTATATTTAAATAGGTAAATTACAAGAACACGAAATGATTCCCCATGTCATTCCGTAAGAAGCGCCAGAAGAAAATTAAAAGAGGAGATAGGCAGTTGCATCTTCCTCAGCACTACAAAAAATACTACAAATCCATAGCAACGATGAAAAATATTAGGCGAGCAAATGGGTAGGCGTGTGTACAGCAAAAATGTAAACGAACACAAATGTAAACGAAAGTATTATTGCGCGCCACTATTAATGTCTTGTACATGGCGACACTAGTTGCCACTAGCGCCCTCTAGTAACGAGCAGCAGAACTAGGAGAGTCAAGATCCTTCTAGAAACATCGGGACCAATATGTACTCGAACATTCTACATGTTTCTATAGTAGAAGTTTCTGAAAACCACCTGAGACCCTATATAAGGCCAGTATAGACCGCGACCGAGTCAGTATTGAATTGGCGATATAAACAAATGCTTCGAAGCGATACAACTGCGAACTTAAGTGATGAGTAGAACAATAATTGTGTTTTATTATTAGGTGATCTTAAGTTGTAATTAGTGTTCTGCAATAAAGTGTCAATTTTAGTAATTCACTCGGCAGTTTTAGTTGCCTCGAACACCAAGCTCGTAACTGTACTTTTACGTGCATTTTTTAGTTCTCCTTTACCAATAACTTTACTACTTTTAATACGTGGTAGAGCCATGCTGCAGCTATATTAGTAGTATAACTGTAGTACGAATGGATCGGCTCCTACCGGGGAAAAACTACGCTCTCACAGAATACCAGCGTAAAATAGCAGCTTAATGCTGCTGTGTTTCGTTTGGTGAGTGTAGAGAACCGGAGATTCTTCTTACTGGGAATGAGGCATTCCACCTTAGTCCTCACGGGTGACAACGCGTTTGCATTTTGATCTGTAATGGAGGATAGATGCAGATGTCTATGGGTCGCGGCAATCACTTACCATCAGGTGGACTGTGTGCTCGTTTGTTACCCATATCCTATAAAAAAAAATACATTTCTCTAAATCTAAAATTGCGTTATTTTAGATTTAGAGAAATGTATTTTTTTATAGGATATATTTTATTATTATATATTTTAAAATTGACTTGTATTCAGCTCTTTTCATACACATTCACCTTCGCTCAGGAAATTTTGCTTCCCATCACCAGTCTGTTGGTTGCAGTCGCATTGGATCTGCGATCAGCCGGTCGCCTCAGCCATTTTCGTTAATCGGAATGAAATTGGAGGTACCTTCCCCATTTATACCTTTATTTTAATGCATTTACTAGTTCCTAAAGAATTTGAAAGCTTTTATTGCATTTTTGTAATATTTTAATAATGATTACAATAGAATAAAAAAATATTCAAAATAAATTACATATACTAAACATTGGTTTTAACACAAGTTCATAAACAACCGTCTGTTCTGGCACAATCAGCTAGAATCCAGCAGGATTATTTTTTAAATAATTCATAATGTTGGACATTTACATTTAAACATTTTGCAACTGCTTGCTAGCGATCACCTCATCACCCAAGGGATGCTATTAATCATGTAATCTATAATGATATTATAATTATATAATAACTAACTTTTTTGAATGGAATTACTGACTTGGAGTCGAATAAATGTTCACCAGTTACTCGATTTCGAGTAACCTTTCCTCTCCGAGTAATCTTCTTAATATAATTCTCTCAAAGCGTTTCAAATAACTATGATATTTTAAAATAAAACTTGGAATATGTCTTTCTGACAACACGTGGATCTTGTGGTAAAAATATTTACTACCTGCTTATTTCATTGTTTTGTTTAGTTGCAATCTGGAGAAAACGGCGTAAGACATTAATTCCAGCTTTTACTCCAAAAATAGTTGAAAATTTCGTAGAAGTATTTTCGGAACAAAGCGAGAAGCTAGTTGTACAATTAAAGGAGGTCGAAGGTTGTGGCCAAGTTAGCGTTTGGCGTTTCCTGAGCAGTTACTCGCTCGACGCTGTGTGTGGTAAGTATAAGTTATTCTATACTGCATGCAGTGGTACTTAGATCAACTAAAGTATTATAAACTTCTTAGGGCGTATTGCAATGCTAATTTAGAACGTTATGTAGAAAAAGCTCGTTATCTTACTAGCCGGCGTCAAGTAATATAATTTAGCAACTAAATAAAATTTTCGCCTTTGGAAGTATATTGCCATTGTTGCCACGCTTGACAAGCTGGTTGACAACCGCAGTTTTTTATTTTTATCTTGCTTAAATGGCACACATTTATCATGAGCAGTGATGATCCTGATACTTATTTTATTTTCCCCTGGTGATCCTGATGAGGACGCTAGGATAAAGTTATTTAATTGTGGTTTGATCCTTGATACGATTTGAAATGCAAATTTTCAAGTCAAAGCCCTCTATATGTTGGTGAAATGTACATTAAAAGATTCCGTTAGATATAAAGATGCGCGTTAAAAATAATTTATTTTTGACTGAAAATTGTCTACAATCAAACATGTCTAAATATTAAAAAAGTAAAAAAAAAATAAAAACTTGCGTGTGCAAACCACTCTGCCAAGCGTGGTAACTATATTCTTTTATGGAATTGAGGTGACATACGAACACACAGTGCACCTCATCGTAAGTGGATGCGATGGCCCATAGACATCTACATTTATCTTCGATTAACAATCAAATGAGCATGCGTTGTCACCTTTGAGGAATACGATGGAATGCCTTCCAATAAAATGGGCTATGGGGCGTTCTATTAAAAATTCCATTCCCTATTTCCTCATCCTTAGGGGATTTCCTCCAATTCTTTATGGGATCACACATTGACTTATTTTATTTTTAACATTACAAGTCAAAGGTTATATACTCCGCAATAATGAAGACATAGTGCGCTGCCGAGAAGAATTTTCATATTCCTCATATTCTGCAGATATTTAGGCACCACACGGCCTGATATTAAATACCGGTGCATGAATAATGATGTTTAGGTTTTATTTTTTTTATAGGATAGGGTGACAAACGAGCACACAGTCCACCTGATGGTAAGTGGTTACTGTGACCCATAGACATCTACATCTATCCTCAATAAAGACTCAAAATGCAGATGCGTTGTCACCCGTGAGGACTAAGATGGAATGCCTCTTTTCCAGTAAAAAGGGTCTCTGGGGCTCTACACTCACCATCGAAACACAACAGCGTTAAGCTGCTATTTTAAGCTGGTATTCTGTGAGAGCGTGGTCCTTCCCCAGTCGAGAGAATGGGTCGATTCGTGCTACAACTATACTACTAATGTAGCTGCAGCATGGCTCTACCACGTCTGTTAGTAAAAGACTTAAGAGTTAGTTTAATCGCTTAAATAATTATTACTCGAGTCTAGAAGACGGATAGCCATCCTGAGTATTCTGATGATACCGAAATCCTTATATTTATACAAGAGTTTATATCTTGCAGTTTCTGGTATAATCGTCATTTAAACTCCCTATAAAAATACCCTGCGATGACCATTCCTGCTGGTGGGTATAGACTTTAAAAAAGAGGGCTTTCAAAGTTGATAATTATATGTAAGCTTATCTTGAGTAAGATCTTCCGAAAACCAATATATTTTACGATCCGAAAGCATTTAATTTACTATACAGAGAAGTCTTTGTCATTAACATATGGTGAAAAAATAGGTGATGAAGTTTTTAATGTAACTATTTAGACTACATTCTAACTGTTGATACATTGAGCTCGTGATATTCCTTAGTTTTAACTAAATATAATATAACAATTTCGACATAGCACCTTCAGAAGTCGGTGCTTTCACTTTTTGATACAACATTTCTTAGCACCGACTTCAGAATATTTTACTTGTTAATTATTTTGTTTATTCAGTTCTTTGAAGTTGTTTTTTTTAATAATACTATTATTTCTTTTACTATACACAATTAAAACTGTACAAATATCAACACAAGACTTCGAAGGTTTTTGTAATAGTTGTTATTCTGTGTTACTAAATGTTATTTTAATTCCACCAGAGACGGTAATGGGAATAAAAATAAATGCACAAGAAATCCCAAATGCGCCATTTTTAAGAGCGATGCAAATTATGCTCAATTTAGTGACTGAAAGAATTTGCCAATTGTGGTTGCAACCTGATTGGCTGTACAAATTCTTCCCTCAGTACTCGAAGCACAAGAAATATTTAAAGGTGTTGCACGACTTCACTGATGAGGTAAGTGCCATAATTAAAATAATGATCAATTACTCATTTTTAGCAAAACAAGAACTTATTATAAAAAGTCGTAATATATATGTCGTTCGTGAGTTGTGCCAAGAAGGTAACAGATTCATTTTTCGCCCCTGAAGACAAACATGAAATGTCACTCAACCTGTAATTATACTTGCTCTCTTATTTTCAACCCGGAATCGGAACGGCAATGGTGCTTGCCGGCAGATATAAATAGGAGGGTTTATACCAATTCAGACCGACTTCTGGGCAGAAAGTAGCCCTAACACCTATATTAATTTTTTTTATTTCAAAGCCGATCACTTATTGAAATAGCGCCTATACTTTTTACTGAAATAAGTCATGTTTATAGAAATAAATTAGTGTTCATTGTATTCTTAGTGATTATCATTAAAACAAAACATTTCATTGCGAATGCACAGAATTTTATTAAGAACACGTGGGTTAGTAAGAAAAGTAATAATGACTTATTCCAACGCTTCCAACGCTGTATATACCGTAATCCTGCTCCTCAAATAGCTTGTGGGATTTGGATCACCATTTTTGAATAAAGGTATTACCATTTGTTTATCGCCAGTGCTTTATTCATTAATAAGTAGGGTACACACCGTGCAGTGAGGTTGGCATTTGACGAAAATATTGTTACTTGCTAATGTGCAATTATAACTGTTAAGTGGCTGAATTCATCCATACCCACTGCTAATAAGAGGTTCCCACCATGTAGTGAAAATTTGTCTTTATTGTCACTTTTGGCGGACGGATTAACAATCGCAGTAACGTTTCGTATTTTCGGACTTCCATCCAGTACCGCTACCAAACGAAAAAGGACTGAAAGAAAAGAAATGTTATTAGGGTAAGATAAACTAAAACTAAAAACTTATCTAAACTTAAACTAATTATCATTAATTCATACTCTCCGCGATATAATGCGAAAAATGCTGGCTGCAGTTCTTCGCAGAATGGCTATTCTTAGTCTTTGAGCGAGAAAATAACCAGCCTTTTCATCATTAGTAGTGACTATTCAGTTATATGTTTTT
This sequence comes from Parnassius glacialis, assembly GCA_033319125.1. Lineage (NCBI taxonomy): Eukaryota > Metazoa > Arthropoda > Insecta > Lepidoptera > Papilionidae > Parnassius > Parnassius glacialis. Next base: position 35,190,021 of record JAVANC010000021.1, read on the forward strand.
TATTATGGTAATAAATATTGTTTATTCTTGAAAATATGCACATATATATATATTGATAACAATAAAATACATTTTTAGGTTATTCGTAATAAAAGAGAAGAATTGAAAAAAGAAAAGAGTTATCAACCAGAGGTTGATCACGATTTTGGTAAGAAAAATTTTCTAAATTTATTCATCTGGTGAGGCACAAGTCAGACAGTAGATTGTTGCTTATATTGTGTTGTAAATAAATGATAAATAATACAATAAAGGTGAACTTCTATGTAATAGCTATATTATATAACAAGGAAATGTTATATTCTCGTACTTTTTACTTTTTTAAGACTTGGGAAAATACAAGAGACAATCATTCCTTGATCTTTTGATAAATCTCTCTGGTGGTGAGAAGGGATACAGCGATATGGAGTTGAGAGAAGAAGTTCTGACCTTAACTATCGCAGGCACAGACACCTCTGCTGTGGCAGTTGGTTATACTTTAAAATTGTTAGCAAAGTATCCAAAAATACAACACAGAGTTTTTCAAGAGTAAGTTGTTTTTACTTTTAACAGATTTAACGATATCTTTTAAATAACAAACAGTTTAAATTTTTGTATTACATACTCGTATAATATGTTTTAAATTTAGTTTGTCTGTTTTTAAGCCTGGTGATTTTGTAGTTGTGCGTTAGCCATACGGAACTCCAATACAGTAACCAAGTCTACCTACGATCTTATTTTAAGCGTTTCATTAGACAAGTAAAAAAAAAGTGCCTAGTACACTTGCAGACAATTATTTGTTGACAGTATTCTGTTATTGCTGAGATCACGAGAAAGAAGATTATTACTTAAGAAATGACCTAAATGTTAGAGATGCTGCATTTTATGGCTTTACTATCGCTGATGACATGCTGACTGTATTGTCTTGCACGAAACACTAATTTACCTATCAAAATCTAATATGCTTATTGCTGGGGACTTCCTACTACGTGAAATAACTTGAGTATGCAATAAAAGAAACGACACCGTCATGTTACACCATCAGGATTTGTTAATACCATTGTTAACAAATCCATACTTTTTATGTAAATTTGTTGATTGTTTTAATTCTCAATAACTTAAAACAATTAGACTGTCTAATATAAAAAATAAAATATTAGATTCGATACTTTGTATAAAGAAGTCTTGGAAGTTGTCAAAACTGGTTTGAAAACCTCCATCCATGTTACGCAGTTAAATCCTCTAAGAAATATTGACAAGTTTCATCCTCCTTTTGTAATTAAAATGATAAACTTGTAGAATATATAAGAATAGAATATAATATAATAGAAAAGTACGACCCGTCAAACGTAATTTTTATAAGGGTGACAATAAACCTATAATTACTTATCTAATCACTAATCGGTGTCATGGGAGAATGAATTAAGTTTTTGTACTAATCTTAATGAATTGGTTAAAAAAGCTATAAAAAACTAGTAAAGGAGTGATATAATAAATACATAAATGCAATAGAAACAGATATTAAAACCAACCTTAAAAAATTTTGGAAACATCAAAAATCTTCGTAAAAACTGTTCATCATATCCTTATACCTTAAGCATGATATATCACCAGACATAAAGGTAATATCCGACATATTTGCATCCCATTTTTATTCAATATATGAAAGAGATCTTCACGAAAACAATACAAAATAATATTTACGCACGATTGATATCTAATTGCTTAACTGTTATCGGGGAAACTCAATTTAGACCAGATGATGTTAAGAATGAACTAAAAAAGCGAAAGCCAAAAAAACGGTCGGTCGAGAAAATATACGAGTATGTGCACTCGCCATGTAGTGGCGGTTAAGTATATCCACTACCCCATATCTTCCCGTGGGTGTCGTAAGAAGCGACACTGGGAAAAAGACAGGAGATGGGCAGCAGCATCTTTCTGATAACCGCAATATTACAATAAAAACTGCGGTTTCCAACCCGCTCGCCAAGCGTGGCAACGATGGTTAATATCCCCCCGTGATGAAAGTAACGAAGAGACGGCCCGCATTTTCCGGCGGCCCTGCTATTCCTGGCTACGGTGGCGACCATAGTAACGCCGGGGCAGGGGTGCTAAGAATCTCCGGTGGAGGTTCGGTTGCTACCTAAGACGACTTGATCTGGAAACTTAAAACGCACGCACCCTGAGGACTGACGAGGAGTTCGTGGAGCTGGTAGAAGAGATAGACAAGTTACGCTGAAATATTAAAGGTGTATCCGAGGTCTGAAGAGAGGGGGAAGAAACGGTAATCCTCGAATCCGGCAACTTGTTCTATCACTGGGAGGGCGACCATTTGTCCCAAGGAGGTGTCGGTTTTATCGTCCACAAGTCTTTTGTTAACAACGTTGTAAAGATTGTGAGTGTGTCGACGAGAGTTGCGTACCTTATACTCAGAATTACACACACACTTGTTGAAGGTCATACAGGTTGAAGTTTATGCACCAACCTCGGCACATCCCGATGAGGAGGTGGAGAAAATGTATTGAGCATATATCTGGAGCCATGCATTCCTCCGAAACTAACTATACGGTATTAATGGAAGACTTCAATGCAAACCTAGGCACAAGAAAAAATGGTGAGCTGATGGTAGAGAAATTTGGAATAGAGCAACGGAAACCAAGTGACCAGCAGCTGGCCAACTTAATGGAGAAAGAGCTCTTAGCTCTTTTTTAATAAAACCCCCACACTAAGATTTTCTCCTGTATCGTGAGTGCAGTTTATAAACATAAATGGCATGAGGACAAACATCCAGACCCGGAATAATTATTTGCAGGCCATACAAATACTTGTTACGTGCGGGATTCGAACACGCGGCACCCAGCGCTACAACTCATTGCTGAGCCACTGCGCCACGGAGCCGTCTCTTCATCACGGACTCTTTATGATAAACTCTTTCTTCTAGAAGCGGCCCTACAGGAAGTGGACCTGGCCGAGCTCCAACGGTTCAAAAATGAAATGAGATACACTTCATTGTAACGCCCAGACGACAACTGTTCTGTGATGTCTCAGTGATCGCGAAGACGAAAACTGGTAGCGATCACCGAATGGTTAGAGGCACACTGAACCTAAACGTTAAGTTGGAGAGGTCTCGTCTAATGAAATCAACGCTCCGTCCCCCTCGTGCTCTAGTCCAGAGTCCTGAAACCTTTTAGCTCGAGTTACAAACCCATTTTTAATGCCTATAAGACAGCAATTGCAACAGCTCGTGGAAACTGTCCATGTGGTCGGAGCTAAGTTCTGCAAGATCCGATGCAGAAGAACACAAAAACTCTCCGATCACACTCTTAATCTCATGTCAGTTAGACGGGAAATGATGTTGCAATCATCAACAGATTTAACAGCATACAGGCAACTGAATAGACAGATCTCCTAATGTTTGCGGCGGGACTTACGCAACTTCAATACAGCTTGTATTGAAGAAGCGATCGAGCGCAACCAAGGCTACAAAGTCTTTGCCAGAGATCTGTCTGCCAGAAAGAGCCAACTGTCAAAGCTAAAGACCGAGTGTGGTAGCATCGTTTCCGGGAGACCTGAGATTTATAGTAAGATTGAGGGTTCTATGGGCATCTGTATACGTCATCAATGGAGCCACACGCAAGTGTGACTTACAATCCAAAAGCGAGTATTATCCGACACTATTCCGAAGATATCCTACACTTCAGCCTGAACGATATTAGAATGGCTCTCTAGCACTTTGAAAATGGCAAAACCCCAGTTGAGGATGGAATTACAGCGGAGTTTCTGAAAACGGGTGGAAAACCGGTACTTGAAGTATTTCAGAAGCTCCTTAATTCTATCTACCATAGTGGCACTACTCCGGAGGCGTGCTGCAGAAGTGCAGTGGTCTTATTCTTCATGAAAGGCGACAACGCTCACTTGAAGAATTACAGGCCGATTTTCCTTCTGAGTCGCGTCTACGTGCTGTTTTCGAGAGTCATTTCCAATCGTCTCACACGCAGAATTATTGACTTCCAGCCTTCCAAACAAGCCAGTTTCCGAAAAGGCTTTTGTACCATAGACCACATACACACCGTTCGGCACAATATACAGAAGACAGAAGAGTACAATCTGCCACTTTGCCTTGGGTATGTGGACTATGAGAAAACCTTTGATTCCGTCGAAATTTGGGCGATGCTACAGTCCCTTCAGTGGTTCCAAGTTGACTGTCAGTATATCCAAGTACTGAAGTGTTTAGAAAGTAGGGATACGATCGCTATCTGAGTACAGAATCAGAGCATTAAACCTATCCAACTGCAGAGAGGTGTAAGACAGGGTGACGTTATATCCCCGGAACTCTTCACCGCTGCATTGGAAAACGTTTTCAAGCTACTGGACTAGAATATATACGGTATTAACATCAATGGCGAGTACATCACTCGCCTTCGATTTTCCGACGATATAGTCCTTATGGCAGAATCACCGGAGGACCTAAGCACTATGCTCAATGACCTTAATAGTGTCTCCCAACGGATAGGTTTTAAGATGAACATGATCATGTTTAATGTCCATGTCACACCTGTGCCGGTAGTTGTTGGGAGCAATAAGACTATTGAAGACAAAGAAAATTGACGAGTATGTTTACCTGGGACAAATAGTCCTACTAGGTAAGTCCAACTTCGACCGAAAGGTCAATCGACGGATTCAACTCGGCTGGGCAGCGTTCGAGAAACTACGACACATCTTTTCGTTAGACATACCTCAAAACCTGAAAACGAGATTGTACAACCAGTGAATGTTGCCAGTGATGGCCTATGAATCTGAGACGTGTTCCTCCACTGCTGGCTGTATGAGGATGCTCAAGGTCGCTCAGCAAGCTATAGAGAGGGCTATGCTCGGAGTTTCTCTGCGTGATAACCTGAATAACCGACAAAGCCCAACGGGTTAGTAAGCTGAAGTGGTAATGGGCCGGCTATATAGCTCGAAGAACCGATAGTCGATGAGAAAGAAAGGTTCTCGAGTCAGCCTCGTACGGTCAAGCGAAGTGTAGGGCGACCCTCCACTAGATGGAGTGACCACCTGGTAAGACATGCAGGAAGTCGATGGATTCCGTCTGGGTCAGTACCGTGCTTAGTGGCATTCCTTGGAGGGAGGTCTATGTTCAGCAGTGGACTTATGAAGGGCTGTAATGATGATTATGACATCCACTCCTTTTATTAAACTGTGAAGATATGCCGACTTTTCCATTAAATTTCTATTTTTTTTATAGGATCGGGTGACAAACGAGCACACAGTCCACCTGATGGGAAGTGGTTGCTGTGACCCATAGACATCCACATCTATCCTCAATAAAGAATCAAAATGCAGATGCGTTGTCATCCGTGAGGACTAAGATGGAATGCCTCTTTTCCAGTAAAAAGGGTCGCCGGTTCTCTACACCTACCATACGAAACACAGCATTGTTAAGCTGCTATTTTACGGTGGTATTCTGTGAGAGCGTGGTCTTTCCCCGGTCGAGCCGACCCATTCATGCTACAACTATACTATTAATATAGCTGCAGCATGGCTCTACCACGTACAAAATATATAATATATCTATACAATCAATTTCTCAAAATGGGTATATTTCTTGATGAATGGAAGCTAGCAAGAGTAGTTCCTAACTTTAAGAATGTAACAAAAGACTTAGTAGTTAACTACCGTCCAATATCTGTCCTGTCAGTACGGCTATATGTCAAGAAAGTCTACAAACAGAAAACCTTATTAACCTTATTATCTTCACTTTAGAACTAAAACAAAAGTAGATCATGGCTTACAAGTTGATGCCATCTCAAATTTTTCAAAGGAATAAGTTAACCACAGCATCCTAATTAATAAATTATACTTATTTGGAACTTACTGGGATGGTGTAAACATTATCTTTGAAATCTCTAGATGACTAACAATCTAGGTTATTTGTTGCATTATAAGAGGTACCCCAGGGCTCGGTTATAGGACAGTTATTTTTTAACATCTTTGTCAACGGGATGACATAACTAACATTAATATATAGTATCAATAGCTTCAGATGCATAACCTCTACGGGAAAATATTAACAAATGGTATAACAGTAATAAAATATAACTAAATAATACAATACTACAATGCTATATAAGAGGGGCAAACGAGCATTTAACGCCCCTTGTCGTAAGTGACTATCGCTGCCCATGAACAATTTCAACATGACATTGACACCCTGATAGACTTAAAAAGAAGAAAAAGTCCTGTGTTCTGGTATAAATGCTATAGAGGCGCACCATAATTAATAACAAGGCATGCCATATTACTCTTTAGAGGTGACAACGCAACTGTAGCCTAGAACGTAGTTCTTCTTTGATGATTACTGCAGATTTTTCATCGACTACACCAGCGATTTACCATCAGGTGGACAGTAAATTCGTTTGTGACCTTAGCTACTTCTTTATTAAAATAAATGTACATTTTTGAATGAAGAACACTTCTTATAGGCTACAAGAAGTATTTGGTAACTCCGATCGACCATTGGTTAAAGAAGACTTAATACATTTAAAGTATCTCGAAAGGGTGGTAAAAGAATCGCTAAGATTATTTCCTCCAGGTCCATTTATTGTAAGGAAAGTTTTGAAGGATCTTGCTTTACGTGAGTATTCATCATCTATCTACTTTTTAGCAGCTCTTTATTTTCGGCCCACCACTTGACAAGGGTATCTACTGTGGTAAGGAGGATTTGCGATAATCGATAACACATGACAGGCGGATTGGCGTTTGAAATAAATAATGTTCTCCAGATATCTGTTATCCATATATTATGTTAGCCATCTGCGCGGGACAGAATTATAGTACCCGAATGTATGCCAATCATAAGTATACCCCCAATTACATCATTCTTATAGTACAAATTATCGGTAATCCGCCACGACTGGGGAGAGATCAACGGCTTTATGTGCTTTCCGAGGCACTAGTTGAAACACCGCCAAATTTCTTATTCCGGGCTGTTAAGGAGAATTTACTGACAGAAAATCGAAGAACTAAGATTTTAACCTCATTCAGGATTTGAACTGACGCTCACGAAATGATCGGCTCGACTGGAAAGGTCCCACAGAGTCATTATCATCATCATTACAGCCCTTCACAAGTCCACTGCTGAACATAGGCCTCCCCCAAAGAATGCCACAAAGCACGGTCCTGAGCCACCTGCATCCATCGACTTCCTGCATATCTTACCAGGTCGTCACTCCATCTAGTGGGGGGACGCCCTACACTTCGCCTGCCGGTACGAGGTTGCCACTCGAGAACCTTTCTTCCCTATCGGTTGTCGGTTCTTCGAGCTATATGGCCGGCCCACTGCCACTTCAGCTTACTAATCCGTTGGGCTATGTCTGTCACCCTGGTTCTATTGCGGATATCCTCATTTCTGAGTTTATCACGCAGAGAAACTCCGAGCATAGCCCCCTACATAGCTCGCTGAGCGACCTTCAGCTTCCTCATCCGGCCAGCAGTGAAGGACCACGTCTCAGTTCCGTATGTCATCACTGGCAACCCGCACTGGGTGTACAGTCTCGTTTTCAAGTTTTGAGGTATACCTGACGAGAAGATGTGCCGTAATTTCCCGAACGCTGCCCAACTGAGTTGAATCCGTCGATTGACCTCTCGGTCGAAGTTGGACTTACGTAGTCGGACTATTTGTCCCAGGTAAACATACTCGTCAACAACTTCGAGCTTAGTGTTCCCAACAACTACCGGCAAAGGTGTGACATGGACATTAAACATGATCTTTGTTTTGTCCATGTTCATCTTAAGACCTATCCGTTAAGAAACACTATTGAGGTCATTGAGCATAGTGCTTAGGTCCTCCAGCGATTCTGCCATAAGGACTATATCGTCGGTAAATCGAAGGTGAGTGATGTATTTGCCATTGATGTTGATACCGTATCTTTTCCAGTCCAGTAGCTTGAAAACGTTTTCCAATGCAGCGGTGAAGAGTTTCGGAGATATAACGTCACCCTGTCTTACACCTCTCTGCAATTGCATAGGTTTCGTACTCTGGTTCTGTACTCGGATAGCCATCGTAGCCCTACTGTACAAACACTTCAGCACTTAGATATACCAACAGTCAACTTGGCACCGCTAAAGGGACTGCAGCATCGCCCAAATTTCGACGGAATCAAAGGCTTTTTCATTTTCCACATACGCCAGACATAGTGGCAAATTGTACTCCTCGGACTTCTGTACAATTTGCCGAAGGGTATGTATGTGCTCTATGGTGCTAAAGCCTTTTCGGAAACCGGCTTGTTCGGGAGGCTTGAAGTCGTCAAGTCTGCGCGCGAGACGATTCGTAATTACTCTCGAAAACAGCACGTAGACGCGGCTCAGAAGGGAAATCGGTCTGTATTTCTTCAAGATAGCGTTGTCGCCTTTCTTTAAGAATAAGACCACCGCACTTCTGCTCCACACCTCCGGTGTAATGCCGCTATGGAGGACGGAATTAAAGAGCTTCTGAAGGACTTCAAGTACCGGTCTTCCACCCGCTTTCAGAAGCTCCGCTGTAATTCCATCCTCACCTGGGGCCTTGCCGTTTTTAAGGTGCAGGAGAGCCATTCTAATCTCGCTCAGACTGACGTCCGGAATATCATCGGGATAATGTCGAATAAGATTCGCTCTTGGATCGTTACTCACACTTGCGTGCAGCTCCAACGATGACGTGTACAGCTGCCCATAGAACCTTTCAATCTCACTCAAAATCTTAGGTGCCCCGGAAACAATGCTGCCACATTCGGTGTTCAGCTTTGACAGTTGGCTCTTTCTGGCAGACAGATCTCTGGCAAAGACTTTGCAGCCTTGGATCCGCTCGATCGCTTCTTCAATACGAGCTGTATTGAAGTTGCGTAAGTTCAGTTGCCTGTATGCTGGCAAATCTGTTGAAGAATGTAGCTTCATCTCCCGTCTAACAGCCATGAGATTAAAAGTGTGATCGGAGAGTTTTTGTGTTCTTCTGCGGCGGGTCTTGCAGAACTTAGCTCCGACCGCATGGACAGTTTCCACGAGCTTGTCATTCAAATTGTCCACTTCACTGCAGTCTTTCTTCTAGGCACTGAAAACGGTTTTGTTACTCGAGCTGAAAGGTTTCGGGACTTTGGATTAGAGCACGACGGGGACGGAGCGTTGACTTCATTAGACGAGACCTCTCCAACTTAACGTTTAGGTTCAGTGTGCCTCCAACCATTCGGTGATCGCTGCCGGTTATCACCCTCGCGATCACTGAGACATCACTAAACAGTTGTCGTCTGGTCTTCATAATAAAGTCAATCTTATTTTTGTCGAACCGTCGGGGCTCGACCAGTACCACTTCCTGTGGGGCCGCTTCTGGAAAAAAGAGTTCATCATAAAGAGTCCCTCTTTCTCCATGAAGTCGGCCAGCTGCTGGCCCCTTGAGTTCCGTTGTCCTATTCCAAACTTCCCCACTTTCAGCTGATCGTTCTCTCGTGTGCCTAGTTTTGCATTGAAGTCTCCCATTAACACCGTATATTGGGTTTTGGAGGAATGCATGGCTCTAGAGATATCTTCATAAATTTCCTCCACCTCCTCATCGGGGCGTGCCGAGGTCGGTGCGTAAACTTGTATGACCTTCAGCGAATATCGTTTGGTGATTCTGAGTATAAGGTACGCAACACTCGTCGACACACTCTCAATCTTTACAACGTTGTTAACGAGAGACTTGTGGACGATAAATCCGACACCTCCTTGGGACAGATGGTCGCTATCCCGGTAATAGAGCAAGTTGCCGGATTCGAGCATTACCGTGTCCTCCCCCTCTCTTCGGACTTCGGATAATCCTATAATATGCCAGCGTAACTTGTCTATCTCTTCTTCCAGCTCCACAATCTTCTCGTCAGTCTTCAGGGTGCGTGCGTTGTATGTTGCCAGGTCGAGTCGTCGTTGGTGGCAATCGTACCTCCGCCGGAGATTCTTAGCACCCCCTGCCCCGCCGTTACCATGGTCGCCACTGTAGCCAGGAATAGCGGGGTCGCCGGGGACTGGGGCCGTTTCTTCGTTACTTTCATCATGGGGGGTATATTGCCATAGTTGCCACGCTTGGCGAGCGGGTTGGCAACCGCAGTTTTTTATTGTATTTTTGCCGTTACCAGGAAGATGCTGCTGCCCATCTTCTGCCTGTTTCCCTTTGTCGCCTTTTACGACACCCACGGGAAGGTATGGGGTAGTGTATATTCTTAACCGCCACTACACGGCGTACCCAAAGAGTACCTGTTTCAAATAGCAGATTTACGGTGCTGGGTTTCATATGATGAGTGTAGAGAACCGGAGACTTTTTTTAATTGATACGAAGCATTCTATCTTAGTCCTTAGGGGTGACCACACATCTGCATTTTTAATCTTAATCGAGGGTTAATCTAAATATCTATGGGCACGTTATCCATTTACCATCAGCGGACTGTGCACTTGTTTATCACCCTTATTCTTTAAAATTATTGTAAAATAAGGGTGGCTTATTTGGTTGCCCAACGTGTAGGTGAACTTCACATTCCTACAAACTATTTAAATATCTAAAACGTGGAGAATTTCTTATGATGTTTTGATCATTTTTTTACCACCTTCTGCCACGGGATCCAACTAATTTCACTCGTATGTTATGAATAGCGCTTATCTTCAGATATTGCACGGCTAACGGCTCACTTAGAAAAATCTTCAAACTTATGTTATCTACTTATACTATAATATCTATGATAAGATATCAAGTACGCCCAGACAAAAAATGTATATGTAACATGTTATTGGAAGTAAATAAAGTTTATTTTAAATTTAGCGTCAGGTCGCGTCCTTCCTGCTGGCTCTGGTATAGTAGTCAGCATCTGGGGTGTTCATCGAGATCCAAAATATTGGGGTCCAGATGCTGAATGCTTTGACCCTGACAGGTTCCTGCCAGGGAGGTTCAACTTGCAACACACATGTAGCTATATGCCTTTCAGCAATGGACCCAGAAATTGTGTTGGTAAATATTAATAAAGTTATATTTCATTTCATCATTATCATTATAGTTCTGCGTAAGTCCACTGCTTAACATTATATACCACAAAACACGGTCCTAATCCATCTGCATCCATGGACTTTATGCATATATTACCAGGTAGTCACTTCACTAAGTGGCGGGCGGCACTTCGCATACAGGTGTCGTTTTCATTTAATGGATATTAGGAGTAATGTGCTCCAGACCGAATTTCGGTCACGGTGGTCAATCACAACGAAGAGAAACTGCACAAAACAGGATTATATTTACGAGTATATGCGCAAACGAAAGTGCACTCCCAATGGAACGGCAATTTGGCACTATTGGAGAGAGGTCAAGCTCCAATAAACAAAAGGCTTTACATGGTGCACCACCCACTTCCTGACTCCAGGCTGTTATTGAATTATTTAAGAAGCCCATGATGTTTATAATTAAGTAATAGATACTTATAGTGAAATATTCGCTAAAATAGTGTCAGTACACTCGGAGGCGCACTTATTATTATGCTTTTATTTTATTATTTTATTACTGTGTTTGTTAAATAAATTATTTTCAATTCTAAGGACGCGTTCCAACGACACGGACCCGCTACACGCACCCCACGCGTATGCCACGCGTGCCAGCACCCGCGTCTAACTCGCTTTGCAATTTGTTGCATATAATTTGAGTCTTATAACAAATCAATAAATCTGAAATTGCATCTATCGACGTTCAACCGCACACGCCTCGCACACGCCACGTGCTCTCTCTGCACCCGCCCCGCTCGCTACGCCCTACGCCCGTGCTTTTTATACAATTTCAGATTTATTGATTTGTCATACGACGCATAGGACCAGGTGCTGACATGCGTGGCGTACGCGTGGCGTGCGCGTGGCGTGAGCGTAGCGGGTGCGTGTCGTCGGAATGCGCCCTAAGAATGAAATAGAATACTATTTTATTGTTATGGTTATTGTAATAAAACACGAATATAAATAAATAGGTCAGGTAATAAACAACCATTCACTACGTGGCTTCGTTTTATGATGCCAAATTCTCCTTCGGGTGTACGCCGTACGCGGCAACTTTTGATGTTGCGGCGCCGCCTTTGACAAAATGCGGCACGTGTTAAGCCGGCGTAATACAAAGGCGACCGTATCTAATTGAACAGACTATAATTAAAATGTTACGATTTTCAATACATAAAATCATTATGCTTAACTCAACGGCTGGTCGCGTTCAGACTAACGGACGCGGCGGTGCAGTATTTGGGCACATCACTTCTGCCACACCCCGCATCGAAACAGGTTTTTCGCCTCGCAGTCTACAGTAATTGTTCAAAAAACCTTAATATTACGGGTGTTTTTAAGCCTATTGAAAAAAAATCAACATAGTCAACAATTATTGTAATACATCTTGAATGTCGTTTTTTTAGTTTCAGCACCTAAAATTATTTTTCTGCAGAGATTGCTGATCACTTGAAACACTACTCATCTTGAAATCTCTATCCTCACAGATGCCATGATAATAAATCACTAGGTCTGGTGGAAATGGAGGACGTTCATGAACGATATGTTCAAGCCAGCATGTCAAATTTTAGCCATCACAACGGTTGACAAAAAATATTTGTGAGTTTTCCTCACCGTTTCTCGCGGTTTTCGTTGCGCACACAACTTTTTAATCTGCGTACGAAATGCCTGTAACAGTAGCTATAATAACGAATCCTTTCTGGGAAGCTGCAGCTATATCAGCTTAGTGCGGCTGTGTTTCTTATGGTGAGTGTAGAAAACCGAAGATCTTTTTCATTGGAAACGAGGCATTAAGTCCCATCTTAGTTCTCATTTCGATTCTTATGTCTTATGTATTTATAAATATATTATTATTTTGTTCTTTTCTATGGACTACAATATCCACTTACCATGTGGACAGGACGCTCCTTTGTCACCCTTATTATATATTTTGAGGCAAATATGATCAGTATTATGTTAAAGCAGTTCATAAAAGCCTCAGTAATATTCAGTGTGGCTTGTTTTTGCATATCGGTAAGCATTGTGGGCAACCAACGCAGCGTTAATTTTCTTAACACGAAGCGTGTGCGTAAAACGTTATACACATTATTTGTCGAAATATTTGTTTTTTTAAGAATAAAACTTTCCGTGATACGATGGTCCGCTAAAACAAGTTTTTGGACTTTCTTTACCGATTTCATTGGTCATTGTTGCTATAGGGCTTTTCGAGCGAGGGTTATCTTTGGTTGATATTCTACTACGGTTGAATTTGGCAAATTTCCAGAGTTTATACCATATTTATACTGTTTTTAATAACTAAACGTAAGCGTTGGAAAGCGAACCAGCATGTTGTTGATTTTTAGACACACATAGGTATACTGTCGTTATGTTAGTAATCTCTCGTATGAATAACTATAATCCATAGATTTTGCTAAACTGGTGAAAATTAATGACGACACAAATTATTTTGAAAATGAAAATGACTATGACCAGCTACCAACTTAAAATGCCGTTTATGTAACCTTTGATTAAAAAACGTATTGTTATCTTTAATACCTTCATATATTTTTAAATGATGTTAGACGCTGAATATTAGATTATATGCTCCATGTTAAGATGATATTTTGCGAATGTTGGTAATGGTACAGATGATTTGGTGATGGTGATGAATATAGCGATGTTTTCCTAGCCAGTTTCACCACGGTAATATTTTTAATGCTGTCAAAGGCTTTTAACTACTTATGAGGTATATTTGTACAAGTACATGAGCAACCATATTCGAAATTAACAATTTGTGTCTTTCCACAAATGTTCACTTCATCTTGAATTTGAACTTAGGACCTGCAACTCCCGGTTAGTCAGGTACTTTGATTGTACGGTTGTGACACAATTACATGGCGAATTATAAATTCTTACTTTACTAAACTTGATGTAAAGGACGTAATGATTTATACTTAATTATTTAAATTTCCCAGGTTACCAGTACGCCTTGATGTCCGTGAAGACAGCTATATCTGCGATTGTCAGACGATACAAGATTGTGGGAGACGAAGAGCCCGGCCCTGTTCCTTTCATTAAAACGAAGATAGACGTCATGATGAAAGCAGTCGACGATTACAAAATAGGTCTAGAGAAAAGACCCCTAATATAACTTCAAATTGTTTTGTGTTACTTTATTTATTCATAAACATGGCTATATGTGAAAATTTAATGCTAATTAAATATTATTGAAAATTGCGTATTATTGAAAACCTTATTTACAGAAAAACATATTGCAGGTATTATAGAATAAACACGTAAAGTACTTACTTAAAATAATTACACCATTTAAAATGAACGACTTTGCATGAAAAGAGGGATTTTATTTTTAACTAGCTGTTCCCCGCGACTTCTTAAGCGTCGAAATTATTCCGATTTGATTTTATAGACTTTAATTTTTGTGCGAAGAACCCTAATTTATTTTCCAAAATAAACGTAGCCTAAGTTACTGCTTATAGCATCAGCTATCTGCCAGTGAAAGTCCCATCAAAATCAGTCCAGCTATTTCGGAGATTAGCTGAAACAAACAGACAGATAGACAGACAAAAATTAAAAAAAATGATTTTTTGTTATAAATATCGTACATACTTTCATATACATTTAGTAAAAAGCTGTATATATATATATATATATATATATATGCATATGTATTTGTATATAGAGTGATAAAACACAAAATTACTAGAAAATTGTCTGTATCTTCAAGAGAGTATGGACTTACTGCGAAATAGATGTAGGATCTAGGTACTAACCATCATAAATAAGAAAACATTTTAATTAAAAATCAGTATTGAAATATATTAGTGTGGTCAAACTATCATCTACATACGCACACTGGTCTCAGTATAGGCCACTAATAAGTTCAAAATTAAACTTTCCGTACCTGCAAGTATTAAGAGTGCTAAAGAGCAATCAGCGTATCTCACCTCACACCTTTATCAACCCAAATTGTGCCTCTTACGTTATAGGAAAGATTACACTACTACCTTAATTGCACTTAGCAGGTGTCGAAGTGACAATTGAATTACTAAACATTTTACACTTGTGATCTTGTTCCTCGTCGCTGCTCACGTGTCGCGTGAACGGAATGCCATCATTACTATCACCATTACAATTACTGATGATGAGAGCTTCCCTGATACTCAAAATGTGAATCTTAGTACATGTCAAGAGGCTGCAAAAGAAATATTTGTAATTAACTATCGACCCATACCCTTAGCAAATATTGTATGTAATTTTTGATTTTTAAATTTAAGAACGCACAAGCAAGCAAGCAAGCAAGATTTTATCCTCACACAAAGCAGCGGAAACCATAATATGCATGTTTTTGAGATCTCTCCAGAGCTTTTCATCTCGTCCGTATATTTTTTTTCTGTTAACACTTTTACTTTCCGGTTTTCAGACACAATAGTAAGACAATAGCAATTACCTGTATGTAGTGTACGGGACAGCGTAAGGGTTAATATAAATTAGAAGTATTTTGTGTCGAATTTCTTGTTTTACATTTATCACTTCGACGAAGAAGCACGTCAGTCAAAAGTGCCTAGAAAATTTTTCTACTGATTAACACACGTAACATTTAATGGAAGTTTATGGCGCTGGTAGTTCGAAATATTATTTTGATTCTCAAATTTTTGAAGTGTTGTAAGCAAAGAAAGAACATTATTACAAAATATCCTTTCCTCTAGGAATGCCACATACTTTGTTTTTAGATAAACAGGGTGCCGTTAATTAATGGATATCTTTTAAATACCCATAGTAGATCTTATAAAAGTTCAAAAAAGATACAAAAAATAACAGTACGTCAGACACGATTTTTTAGGATAGAATACTAACTTTCTTTTACCTTATTAACATTCGTCTTCAACAGTTCTTTTAACAGTGGTAGAGCCACACGGCAGCTTTTGCTGTCACATGGATGGGCCGGCTCACACCGGGGTGGTACCACGACCTCACAGAATACCAGCGTGAAGTAGAGGTTTACCCCTTTTTTTTTTTTTTTTTTTTTTTTTTTTTTTTTTTTTTTTTTTTTTTTTTTTTTTTTTTTTTTGCGGATGGAAAATCATCAAATGACGCCTTTCGCTCTGGGTGGAGCGGAAGGGAGTGTCAGACTTTTACTGACTAAAAACCATCCGTGTTCCTTCAGTGCCCTTACGTTCCGGAGCCGCGGTATCTCTTTCGAACAGCCCGCAGCAGAGGTTTACCCCTGCGTTTCGCTCGGTGAGTGCAGGTGGCCGGAGGCCCTTTTTACTGGAAAAGAGGCATTCCACCTTAGTCCTCACGGGTGACAACGCATCTGCATTTTGATTCGCAAACGAGGATAGATGTAGATGTCTATGAGCCACAGCTACCACTTACCATCAGGTGGACTGTGTGCTCGTTTGTCACCCTATCCTATAAAAAAAAAACCATGGCCATAAATGTATGAATCACATCGGTTATTTCTTGATATAACATTATACGTTGCCTATACCGACAAAGAGGCAGTAAATAGTGTTACTAGCTTATGCACATTAAAAAAAACCACTTGAATCATTTATTTAGTGCAAAATTTACGTAAATCTTCTATTTCGATTATGCTTAACAACACTGATTTAAAAATGTATGAAAACCTAATTGACCAAATATTTTAAAACAATTTTTTTTAAAGTATATTTAAAAATGGTATTCACTGTTGTGGAAAGAAATGTTCAATCTTGGAACATTTTTTGCATAAAAATTGTACTTGATCATTGAAGTTTTTAAATTTTACGCATACCGTTATGAGGCTCCCACTCGGAGAGCTTTCTTCCCAATTGGTTGTTTCCCCAACATTGTCGATTCTTCGAACTACATAGCCAGCCCATTGCCACTTCAGCGTACTAATCCTTTGGGCTATGTCGGTTACTCCGGTACTTCGGATGTACTTATTTCTAAGTGTATCACGCAGAGAAAATCCGGGAATAGCGCTCTTCATAGCTCACTGAGTGACCTTAACCTTACTCATGCGGGTGCGGCCAGCAGTAAATCACCTTACTCTTACACCAGCCTTATATCAATCTATATAGATCTTCTTCACTTATATTTGACGCACAGCCCAGACACGACTGTCGTAGACTGGCTGTGGCAAATAATTGTTCCGGGTCTGGATGTATGTGCTCGTGCAATTTATGTTTGTTAACTGCCTCCATGACACAGGAGAAAATCCTAGTGTGGGGGTAACGTTTTTTTTTTAAAAAGAGAAAATATCATATATGAAATAAAATACAAATAATTATTATTTATCTATTTGTAGTATTTCATGTTTTTTTTATTTACTACAGACATGTGTAGTATTTCAAAATCTATAAGCTGCTTTTCGCATATCTTACAAATCGCTTCCATTTTCGAAATAATGCCACACTAACGATTTTTGTTTTGTTGTTGCATTGTTATCATTCATGTAATAATTTACCCAAACAGATGGATTGGTCGTCCGAGGCCAATTCTATGTCCTCCAGGTTCATTGGACCTAAATCCACTACTTTTTGATTGCGGCTTCCTAAAGGAAGAATTTATATAAATAATGTTGTCAAATCTATTGAAGACTACAGCTTTATTTTCCGTCAAACAGCCATTAGATTAAGTGTGTGATCGGGAAGTTTTGTATTATTCTGCGGCGGGTCTTGCAAAACTTAGCTCCGAACTCATGGATAGTTTCCACGAGCTTGTAATTCAATTCGTCAACTACATTGCAAACTTCTAGGCACTGAAAAAGGTTTTGTACCTCGAGCTGAAATGCTTCGGGACTTTGGATTAGAGCACGAGGGGGACGGAGCGTTGACCTTATCAGAAGTGGCCTGGAGAAGTCACGTCTTAACGTTTGGGTTCAGTGTGGCTTTCACCATTCAGTGATCGCTGCCGGTTTTCACCCTCGGGATCACTGAGACATCATTGAACAGTTGTCGTTTGGTCGTCATAATGAAGTCAATCTCATTTTTGTCGAACCGTCGGAGCTCGACCAGGTCCACTTTCTGTGGGGTCGCTTCTGGAAAATAGAGTTCATCATAAAGAGTCCCTCTTTCTCCACGAAGTCGGCCAGCTGCTGGCCCCTTGGGTTCTGTTGCCCTATTCCAAATTTCCCTACCTTCAGCTCGCCGTTAAATTACTCAGTTACCGCACAACACGTTTTCTCATTAAGACCTGCTGTGCTCTCATCATTACACAACAGAGCTAAGGGCCGTATTAGTCGAAAAGTTTGGTAAGAACTAAACTTGTGTGAAGTAGACTTAACATGTCCACTTAAATATTTTCTTCAAAAATGTCTTGCTCTACTTTTTTTTACTGTTTTTAATAAGAATTTACTTACACACAATTTTCTTAATAATTTCTGCTTTTTTACATTTTTCTACGACGGACCGCACAGATTTTCATTTAATTTCTTTTGACAAGAAAACTCGTGAGGTACTACGCCAGTCTTCGTTCTCGTTTATTCTTGACATAGACATATCATTTACTACTTGAAAAGAAAAATTATTTATTTCATGACGACCTGTGTAATGTAGCTCACTATTAGGGGCTCCAGGTTCGATTCCCGAGCGGAAACGATTCTGGTAGATTTGTTATTGTATGAATAATATTTTTTCTAATCATACCTAGAAGTATTTCACAAACATTCTTTTAATGCGGGTATTAAGTTTGGTAACCTTACAACATTTTACAACATTTTACTTGGATATTTAGAAGACACTCACTGGATAGGAAGAAACAATAACAAAAATAAGCCTTTAGTAATAGAGCTACTCAGCAAAAGAATGGCTAAATACATACTTAAAAATAGGCACTTCTTACACGGCACTAGATTATCTATCACTGAATATTTAGAACTTGCAGAATTGAAGGAAAAAAAGGCCATGCGAGAACAAATGATGAATGCACGAAAAAATGGACTACACGCCATTATAAGAAATAACCAACTTATTATAGAGAGAAAACCCGTAGACTGGAACTTAGAAAATTAAAATATGGATGGCACTGTTGACAGTTCGAGTGTAAAAATAATCCAACAAGAAGCACTATCAACGCAGAGCCAACAGAGATCACCAAGAATTAACAATATTCAGACATTTCGGAAGTAAATTAACATCATTTAAAGTACTTTACCAAAACTTACAAAGCCTCTATAATAAACAACACCTACTGGAAACATTTACAACCCAGAATCCGACTTACCAAGCTTTTTGTATAACAGAATCTTGGTTAAATCAGGCCAAATTGAAGCTTATTAACCTTACCGGATATAAAATAGCAGCATCATACTGCCGAAAAACAAGAGGTGGAGGTAGCGTGTGCATCTTACTTCAAAATCACCTCGAATATATTGAAAAAACTGATATAGCAGATATGTCAATAGAATTTATATTGGAGGTGTGTGGAATAGAGTTACTCAAAGATAATATATTGTTAGTAGTTTTATATTGGAATAGGAGAGAGGAAGGAATATTCTATGAGCAATTGCAAAAAATATTGAAATTCTTTGATAAAAAATACTCAAAATACAAAGTTATTCTTGGCGGCGATTTTAATACAAACGTCCTTGATAATAATTCTAAAACATCCCAGTTATTAAATACTATGTCTGAATACAACTTATCTCAACATATTAAAGACCCTACACATTTCACACAAACATCATCAACGTGCTTAGATTTGATATTAACGAATTATGATAAAAATAAATTACTGACAAAAGTTGAGGAGTTGGGATTTTGTAAACATGCTGCAACCACCAGTGAAATAGAGTCACAATCACAAACTAAGCAAATAACTTGGTATACTGAGAAACGGTTTTACAATTTAGCTAATATAGAACAATTCAAACTAAATTTAAAAGAAATCCATTGGCAAAATATATTGCGACCTGAAAATAATATAAATGAAAACTATACTAAATTTCATAATATTTTGACTGATATTTTAAATAAATGTATACCAAAACGTAAATTTAAATTAAAAACCATTAATAAAAAATACTGGCTAACTACTGGCATAAAAGAATCATCAAAAAATAAACGACTCCTAAAAATATTAACATCAAAAACAAAAAGCCAAATTTTACATAATTACTATACAAAATATGAAAAAATACTTAAAAAAACAGTAAATATTTCAAAAAAATTATATTACATACATAAATTAAAAAAATCCTCTAACAAAGTTAAAACAAATTGGAGTATTATAAATGAACGTACAAATAAAAGAAATACTAGAGATAACAACAGCATATCACTAAAAATAAACAATACCATTACCTCGGAGCCATATAAAGTTGCAAATGCTTTTAACACTTACTACTCGTCCATTGGTGAAAGTAGCCCTCCAACAGCAACTGGACGTCCTGTCCTGAGCCCGACAGAAAATACCTTCTTTCTCAGCCCAGTCGATTTTCACGAAGTAAATAAGACACTAAACAGCCTAAAAAATAAAACAGGTTTTCGAATAGACGAGCTTCCACCTACTTTACTCAAACAATGTTCCTCTGAACTTGCTTTACCATTCAGCATGCTCATAAATCAATCGTTTGACGAAGAAGTTTGCCCAGACCTACTTAAAAAGGCAATTATAAAACCGATATATAAAAAAATGATAAAAGTGACCCCAGCAACTATCGTCCAATAGCCCTGCTACCTTCACCTTCTAAAGTCTTCGAGAAAGTAATGTGCAAGCTCGTATATAACTTCTGTGAAAAGTATAATATTTTTGATAATTGTCAAAATGGATTTCGTAAAAGACGATCAACAACATTAGCAGTTTACAAATATATTCAGGAAATCCTTAACATAATTAATAATAAAAAATACGCAATCGGTGTACTACTAGACATGTCTAAAGCTTACGATAAAGTTCAATTCAAAATTCTTCTTAACAAACTATATGGTATAGGGATCCGTGGTAAAGCATACGAATGGTTCAAATCATATTTACAGAATCGAGAGCAATTCGTAGAAATAGACAACTTCAATTATGAAACGAACGAAAAAAAATTAGTACGATCAGACGGAAAAAAATGTAACGCATCAATCCCTCAAGGGAGTGTTCTGGGCTGCCTGTTATTTATAATCTATATAAACGACCTCCCCAAAATTACTAAAATTAATTAGAAGAACCCTGTGTGCTGTTCGCCGATGATATATCCCTGCTTACCTCATGTGACAGCAATATAAACATCCATAGAAAATTACATTTGATACTAGAAAATACTAAAAACTGGATGGCAGAGCATAACCTTGAAATAAATTTCTCCAAAACAAAAATAATAAGTTTTCACCCTTACCAAAAAGTCCCACTAAATTTAAACTTTACCTAGGATAACATAAAAATAGAAAAAGTAAATAAATTGACCCTACTTGGCTTAACAATAGACACAAATATGAACTGGAAACCCCACATAACGAAAATTAAAAGGAAACTAGCAAGTTTTACATACGCTCTCCGAGAAGTAAAAAATCTACCGACATACAAACCGCCCTCAGTACCTATTATGCTTATGCGTACTCGTGGCTCTGCTACGGGGCTATCATGTGGGGAAGTAGCACAGACGTTTCTGATCTTTTAACCCTACAAAAAAAACTAATTCGAATAATATTTAACATACAAAATACTGATAGCTGCAAACCATACTTCGTCACACATAAAATACTTACCTTACCTTGAATATACATTTTAGAAATCTGCAAATTCATTAAAAAATACCCAGAATTCTATATCAAACGAGGAGAAAGCAATACCAGATACCAATTACGCCATAAAGAAATACTAACTCTACCCATATCTCGCCTTAAGCTACATTCATCAGGTCCCTTCGTCATGTCTATCAAAATTTTTAACAAACTCCCAGACTCGATAAAAAATATAGAAAAAGAATCTATTTTTATAAATAAAATTAAGGATTTTTTAATTTGTAAACATTACTACACACTAAACGAATACTTAAATGATAAATTTTAAATATCTACCTAGTATTTCGATTATATTTTTATTTCAAAGTGTATTTATCATTAATGTTTCACTAAAATGGCCCTCCTCTCTCTTAATTGCCGTGCCCTGCAGGGCCCATAATGATCTCATAGTTTTAAGTTAAAACTTAAAATGTTCTCAACATCTTAACTGTAACATTATGGATGCAATAAATAATATGAATATGAATATGAATATGAAAATGCCGTAGCTGTACAACATTTTTTATTGTAATTTTTATGATCATGTTACTAACAATGCGGGCCACTAGCTGCTGTAAATTGAACTCCATTGTATTTTATGACAAAAAAAAAATCATGGTGGCCAGCCTCAACGGAGATTAGCCATCGGCGTAGGATACGATTATAGTGCCCAAGTTTGCACCGTGCAAACTTGGGCACTATAATTGTTTCCTACGCCAAGTGATTATAGTGCCAAGGGCAAAGGTGCACTCTCAATTCCCTCACTCTCATAATCTAATGGGACGGTGAGAACAGAGAGAACTGGCGCAGGACTAACGACTTTACTCGCTTCCCGAGGTACGGGAGTGAGACACCGCTAACTTTCAGGTGTCTCATCCCCGTCTGATTCCGGGCAGCTATTGAGAATTTCTTGATGGAAAAGCTCAATAACTGATTTTTTTTGGCTTGACACGAGACTTGAACCCGGGACCTCATAATTAGGAGTAGCACTACTACAACCACTAGAACAAAGAGGCAGAAGCGTGTTTTATACAACAACATAATAAAATGTCTTTGTAAGCTTCCACCTGAGATTTAATTAAGGCCACTTGTAGGTGGGTTAGACAAGTACGATCGAAAATTCATATATTCAAAGTCAGTTATACTTACCCTTTCTGATGGCTGCATTATAATTATATTATTGTCTTTGGCTATATCTACCGTTTTATTAGTGGGTGGAGCATATGTGTCAAACTAATGCAGGTGGTAGCGGGAGGAAGGAAACTCTCAAGGCTGAGGAAAAGTCGAAAGTCGAAAGTGGCTCAATGTGGGACCTCAATACCGTGAGGTGAAGAGTAAACTCATGGCACGCTCTGCGGCTAGAAACCATGCTGACCCTACAATCCTTCATCACGTTTGTAGGAGTTTGGCAGATGGTGACACGCACTCACAGAGAGCTTTTTATGGCCAGTACGCTGGTGTTGGATGTTCGATTGATGGCGTACTTGTCAACAACATCAGTTATGCAGATGACATGGTGCTGCTGAGTCCATCGATCAGCGCCCTTCGATAACTAATTTCAATCTGCGAGCGTTATGCGGAGACCCATGGGTTGAGATACAATGCCATCAAAAGCGAAACCATGTTGTTTAAGGCATGATCAAAAACTTACACAGTCCCACCAGTGACGCTAAATGGCAGTGTCCCGAAAATAGTCTCGCAGTTCAAATATTTGGCCACTGGATCACTGAGACGCTTTCAGACGATATTGTTATAGATACGGAGCGTAGGGTGTTGTCTGATCGGGCCAATATATTGACACGTAGGTTTGCGCGCTGTACTGCAGAAGTAAAGGCTACGTTGTTCAGAGCATTCTGCCAATCATTTTACACGTGCAGCCTATGGGTCAAATACACAAATAAATCTTACGACGCACTACGCATTCTATATAATAACGCCTTCAGAGTACTGATGAAGCTGTCAAGCTACTGTAGTGCATCTGGGAATATTTGTGGATTCAAATATAGACAGGTGCGCAACGATCATTCGGAAGCGAGTCGCGTCCCTGATGCGCCGCATACGGGGCGGCTCAAATGGCTATATGCAACTGTTTGCCTGGCGGATGGATCTGGATTGCCCTATAATGCGACACTGGACCAGGCTGCATGTCGAGCATACCGGATCTAAACCTAAATTTAGATTATGTTAGAGCTGTGCATCTGCTTTGTTGTGTTTGTGTATTTTATATGAATTTAAGTAATTTTAATAATAATTTAATTTTAATGAAATATTTTTTTAATGTAATTCATATAAAATTGACATCGTAACTTAGATTTAATATTTTAATTTCGATGTGTATTTATAAAGTGTGATATGTACAAGTTCCAAAATAAATTATTTTTAATTAAATTTTTTTAATTATTGAAACTGCCGAAACTGAGTGGCTCAGGACCGTGCTTTGTGGCATTACTTATGGGAGGCCTATGTTCAGCAGTGCACTTGTGAAGGGCTGTAATGATGATGATGATATATATATATATATATATATATATATATATATATATATATATATATACAACGTGTCCCAAAATTCAACGATAAGCCAACACCGGAGGATAGACCTGCCGCGGACTAATCGGGGAAAAAAAGAAAACAATATATCCCAATTATATTTTAAGTTATATAAAAAAAATGAAATTCTTCAGAAATTGAGATCGTTTATGATATTTTTCACTACCATGACCACAATTTTTTAAATATTTTTTCTTTTTTTTATAGGCAACCTGAATAGTACTGCTATCTACCACAATTCTTAAAAACTCCAGAATAACTCTTGTTTTATCACGAAAATTAATGAAACTTATTTTATTCCCTAAATTTTTTGAAGACTTTTACTTTTAACCAAATTTAACTTATCGTGGTGTAAAAAAAAAGTATGAACACTAGTATGGCAAGTTTTTTTAAAAATTGACGCAACTAACCAACTTTCCAAAATGGTATAATACTCTAGGAAAACAAGTTATAAAATAATATGGGCCTATTATTTCTTAACAGGGGCCAAATGACGATCGGGTGTAATAAAAGTATTAGTTCTTGAAAAATGTTTCATATTTCAAAACAAATGGTACAAACAGATTCACATGTAATTTATTAAGTTATTAACATTATAGCAAATGTTCGAACTGTTTGCCACCAGCATTAATACATGCACGACATCGCCTTAAAAATTATCGTTTTATTTGTCTTGCATATCTTCTGCTATTAATGTAATCAGCAGCCTGAGTGATATTTCGACGAAGCTCGTCCAATGTCACAATGGGTTTTGAGTAGACCCTGTTTTTAAGACAACCCCCAATAGAAGAAGTCCAGGGGGTTCAAATCGGGTGAACGGGGTGGCCATAAGATAGGACCAAGTCGCCCGATCCAACGCCCTGGATACTCTTGATTTAAATATTCTCGCACAGAACGGGCATAATGTGCTGGCCAACCATCATTTTGGAACCACATGTTTTGAAGATCACTTAAGGGCACGTCGTTTAACAATTCTTGCAAGTCATTTTGCAAAAAGTTTAAATAACTATTGCCATCTAAGTTTCCTTGTAACTCAAAGGGCCTAATTACTTTTCCATTTAATATGCCGGTCCCAAGGGTAAACTTTGATTTGATATTGGGATTTCTCTTGTCTCATCAAGTGTGGATTTTCATTACTCCAACTATGTAGGTTGTGAAGATTTAAGTACCCATCTTTCTTGCACGTTGTTTCATCCGACCATAGAATTTTGTCTAGGAAGTGGGGATCTTCACTGTGCCTTTGCAGCATTAAACGGCAAAATGTGACCCGTAGCGGATAGTCCCGCGGTAATAACTTCTGCACACGCCTGTAGTGATATGGGTGAAGCTTGTGACGTTTTAATATTCGATGTGCAGAACTTTTCGGGATTCCTGTAGCTTCTTCTATGGCACGTACCGAAGTAGTCGAGTCATTTTCTATCTCATTGAGAACTTCTTAATCGCGATCCAATCTAGTTCTTCCAGCGCTTCTCCTATTGGATGGCATACGACCCTCCGAAAACGCTTGATGCACATTAATAAACACTCGATAATCAGGATATTTTTGAGCATTTGGGTATATTTCTCGATACAGTCTGCTAGCAGCGTTAGCATTACATCGGCATTCTCCATAGATTAAATGCATATTAGCGTATTCCTGTGGTGTGTACGGTTGCGGCATGTTAAACGCCAAATAGTCCAAAATGCGCCAGAACTCTAAATCACAAAACACACAATCGTATGTCCAAGATAATGCCAGGTCAGTTCAGTTTGCAGATCACTTCCAGTCCAAATAATGCCAGGTCAGTTAAGTTTGCAGGTCGATTCCAGTCCAAAAAGCCAAGCCAAAAGTCGATAGTATGTACGAGGGCCACGTAAGATGAATTGGGAACGGTGCGCAGTAAACAAAGGAGCAGAGCGTACTGAACCGACTTGCTGAGAATAATAACAGCTTCTCTACCTGCCCTGTTGTTGTCTCTTTTTAACGTAAATATCTCTATCTATCTATCTATCTCTCTCTAACATGTAAGGTATTAATGCCTCATTAGAATTCCTAGAAATTGTAACAGGAACCCATTTTGGGCATTTAGTAAAAGTGATTACTGACAATTACAATTTAAGAAATTTGGCCCCTGTTTAGAAATAATAGGCCCATATTTTTTTAAAACTTGTTTTCCTAGAGCATTATACCGTTTTGGAATGTTGGTTAGTTGCGTCAATTTTTAAAAAAACTTGCCATACTAGTGTTCATACTTTTTTTTTACACCACGATAAGTTAAATTTGGTTAAAAGTAAAAGTCTTCAAAAAGTTTAGGGAATAAAATAAGTTTCATTAATTTTCGTGATAAAACAAGAGTTATTCTGGAGTTTTTAAGAATTGTGGTAGATAGCAGTACTATTCAGGTTGCCTATAAAAAAAAAGAAAAAATATTTAAAAAATTGTGGTCATGGTAGTGAAAAATATCATAAACGGTCTCAATTTCTGATCTTCTTCTTTATCATCATCATCATCATTACAGCCCTTCACAAGCCCACTGCTGAACATAGGCCTCCCCCAAGGAATGCCACAAAGCACGGTCTAGAGACACCAGCATCCACGACTGTCTGAATGTCTTGCCACGTCGTAACTCCATCTAGTGGAATTTCATTTTTTTTATATAACTTAAAATATAATTGGGATATATTTTTTTTCTCTTTTTCCCCGATTAGTCCGGGGCAGGTCTATCCTCCGGTGTTGTATTATCGTTGAATTTTGGGACACGTTGTATATATATATATATATATATATATATATATATATATATATATATATATATATATATATATATATAATAAAAATAAAAAAATAGAAATAATATTGAATTGTCTATTATGAATATTATGCCGATGTACTTATGATCATTGACCAGACCAGAAATCATCATTTTTAAAAACTGTCTATATGTCTGTCTGTATGTTCTTTTTTTATAGGAGAGGGGGCAAACGAGCATGTGGCTCACTTGATGTTAAGTGACTACCGCCGCCCATGAACAACCGCAACACCAGGAGAATTGAAAATGCGTTGCCGGCCTTTTAAAAAGGAATAGGCTCTTTTCTTGAAGGTCCTTAAGTCGTATCGGTCCGGAAAAATCGCAGGTGGTAAACTATTCCACAAGGAAGTCGTGCGAGGAAGAAAACATCTTCTAAATCGCACAGTGGTGGACCGCCAATCATCCAGATGGTCTGGATGGTAATCTCCAAAATAGCTGGACTGATTTTGATGAAAATTTCACTAGCTGCACTTAGCTGATGTTATGCTGGGGTCCGCGCAGAAAAATTAAAATCTATGAAATAAAATCATAATAATTTCTAGGCCTACGACGTCGCAGGGAACAGCTAGTTAAAAATAAAATCTCTCTTTGCATATAAAGTCCTTCATTTAAAATGGTGTAATTATTTAAAGATACCTGCATTATGTTCTTTGTAAATAAAGTTTTCAATAATACGCCACTAATTATTTAAACCTTTATTTATCCGTTAATTAGCATTTATTTTCACATATAGTCATATTTTTATGAAAAAATAAATAAAGTAACATAAAGCTATACGAAATTATGTTGGGGTTCTTTTCTCTAGACCTATTTTGTAATCGTCGACTGCTTTCATCGTGACGTCTATCTTTGTTTTAATGAAAGGAACAGGGCCGGGCTCTTCGTCTCCCACAATCTTGTATCGTCTGACAATCGCAGATAAAGATGTCTTCACTGACATCAAGGCGTATTGGTAACCTGGGAAATTTAATTAATTAAGTATAAATATTTACGTGCTTTACACTCAGTTTAGGAAGGTAAGAATTTATAAATGGTCTTGTAATTGTGCCAAACCGTATGATCAAAGTACCTGACTAACTGGGAGCTGCAGGCCCTAAGTTCAAATTGCAGTTGAAGTGAACATTTGTGGAAAGACACAAATTGTTAATTTCGAGTATGGTTGCTCATGTACTTGTACAAATATACCTCCTAAACATCAAAAATATATCCGTGTCGAAACTGGCTAGAAAAACATCTCCATATTCATCATCATCACCTTAAGTTGGAGCAAATAATCTAATCATCAGCGTTTAACATCATTTGCAAATATATGAACGTATAAAAGTTCAATGCAATACTGATTTTTTTAATTGAAGGTCACATAAAAGGGATTTTTAAGTTCGTAGCAGGACATAGTCATTTTTAGTTTCAAAATTATTTGCGTCATTAATTTTCACCAGATTAGCAAAAACTATGGATTATACTTATTCATATTGGAGATTACCAACGTTACGACAGTATCCTTATGATGTGTGTCGAAAAATAAACAACATGCCGGGTCGCTTTCCAACGTTTACGTTTAGTTATTAAGAACATAATGAATATGGTATAAACTCTTTAGAGATTTGCCAAATTCAACCGTAGAAGAAAATCAACCAAAGATAACCCTCACTCGAAATGCCCTATGGTAACAAATGACCAATGAAATCGTTCAATAAAGTCTAAAAACTTGGTTTAGCAGATAATTGTATCACGGTGAGCTGTATTGCTGAAAAAAAAAACAATTATTTCGACAAGTAATGTGTATAATGTTTTACGCATACACTTGTTCATGAGAAAACTATCCCTGCGTTGGGGGACCAGAATGCTTACCGGTATGCAAAAACAACCCAGACTGAATATTTGTGAGGCTTTTATGAACCGTTTTAACATAACATTGATCATGTGTGCCTCAAATTATAACAAAAGACGAAATGTGGTTTCTCCATTACATCATTACGACTCCATGCTGTAAAATCATTTTGTGCTCTATTTTTGAACAGAATAAGAGTGACAAAGGAGCGTGCTGTTCACCTGATGGTAAGTGGATATTGTGTTCCATAGACATTTTCATCTGCTCTCGATTAAGAAATTAAATAAAAATGATAACTAAGACGGAATGGAGTGCCTCGTTTCTAGTGAAAATGATCTCCGGTTCTCTACACTCACCATACAAAACACAGCAACACTAAGCTGATATAGCTGCAGATTGCCAAAAAGTATACGTTATTATAATCATAGGTAATAATCATTGACTACCTCGATCATGGAGCTACTGTTATAGGCATTTTGTACGCAGAATAAATTAAAAATTATTGTGCGCGAGGAAAGCCGCGAGAAACGGCGAGGCAAACTTACAAATATTGTTTTGTTAACCGTTGTTATGGCTAAAATTCGCCATTTTTGCTTGAACATGTATTTCATGAACGTCTTATATTTGCACGAGATCTATTGATTTATTATCATAGCATCTGTGAGGACAGAGATTTCAAGATGAATAATGTTTCAATTGATCAGTAATCGCTGCAGAAAAATAATTTTAGGTGCTGAGACTAGAAAAAAGACATTCCAGAAGTATTACATTAAATGTTGACTGTGTTGAATTTCTTTCGATAAGCTTAAAAATACCCGTAAATTGAAGAGTTTTTTGAATAATAACTGTAGAATTCGAGGCGAAAAACCTGTTTCGGTGCGGGGTGTGACGGGAGTGGTGTGCCCAGTTACTGCACCGCCGCGTACGATAGGATGCAGAACGCGACCAACCGTTGAGTTAAGCATTATTATTTTATGTATGGATAATTGTAACTTGTTTATTTATATTCGTGTTTTGTTACAATAACGATAACAATAAAAAAGTATTCTATTTTATTCCTAGAATTGAAAACCATTTATTTAACAAACACAGTAAAAAAATAATAAAATAAAAGCATAATAACAAGTGCGGCTGCAAGTGCATCGACATTACCCTAGCGAAGATACTATATACGTATTTCGCTATATGTATCTGCTATTTAATCATGAACTTCTTAAATAAAAAAATTCTGTAAAGAAATCCTTAATAATAGCCTGGAGTCAGGAAGTGGGTGGTGCAGCATGTAAAACCTTTGTTAATTGGAGCTTGACCTATCTCCGATCATGTCGAATTGCAGTTCCATTGAGAGTGCACTTTGGTTTGCGCATATACTCGTATATAATCCTGTCCTGCGCAGTTATAGCTTTTCTTCGTTGAGATTGACCGCCATGACCGAAATTTGGTCTGGAGCACATTACTCCTAATATCCACTAAATGAAAAAATATTAAGCGAAGTGCCGCCCGCCACTAGATGAAGTGAAAACCTAGTAAGACATGCAGGAAGTCCATGGATGCACATGGATTAGGACCTTGTTTTGAGGTTTAATCTTAAGCAGTGGACTTGTGCAGAACTATAATGATGATAATGATGAAATGAAACATTATATTAATATTTACCAACACGATTTCTGGGTCCATTGCTGAAAGGCATATAGCTGCATGTATATTGCAAGTTGAACCTCTCGGGCAGGAATCTGTCAGGGTCAAAGGATTCAGCATCTGGACTCCAATATTTCGGATCTCGATGAACACCCCAGATGCTGACTACTATACCAGAGCCGGCAGGAAGGACGCGACCTGATGCTTAATTTAAAATAAACACTTTACTTCCAATAACGTGTTTCATACAAGTTTTTCGTATAGGTACGCCTTGTTTATAAACTAGCTTGTAACATAAATTGATCCGCTGTCTCTTGGAAGGAAAGGCTAAATTGGCCTAAAAAATTTTTGTGTGTTCAGCAGACTGTATTTCTTGGCAACACACCGCTTGCGACTTTATTAGTCACAGGTTTGGCTTCACATGGAATACTGTTCTCATCTTTAGGCTGGGGCCCCCAGGGCTAACTTTTTCCACCTGACCGCTTCCAGGGCAAAACTGCTTGAATCGACGGCGACTGATTTCTTTCTTATTTGATCGGCTCGATTCATTGGTGCAGCGAAGAGATGTTACATACATTTGCATGTTCTATCGAATTTACCACAGGGAGTGCTCAGAGGATTTGTTCGAATTAAGTTCAGCCATCAAATTCAACCAACACACATCGCTACAAAACTCACGGAAACTAACCACAGCATCTATATGCTTTTTGGTCTACCACTGTGTGATTTACTAGGAGTTTTCTTCCTCGCACGACTTCTTTGTGGAATTGTTTACCACAGGCAAATTTTTCGGATCGATACGAATAAGGGTCCATCAAGAAACAAGCTTATTTCTTTTTAAAATTACAATTGTTAATGGGAGGGCGGCTCACCTGAAATGAGTATGTGCTCATTTGCCTTCCTTTTCTACAAAAAAAATTACAGCCTTAATATTTTTAATTTCTGTGCACAGGCTTCCTACTATTTCTGAGATAATTCACATGGTCTTTAAATATCTTACCGTCACGAATATCTTTCCACCATCAGGTACGTGTTAAATTCAGAGATACCTGCGGGTATCAAATTAGTGTTCCTCGCGTACAACGAAATATTGCGCACATACAAAATTATTACGCTATCTAAAAGTACACACATTTTTAATAATATAATTTTGTTTAAAAAATATAAACAAAATGACATTAATTCTGTGAGCACTAAAAATTACCCAAAATTTAAGTTTTACAGCTCACAGAATAAATAGTCAATACAGACAGTTAATACTCAAACTGCTTTCAAACATGATCGTAATTTCAAAATGCACGCGAACGGAAATTGAATTTATTTAAGCGGTAAACGGAGGCTGAAATTTTAGTTGGAATAGTTCATAGATATTTTTTGCATTGAAAGATAATAATATCGTGTTATAGAGTATTTTTGCCTATGAGTGTGCCAAGCACTTAGATGAGCCCCAACCATGAAGCAAATACAAAGAAGAGACTGCATAAGCAACTGTGCACTGTGATTCTAAGTAGGCCCTGAGGTCATCATAGGGTGCGTGGCTTTAGTTAATATTCTGTCAGCATTCGTCTTGTGCTGTTGAAAATCGCAAATCGGCGTATTTTCGTAGTATTAAGAAGAAAATGATGAAGTGTTGTGTTTTATCGTGTAAAAGCTACTCAGATAGACGCTCTGATGCTATGGATGGCATCACATTTCATTTGTAAGTAATTTTACACCTAATTTATTAACATAGTTCTAGAAAAATCTCTGCGTCGGCTTTCAAATATAATTAAATATATTTGACACTAGATGGCGACACTTTGTGTTATGTGAACTAAAAATATACAATAAATATAAACTAATAAGGTACGTAGAACTCAGTATTGGTAAAATAATTATAATTTTACTTACATACGAAGGTGCTGAAATTTGTTTTGCATTAAGACATAAAAAAAAATAATCGCCAAAATATTTTTATAGCTTATTACCATTTTGTGAACAGGCCGCCATCTATCGTCAAGATATCTAAACTACATTGCAACATCGATATGGAACGATTTGAGTATTTTTACTATTTATCGGTAGATGTGGATAGTGCAAAGTGGGCGGGGCTTAACAACCCCTCACACCGCAAATTGTGACGCGTTGTTACATAGTGAAATCTGATTACAATACCTCCTCTTTATATTTGCTTCATGGTCTCAACATGTTGGTAGTTACTTTGGCATGTAGAAAATTAAATACGTTACCCCAGTTATCCTGCAGACCAAATTTCGGTCACGGGCCCAGTCGCAACAGAGACTACCAATCTGCACAGGACAGAATTGTAGCACGATTGTGTGCGTAAACTCATCCTGTATTACACACTCTCATAGTCCGATGGGACTATGACAGAGAGTACTATATAGTGCGTTGATAAGAACAAAAATTAATAATTTTTAATCTGGAGGTAGCAGTGGTTATCTATGACATTGGGACGTCTCATACAAATCAGTTCCTTCCTCCGTGACCATGGGTAATGTAAAGTACTCGAAACGCCGGAAATATAAAATAAGTTAATATACTAGTGTTTACGCCTAAATTTGGTCATGTTTAACGTCATCCAATCGCGTTCGACTTCGTGAGTCACCCGATGGCACGAGGTGTCACGCGCGTCGCGAGGAGGGGGAGCGGTAGGCAGCTTCCCAGCGTATGACGCTCGTAGGGAGGAGAGTGGCTTGCTAGCAGCGACCGGGTTAAGCCGGTTGTTTCGGCTAGCGCTGCAGAAGTTCGCGCGAGACCGGTTTTTGTATGATTAGGGTCTAGAATCTCAATTTTGGGCGCGTGGCTTCGCTACGTAATTGGGTTTCGTGAAAACTGCCTCGGATTTGGTGGTCTAGGATTTATGTTCCTGTACAAGAGGCCTTTATGGGGTTTTACGGTTTAAGTAACTTCTTTGAAAGTAATTGGGCATATTAGCTAGATGAAATGCGTCTTTATTCGTCACGTAGATATGTGAATTGTGCGATAGTAAACTCGTGCGAGAGTGCGGAATAGTGTACGCGCGTGGAGGAGATATACGTTCTAGGATTCGAGCCGTGCATTCTTTGTTTGAGAGCTTCTCCCGGTTAATTGTCAGGATATCGTTATAATTTGTGATAAGTGAATCCGGGACATTGAATATTGAACTTTGAACTACTGTCCGTTACCGTGTCGGGTATCACGTGTTCGATTCTGCGATGAGTGTGGAATTAGGTGAATTGAAGTTAGTTAAATGTACAATGAAGCTAAGAGAGTGAATCAGTGACAGTGAAGAAAGAAGTAGTCCGGCGATGGAGCAGTCTGGAGCGATGCAGCATTGTGTAGCAGCCTGGAACTCAGCCGCTGTTGGTCGCCTAAGCTTGCCCAGGCCCCACATATTTACACCTCACTGTACACTGTTCACCAAACACCATTACACACCCTCACGGCCTGCCCAAGCCTTGGAGCAAAGTTGGCTCCTCATACAGGTAAGTACTTTTGTTCTCTCATATAGTTTATTGTAATTAGAGATTTTCACGTGGCCATATGGAGGCCCGACCTGCGTTTGCCCGTCGAGGAAGCTGCTATGGGCCCCAGCCAAGACGACATTTGAATGGGCAGCTGTAGGCCATAACAATTAGTTTTATTTAAATGTATAGTGTTCTCGTAAATATAAGAAATTATTATTGAAGGTCTCAAAGCCTTATCGGTCTGGAAAAATCGCCGGTTGTAAACAATTCCACAGAGAGGTTGTACGAGGAAGAAAACTTCTAGTAACACACACAGTGGTGGACCCCCAAGCCTAGATTGTGTGTCTGGTATCGTGAGTTTTGACGCGATATGCGTTCGTTAAAATTGGTGGCTGGAATTAACTCAAACAATCATCAGAGCTCTCCCCGTGGTAGCTGCGATTGAAAATGCAAAGGGATGCATCATCCCTTCGCAGCGCCAGTGAATTGAGCCGATCAGAATGAACTTGGTGTGCCCCGGTCCAGAAATTAGAACAGTATTCCATGTGAGGCCAAACTTGCGCCTTGTTTTAATGCAAGCGGTGTGCCGGCATCAAATACTGTCGCGCTCTGCTGAGGACGCCAAGCCTTTTAGAGGCCAAACGGGCTTTCTCTTCCAAGTGACCACGAAATTGACATTATTCGATATGTTGAATCCGAGGATTACGATGCTAGCCGAGGCAGCAAGGAGAGTCGCTTGAAACTGAAGAGATATGACAAAGTGGTTCTTTTTAGCGGTAAACATGCAAGCTTGTGTCTTCTGGGGATTAAACTGAACTAGTTTTAGTCGCCCTCAATCCGAAACTTACTAATAACTTAACAAAGTCTCGACTTCAAACGCAAGTTTGTTCCATTACTAGGCAACGTTTTCCGGAGCAATATTGGCACGACCGGTGTATAAAACATCACCAGTGCTGTAGACCGCATAGTAATAAATATAACTGGTTTGCAACATATAATTGATATTGTAGCGCTCCCCCGAACAGATCAGAAATAAAATGAAATAGATAACAATGCATGGGATATGCAATACACACCAGTAAACGAAAAACTTATTACTCAGTAGACGCTTAAGTTGTCTGCTAGAGGTGTTAAATAAGTCTATATTGCGTATTTTCGCCACGTCATTTAAACACTTGCTCACTATTATTTAATAAGACCTCACCTGCACTCTATGACAGCGCCATGACGAAGAATGTTAACTTAAAAAGTAATTTAAAAATAAAAAATAAAGTTATTATGTATTGTGATGACATAGGCAAAAATTCGGGCGTGATGTTAAATAACTGTTTAAAAGGACATCTCATTAGTAGTTATTGTAT